>LR880972.1:876328330-876374816 GCA_904067115.1 Aegilops sharonensis
AACTCGAGGAAATACATGCATTTTTATCACAGCAACAAGATATAGCAAGCATATCATCATGAGATTTAGTCAAGCAATTTCTACATGATATGCAAGGACTATCAACACAAGCAAGTGAAACATTTCGAGTGCTCGAAGTGCTAAGGCCCAAAGACGGAGCATTGCAATAATATAGTGATGAAGAATCATCCACAAAAAGCACACTATCATCATTGCAATGACCGACACTACTCACCATATCATTACCTTGTGGCAAACCACATGTAGGTGAAGTAGAAGAAGTTGAGAAGACTATACGGCCGGAGGTGGAGGGAGAACAATCATCCCTACAAATCTTGGACACACCATATTTATCTTGAAGCTTCGTCCACAACTCATGAGCATCCCGGAACGACATGAGTTGAAATATAACTACATTGCTCAAAGCATCGAAAAGCACATTAGAAGCTTGAGCATTGAGATAAGAGTTTTTCTCTTCCTCTAAAGATAATCTTTGGGGATCCTTTGGAGGAGAAAAACCCATATCTAGAATTCGCTCCAAATTTGGGTCCATGACCCTAAAGAAATTAAGCATGCGAATTACCCAAACATCAAAATTTGTGCCATCGAAACTAAGAGTGTCAGAGAATCCTAATCCCCTAGTCGACATCTTTACTCTCTAGGCGGCTAAGCCCAACAAAGAGAGACGAGGCTCTGATACCAATTGAAAGATCGTGGATGTCGCCTAGAGGGGGGGGGGGGTGTGAATAGGCGCTTTAAAATAATTACAGTTGAGGCTTGAACAAATGCGGAATAAACCTAGCGGTTAATTTGTCAAGCACAAAACCTACAACAACTAGGCTCACCTATGTGCACCAACAACTTATGCTAAGCAAGAAAAACTACTTAGGCGATAGCAAGATATATGACAAGAAACAATATGGCTATCACAAAGTAAAGTGCATAAGTAAAGGGCTCGGATAAGAGATAACCGAGGCACGCGGAGATGACGATGTATCCCGAAGTTCACACCCTTGCGGATGCTAATCTCCGTTTGGAGCGGTGTGAAGGCACAATGCTCCCCAAGAAGCCACTAGGGCCACCGTAATCTCCTCACGCCCTCGCACAATGCAAGATGTCGTGATTCCACTAAGGGACCCTTGATGGCGGTCACCGAACCCGTACAAATGGCAACCCTTGGGGGCGGTCACCGAACCCGTACACTTTGGCAACCCTTGGGGGCGGTCATCGGTACCCGTCAAATTGCTCGGGGCGGTCTCCACAACCTAATTGGAGACCCCGACGCTTTCCCGGAGCTTTACATCACAATGATTGTGCTCCGAACACCACCAACCGTCTAGGGCGCCCAAGCACCCAAGAGGAACAAGCTCAAGGGCACCAAGCACCCAAGGGTAATAAGCTTCTCAACTTGTAACTTCCACGTATCACCGTGGAGAACTCAAACCGATGCACCAAATGCAATGGCAAGGGCACACGGAGTGCCCAAGTCCTTCTCTCTCAAATCCCACCGAAGCAACTAATGCTAGGGAAGAAACTGAGAGGAAGAACAAGAAGGAGAACACCAAGAACTCCAAGATCTAGATCCAAGGGGTTCCCCTCACATAGAGGAGAAAGTGATTGGTGGAAATGTGGATCTAGATCTCCTCTCTCTTTTCCCTCAAAAACTAGCAAGAATCCATGGAGGGATTGAGAGTTAGCAAGCTCGAAGAAGGTCAACAATGGGGGAAGAACACGAGCCCAGAGGATAAGGTTCAATGGGGAAGAAGACCCCCTTTTATAGGTGGGGAAAAATCCAACCGTTATGCTCACAGCCCGCACCGAGCGGTAGTACCGCTCGGCGTCACGGTACTACTGCTAGGGGTAGCGGTACTACTGCTAAGGGTAGCGGTACTACTGCTTGCGAGCGGTACTAAAAAATTACATCCGTGCCTACCACCGCTGGACTTGTGACGAGTTTTTGGTCCCGAGCGGAAGTAGCCACGGAAGTAGCCGTGGTAGTACTGCTCCAAGCGGTAGTACCACTCCCAAGAGCGGTAGTACCGCTCCCAAGGGCGGTAGTAAAAAATTACTTCCGCTCCTACCCGCGGTAGTACCGCTGCAGCCTTTTCAGAACACCAAAACTACCATAACTTCTGCATTCGGACTCCGAATTCGACGAAACCAAGTTTGTTGGAAAGCTAGGGACAAGGGCTAACACAATCTTGAGAGAAATACCAATAATAAGCAAATGAGAAAAGGCCCAAAATAAAATGGTGAGAACCCTTCCTTGAAAAAGACCGGTAAAACCTCCAACACCGAGAACATCATAGAAGACGCATGCAAACTCCGTTTTTGATGAACTCAAGCTTGTCATAAAGATGACCATAAGCACTAAGACTGACAAAGAGAACCAAACAAGAACCAAGAAACATGATGCAAGGATGCAATGGTTTGAGCTCTCGACGAACGATACGATCAAGCTACTCACTTGAGAGCCCCCCTTGATAGTACGGCTATCGATCCTATAACCCGGTCTCCCAACTACCACCATGAGACCGGTAAAATAGAAAACCTATCAAGGGCAAACCTTTGCCTTGCACATGATCCACTTGAGCTAGATGATGACGATCTTGTCCTCCTCAAGATGGACCACCTTTCTTGATTGTGTTGGGTCGATGGAGACTAGATGATTGCTTCCCCATACTCCACTATGGGTGAGCCACTCTTTGGCACATCTTCACAAGTCCATTGACACCACAATGGATGGCAAGCTTCAAGCACTTGATCTCTTCGTGATGCTCCACTTGAACTTGCACACCACACGACAATCTTGATGACGATCACCACTTGATGTCATCCTTTCCATGGGTTGTATGATATCTTCCTCTTGACGCAAGCCCATGGACACGTACCTAACCCCACATAGACTCTCACATAGACCATGGGTTAGTACACAAAGTGCAATGGATAATGCTTACCATACCATGGGATCACTTGATCCCTCTCAGTACATCTTCTACGCTTTGTGAGTTGATCAACTTGATTCACTCTTGACTTAGTCTTGATCAACCTTGAATCTTTCCAACTCTATTCGTTGGATGATGTCTTGAAAGTAAACATGAATGATCACACAATCTTCTTCTTCAAGACATGCTTGCAATAAGCTCAACACTCACATGACCAATCTTTGGATAATTCCTTAATAGCACCTTGGTCAACACATAAACTCCTTGAAACTAACACATGGACTTCAAGAAATGCCTATGGACAAATCCTTCAAATATAACTCAATGCAACCATTAGTCCATAGAGAATGTCATCAATTACCAAAACCACACATGAGGGCACCGCATGTCCTTTCAGATGGATTATGACCGGATTTGCTCTTCACTGGCACAGATCCACTTTTCTTGAGGAGGTGGGGGAGAGTTCGGTTCCGGCACCGGTGCGGGCGGAGGCATCGGCCGCCGGTATAGTCGTTCAGCCACAGGTTCCGTTGGAGGAAATAACAGCAAAGCGGTTGGGGGCGGAGGATCAGCCGCTTGACACAGGGGAGGCACAGATGATGATGGTGAGTGAAGCAGGGGTGGAGAGGAGAGACACATCTCCACCAAGCTCTGAGCTTTCAACCGGGAAGATGAACCCACGAGGCTCCAGGCAGGAATAAGAGTTCCGTGCATTACAGCTGTGTCTCAGCAACTGCAACTAGATGTTTTTTCAGTTATTACCAAGAATGGTAGAATATCTTGTACCAAATGAATTTGAATGGGTGTTAGAACCGAATGTATACGAGTAGTAGGAGGCTCGGCTGAAAGGATAGCAGTGTGGATAGCATAGCTGATCTTTGCCCTGTTTATTTGATTGGCACTTAGCGGTTTAGCTTTAATGCAGGGAATCCAGGGAATTTGAAAACATTGAAACAAATGCAGCTGTGGTATCTTATAATTTTGCGTTGGTAACTACTCCCTCCGTTCCTAAATAATTGTCTTTCTAGAGATTTCAACAAGTGACTACATACGGAGCAAAATGTGTGAATCTACACTTTAAAACATGTCTACATACATCCGTATGTTGTAGTCCATTTGAGATGGCTAGAAAGACAAATATTTGGGAACGGAGGGAGTAGTATTTTTCTTTCTAGGCAGAAGGTGAGGGTGAAAACGACGGGACTGAAATAATTAGATTGCTTGGACACAGAAAGGTTTAGGTGACGTAATTACGATGGCAGTGTTGGATGGATGTACTGAAAAATTGCTTGTGAGGAAACATCACGGTACAGTGAAAAGTAAGTGGACATGTTTCTGGGTAGGATGAAATTGGAAGGAACTGATGTCATAGTTGAATGAACCCTGTCTTCGATGGTAGTATGAATTAAATTTTAGAATTAGGTGAAGTTTGCCCAGTTCTTTTGGCTTTGATTGTGAGTTGAACTCGAGCAAGAAGGCGAACTGTTAGATGAAGGTCTGTATGAAATTAGAGTTATTTCCCAAGTCGTTGCTCTGTTTTTTCTGCTGTGTAGGTTGAACTAGGTACTTGGTGACTGAATTTTATGTAAGTATGTCCTATCTAATTTGCAGGTTGCTGATCGGAGCAGTTGCACCTAGCCGCCTGCCTTGCCCAAATCGTGTCAGTGCATTTGAGAAGGCTGTTCGGAACTATGCTGAGAATCCAAGAGACCATGTGGTCACTCCCACTATCGGCACGACATTTGACTCAGCTGGAGAGGGTTATGACATCTACAATCTATATTCATGGGAGAAAGGCTTTGGTATTCGACATGGCAAGAGCCGACTAAATGTAGAGAGAACAATATGCATGCAGGAAATAATGTGCGGCTGCTCGGTTAGTATATCCTGGTTTCAACGTTAAGTTTTAGTACATAATGCTGCTAGTAAAGCATAAGCGCACTAAAATTATTAAATGGCTGTGTTATTTTTTCCAGGGGAAGGCTGGTTTTGAGAATACGAGATCCTGTCGTTGTGAATGTCCCGCCCTGATAAGGTTGCTGCGAGCAGAGGATAATGGGTGGTATATTGCGGAGCATAGGGATACTCATAACCACTCGTTGTCCCCGAACTTTGGCGAGACACTCCATTGGCCATCGAACAAGCATATAGATGCGTATACACGAGACCTTGTGAAGCAGTTGCGTCAGAAGTAGTGGTGTATGTGGTGGACAGTGACAGCCGTGGAGAGTCCGAATTTGAAGAATGGTCTGACGATGCTCATGAAAGGATGGTTGACATTGACAGGAGGCTGAGGGAGCAGGAAGCTAAAGATGCAGAAGTGGCAAGGAAGTGTCAGGAAGATGCAGAAAAGGAAGCAAAAGAGCAACATGCAAAAGATGAAGAACTTGCAAGGAAATGTCAAAGAGGAGATGGAGCAGAACGCGAGGGACCAAGTGGCAACTGATAATCATGTTGCACGTATGTACCAGAAGCTTTATGATCAGAACGGTGAGTACTTTTGTAACACCTAATAAGTGAATGGTCCGTGAAAAGTACGTGAACATGCTTGCGGTGTCTCATTCATGTGTGTCTTTCGTGCAGCTACCGACGAACAGATCAAGAAGGTGTGTGCACGTGGTGTGGGTGATGATGCAGGGAGGACAAGGACAAGGGAACGTCGATCATCAGGTACTAAGGGTTGAAAACATATTTTTTTTGTTGGTGTTTACATAAGAATAAAGTAGTACTTGTATGTGTATGTGACGATTTTTTCATTGTGAAGATGTAGTGGTTCAGAAAAGCTTAAATGATTTTTTCTACTGTCGGAGTGGCATGTCCTTGGAAGGAGTCAGTACAGGTAATGGTGTTTAAACAGATGTGTAAAACGTGTAGACACGAGATTATGTGCGACTGAGGGGGAGATTTTTTTTGGTTTTGCAGGGCGGTGGTCCGTCCGCCAGAAGAGACGAAAGACTAAGAAATCAAGCAGGGCAGGGCATAAGCAGCGGAAGAGAGTTAAGTTCTCAAATATTGTTCAAACAATTTGTCAGACTGAAAGCTCTGGAAGTGATGACAACAGTTCTGATGATGGGAACGAGGACAATGGGGATCGTACTCCACACCGTAAGTTGACCAATTCCTCTGAATTTTGTTAGGTGATTTCTCCTTAAGAGTTCGGGATGGAAAATAACAGTTAGAAAATCTTCAGGAAATGCCAACGCGGGGAGGGATGTTGTGGCGGAGGCGCGTGAGAGCAGGTCTGCAAATGATGGCTTAAATGCTGCAGCTAATGAAGTAGATCCGAAAATTGCAGCGCAGAGGGATGCTGGTGAGTAGGCGTGCTTACTTGGCTGCATGCAATGAAGTGTTAAAACCATGGGTTTCGGATTCAGTTAGTTCATCCTTTGCTGTGATTGATGTAGATGGCATACACGCATATGAAGAAGAGGTGCCTGTCAGTACTGGCACACTATATCGGCATGACAACAACGATGGATACACTTTTGAGGGGAGAACTGGTGAGCTCTCATAGAAAAGATATGCGAAAATGTAATTCCTCTCCAGCGGATTTAATTATGAAGTTTAGAAGCCATACCGAATCATGGCAGTGTCTGAAGTCGGGGGGAGCTCAACACAAGTGCAAGGGCGCTCTAAGAATTTGGTGCAAGGTAAAATGAAAATTAAGGCAGCGCCTTGTGCATTCAAATTTCAATGTAGCAAACATAGTAGATATTTTGGAATTTGTTGTTAGTGTACTGAAGGGTAGCCTTGGTTGTATGTTGAAGTAGTGAGGCTAATGCGTTTGCATATACCAGGCACAGAGGGTCAAAGAGCTGGAGCAGAGCATAGAGCACCAAGTGTGTACTGTTTTGTTTCGAGCCAAACAAAATTGTTGCATGTTAGTGAGTCTGGAAAAATATATTTTCATCCTGACAGATATTATTTTTCGGATTTTTCAGCACCAGTATCAGAGAGAATGACAAGAAATCTGAGGTTGCCTGTGAGGATAGTGAGGATTGACTGTGAAGGCCGAGATGGAAATCTTCCACAGCAAGGCTGTCTGCGGCGGATGCATTATATGAGTAAAAAAATCGGTGGGTGGAGGCTACTATTTGTTCTGTAACGGCTGAGGCGTGGCTCAGTCCGATGGGTGTACATCTGAGCCGCCTAATGGGGGTGACGGCTGTCCAGATAAATGCGGCACATGGGTGGGCCCTATTCTGTGCGAAAGCATCTGCTACTACTCAGAATACATTGTAAAATACCTCTGTGGATCCGAATCTCAGCGCCAGGCATCGGACGAGATAACAGGAGCATCTGAGCTCGAGCTCAGAATAGCATTTTCGCCTGCGCAGGCCCTTTATTTTCCAAGATGTTGTGCTTAGAGTTAGAAGATAAGTAAATCTAAGTGCTCTGCCAATTCAGCTCAAATAACAGTGACATAGACACTCAATGCGCCTTCGTGCAAGAGCTAGTTCCACATCTTCTCATGTCCCAATACCTTCCATTCCAAACTAACGAACTAACAAGAGAGAGAACATGGTTTCTCGGTTTGTTCCACTTTATTACATGGAGAAGAAGAGGAGCTGACACGCACAAACCTCAACTGATTGTTCATTTGCCTTGTGATGGGAAGCGAAGCATATATGGGATGGACTCAGTAGAAGATCGGGAAGGGCGGGGGGTTTTTTTTTTGTGTGCCAGGGGTGCTTCCTCTGATTTGAGAAAAACACAGAATGATGGGCTATGGTAAAAAGAAAGGGTTAGTGTCCTATATATGAGAGCAGGAGTAAGTAGAGAGGCACCAACACTTCATAAATACCCATCTATCATTATTCTTTAGTTCCCAAATGTTTATCACTTGTGAGTATATATCTTCTCCTGCAGTTAGGTCTCGAACCAATCCTTTGTGTGCTCCATACGACCATACCGTACCAGCAAGAGTAAATAGAGAAGCATCAACACTTCATAAATATACATCTCTTATCACTCTTCTCTAGTTACCAAATGTTTATGACTTGTGAGTATGTATGTTCTCCTACAGTGAGGTCTTGAACCAATCATTTGCATGCTCCTTAATCTGATGTCGTGTGAAAACTTTTTTCAGATTTTTTTTTGAGATGTGGAAAAGGTATTTTCTCTGAAAAAAAAGAGCTCAATGGAGCTTGGCCTCTGCAGGCACTTTTCGACCACCTAGCTCCTCTTTGCTTCATGGCAGCACTACAAGGCTAGGAGTAAAGAGCCCAATCAAGACCATTTTGCAAAGCAATTCGCTGATGAGGTACAAACAGCCACACTGTCTACAAAAATTTGCATAAGAGAACATGCTCAGAAGTACCATGAATATACAAGAAAAACATACGCAGGGCAATGTTACGAACTTGCTTATAGAGATAACAGAGATTCCACATACTGGTAAATCAGGAGAATGGTTACTTATATGCACATGCTACTATTGCAGATATCAGAATATTTCCAAAAGATAATCAAATCTATCAGAGTTGTATCAAAACTAGTGATGGACCATTTGCGAAAAAAACAACATGGGATATCACCTTTTTTTTCCAAAAAACTTCCAACCTATTCATCTTCAATCAAGGTAGTACAACCCTGAGGCCTGAGCTGCCCTATATCTTCTTGCACATTGGCCAGACTATAATTATGGTGATATCTCATCCAATTCATCATTCGAAGTAAAAGAATTGGAGTGCAAAATTCAGGAACTAGCAGCAGTTACCATCACCCTTATGACCTCTTCCACCATGATGCATAGTCGCACACTCCTAATATTATTCAGATGATAACCAATAGGTCCTAAAAAGACAATAAGCGCCCTTGCTTGGTAAAAATACACTTTTTGATCTGAATCGCTTAATTCACCGGATTGCTCAGCCAACGGCAGCTGCACTATCTGTTCTGGTCCACTTCAGTTCTCCGAATCATCAGAGTCACTCCTCTCAGGCTCAGCTTCTTCGCCATTTGCAGCAGGCTCTTGAGCGTCTGGCTTGGGTGCAGGAGCTGGTGCAGCTTTCTTGCGGTCACCACCTTCACCACCCCCACCTTCACCACCTTCTACAAACAAGTTAAAGAACTTTATACATAGACAGGTTGGCATACAAACGGCGAGATTTTTCCTTTCTATGATGGTTTGATCAATGAACACAATGCAATCATGATACAAAACCTATGACGTTGGTGTCGTTCTTTTAACAAGGTTAGGTTTGGAAACATCTATACGCAATCACTATAATGACATGCTTAGGAGATTCACAACATTATCTTTATCAGCAAGGGAAGCACATATAGACATAATGGTTTCTAAAGTGAAGGGCAAGCAGTTTATGCATTAGGAAGTTGATGATGAGACAATGGAAGTGCAAAACTACCAACTAAACAGTACAGGAAGAAACAAATTACTGCCATTTATTCCATTGCAATAAGGTGAAACAATTTGAATATCCCACGGACCAAAAGGATACTGACAGACACTCCATGCATAATACTTATAAGATCCTTCTCAACTCGGTGAACAAGCTCTGCCTGCAAAAATGAGTGCATGCAAGCTTTAGCATTCTGATTAACAGTATATTTTCGATCAACATGGAAAAAATTATAGCTGAAGGGTAGTCAATTCATATATACATTCAAGTCAGGCTCTCTGCGATAACGTCGCCTGCGCGCATCCCTCATTGGAGGAGTAAGTCCATGCTTGTATTCAACTTCTTCTGGAGCAGGATCAACATCTTCTCTTACCATTACCATCTGTTCCAGTTTAAAATGATTATAAGGCCTACAAATTAATGAGATATTACACAAACCTTCACTTTTACCTGACCAATATCAGCAGCTTTAACTAAAAATGAATCATCATATGTCTTATATGATTCCACAACAGTTGGGAGATCCAAGAGAGATGCAGGAAAGCTCTGGTTACCAATCATAAATGTGCCACTTCTTCCATCATCTGTAGGAGGAAAAATACCATCAATTAGAAGGCAATAAGGATTAAGTAAAGATAAGTCCTGATAACAATTATATACTACGCAGACTAAGGCATAGCCTAGTGGTGGAAAGGGGCTGATGCCTTCCCACCAACCCAGGTTCAAGGCACGGTACTTGCAATTTGGGTATGTTGCACCAATTATACTGTAGGGGCCTCCCTTACAGTCTTTCTGTCAAAAAAAAACAATTATATACTACTGTAGTAAGTTGTATTGTCAAAAACCAAGAGAGACCATTGTGTTGTACTATTACAGGAAATGAACGCATAAATTGAATATGCACATACACAGTGCTACATCTAAAGGTTGGCATGAATTAATCTATCACCATTTGAAGGATATAAATACAGAGGTTGTCTAGTAAGAGCCTGACATGCCACTATGAAAACGCCTAAGCTTTTCAGAATCATATATTTACTGACCCAAACCCAAGTTTCTTTTTTGTTGCCAATATAGACTGGTTTCATGGTTTTGTACAAACGAGCCAATAAATGCAATCTCAGTAACTTGTGGAAAAGGGAAAAAGAACACAGAAAACAATTAAGCGAGATCTTCAAACTGATCTCATCTCATCCACAGATAAATACTCCCTCCGTCCGGAAATAATTGTCATCAAAATGAATAAAAGGGGATGTATCTAGATGTATTTTAGTTCTAGATACATCCCTTTTTGTTCATTTTGATGACAAGTATTTTCGGACGGAGGGAGTATCTAGAACTCAGCAACTGTTAAGCTACAAAGAAACAACGCCAGGTGTGGAGTTTTTTGCTAAAGTGATACTTCAATTATCTATTTAATCTGCATGAGCAAGCATGTTCATTCGAATTGTGTTAATGAGACAGTTACAACAAACTAATCTGCTAACAACACATCCCAACCTATCAACAAATACAGTGTTAATCATGGTTGCACGTTATTCATGTTTCAGATAGGAGATAGCACAATGAAGCGTGTAATCGCCGGCCAGCCAGCGATGGGCCGTTCGCTCCAAACTACCAAGAACACTTAACACATACCAATATACCATGATGTGAGTCAGCAGTGCGAGATATCGGCATATCGCTAGGGCAGGGTAGCCCAATGCCAGTTAGTAGTTTGTCAAACCGCATGCTGGCATGCTGCCCCGCCAGCAAACTATCTAACAAATAACCGTCTCTGTTTCAGTGTATTCTCTGAGAAATACCCGTGTCGGTTGCTCCTCAGACCCGCAGTTCTACCATTCTACAACAATTTCCCGCGGAAACAGGAAGTAGAATTTGCGGTGCGAAGAAGAAGAGAGGCGGGGGTCACCTGAGAAGGAGAGGTCGAGGGAGGCGTCCTCGGGGTTGGAGGATGAGCCGGCAGCAGATTCGTTCATAAGACGCTCGATCTGCTCCGCCACAGAAGGGGGCACGCGGAGGATGAACTGCTCATCCATGGCAATTACACCGTGTGGAATCAAACTCTGTACAAGATACCAACACAGGTAAGTTTGAATGATTGCTACCCCTACCCCTTTGTCTGTTTGTCCTAGAAAAGAATTCGCATCAACATTTCTAAATAAAATAGTTCTGTTGTACAGGCATTTCTTTGATCCTCATTCGTTAACATATGTTTCACTTTTCAGATCATCCTATTTGGAAGGTTGATGGAACATTGAATGGTTCAGTGACAGCAGTCCTGGAGCATTTGCAGCCCGGTTTTTGTTAAAGTAGGCCAGTTTTGCTGGATATTATATTACAGTGGACTTACTATTGAAATTAGAGCCCCCCTAACTTTATTCTCCTGAGACTGAAGTTACATGGTTTGTTAAAATTTATCTTTACATAGTGTGGTGCAAATACATAAATTTACATTAATATTTCTCTGCAAAAATCTGTAACATCTAGCAAGCATTATTTTTCTTTGTAGGTCACCCACAATTGTCGCAAAATTTACAGGGCATTCCTCGAACTTCCAAGTTCTTTAATATTGTAATTTTCAAAAGATTTGGAAAGCCAACTACAATTATCGTGTGTTTCTTGGATTTATCTTTCCGACTACCTCAATGTGTTTAACTGCAAAATTCCACGGAACTCAACAAGTCAAAACACAAACAAAAAATCGATTTACTAATTATTTCTCTCTTATTGCATCGCTTCCCCCCCTGCGCCCCTGTAACCCTAGAACCTATACACACCTACCTACGGTTATCCGTACAAGTGCCCAGATTTGCAGTGGCGTGGCCCGCTTACCGGATTGGCCGCTGGCCGTAGCCTCCCCTAGCTCCGCCGCGCGCGCGTCCACGGCTCCGGGACGACGACAACGACCGTTTCCGAAGCGCGAGCCTCCCCTCGCCTCTCCTCTCCGGTCGCCGGCGGTGCCCCCCTCCCGTCTCCGGCACCAAGAGTCCCCGGCCAGACACTCCGAGGTGGCGGGAAGAGTTAGGGTGGTGGTGGAGGAGGATCCCGCCGGCGAGCGTGGCTCCGATTTGGGTGGGGAAGGGGGTCGATGGAGCAGAGCACCGCCACGCCCAAGAGGATGAGCTCTGCTTGTGCGTTTCCTATTCTTTTAGTTGTAAAGTTTTTTTTTTCTCTCACAGCCTAGTTGCTCGGCCCATGAAAATAAGGCCTCTCGCGAAAGTACCTTTCTACACCCTACACCCAGGAGCAAATGCTCCTGATGTAAACAGTAAAATCAAAAAGCAGGAAAATATTCAAAAAATTCTGAAATTTTTTTGTGACATACTTTCACCAATGTTTGTTGTGCATACAAAATTTCATCACTAAATCAAATTGGTGGAAGTCGTGCCAAAAAAATTAAATCAGAGCCCCAAAAAGCTTTTGTAAGTAACATTTTCAGAGCATCGATATTGTTTTTTTTACCACTCCTTCCACCAATGTGATTTTGTGATGAAATTTTGCATGCACAGCAAACATTTGCGAAAGTATGACACAATTTTTTTCAGAATTTCTCAAATTTATTTAGATTTGTTTTTTATTTTACTGACACCAGGAGATTTGCTCCTGGGTGTAAAAACTTCATGTCCGATTGCTTGTGAAAGTACCTTTCTACACCCATGAGCAAATGCTCCCGGTGGGAACTGTAAAATCAGAAAATAGGAAAAAAATGCAAAAAAAGTTCTGAAAATTTTCTGTGACATACTTTCACCAATGTTTGTTGTGCATACAAAATTTCATCACTAAACCACATTGGTGGAAGTCGTGCCAAAAAAACAAAATCAGAGCTCCAAAAAGCTTTTGTAAGTAACATTTTAAGAGCATCGTTTTTGTTTTTTTACCACGCCTTTCATCAATGCGATTTTGCGATGAAATTTTGCATGCCCAACAAACATTTGTGAAAGTATGACAAAAAAAAAATTCAGAATTTTTCGAATCTATTTTGATTTGTTTTTCGTTTTTCTGTTCACACTAGGAGCATTTGCTCCTGTGTGCAGAAACTCCATGTCCAGCAATCTGACATGAAGTTTCTACACCCAGGAGCAAATGCTCCTGGTGTGAACAGTAAAATAATTTCACCTTGAGTTGCTCGGCCCATGAAAATGAGGAGCTCTACTTTGTCGTTTCCAGATGCGTCGCGCAAGCTGGAGTGTACTCCACCTCTTGCTTGTGCTTGCAGAGGATGGCACAACCATCGGGATCTGTTTCTTGGATGATGGCGGGATGCATTTGTGCAGCCGGTCGCAGCACCATTGCGCGTGGTCTCCCTGCCACCAAGGTACTGCCACCGGTCGGGTCCATGACATGAGGCCACACAATCAAGAGCCACCTTCTAGCTTGTATATGTGTTGTGTGTGCTGAATTGCAAGTGTTCGACAAAATGCATGATTCAGATATAAGCTATAGGTAGTTAAGTATCGGCTAGAAACGACAAATTTTTTTTTCGAAACAGTAAAAAAATTTCGAAGCGGGAAACGACAATTTTTTAGAGGAGCAAATATCCTTCGCTAAAGGATAGTCGGTTGTATTCTCCTCTAAATTATATGGGATTGTTTAGAGATGCTATAAGCACTTTCTAGCAGAGAGCCTTCTTACTATTTTTTGTCACTTCCTTTGACTTTTTCTGTGGGGTAAAAGCAATTTCATTGCTTAACCTTGGTGATTCAGTCGGTACAGTATAGCAAGGACCAGACCTCAGACAAACTGTTTGTTGCATGTCATGGTGACCTATTTGAGTTAAGCGATGAGGAACACTATTTCCGGCTCGGCGAAGTGTGCCAATGAAGTATAGTTTATCTTGCGCAAGAAGATTCTTTTTCTCACCGATAATAGAGGCCATAGGGGACTCATGTTGGCTGCCAATTCAGAATCATTTTTGACGATGATGGGCTTTGTGCTCCACTCATAGGTTAGCACAATTCCCTCCATGCATACAGCCAAGTCCGCCTCTAGCGGACTATTACAAGTATGAAGATGATGGCACGACACGAAGACGATTGAGCCTCCTTCATCATGGTGGATCATACCAACACCTTCTTTTGTTGCATCCATGTTGAATGCGCCATCAACGTTCAACTAGTTCCAGCCCACGGGAGGTTTTTTCCACTGATCCGGCGGTCTTCCATTGATAGAAAATGTACCTATTTGACAAGCTTCTTTCAAGTGAGAGATACATAAGCTAACAACTTCTTTGGAAATGGCTGATTTGCATTTACTTGCACGTGCAAGTCAATAGAATAAATCCTGAGCATCCACATGTACTACGAACTCTACTCACTCACTAGACCAATAGTTATGGCACGAAACAATAGATGTGAAACAGTGTATGAACACCAACCAACCATAAATCATGGGTAGGTGCATATATATTGCTCCATTGGCACTCATGGAGCAGCAAGCTACGAGTTGACGCACTTTTCTGCCGGTATCATATAGGCCACGGAAGGCTAAAGCTAGCGAGGCCAAGAGGGATGCATAGCAAATGAAAGTAACAGAAAATGTGAAATGCATTTGGGATTTGGGAATAGGAGACTTGAGGAAATATTCAAACACGAACACGTTCGCCGCAACTGCGACGCGGTGCAACGCCTCACAGTCAACGCTCGAGCTAGTTACAGCCTTTTTATGGTACGGGCCAATTCAAGTGTTCGACGTAGATGACGGCAGCATGGCGAGAAAAGTAGATAGAGGAGTAGTGGGCGTCATTCGTGGCGACCACAGTGGTAAGATGTTTGCAGGGGCACTTCCACACTGGTTTTCCATGGCACAAGGGACCCAGCAACCTATACTGAAATTACTAAGCAGTATGAAAAACAAGGTATGGGGTTCATTCAAGCTGGGATGGGCCCATGAGTCCACCATGTCAGACAGTGTACATTGTTTGATAGCTGGTTTGGCCCGCCTGCATTACCACTTTAGCAAACTATATAGCACTGTACAAAATCGGCCCCAACCTCTGTTCGCTCCACACCAGCCTCTGCCTTCTTTCTCTCTCCGACCGCGGACGCCCAAATCGTTGAGTTTACACAATACTGGTCACTTTGTAGGCGCGGTCAGGAGTGCGAAAGGAAGGCGAACCTTGATGAACTTTTCTATGCTCCCGGCCTCGGAAATGTCCGTGGAAGGCTCGGGTCCATCCTCGCCGATTCACTGTCGCTCGATCTAGGCTTCCATGACGAGGAGGCAGGGGTCAATGAGCTTGGCTTCTTGATGTTTCTCAAAATTTTATTCTTGATTTTTTAATGTTCTAAATCGCGTTCTATTTCTCCTTCAAAAAGAAATGATTCATTTTGTTTCTCTCTCTAGATGTTCATGTTGTGTAGATCCAATTTTTGGTGAGGTGAGATGATGAAGAACAATATTCATGAATTTTGTTTAAAATCTTGTTTCTTGCCTTTGTTTTTTTAAAGATCCGTTTTGGTTCCTTTCCTCTGAATACTATTCACGATTTTTGTTCAGATTCTCATTCTTTTGTACCTGACTTTGTATGTTGGTGAAGAAAAGAATGTGGTCGTATTTTTTTCTTCTTGATTTCAATTGTTCATCATTTTTTTTAAATTGTGTATGAATGCATTTTTGGCTCAAGAATTCTGGAATTGCAATCCACGACCAGCTTCATTCCGGAGATTTTTCCTTCCTATAATGTGTGAAGTTGTGAATCATGAAATTTTATTTTCACCCAATGCATGGGGATATGCTTCCCCATTTTATTTCTTACTTATGTGTGTGACTGTGATTGTTTCTTTCCCAAAGAAACTCCTTCTAATCCGTAAATCACAGACATATCCTTCCTGATGCATGGAAATATGTTTCCTGATTTTCCCCCTTCCTATTTTGTTCATGATGGAGGTGAAACACATAAAGCTCATATTTTCCTTTTGTTAATGGTCGAGGTAAAATCATAAACTCATGTCAGTATTTTAAGCAGTCCCACTCGTAAGTAACTCAGCCTAGTAATGGCCAACGGGCTTTGACCCAACAGAAACACTCCATTCAGGCATTTGGAGACTAGGGTGGTAAGTGAGGAAGGTTAGAGGGGTGGGCAAAATTGAGATGAACTAATGGACTAAGGGCATGGAAGTAGAAAACCTTATTATTATGGGCAAAGGACCTATGGTAGCAAGTGAAATCACCCGCACTTTGTTGCATGGTTTTCTCCTTGTGAGCTTATCTTGCCTATCTTGCCATTTGCAGCAAAAAGTTAGTTTTGATCTTAGTAAAAGTGAAGCTATCTAAGCAAGCTTGTTTCCAAATACACAATTTCTATTGAGTACTTGCTACCAAAAAAATTAACAAAATATTAGGTGGATAAAGGGTGCGACATTGAATTGAGATATTTAATGACAATTTCAATCATGTTGGACATGGCATAGAGACCCATCATTTTCAAGTTATTCAGTTAGTTTTCATTTGCCTACATTGGTATTGTTCGTCATTAAAGATGGATGCGTGGATCACAATGATGCAAAGGCCGGGGTTGTCTCCTTTAAAAAATATGGTATTGTTTGTCATTAAAATGATAATGCTCTTCATTTCTAGGTTGAATGGATTGTGGGTAGATCTTTGTTGGCAGGCAGCTCGAGGATTGGAGCACCCTTGTTGAGAACATATAGAAAGAGTGCACCCTCTACATATTGCTCTGCCTTCGTGGTGTATGCATATCTTCATCAGGACACTCATGGGCAAGACTATCACACTTGTGGTTGAGTCAACACCATTGACAACATCAAGGCAAAGATCCAGGACAAGGAGGGCAAACCTCGGGTGCAACAGCGAGGATGGCCTCACCCTGGTGGAATACAACATCTAGAAGGAGTCCACTATTCACTTGGTGTGCTGCCTCTGCGGTGAACAATAAGTACTTGGACGTGGTGTTATTTCTGTCTCTAGGCTCGCAAGTCTGGTGGCTTCAATGTCCTCCAATGGAGTTGTTAGCATTGCTTGTCTTCTTGTGTCTTTGTTTCTACCTTAAAGTGATCCATTTATGTTTGGTTGTAGCTACCAACATTTGTTGTGGACTAGCTATGGATGAATGGTGATGAATGAATAAATGATCCCTATGTGTGTTGTTATGTTCACTAGTTGTTTCTCGTTTCAGTCTTGTTCCTGATGCATTTGAGTTTGTTCCGGCGCCGTCTCACGAGTTGTGATGTTTTAGTGTACCTTAATTTTTTTTGCTTGTTCCTAGCTCCTCGAAGAACTGGAAGTGACTTGTTCTTACATAATTGTAGTGTTTGTTGGTACTTGTATTGGTTTTTCCTCAAAATGAGTAATCTAAACTTCTTCTACAATACTGATATTTTGAACTATCATGAATTTGTATCGAGCTTGAAATTATATTTATTACTCACAGTTTCAGTTCTTAAACCATTGATTACTTATCCATTACCACGAGGCAAAGCAAGATAAAGAAAAATAAAACATGAACCACAACGCAGACGCCGTGTGACAAGTCATTAATTATTAGCAACCGATATTGATAATTCCATGGACCCTCGTGATGTCGTCGTGCTTCACCTCATGCCACCACAACATGCGGTCCTCCTCCATGACTCTATGCTTGTGCACAAAATAGTAGCCAACGTGGGCATCCTGGAGGATGGAGTAGTGTTTGGTATCGCGGCTCCATCGCCGGGCTTGTGACTCTTGAAGAAGACCCAGTGCGACTCCATTAGGAGTGTGTAGAGTATTAGTAATCTATGAGCAAACAACTTCCATTCTTGTTGCTACCCCTCTCCCAAGTTCCGATACCTATCACTCCAATCCAATGGCTAGGCTACCAAGATAGCGAGTGAAAAAGTGAAAGAGAAGAACAACAAATCTACCATCGCTAGCTACTTCTTCTGACACTAGGAAATTGGCATCTTAGGAAGATGTTGGAAATTGAAGGCAGGTGATATAAATAAGTAGGCTGTCGTTGTGCGTGAAATTTCCATAATAAAGATGAGAGATTTGATGACATGGAGAGTATCGATCGCCTACAACATTAGGTGTGAGTGTTATTCTAGTTGCAGATTATTGATATGAATAGTTTAAAATTACAACTTCACTTCTCTTGGGAACTAGTTTCTTCCTTCACCGTACTGTACATACATGTTATAAGGGGAATGGGACCCACATCATAATTCAGAATTTTATTTTATTTCTGTATATGCATCATGTGACATGCATACTACTCCCTCCGTTCCTAAATATTTGTCTTTCTAGAGATTTCAACAAGTGACTACATACGGAGCAAAATGATTGAATCTATACTCTAAAATATGTCTATATACATCTGTATGTGGTATTCCCTTTGAAATCTTTAAAAAGACAAATATTTAAGAACGGAGGGAGTACAAAGTTTTCTGTAGAATTTAAGTTACACTACTTCCATCAATGACCATCTCTACCGAGAAATAGTAACTATGGATAGCATACCAACATGGCGGTAGTAAGTAACGCAATTTCTATGAAACTTATCGTAATCCAATCCAACAATCATAAACATGTCCATTTGTAATAAAAATTACATAATAGTATAAGCATCGGCAACACCGACCATCACTATGGAGAAGGGCTACGCACGGTGGCGGTCTGGCGGACGTGTTCTCCTCGCGGGTATATTGGTCGTTCCGTGAGATACCTCCATAAGTGAGGACGGTGGAGGAAGGGGTGGTGCGTGGTGGTGTTGAGTGATGAGATCTGCCACCGACAGCCACTTGTGAGGGCAATGTATTGTCGCTATTCACAATACGTTACAATCGTGTAGTCAATTTAAAGTTGTGTACTAAACATATGTGTTAATAACTATTTTGTATTATATGATTAAAAAGTTCTGAAGCCAACTGACTACACAACTTTCACGCGGTTAACCGCTGGCCGATGCTGGAGCAGTCCCATATTCTAGCCTGATAAGTATCTGATGTTCTGAAGTCCACTGTTTGTGCCCACTGTAATGTTAATCTCTTATCAGGATAAACTACGTCAACATAGTCAGTTGTCTCCTGAACTGTTCTCATCTCTTGCACTGTGTTGTTGTTGTCTAGCTTGCAAGCACCGGCGGACTCAGAAATTGAAGTTGCCGAGGCAAATATTTAAGGCCGAGAATTGTTAGATACAAATGCAAGTCTACTTTGACCAAGACTCAGGCTGGTCGTATACCTAGTATCATGCATGCTAACTAAGCAATTTTGATGAGGTGTCATATCATTAAATAAAGAAAGAGAAGATAGAGTATCATATATCATATGATACCGTATCATAATAAATGCTATACTACTTTGTGTCATGCGTAACAATAAATAAAGTACTATATGATACTAAATTTCTTTAGTACCGGTTGGTGTTACCAATCGGGACTAAAGATGGACCTTCAGACAACGGCCACGTGGAGAGCCTTTAGTCCCGGTTCGTGTAAGAACCGGGACTAAAGGGGGAGGCTTTAGTACCGGCCCAGAACCGGGACTAAAGGCCCTTATGAACCGGGACAATAGACCCTTTTTCTACTAGTGCCTGATGACCCCATATGCAAGCTTCGTGGCACCACCCTAAAACCACGTCCCACTTGAAGGCCTTCGGGTCCTTTGCAAAGGCGATTTGATGTCGAATCCTACATAAGCTCAACCTGCATGCCACACTGGCGCGTTCTCCTCGAACGGTCGGCGTGGCTACATGGTGGTGGGACTCCCTCCATGGATCGACGATGACAGCCAAAAAGGTCCCGAATAAATGCATCGATGATGCTAAAGTGCTAGATGATCAGGAATAGAAAGAGGCTAATGCATGCATCTTCGATGACAAAAGCCACAAACGAGGATTGCTTAGGAGAGATGATCATGCAAGAGCTTAGATACAGGTACCAGGCTAGAATCAATGTTGCGGCTTCCTTCTTCATTCATAAACCACCATGAACAGTTTTACTCCCTCCGTTCAATAATGTAAGACGTTTTTTGACACGGAGGGAGTAGGTCTTAGTTTTACTTTCTTACGTTTTTTGTCTATGATGTACTACATAGTTGTCCTGGTTGGGTTTTTACCTCTGTATTCTCCTGGCTCTTGCTAGCTTTATCTTAATGAATGAAAAGTAGCACTGCCATATTTCAATAAAAAAAGTTCCTACAGTTACCCCTAAACAAAGTGCAAAGTTCTGGGCAGGGCTTTTATTTTACTTGCTCCCTATTTTAATTGTAAATTTGATCTTATCTCTATTACTTCATCTGTTCCAAAATAATTGAAATTGCTGGTTTGTCCTTAGTCAAACTTTTTAAAGTTTGACTAAATCTATAGAAAAATATATAAACATTCAGAACATCAAATTAGTCTCATGAGTTTCTTTATGAAATATATCTTTCTACTCTATGCATTTAGTGTTGTAGATCTTAGCATATTTTTTCTATAGACTTGGTCAAATTTAAGCAAGTATGACTTCAGACAAACCTTATGTATAAGTTGTGCTTTCTAAATCTTAATGTATCAACTGCGCGTCGTCTTTGACTTCGGAGAATCTAGATCGAACATGTAGCTCGTCCGTGTTAGTTTGATTAATTGGCGAGACAGTGACGATGCATTAGGTTGGAGAACAACTCTCCATCTAAGCCTATTAATGTAGTAATGCTCTAGTGCAAGGCGGAGACACGGACAACTGAACTAAGCTTAGCACTGGATTAATCAATAGTTGACGCTTAGGGACTAGAACTATGATTAAATGTATGATTACATAGATGATATGAACTTGCCGAGGACATGGCAGGCATGTGATCTTGAACTTGGACGGCTGGTCCATTCGATTCGTTCGTTCAAGCTTGATTAGTGAGTTGGCCGCATATAAAGGTTGAACACTCAATAGGACTATCACAAGAGCCTCCGTGCTGGAGATAAGTGGACGATTCATAAGTTGCTTTTTTTGGTCAAACTGAAGTTTAATCTACTCAACGGTCTATAATGTTCACCTGGAAAAAAATGGTCTATAATCTTCTAGATTATTCTGGCTCATTTTTTAAAGGAATTTAGTTGTAAAATGATTCAAAGAACTCGAGGCGGCTGTGTTTGCATGCAAAAGAAGATAGAAGTCCTATTTTGTCACACATAATAATACAGGAGTAAAATGCATCACAAGTCCTAAAACTATCATAGGTGTGTCAGTTTAGTCCTATAACTTTCAAACTGCATTTTTGGGTCCTAAAACTATCGGAAGTATGTCAGTTTAGTCCTATAACTTCGAAACTGCACTTTTGGGTCCTAAAACTATTGGAGGTGTGTCATTTTTAGTCCCATAACTTCAAAATTGCAGTTTTGGGTCTCAAAACTATGTATGTTTGTTCATCTGAGGTCCTAATCTTGCATGGCCACCATCCATGGTGCATTTTTTCAAATGAGCCCTTTGTATGTGTTTATATCCCCCAAAGTGGTACATACGCTTCCACGTTGCAGTGTGTCCTGCAACCTGCATGCCCACCACCTGCATGGCCATGAGCTGCACGGTAGCCTCCCTGAGAGGTTTGGCGTGACCGTCGGGGAGACCCCGAGCTAGTCGGCATGAAGGACGACATCCCTCTCCCTCGGCGAGGCCGCCGGGGAGATCCCGAGCCAATTGGGNAGAGTAAAATGCATCACAAGTCCTAAAACTATCATAGGTGTGTCAGTTTAGTCCTATAACTTTCAAACTGCATTTTTGGGTCCTAAAACTATCGGAAGTATGTCAGTTTAGTCCTATAACTTCGAAACTGCACTTTTGGGTCCTAAAACTATTGGAGGTGTGTCATTTTTAGTCCCATAACTTCAAAATTGCAGTTTTGGGTCTCAAAACTATGTATGTTTGTTCATCTGAGGTCCTAATCTTGCATGGCCACCATCCATGGTGCATTTTTTCAAATGAGCCCTTTGTATGTGTTTATATCCCCCAAAGTGGTACATACGCTTCCACGTTGCAGTGTGTCCTGCACCTGCATGCCCACCACCTGCATGGCCATGAGCTGCGCGGTAGCCTCCCTGAGAGGTTTGGCGTGACCGTCGGGGAGACCCCGAGCTAGTCGGCATGAAGGACGACATCCCTCTCCCTCGGCGAGGCCGCCGGGGAGATCCCGAGCCAATTGGGATGGAGTACGCCATCCCACCTCTTTCTCTCTCTCTCTGTTTGATGATATCGTCGTTGCCCCGACACCCTTGCCGTAGAGTTGGCCGTGCAGGCTGTTGTTTGGGCACGAGCATGGTCATAGGTGGTGAGCTGTCGGGCGACACAGAGGAGTGTGCGGAAACTGCAAAGCTGGCGCAGAGGTCGTCGAGAGTGACACAACCCTAGCAGTAGCCATAGGTGGGTAGCAATTGGACGTTGTGCGACATGTCGTTCTGCTGCTGTTGGGGAAGGCTGAGATGACCGGTCTACTCTCCTCGCTGGAGCTCAAACCATCATTCCACTGATGGCCTCTGTACCGTCGCCTCTGAGCATTCTGTGCGTGGGAGAAGACGAGCGCGTGAGAATGAGGCGAGACAACGCTCTAGTTTTTTTTGCATATTTACCTGGTGGGCCCATTGGGTCAGGTCAACGTGGCTACAATCCAAGCATTTCCAAGTGACTCGTTGGTGGGTCAATGCTAACCATGCAAGCTTAGGACCTAAGAGGAAGAAACTTACATAGTTTTGGGAGCCACAACTACTGTTTTAAAGTTATAGGACTAAACTGACACACCTTTGATAGTTTTAGGACCCAAAAGTGCAGTTTCGAAGTTATAGGACTAAACTGACACACCTCTGATAGTTTTAGGACCTAAAAGTGCAGTTTCAAAGTTATAGGACTAAACTGACACACCTCCGATAGTTTTAGGACTTATGATGTATTTTACTCATAATACAGTGAAAACTATTGCCACAGAGCTAAATGTAGGCATCACGACCGCTATCATCACTTGTCACCGTCGATCCTGACCATCATCATGGTCTCTTGCTGTCTTGCAGCACACCCCCGTATGGTGCTATTGCGGGTCGGGTAACTAGCCCCGGCTATCCTTCTAGATCCGGAGGGACACGGTTCTTCACCTACATCTATAACCTCATGCCAACCCACAGTAAGGGCGTGTTCGGATCACAAGTTAAAGAACATTGGAATTGTGTAAAATGGAGTAGAAAAGGAACGCGTCTGCAAACACATGAACAAAGGATAAAGAAAACCAATAGTGGTCAGGTGTTTGGCTCGTATAGGAAAGAAACGCAGGAAAAAGGTGAGCCCTAGATACTTACCTTCTAGTATAGAGATTTATATCGAGGAACAATTTGTAGTGGATCCTACGGTATACAGACCAACCTGGGTCCAACATGCATGGATGCTAAGGTTTTTTTGTCCATTATCTCTCTTTTGCCTGGAGCATAAGCAAAATTCTGTGAAATAATTGGCCAGAAAAACTTTCTTGAGGATTCAAAGTCAGTGTTCTTTGAACTGAATACCCACGTAAGAAAGAATTTCTAGGAACAGCTTTCCTACGGTTTCCCTCAGTACCGGACGGGGCCTAGCTGATATCTTGATGCTTCCAAGTTCCAACCCAAGCTTGTCCACGAGGAAAATTCCTCAACGTTCATCAGCAACGTCTACCTAGCGATTCTTACTGCTCGGTGCAAGATTCCCTCTCCTAGCTTCACCAAATGGTGCTACTTTTTCAAGCCTGAAAGACCGCTGACGCATATTTGAATTTCCCAAAACCTCTCATGCCAAACTAACCATTTGGTCAATGAACGAGTAAGTACATAATGAACGACCATCCAACTTGAACTGCTATATATGTATGCAGTTTTGCTTATGATGGGGTTGAATACTAGCTAGGACCCAACATTCTCGGGCATGAATCCCCCAATGACCTACTTGCTATAGCAAGGTCACAGAACGATACCCTTAGCTTATAAATAAAGGTGAAATGAGTATTGTCTTTATTACAAAACAAAAAGGTACTAGAAGTGAGTACAAAATAAGGTGCCCAGGATAATATGAATTTTTGTAGAGAGTGCACATGATTGAAGTCACTACTACCATGTTGCATGTCCTTGCCTCGAGCAAGTAAAGATAAATTTAGTAAATTTATTCAATAGGCTGGTCTGTAATTTTTTTGTCAAAATTGACAATTTAGATAATGAAATGTACTCAAACACTTCCTTTCTCTATATTTAAACAAATGCTCATATCACACGGAAGATTCTCTTGAAATCAAGGCCTCTTTCGATCATTTCTCTTGCAGACTGCAATGAGCTCGAAAGGAAAATATTTATTGTTTTCATGGATATGATTTCCATACAAAGACTTCCAGATAATAATTATGCATTATTACATCTATACATTCCAAATGATTAAGTGGAAATACAAATGATCACCTGAACTTTGTAAATGATACCCAAAAACTATGTACACGCATGTTCATATTTTTTGGATAAGGGTGTACTTTATTAACTCATTATGAAGCATCGAGGGGGTAAAAAAACAGTAAGCACACACTTGGCCTCTGCACGACTAAGATGCACACAAACAAGACCAATGCATACACGCAAAGGATCATGCATGCCAGCAAATAGCAAAGGCCATGATTATTGGAGTCGACTGCTCCCGCTCCCCCCGCTCTCCTAGGGTTCCTCGCGCCACCGTCGGCTCCCCCGCCGTGCGTAGCCGCCGTCGCTAGCCCTCCCTCCCGCTCCCCCACCCCTCCCTCCCCCTCCCTCCCACGTAGCACTCCTGTCGCCCATGAGGCGGCGGAGCGCCTCCACCCCACCACCTCGTCTCGTCCCCCCTCCTCCTCCCTCCCCTTCGCCGCCGCTGGCAGAGACCACTGACGGCGGTGGACGTCCCTTCCCCGCGCGCGCTAGGAGGTGGAGTCAGGGCTCCCTCTTGCCAGGCGGCGGTGTGGCTCGGCGGCGGGGTTCCGCGGGCCTCGAGTGCCCTTGACGCAGCGTGGCTGTTGGCTGCGGGGCGGCGCGGAGTGCTGCTGGCCGGCGGCGCCCGCTCGGCCCAGATCTGGGCCCTTTCGGGCCCCATCTGGGGTGGGACGGTTCGGGGCACGGCGGCTGTGGCTGCAGGTGGTGATGGCTCCAGCGACCGGCGTGCTGCAACGTGGCAATAGGGATTGTCCGGATCCTTTGGGGTCCGGCCTGGCCTGTGGAAGCCTGGTAAGTCCTTGTCGCTACGTCTGGTCGGCTCCGCGCGGCGGTGGAGGCTGTCCCCTCCTGCCGGTTGCGTTGCGGTTGCCCCCGAGCCCGGTGTCCCCTCGTCCTCCCTCCCAGCCTCGCCTTGGTGGCCTCACTGAGATGGTGAAGTTGGTGCGGTGACCGTGGTTGCACAAGCTAGTGGGCGGCATGTTGGGCGGTGCACTTCCAATTGTCTGTGATGGTGTTGGTTTCGGGGCGCGAGAAATCCCTGGCGCCTCGTCCGCCACCGGCGCGGCTACGCCCGTGGGCGTTGCCGGACCTTCTTGAGGGGCGTTGATGATACCCCTTCCCATCTGCCATTTGCGTACCGGGGAAAACCCTAGGACTTGTCCGGGTAGCAGTGGCGTCGTCGTCTCATTCCTTCCTAAAGGTGTTGCTTGATATGCGAGGCTTCAGAGTGCTAGGCATGCGGTGGTACTTCTCCGGAGGGTGTGGCAGGTATCGGCCATCTTCGCTTAGTTGAGTTGTCGGCGTCGGCATTTGTTTCTCTTTCTTTCTCTAGTTTTTTCTTTTGGGGTTGTTTGCGCTGCAGCCCCAACGAGCTGGTTGTGTCGGTTGGTTGTTGCTTAAAGCGGGGGAAACCCTTTTTCATTAATAGCAAAGGCCACACAAGACCATGACCAGACATAGGTGAAGAAAAAAAAAAGAAAATGAGTACTATTGATCCTCGTTGAGCAGTTGTTGACACAATGTGGATGATGCATGGCACATGATCCGGACGTTGATCACGCGACAGAAAACCATGCATGCACCATGTAGGGTAATGTGCTAAGCAAAACAAAAAACTTACCACGCACGAACCAACCAAGATCACTATCAAGGTGCAGGAAACGAGATCATACCCTCGACAATCTATTAGCGTTGTGGAGATGATGACGATGTCGATGAAGTCCTTCGACTCGTGCAGCTAGATTATAGCTCCCAGCTACTAGAGTTTTCTCCTCGTGAAGATCCGGGTCAATCGTCGAAGATTACGGCACGTCCAAGGTATCCACACGTACCATGTTAGGAACACCGCAACAACGTGTATACGTACACCAGAGCAGCGGGGAGAATGTACGAATTGCAGTTGCAGTGCCTAAGGGCGCTACACTAGATCTAATTTAGATGGGAGAGATGGGCGAGACCGTAACCTTGCTCCGCCATTGAAGATCCATCTGCATGGCGAGTCTACCAGAGGCATTGGGAGTCAGGAGGGAGTTAGGGAAGGGGGAATTTGACCAGGAGGTAGCGACGGGGGTAGGAACTACAGATGGACGTCCGGGGGGATCGCAGGACGAGAGGAGGGAAACGGATCACAGGAGGGCTGTTGGTGCTTCGGGAGAGGAGGATGAGATTCTGGGGGAGGAGGAAGCTTGGGAGTCGTATGGCCTGGAGGCGGATCTGGAGGACCAGTTTGCGGGGCTGCAGCTACATGGGGAAGAAGAAGATGATTTGGACCTGTCTGGCGAGGTTGAGGAACTAATCAAAGGAGTCCGTTGGCTTGGGCTCTTCAAGGTTCATACAACCAAGCCGTTTAGCCACGCTGCACTCCTGAAGCAGATGAGGAACGCGTGGTCGTCAGCACAAGGAGTAACTTTTAACATTAAGGGCCCGAATTTTTTCTTGGTGCAGTGTCACTGTTTCGGCGATTGGAAAAGAATCATGAAAGGGGGGCCGTGGCTTTTTCGCAACGCTGTGCCAATCATCATACAGGAGTACGATGGCTTCACCGATGTGAATGAGTACAAGTTAAACAAGATCCCGTTATGGGCAAGGGTGCGGGGTTTGCCGGATGGGCTTACGGCGAAGAAAGAACTTGCAGAGAAGGTGGCAGCTAAGGTGGGGGAACCACCGTTTACTGTGGTTGTGAACGAGGGCAAGATCAATCCGGCGAGTACTTTAAGGGTCAGAGTTTATGTTGATATCAATAAGCCTTTGGTGCGTTTCGTGCCAATCACAATCAAAAAGAGCAAGAGGTATCCCGTGTTTTATGATAAGCTTCCAGTGTTCTGCTATTTTTGTGGTCTGATTGGGCACACGGTGGAGGAGTGTGGCGATGGTATTCACTCCCCGGTATCATGTGAATGGGGGGACTGGCTGTTGTGGAGCAATGAAGGAGTGAGGGCTGGCATGGAGGGTAGAGCAGGTAGGGAGGGAGGAGTTTGGAGTGGCAGTTCAGGAGGAAGAGGAGCTAGAGGGGGTCGTCAAGGGAGAGGAGGAGGTGCGGCTGTAGGGAGGGGTGCCCCTGTTGATGCTTTTTATGCTGAAGAAACTGAGTATAGTCAGAACCCCGCGGAAAATTACAAGTCTGCACGTAAGAGGTTGGTCACAGCTGATGGCACTGTTAACGTCCGTGGGCAGGATCTACCAAACTTGGCGGGCAAGGTAGCTGGCACCGTTTTGCTGTTAGAAAATGGGGTTGGGAGCACAGGTGGGGTGGTGGCATCTACCCCGGAAAAGGACCCTATTGTGAAAAGGAGAAGGCATGACGGAGAGAATGTGGTGGAAGATATGGACACCTCTGGTCAGGTGGCCTCCCTAGAGGAGAGCCGCCGAGCTCAATGAGGACTCTATGCTGGAACTGTCGCGGAATTGGCGACCCCGCGACAGTCCGTGAGCTCCGCGATCTCGTGGAGGCTTGTGCACCGGTGGTGCTTTGTATTGTGGAAACTCAAATAGCGAAGTACCGGGTGGAAGGTCTGGCTGGTAGTTTAGGTTTTGATAATAGTTTTGGAGTGGATAGCAGTGGTCGTAGTGGAGGTCTTTGCTTGTATTGGAAGAACACTATCAATCTTGAAATAAAAACTTTTTCTCAGTATCATATAGACTCAGTGGTGAATGAACCAGGCAAGGGGCTGTGGAGGCTCTCATGTTTTTACGGGGCTGCAAGTAGGAGTATGAGGCACAAAACATGGGATACGATGAAGATATTGAAGGAAGAAAATACTTTACCATGGGTGTGTATAGATGATTTTAATGAGATCCTTAGGCCTGAGGAGCAAATGGGTCCGAACGAGCGTGACAGCTCTCAAATAGCTGGATCCCGGGAAGCAGTTGATGTGTGTGAACTGGCGGATATTGGCTACAAGGGCCTAGATTGGACATTTGAAAAGAGGATAGTTGGAGGGGAATATTGTAGGGTCCGGTTGGGCAGAGCCTTAGCTACTCCAAGCTGGTCCTCGATGTTTCCCTTTGCGTCGTTGGAACACCTCACTGCAGCGAAATCAGATCACAGCCCCATCCTCCTTCTCAATGAGTTAGAAGCGGGTAATCTGAGAGTAGCATTGAAAAAACCTTTCCGCTATGAATGTATGTGGGAGCAGGAGGAAACCTTTATGAGTACGGTTGACCAGGCTTGGCAGAAGGATCAGCCGTCGACTACAGTGGCAGAACTAGCAACAAAAATGACTATGGTAGCAGCGGCATTGAAACACTGGGGACGCACAACCTTTGGCTCGGTTCGCAATGAGCTGCGAGAGCTGCGTCAACATTTAGCTGAGCTTAGAGCTGACCCTTTGAGGGTTGGACTGGGTGCAGAAGAGAAAAGAGTGCAGGACAGGATTGTAGAGCTCTCGTACAGAGAAGAAATCATGATGAGGCAACGATCTCGAGTCAAGTGGCTTTCTGAAGGAGACAACAACACCCAATATTTCCAGAAAAAAGCAAGTGCGAGAAGAGAAAAAAATGCAATAACAGAATTACATCTTCGGGATGGTACAGTTTGCAACGATCCAAGAGAGTTGGCTAGTATGTCTAGCAACTTTTATGAAAACTTGTACACTTCAGAGGGAACTATTGGGATGGAAGAGGTTCTCTCTCACATACCAGTTTGAGTTGACGCGGATATGAATGTTTGTCTTAATGCTCCTTACACCAATGAAGAAGTTAAAAATGCTTTATTTCAAATGTTCCCAACAAAAGCACCGGGGCCGGACGGTTTTCCGGCACACTTTTTTCAGAGGCATTGGGAGCTTTGTGGAGAGGAGGTGACAGGTATGATCATTAGATTGCTCAATGGAGATGACTCACCGGAGGATATAAATCGCACGTTCATCGTTCTTATTCCCAAGATAGCAAGTCCAAAATTGTTAGGACAGTTTCGGCCTATAAGCCTTTGCAATGTGGTCTACAAGATAGCATCAAAGGTCTTAGCGAACAGGCTGAAATCCATTCTCCCCGAGGTAATTTCTGCAGAGCAGTCCGCGTTTGTCCCTGGTCGGTTAATCACGGATAACTTCATTACGGCGTATGAGTGCCTGCACTATATGAAAACAAGGAGAGTTAAGAGCAACAAATATTGTGCACTTAAGTTAGATATGATGAAGGCATATGACAGATTAGAGTGGGCTTATTTGAAGGAAGTGATGCTCAAGTTGGCAATCAGCCCTCGCTTTACTGACACTGTTATGAGGTGCGTCTCCTCTGTTTCATTTTCAGTTCTCTTTAATGGATGCAGTATGGAGGAGTTTACACCATCTAGAGGGCTACGACAAGGAGATCCGATCTCTCCCTATTTATTTTATTTCTCCTTGCAATAGAAGGGCTTTCTTGTTTACTTAAGGCGCATGACAGTGGAGTGGGAGGCATTCAGGTTGCTCCCATGGTTCCTTTTGTAAATCACCTACTGTTCGCGGATGATAGTCTCTTGTTCTTTGATGCCACGAGTGCCACAGCTGGAAGGGTAAGGGACATTATGAAAATTTACTGTGATGCGTCCGGCCAACGCATAAACACCGACAAGTCCTCTATTTATTTCAGCAAAGGGGTCCCGAAGCAAGTTAGATTGGAACTTAAAAATCTACTTGATGTGCACAATGAGGCTTTGTCGGAAAAATATTTGGGTCTACCAACAGATGTTGGGAAAGCAAAAGAGGGATGTTTTAGATACTTGAAAGATAGGATTTGGAAGCATATCCAGGGTTGGATGGAAAAGTGTCTGTCTGCTGGTGGGAAGGAGGTACTGATTAAATCTGTCGCCCAATCCATTCCAACCTATTCTATGGCATGTTTCAAATTGCCTCGCGGGCTGTGTGAACATATCAATGGGCTACTTCGTAAATTTTGGTGGGGTAGCAAGGGAGGTCAGAGGAAGTCGGCGTGGGTATCCTGGAGAACTATGTGTAAGCCAAAGCACATGGGAGGGATGGGGTTCCGGGACATTGAACTTTTTAATCTTGCTTTGCTGGCAAGGCAAGTGTGGAGATTGCTTCAGGAGCCGGACACCCTAAGTGCAAGGGTTTTAAAGGCCAGATACTATCCCAACACGGACATCCTGCACGCAACTCTAGGGGCTCACCTGTCCCAAGTTTGGAGGTCTTTACTGGAAGGGAGAGATATTCTGGAACTAGGTATAATAAGGAGGATTGGGACAGGCGCAGAAACACATATTTGGAACGACAATTGGCTACCACGGGACTATAAGCTCAGACCAATCTGCCCTATCACACCAAGCCCACCACAAATGGTCTCTGAGCTGATTGATCCCGTTACACGGTCATGGAACAGACAAGTAATTAATGAGCACTTCATTGCGCCTGATGTGGACGTGATCTTAAACATCCCTTTGAGTACAAGGGTGCAACCAGAGTTTTGGGCATGGCACTATGAGCGAAGTGGCTCCTTCTCCGTTCGATCGGCATACAGGATGATTAGTGGTATAAAACACCAAAGAGAGGACTGGTTGGAGCATAGGGCGGGCCACTCTAACTTGATACAGGAGAAGAAGTCTTGGTCGCTCCTTTGGAAGACAAAGGTCCCGTCCAAGGTAAGGGTTTTTGTTTGGCGACTTTCACATATGTCCTTACCTACAGGAGCAACGCGGCACCAGCGGAATATGGCAACCACCCCGGCGCGCTCCTTATGCGGTGCGGAGTCTGACTCTTGGAGGCACTCCCTTTTCAAATGCCAGATGGCGCGGTGCGTATGGGCTTTGGGAGACGAGGAGATTGTTGAGGTCTTGCTATCCAATCGGTCGGAAGACGCAAGGTTGTGGCTTTTCTGGTTGTTCGAAACAATGAACCAGAGTGATCTAGCGAAGGTTCTTATATCAATGTGGGCTATTTGGTGGGCGAGGAGAAGAGCCATACATGATGATGAATTTCAAAGCCCTCTGTCCACCATGTGTTTTATAAATCGCTATCTGGAGGATCTGAATATAGCCACAGCTTTGAGGCCAGCATCCAATACTAGAGCTCCTGTGCAGCAAGTTCATAAGTGGATCGCACCGGGCGCCGATGCAGTAAAAATTAATGTTGACGGGGCCATATCCCGCAACGGCAAGACAGGGGCGGCTGCAGCGATATGCAGGGACAGAGATGGCAAATATTTGGGCGCATCAGCAATCACGTTTGAAGGCCTGGTTGATCCAACAAGTCTTGAAGCACATGCATGCAGCGAGGCTATTGCTCTAGCGCGAGACATAAATGTCACACATGCGATCATAGCTTCAGATTGCATGCAGGTAGTGACGGACATCCATGGGAGGACACTATCTTTACATTCTTTGGTGATAGATGAAATAAAGGAGTCTATGAAGGACTTTGTAAACATTAGTTTTCGTTTTGAGTGTAGGGAAGCAAACTTGGAAGCTCACGCCATTGCTAAGGCGGCTTCAGCGTTTCCCTCTGGTCGCCGTTTGTGGCTAGGGACCTTGCCAGACAATGCATGTATCGCTCCGGCTCTGAACCTTGAATAAATTTCCTAGTTACCCTAAAAAAACTAGGAAGGGAGCCGGCGGCCATGGCTGTCAGGGGTGCCTCCCGGGTGCAACCCTACACCCTATATATAGGTGGTGAGAGGGGGGCGGCTGACCTAGGGAGCCCCTCAGAACAAGTGGTGTTCGGCGAGGACTGCTTTGCCCCCAAGCCAAGGGGGTTCGGCCGACCTGGCCCCACCAGGCTAACTTGCGCCCCAAGCAATGGGTTGGGAATTGGATCCTTCCGGATGTTATGGAATATTATGGACCTTTCTGGAAGCTTCCACCATATTCTAGAAACTTCAGGTACCTTCCAAAACACTTCCGGATATCTCCGGAACCTCCTAAATGTCGAAGCCCTTCTCTCATTCTTCATTAAACCGTAGCATTCCTAAATGTCGCTAAACATTAAGTTTGTGACCTTATAGGTAGATGTGGCATTTGCATATTCTTTAAAACTCAACTAACTTGCACATAACTTTGTAGCATGGCATAATTTTGTAGTATGCATGTCAATAGATCATTTTGGAATGGGATATACATCCCATATACTGGATCAACTAAAGACTCTGGGCTTCCATCAAGCCACTACCACAGTCCTCCTGTCTTTACATATACACATGTATAATTTCAACTATTATTAATTTGAACCTTCAATAGGATTAATTCTTTGCGTCTAACATTGTACGTGGTCCATGCTCTCAAATTCTCCATGCCATCAAATATCTTGCCTTTATCACGAATATTTTGAACTTGAACTCCCGCCTATTTATACAACCTCCCCTCCCTTGCCAACATATGTTTGAGATGTTTACTATGGTCGATTAGTCGCTCTTCTCATATTCTTCGCTCACTATCTCGTCAACCTAGCCATTTCATGGGAACTAGCGGTTGGGGCGCACCCCTGGTGCGCCTCCTGGGTGTTCCTGTGCGGTGCCAGGTAGGGGTCGCCCTTTAAATTTGATTTTTTGCGACGTGGGCAACACATGTACATGTCAATGTTGCTGAAAATGAACTGAATTTAATAGGACTCTAATAATTAAAACAGCGTTGCAGTTCAGCTGGAACTGCACCTACTCCACATCCACGGCCATGCAGCTCGTTGGATCCTCCACTTCACATGACATCTTGCTCGCACGCCTCTATGTATGTGCGCACCTCGGTCACCTTGTTGAGCTAGACGCAGGTCTTGGCGAGGAGGAACAATAGGCTTAGCCTCGTGCCAACGGCTTCCATGGACAACGTGTCGCTGCACACTGCTTTCCATCCTACTGCACGTACTCAGACATTGCAATGGCACGCAAAATTCTCAGAGATTAAGCGAGCCTAGGTATAATTAGAATTATGAGACTAAAAACCACCAGCAAGCGCATGCACCTGAGTCCGTCGACGTGGCCTCGCTGTTCTTGGTGGCGACTCTTCTTCCGTCCGCTGCCTTCTTTCTTGCTGGTCAAACTTTAGTATTTATGGTCAAAGTCTTCTTCCATGTCAGTTACCGAGGATTATTTGTTCTATACGAGCATGTTAAAGAGAGGGGTTTGCCATGGATTTGCTGCGCAGACTTCTGTCTATTGTGTATATGCAATTCTCACNACTAGCGGTTGGGGCGCACCCCTGGTGCGCCTCCTGGGTGTTCCTGTGCGGTGCCAGGTAGGGGTCGCCCTTTAAATTTGATTTTTTGCGACGTGGGCAACACATGTACATGTCAATGTTGCTGAAAATGAACTGAATTTAATAGGACTCTAATAATTAAAACAGCGTTGCAGTTCAGCTGGAACTGCACCTACTCCACATCCACGGCCATGCAGCTCGTTGGATCCTCCACTTCACATGACATCTTGCTCGCACGCCTCTATGTATGTGCGCACCTCGGTCACCTTGTTGAGCTAGACGCAGGTCTTGGCGAGGAGGAACAATAGGCTTAGCCTCGTGCCAACGGCTTCCATGGACAACGTGTCGCTGCACACTGCTTTCCATCCTACTGCACGTACTCAGACATTGCAATGGCACGCAAAATTCTCAGAGATTAAGCGAGCCTAGGTATAATTAGAATTATGAGACTAAAAACCACCAGCAAGCGCATGCACCTGAGTCCGTCGACGTGGCCTCGCTGTTCTTGGTGGCGACTCTTCTTCCGTCCGCTGCCTTCTTTCTTGCTGGTCAAACTTTAGTATTTATGGTCAAAGTCTTCTTCCATGTCAGTTACCGAGGATTATTTGTTCTATACGAGCATGTTAAAGAGAGGGGTTTGCCATGGATTTGCTGCGCAGACTTCTGTCTATTGTGTATATGCAATTCTCACTTTCTAAAGAAGGTGCTTTTTCAGCAGTTTGAGTATTCAGTTGTGGGCATGCAACACATCTTCACTGTGAGTCTGGAGAGAGCAAATCATCCAATAAGGATTTTGAATATGGATGTCTAGTTTGTCTATCAAAGAGTGACACACAAGCCCAGAACAAATCGCCACAAGTATCAATGTGTTGATTATCATCCATCTGTATTTTCCATACGCTTATCTAATTACCATTTAAACAGTTCCCAGATATACATACAATTGATCAACTCAAAAGACAAAAGCGTCAGGTAGTGGTTCCTAACAAATCGCCACAAGTATCAATGTGTTGATTATCATCAATCTGTATTTTCCATACGCTTATCTAATTACCACATGCACATTTCAAAACTCCATTTTCGAGGGAAATACCATCTGATGTAAAGAATGCATACCTCGACCTGATGCAGCTAATAACTTATTGTCTTACATATAAATAACCCATAAGATACTCTAGAATGCACCATAAGATGGATAATATACGGTACCTGATTGTCTGTATTCCATGGGAACCATCCTAGAGCCTCGTCCTGCTGCCAGGGCCTAACATAAATGGATAAGAGCAAACAGTAGGACATAAATCTTCATGTGTGCAACATTAAGGAAATAAGGAACAACTGCAATGTACTGACCATGGCGCGCGGTGGAGCACTGGTCATCTGAATGTTTATACTTCAGAATTGTCCAATAAAAAATATAATCAAATTGAAACCCTGGAAGCAGAAAATATTTGTCTGTCAAGAGTTGAAATGGAGAGCAACTTTGCAGCATTTAGGTGTCTAAATATTGATTAATCATTAACCACTAAATTAAATGGACGATTATAAGTTCACGACATGCAAAAGAAAAACTCACCCTGTCCAATAAAAAAGTCTGTAGACAATTTCTTGAGATACTGGTACTCCAAAGCGTAGTGAGCGGCAGTAATGGAAATAAGATGCAAATTCAGTAGGATATCCACGACAGAGAGCCTATAGCTAAGAGAATACAATTAATAACACATTGTTCCAATGGTGGCGAATGCAGGATATAGAAAAGAACAACAATTTTCCTTTCACTGACTTTCTCATACTTCTGTTTCTTGTTCCTAGCTGNTGTCTGTCAAGAGTTCAAATGGAGAGCAACTTTGCAGCATTTAGGTGTCTAAATATTGATTAATCATTAACCACTAAATTAAATGGACGATTATAAGTTCACGACATGCAAAAGAAAAACTCACCCTGTCCAATAAAAAATTCTGTAGACAATTTCTTGAGATACTGGTACTCCAAAGCGTAGTGAGCGGCAGTAATGGAAATAAGATGCAAATTCAGTAGGATATCCACGACAGAGAGCCTATAGCTAAGAGAATACAATTAATAACACATTGTTCCAATGGTGGCGAATGCAGGATATAGAAAAGAACAACAATTTTCCTTTCACTGACTTTCTCATACTTCTGTTTCTTGTTCCTAGCTGCCATGGAAATGAGTGGCCTTACCAGCTCCATCCATGAATATCTCTATGTTCATTGCAAGGACTATGGTAACACTGAGGAGCTGATGTTAGTCAAGATTGCTATCGGGTTAATCATAATAGAAAATCTACAGCTATGAGCAATTCCCAAACGGCTGAAACTGCCATACCAGCACCTAAAAGTTCTAGGACTTCTCTTTGCATGGAAGATGAACCGTGCAAAATAAAAGCTACTGCAAAAGAAAACTTTGAAGGCTCGGAATCAGTAACATATGTATTAGTTGTTGATAAGGTTTCTTCCATCCATGGTAGCTGGTCAGTAGCACCTATCTATCAAAAAGGGGCTGATAATCCAACAGTCAGAGAGGAGGTTCAATAGCAAATAACCATGCGACATTTCTGAAAAAAAATGTGAGGAAACAAATAACGCCTAAATTTTTGAGGAATTATCCTTCAGAGTTAGCAAATATAACTGAATGGCTCCGCAGTAAGTAATTTATTTTCTTTTATTTTGTATACTAACTTATCATTAATTACTATCGAATACCCAACCCTTAGCTGTACCTGTATGACNTGTTTATACTTCAGAATTGTCCAATAAAAAATATAATCAAATTGAAACCCTGGAAGCAGAAAATATTTGTCTGTCAAGAGTTCAAATGGAGAGCAACTTTGCAGCATTTAGGTGTCTAAATATTGATTAATCATTAACCACTAAATTAAATGGACGATTATAAGTTCACGACATGCAAAAGAAAAACTCACCCTGTCCAATAAAAAATTCTGTAGACAATTTCTTGAGATACTGGTACTCCAAAGCGTAGTGAGCGGCAGTAATGGAAATAAGATGCAAATTCAGTAGGATATCCACGACAGAGAGCCTATAGCTAAGAGAATACAATTAATAACACATTGTTCCAATGGTGGCGAATGCAGGATATAGAAAAGAACAACAATTTTCCTTTCACTGACTTTCTCATACTTCTGTTTCTTGTTCCTAGCTGCCATGGAAATGAGTGGCCTTACCAGCTCCATCCATGAATATCTCTATGTTCATTGCAAGGACTATGGTAACACTGAGGAGCTGATGTTAGTCAAGATTGCTATCGGGTTAATCATAATAGAAAATCTACAGCTATGAGCAATTCCCAAACGGCTGAAACTGCCATACCAGCACCTAAAAGTTCTAGGACTTCTCTTTGCATGGAAGATGAACCGTGCAAAATAAAAGCTACTGCAAAAGAAAACTTTGAAGGCTCGGAATCAGTAACATATGTATTAGTTGTTGATAAGGTTTCTTCCATCCATGGTAGCTGGTCAGTAGCACCTATCTATCAAAAAGGGGCTGATAATCCAACAGTCAGAGAGGAGGTTCAATAGCAAATAACCATGCGACATTTCTGAAAAAAAATGTGAGGAAACAAATAACGCCTAAATTTTTGAGGAATTATCCTTCAGAGTTAGCAAATATAACTGAATGGCTCCGCAGTAAGTAATTTATTTTCTTTTATTTTGTATACTAACTTATCATTAATTACTATCGAATACCCAACCCTTAGCTGTACCTGTATGACAGTCATGATTCAAGCCAGCTTCCTGGCACTTCAAAAGCCAGTGCAACATGTGTCATCTGCAGGCAAAGAAATGAGTAAAACTTCAAGCTAGAACATAATGGAATCTCAAAACTCAAAATGGAATACTCGATTAAAAAGTACTATATTACATCTGATTCTGCTTTGTGTGTGAAATCATCACCAGTATAGGTAGACTTTGGTGTTTCCATAGGGGACCCCTTGTGCCAATCAGACAACATCTAACAAATGTTGATAATCAACACCTGACGCTGCTAGAACCAAACAGTCAGTAGTGAAGTTTTCCTGTTATAGAAATAACAATTCTTCACATTTTTTTAATAAAACATATTCATTAATTGTAGAGATATCAAAACAATCCTATGATGAGAACAGCATAGCATGAAACTGTTCCTCCTACAAACAATCATGAACCACAGTTTGTACATAAAGCTGTAAAATTAGAACAATCCATTACAATTTAACAACTCGAGTTGTTGCTGGCACTGGATCAGCCGCATACAAACCAATGCTAGTATATTATGTGGTTAAATAGAATTACTTCTGCATTTTAGCGCTGACCAACAGAATATTAGAATGTCAAATTGTCAATATCTAGAATATGTCGCAACTATATCCATGGAAAACTGAAAGTATAGAAAGAAAAAACGACCAAAGTGTGCAAGGATGCTCCACGGTGACCAACATGCTGATATCATGGAAACTGAGAAAGTGACAGTAAAATGGCAGCACAACTGCCAAAATATTATGTACAGCCTAAATGGTACAACACTGAGGGCATGGTTTACTGAAAGAAACTTGCATCGATTAGAAATCTAACCTGTGATTTTCTAGAAGGTAGCCGGCAGCACCTTACTCAGGTTGGCTTTGCCGCCCTCGGCCTTGCCCCCGGCCGCTTCCTCGCCGCCGCGGCGGTGCCCTTCCTAGCCGACCAGAGTTAGATCCGTCGATCTGGCCGTGTGAACACTGGATGTAGATAAAAACCATGCCTGCTCTTGTTTCTTGCTCCCACGACACCACACAGCAGAGGAAGGGTTGGAGCCATATGTTGTCGGGAGACGAAGAAGGCCGGTGGGGAGCTAGCAACGCCGATCCGCCACCCTCACTGGCATCCACTCCCACCCCCACGCCGGTGAGATCCCTTGTTGAAGGGAGGTGGCATTGGAGCCGTCACCCAAATCCGCCCCATCTTCTTGCTCAGCACCAATACGGAGAAGAGGAAGAGTGATGTCCCATGGATCTTCTTGAGCGACAGGGAAGACAAGCGGGGAGAGGAGGAGGTGGCTGTGGCGGAGACGTGTGGGGGAGAGGAAGACTCGCGTGCGACCCAATGCGGAGCTGCCTTCGTTAGGAAGGAAACGACCCAATCCCAATCGCTGCGTTTATTGCTTTTTTTTTCTCTTTCTCCTTGCCTCCAGTAAAAACTAACCGAGAACCAAGCGGCTCCAGTAACAGCGCCGCAGTCCGCAAGGACGACGTGGCATACGCGAGAGGCCGCCCTTGATGCACACCTTAATGCGTTTAATGGTAGGTATCAGGAGAGAGGTTGCTAAAGGTCACAACTAGAAGGCTACCTCCAGGCAAAGATATCGTACAAGTTTATGCGCCACTAGCTAGGCTGACCCTCAGGCTATAGCCGATAGCATATGTCTGACATGTGGGATCCAGCATTGAGGCGGTGCCTCCAAACACTGTTGATGCTCTTACATGTAGTTGCGCGTCTCCATTGGCTGTGAATGGCCCCACACATAGCACAAACCCGTTGCTCAACCATTGTGTACTCCCCTGACAGAACAACGCCATGACCTCGCACCTCCGCCCCCAAATCCAGCACAGCTTGTAGCCCAACCCTTCTCCTCTTCCTCCAAAGCACAGGGGCACTCTAGGTTTCTGGATGTCCAGTGCCGGTCCCGGTTGCAACCTTCACTTGACGCACGCACCACCTCCTTGCCTGTCGTATTTGCTCCAACTACATCAGGCCCATTGTCCTTCCCTGTGCACTACCTGACATTGTCCTGCAATGAGCAGTGCTGGAGATGGGCCGCGAAGCCACATCGCGGAGGTGACCGTGTCAGATCCAGCTCGTGGTGGCCTGCACCAGAGCCACATCACGATCTTTCTTCTGCAATCTTTGAAGGAAGTTTTTTTACAATCTGAAGAAAGGTTCTTGGATATGAACAATGTTTAAGGAGAACGTTTCTCTTACATGTTTATTGAATACAATTTCTCCTGATTTTTTATCCGTTCTTAACTCAAACTAGAAATTCCATGGGATCCTTGATCAATTAAGGTTGCATAATTTTTAGTTCTTCATGGATGTTTTCTTTTCATTACCTCTTATTATGTCCATGCCTACCAATGAGCCAATGTGTTTGACGTTCATCCCAGATAATAACACGACACCAGCCACACCCAGCTCATGCTCCCTGTAGACATACAACAAGAAGGTTATTATACCCATAGCAATATGCCTGCATCATCATGTGATTTATGGAAGAGAGGTCGTAGATATGAAAATATACAGAAAAAACTAGCCTAGGACTGGTTAGTGCAGTGGTTAGTTTATGGCCTTGCGAAAGGGTTAGTTTATGGCCTTTGAGTAGCAGCAACAAGATTTATAAGGGATGTATGGTCCTTTATCAACTTGACCATCATCTTAAACTAGAGAGAGAGAGAGAGAGAGAGAAAGAGAGAGAGAGAGAGAGAGAGAGGAGGGGGGGCTCCGATGTCCACACACAGTGAGATTTCTGAAAGCGGTGTCCTTTGTGATCATCTGAACTATGCACTTGCGATCATCACTCAATCTGGGCAAACCGATTAACAACAAAATCATCAAATAAAACACAAGGTCATTGGGCTCATACAGAAGATTAGATTGTTCCACACGAAGAAAATTCAGACATATGCTTGTCTATAGTGTAGTTTATTTAATCCTCAACCGCAACATCATGAATAACCATAGCACTAGGAGAAAAAGCATGACAAAAGATCCAAGCCCACTTCCAGCAAGAAACAACACTGCCTCCAATCTGACATCAACGCCGGGAGGAAAGAGAATGGCCGCCAACCGGTCTGAGGATCCGATGGCTTGTCAGAGGAGATCGGCTAGCCAACATGGGCGAACTGCACTAAAATCATTTTTGGTACCATTCTGCAACAAAGAACTCCAGCCAAGGTGAAAAGGATGTGACATCACAGAGACGCCTCAGACGCAAATTACTCATACAACTTGTGTCTCCTCATCTGCAACAACAATGCTCCTTCGAATTTGAAGACAATATATAGTGCCTCGACGTCTAATCACATCATAAGAAATTCCACGCTGGATAGCGGGAGGAACATTTGCTTTCTGCTTACCATCTTCTCATTGCCCGGGAACCATACAGATTAGTTTACAGGCATGAATACTGTTTAGAGAAGCAGATCAAAACAAACACAGCAATATCTAAACTACCAACAGCAAAGATTCCCAGTCCCTTAGCTGTTCTTTGACCATGTGATCATTTCCACAGGAGTCATTACAGGTCTGTAACTGTAGAATAGGCTCATCACGGTTGTCAAAATAAAGAAACAAAAAAAATATCAACGGGGGTTTTTTGTTTGTCATGTCCTATATGTATGAAACTGTAAAATTGGCTAATCATGGTTGTCAAAATGAAAATAGCAAGAAAGTGTCAAAGGGGATTTGTGTGTGACATGTGCATGTATCATTAAGGGACTCAAGTGCCCTGGGAGAGAGAACTCGGAGGGGGATACACCAGGATGCTGTTGCTTCAAGGGAACGAGTCCAGTGGAAACCGATCAGACTCAAGAGACTAATCATCCCAATGACCAGATGACGAAGCACAAACAAATCACAAGTTGATTACAGATAACAAAGCGCACAAAATTCAGAGCAAATGTGACCCTATAATTCAAATGGACGACAGGCTAGACTTAACAGTCCCTTGCAGATTGTCGGCAACAGATTGCTTAGAACCCTCTAATCAGGATTACATGTATCATTAAGGGTAAGGGTAATGATCCTCATATACATTCAACTTCTAATAAATGAAACAAATCCAAATAGGAAAGATTAAATAGAACGAAATAAAGCAGGATGTATCAGATTTCTGGCTTGGAATGCTCTGATAAAGGATTACAGTTCCGAACAGCATAATTTGGGGAAAGGGTCCTCACGTCCATTGATTATCTCGGCTGTGTTATTGTGCAATAAAACGGAACATTTTTCCATCGCACCAACTATGCTTTGTTGCAGAGAGTATGAATGTTCTTCCATCAGTAAAATTGTGAATGCATCAACAGTTTGTAAGGCACAAAAGCGATGCAGTCCATAAACACTACAGATGTTATTTCATTGCTCAGTCATATGATGTGACTTCTCATTGACGTCAGGGGCATCTTTGAAGTCTGACATGAGAATATACATAATTCATCGCCACAATGCCACAAAACAAGAACACCTACAAGGACAATTACAAGAAAAAGGATGAACGAAGATGCATTTGCACGAGGGGTCAGAAGGAAATTAAAGACGGTTATAAGTCACTGGACATCAGAAACACGGACCAACTTTTCTTCATCGCATCCCACGAGATCCACCTACGGAAACGAAAAATAAGAGAAAAATTTTAAGAAATGGCAAAGTGATCATCAAAGAGTAAAATACTAAGAATCAGATCATGGATCATATTGTTGAAGTATTCTCTCATCCTTTGATACAGATGAGGCCATTGCACCAGCCAAAAGCAGTGAGGGGGAGGAATTGTTCATGAAGTATTGATCATTTATCATTGATGTGCTCCAACTTCCACATTACCCCAAATGAATAGAGCTACCAAATTTCCCGGAAAATAATATCAAGTGCATTGTTTATCTATCTATATTTTGAGTTTTATTACACCTAGTTCGGTTGAAGGCAAATAAATAAGATTGCAATTCTGAACTGAAAACAGATTGAACGAGAGTTTGTTTCTTCAGATATCTTCCCAACACAGATGATTCAGGCAGGAATGCATGAGTGAATCTCGTGTCGTTATTTAACTCCCACCTCGTAGGAACAAGAGACAAAGCTGATGACACAACACACGCTCCGCAAGTTTTACAGCCTCTACCACAAATCAGAGGTACTTGAGGAAGGATAGTTAAATTCAGCAAAGATGATACACAAACGCTTTGTCAGTTAAAAAAGACAGAAGTCAACTTGAAAACAGCAAGAAAAGTCTCATGTGATCATCAAGAACCTCAGACTTGCCCGTGGATGTCATGTGGATACAGCGCCTCCAGGTAGATTCATCCTGTAAACAGGATCCTGGAGCCATCTGTGCGTCCAAACATTAGGCATAACATCATTGGCATTTCAGAAACAAATTACAAGCACCTAATTCAGATCAAGAACATCGAAGATCAAGGCAAAAAAAGGAGAAGTAGGTTACTGCAAGGCATTAAATAGTAAGTGGTGATTATTAGTCCACACATGGAATATCTGTTATCACTTGCCAGCAGGAAGAGTCAAAAGAAATCGAAATTTTGATATTCTTTTAAAACTAACAGCTATATTGACCTAGGCAAATAAAACAAGTGGCATCTTAGAATAGAACTTGATGCATGTTCTGATCCGTTGCTCCCATAATCGGTGGTAAGGGTGTGCTTTGATCTCGGACTCCCTCGGCAGCATCCTCGCACTAGACAAATGGCAAGGAGAAATGGTCATAACAATCAGTCCAGCCATTTTTTGGACCATAAGTACTGCCTCGTGTGTACATCTCTATATATGCACTGCTTTCATGTATAAAAAGCTTACAAGGGTTTGAACTGATTAGTGTAGTGGTTCGAACTGGTGTAAGAAATACGCAGATGCTACAAGATAGAACTAGCCTAGGAATGGTTAGCGTAGTGATGTAAACTGATGTTGGGTACATTAGGGAAAACACAAAGCGTTTCAGATGTAGAAGGGCATATGCAGATGCTACGGCATAGAACTATGTTTTTCAACAAGGCACAAGAATAACAGAATTATTGACCGACCTCAGAACAACAAAATTATAGACCGAATTCAGGGCTCACTTATTCATAGTTCACAAAACATGTTGCACGACAGCAGAAGTTTCAGACCAAACCAGTAACACTGCATCACAGTACTATAGAAACAAAGACACCAACCACAGACCCAGACAAGACACTAGACAACACACCGACAACTCCAACTAAAGGACCAAGACTTGCGAACCCATAAACAGAAGCAACATGTCTACGAAGCCGGAGAACCAAGTGAAGGGTGGACTCCTTCTGGATGTTGTAGTCCGCCAGGGTGCGGCCATCCTCGAGCTGCTTACCAGCGAAGATCAGGCGCTGCTGGTCCGGGGGAATGCCCTCCTTGTCCTGGATCTTGGCCTTCACATTGTCAATGGTGTCAGAAGACTCAACCTCCAATGTAATAGTCTTGCCGGTGAGGGTCTTCACAAAAGACTCTACTAGCAGCGAAAGGAAAGTAAAATTGCCTGTTGCTTAGCCGGGCGACTCGAGGGGAACCCCAGCCGCCGCCGGCCGCCGCCCCTCCTCCCGGCCACCCCCGCGTCGCCGCCGCCGGAGGGCCGGCTGGCGAAGCCGCGCCGGACTTAGGGATGGCGGCGGCGAGGCCGTTCTCCCCCCTCCCCCTTCGCCCCACGCCCTTTTTCTCCACCGCTCCTCCAGATCCATCCCTGTCAGCTCCGGCGGCTTCGTCCGGCGGCGGGAGCGCCCTCCCCCGGTGGTGTTTTCCTCGCCAGCTGATGGTGTGATGGGTCTCCCTCCGGATGCGGCTCCCCCCTGCTGCGTTGGTCCGGTCTGCCCCATTTGGATCTGGGCCACGGCCGGTGGTGCTGCTCTCCGGCCAGCTTGCCGTGGCGGCCGTGCGCGCCCTCCTTGCTGCGTCCATCCTCTTCCCCGACCCCCACCACTCGTCCCTCTGCCATTGCCGGTCTCTGGTGGTCGCGCTTCTGCACCAGATCTGGCGTGTTCGGATGGCCTCGTCAACCGGCTCTCCGTGCTCTCTCGTTGCGGCCTCACGCTGGCCGTGGTGCACCTCGGCCTCGGCTTTGCGTGCTGCAGCCCGGTGTGGTGCTACTTCTTTGGCCCTCCGTTGCTCGCTTCACAGCTCATGGCTGCCTAGCGCTACGGTGGTGGGTGGCCGACTTGCTCCGGTTGCGAGGTGGAGGAGGCGCTGCCGGACGAAAACTTCATCGACGATGACGGCTACAGCCGCCATTTTCCCTTCTTGAAGGCGTCGAGTTTGGCATTGTCTCCCTCCCCCCAAGCTTCTCAGATCCCAGGAGAAATCTCGGACCCGGGGTTCTCCGTGTCAAATGGTGTCGACGTCTCTTCGTTGTTTCCTCCTTGGGGGCATCTTCTTGGATTTCTTCTGCTTCGGGTGGACTCGTGTAACACCCCCAGTGTCAAGCTACAGTGATCTCCCCCTAATGGTGGCCGTGTCATCATAATTACTTTACAAATTGCCACTTGTCAAAGATCACATTCATAATTCACTCTGAAATGCAAGTCAAATTTTACATTTTCATAAGTGCAAACAAAATAGTTCATAATTTTGCAAATAATCCCTAAGTGATTATCATGTATAAGCCAACCTCATTTAGATTCTCAAAATGTCCCTGGGAATTATTTTGATGGACCAACGGCCAATTATTTGACCTTTACCATTTCTAAAAATAGTTGAACACTCCAATGCTTTGAAACTTTTTGTGCCAGCCCATAATATTGCCAAGTAATTATGGGTCAAGTTTCACCTTAAATAAAATTCAAGTGTGGCCAAAATAAAATACAAACAGCAGTAGAAATAATTATCAAGGGGTAAATAAGATAAAATGGAAAATAAGGCAGCCCACTGCGCACATGGGCCATGTGTGCACAGTGTGCAGGTCCAGCCCACCTCCCCATCTCCTTCATCCTCTGTTCACAGAAGCCCCCGTGGACGCCGGGCGCACGTTCACGCCACCGATGGCCACGAGGCAGCCATCCGCCGGTGCCCCAAGAGGATAAGAGACAGGCCCCTCCTCCCCGAAACCCTAGCTCACTTTCCCCTTTCCCTCGCTCTCTCTCTTCTCTCCGTGTGAAATCGCCGCTGCCGTCGCCATGGCCGTGGCCACCGTCCCCCCGCGCCCCCCCGCGCCTCGAGACCCTGCTTAGAAGACGCGTCGTCGTCTGCTACTTCCTCTACGCCCAGGAACGCGAGCTGGGGAGCACTCCGTCGCCGGATCGCCTTCGTCTTCCTCCCCGGCACCGACGAACTCCGTCGCCCCGATTCGCCGCCCTCCTGCGCTCCTAAGCCCATCGCCGGCCACCGTGTGCCTCACTGTGAGCCCTGCACCTTTTTCCCCCTCTCCTCGTTGCCCCGTGCGCCATAGCCACTTCCCCTGTTCGAGGCCGACGCCGCCGTCCACCATGTGGCCGACGACCACGTCGCTGCCATGCCTCTTAGCGTTGTCTGAGGATGCGTGCATGCTCTAGGAGCTGCGTAGATGCCGCCTACTGTTGGGGAACGTAGTAATTTCAAAAAATTTCCTACGATCACGCAAGACCATGATGATGGCATAGCAACGAGAGGGGAGAGTGTCCGTCCACGTACCCTCGTAGACCGAAAGCGGAAGCGTTATGACAACGCGGTTGATGTAGTCGTACGTCTCCACGATCCGACCGATCCAAGCACCGAACGTACGGCACCTCCGAGTTCTGCACACGTTCAGCTCGATGACGATCCCCGGACTCCGATCCAGCAAAGTGTCGGGGATGAGTTCCGTCAGCACGACGGCGTGGTGACGATGTTGATGCTCCACCGACGCAGGGCTTCGCCTAAGCTCCGCGACGATATGACTTCTCCGGCGCAGGGCTTCGCCTAAGCTCCGCGACGATATGACCGAAGTGGAATATGGTGG
>LR880972.1:876383682-876397807 GCA_904067115.1 Aegilops sharonensis
CAGCCGAAGCTTAATAGACGTCAGCGACTGAGCGGCGCGCGCCGGGTTGGACTGCGTAAGCGCCTGCCTTGTTGAAGGAGGTAGCTAGGTCTGCTCACCGGCCGCCCTCGCAACGTGCAGGAGTTCCCGGGGAGATGGCCCATGACCCCTGGGGGCATAGGTTTAGTCCGGCGTGCTGGCCTCTCTATTAAGCCTAGGTCGGGTTGCGGCGTATTGTTTGGCCAAGGCCGGGCATGACCCAGGAAAGTGTGTCCGACCGGAGTTAATCGAGCGTGGTGGGTAAGTTGGTGCACCCCTACAAGGAAGAAAACGTTTATCGATAGCCTGTCCTACAGTAACGGACACTTGGAGTTGTATCCCGATCGATACAACTAGAACTGGATACTTGAGATGAGACATGGATATGAGCAATGGATTGCGACGAGAATTGGATTGTGATGATAACTGGATAGTATGGCTCTGGGATGCCTTTCTCGCAGGGAGTCGAGAAAGGATCTCTGGCCGAGGTTGATAACACTTCTACTACTTTATTTTTATGCTACTCTACTCCCTCCAGATGTTGCAAGATGGTGGTTTCCAACAGATGCTAGTCTTTGATAGGACTAGGCCTTCTCTCTATCCTGGCATTTCTGCAGCCCAGTCCACATATACAACCTTCCTTTGATAATGTTGCATATGTAGTGTAGATCCTTGCTTGCGAGTACTTTGGATGAGTACTCACGGTTGCTTTGCTCCACCTTTTCCCCATTTCTTCTTCTTTCCGGTTGATGCAACCAGATGTCTGAGCCCAGGAGCCAGATGCCACCTTTGCCGACTGCTACTACCCCGAGGGTGCCTACTACTACGTGGAGACCGTCGACGACCAAGAGTAGTTAGGAGGCTCCCAGGCAGGAGGCCTTGCCTTTTCGATCGTTGCTGCTTTTTGGTGCTAGCCTTCTCAAGGCAAACATGTCTAACTCATGTCTGTACTCAGATATTGTTGCTTCCGCTGACTCTTGTGTATTCGAGCTTATGTATTCGAGCCCTCGAGGCCCCTGGCTTGTAATATAAAGCTTGTATTATTTTAATTTGTGTCTAGAGTTGTGTTGTGATATCTTCCCTTGAGTCCTTGATCTTGACCGTACACATTTGCGTGCATGATTAGTGTACGATTGAATCGAGGGCGTCACAACTCGCCTCTTGTTGCTTCATCTCCACCTCGGCTCTGATCCTGGCTGGCCATTGTTCTTGGCGACTCGAGTGGAGCTTGCTTCGACATCCTGGGGGGGCCTCGACGACACGCTGCCCTTCGACCTTGGCGGCAGTACACCGGTGCGCCCTTCATTCTCGGTGGCGCGTTGCCTTCTCGGCTTCGCCGGCGGCACACCAGTGCCGTCGCTCGAACTCGGCTTCCCGACGCTCTTCGTTCGTGCCAGTGATGCTTCTCGGTATGCTTCTACTTCGGTGTCTCCTTTCCGTCAGGGCTGTGCTTCATGGTGGTCCGGACGACGATCGCGGGGACATCCTGGGGTGGCCTTGGCAGCACGCTGCCCTTCGACCTCGGCGGCGGTACACCGGTGCCGCGCCCTTCGGTCTCGGTGGTGCGTTGTCTTTTGGCTTCGCCGGTGCACACCGGTGTCGCCGCATGAACTCGGCTATCCGATGCCCTTCGTTCATGCCAGTGATGTTCCATTGTGAGTTGCTGGTCTGGTGCCCGTATGTTTCTCCCTAGGCCTTGTTGTGGTTCATTGTCGGAGGTGGAACAAGCTGCTCAGCGGAGCTCGCTACCCGAGATGTCGGTCTCCAGGGGTTTCGGTTTCGTACTGGTGCCAGCCTTACCCTCCATTTTGTTTCTTTCTTCTAGTTTTGGGCTTTCTCTTGCCCTTCCCTGTAATTTTCTTTTGCGCCTTTGGGCACTTACTTGTATCTGTACTAACTGCCAAGTCACCTTCGAGTTGGAATATAACAAGCGGGGGGGTTTTTCCCCCCCCGCCCCCCCGTCAATCTAAAAAAAAAGGGTCTGCACACAGATCTGCATGCCACCACGGAGCCGGAGCACCAAGTGGAGGGTGGATTCCTTCTGGATAGTGTAGTCAGCCAAGCTGCGGCCATCCTCAAGCTCCTTGCCGGAAAAGATCAGCCGGTGCTGGTCCGGGGGGATGCCCTCGGTGTCCTGGACCTTAGCCTTGACGTTGTCGATAGTGTCCGAGGACTCGACCTCGAGGGTGATGGTCTTGCCAGTGAGGGTCTTCACAAAAATCTGCATGCCTCCACGAAGCCTGAGCACCAATTGGAGGGTGGCCGCCTCCTGGCTGTTGTAGTCCGCCAGGGTACGGCCATCCTCAAGCTCCTTGCCGGAAAAGATCAGCCGGTGCTGGTCCGGGGGGATGCCCTCGGTGTCCTGGACCTTAGCCTTGACGTTGTCGATAGTGTCCGAGGACTCGACCTCGAGGGTGATGGTCTTGCCAGTGAGGGTCTTCACAAAAATCTGCATGCCTCCACGAAGCCTGAGCACCAATTGGAGGGTGGCCGCCTCCTGGCTGTTGTAGTCCGCCAGGGTACGGCCATCCTCAAGCTCCTTGCCGGAAAAGATCAGCCGGTGCTGGTCCGGGGGGATGCCCTCGGTGTCCTGGACCTTAGCCTTGACGTTGTCGATAGTGTCCGAGGACTCGACCTCGAGGGTGATGGTCTTGCCAGTGAGGGTCTTCACAAAAATCTGCATGCCTCCACGAAGCCTGAGCACCAATTGGAGGGTGGCCGCCTCCTGGCTGTTGTAGTCCGCCAGGGTACGGCCATCCTCAAGCTCCTTGCCGGAAAAGATCAGCCGGTGCTGGTCCGGGGGGATGCCCTCCTTGTCCTGGATCTTCGCCTTGACGTTGTCAATTGTGTCCGAGGACTCGACCTCCAGGGTGATTGTCTTGCCAGTCAGTGTCTTGACGAAACTCTGCATTCCACCCCGAAGCCTGAGCACCAATTGGAGGGTGGACTCCTTCTGGATGTTGTAGTCCGCCAGGGTACGGCCATCCTCGAGCTGCTTGCCGGCGAAGATCAGACGCTGCTGGTCCGGGGGGATGCCCTCCTTGTCCTGGATCTTCGCCTTGACGTTGTCAATGGCGTCCGAGGACTCAACCTCCAGGGTGATGGTCTTGCTGGTCAGTGTGAAAATCTGCATGCCACCACAAAGCCGGAGCACCAAGTGGAGGGTGGATTCCTTCTGGATGTTGTAGTCAGCCAAGGTGCGGCCATCCTCAAGCTGCTTGCCGGCGAAGATGAGTCGCTGCTGGTCCGGAGGGATGCCCTCCTTATCCTGGATCTTGGCCTTAACATTGTCGATCGTGTCAGAAGACTCGACCTCAAGGGTGATGGTCTTGCCAGTGAGGGTCTTCACAAAGATCTACATGTGTAAATACAAATCAGACAGAAGAAGAGTAAGGCACATTGCAGGGAAATCTGCAGTACGCCAAACAATAGATGAAACAGATGGACACGGCATAACAGAGATGAAATTTAAACTTAGAATCCTCTAGAACTAAGCCAATGGATTTGACAGACCATGCAGTGCTAAATTTTAGCAGAACCCGCGACAAAAATATTCTAGCAATGTTTAGGCTCGTGGAATCAATACGAAAAAAGTCAACAATAATATCAGAACAACATGATTTATTTATTTTGGGATAGAATAGATGCATAGCTACAGGCAACTACTAGCAAATTACAGGTGTATCCTTCGACAGATGAGCGGTACAGAATCATAAATCCACAAAAAAAATCTACGAAGGTTTAGCAACAGCCGAGCAGAACTAGTTTAACTATATATAACCCAACCAACAGCAACCGCATCCCAACCGGCAGTTCTACTCCATAATCCAGGCAAGATTTACCTACAACCTCGACTAATCGAACCAGCAGCAATCGACCCACAGATCTACACCAAACTACTAACAGCAATCGAGGGGAATCAACAACAATCTACAGAGCCTGATAATATATGAACAGGAGGCAAAGACTAACAGCAATCGAGGGCCCGATGGTATATGAACAAGAGGCACAAACGGGAGGGATCGAAGACTCGCATACCTTGGGGAGGAGGACGAGAGAGCTTGGCTTCGATTCGATCGGAGGTTTCCCGGTGAGATCGGAGGAGGACTGGATTGGATCGGATTGGATCTGATGTGTGGAGAGGAGAGAGGAGGGGGCGGGGAAGGCTACTGTATTGTTTTTTCTAGCTCATATAAAAACTCTGCTTAACGAAAAGAAGAAAAATTGGTTAGAAGAAAGCTGGCCAAAAATGATACGGCCACGCAAACACACCGACTCTGAGGCTGTGCCCCTAACGGGTAAGACTCCTCCCTTTACCCAAAAAGGATTTCTTCCGCTTTGTATTCCAAAGCACCAACACCGATACAGAGCAGACGCTGGGGCGAGCAGCACAATAAGCCAAAGAAAAAGAAAAAGAAACAATGCCAACACCGGCAGCTCGACAGACACGAATGACCTACAACCGCTGCGCCCTTCGAAATCTACCCACCACGATCCTAGGTTCCGATCCTCCGAGTACCAAGCAGCACCTCCAGGAAAGAAACGACGCCGACGACGCTGCTGCCCGGACGAATCCTAGGGTTTCCCCCGGCACACGGAGGGTAGAGGGGAATTGAGACCACCGGCACCCTCCAAGGAGGAATGCTGGCATCCGCAGGCGTCACCGCACCGGAGCCGGAAGATCCGGCAAGGATTTCTCCCACCTCCAAACCCCACCGCCCAACCGGATCGAAGCCAACCAACCAGCTCGCCGTCGACCACCTTGCGCCATCACGGTTGCGCCGCCACCCATGCCGCCTCACTTCGAACGCCACCACGAGGCCAAGAGACCCGAAGAGAAACGCCAAACGACGGAAGCAGCGGCACCGCTACCGAGCAGGAGGGACCCACCTTCCCGCCAACGCGCGCCCCGGCACCGTCGCGGTCGCCGCCCGGACGCGGCAGCAGGGCACACCAGGCCACCCCTGGCCCGGCCGGACCCAAACGGGCCCGCGTCGCCAGCCTGCCGCCGCTCGCTGCCACGCCCCGGCCTCCTGGAGGTCGCGCCGCAGGCTCACCCCGCCGCCGGCCCGCCCGGGCCCAGATGGGGCCCGAAGGGCCCAGATCTGGGCCGAGCGGGCGCCGCCGTGCTACCCCGCCACCAACGGCGACACCGCCGTCCAGCCATCCGCCCGCGCAGCGCCAGGACCCCGCCGCCATTGCCTAGGGACACCCCCCAGCCCGCTCCGTCCCGCGCCAGAGGAAGCCGAGAGGGGAAAAGCGCGGGGGCCGCCGCCGCCAGCGTCGCCCGGGCCAAGCCCGGCGGCGAGCACCGACGACGGCGGCAGGGAGGGAAGGAGGAGGGTGGGTCGCTGGAGAGGGAGATCGGGGCGCGACCGGTCGCCCGCGGGGGCGACGCGGTCGCGAGAGCCCGAGAGGAAAGAGGTAGCTATATCCAGACTCCTCCCTTTCAAACGACCCGAGTCGACGATCTACCACATGACCAGAGACCCCGCTCCAGCATACACCATGCATGACACCTGCCCCCCCCCCCCTCCCCCAGGCCGCACAACTGACAGGTCAATGGCTACATCACCCGAGAGGCCAGAGCAGACACCCTAAAGCACAAAGGTGGCCTCCGGTGCCGCCACTTCGTCGAGGGGAGAACAAGAGGTGATGGCGGCGGTTTTCTTAGCGAGCTAGGGTTCCGCCTGTGTCGCCCCGAGGAGGCGACGCAAGACCCATTCCAGCTCGTACTGAACTTGGCTACTATGTCGTGCGACGAATTCGGTTTTGAATCTTTTTGTATGAGTCAGTACTCATGTTAATGTTCCTTTAGAATTTTGTCTGAATTTTTTGAATTTGCACCACTTTATTTTGTAATTAGTTGAATTGAATTTGTGTTCCTCGGGTAGAAAGCATTACTTGATAGAGCATTGCCGGAATTTTAGTAAGGGTACTGAAACTTATCAACGATCGGTAAATTTTTTCAACCGTTGCTGCTACAATACAATGAGCTATGTTGTTCTTATTGACAATTGGAGTAGGGCATCGTGAAGGTGCGTTAGAGCCACGTGCGAGTGTATCCCATGGACGGTGCCGATCTAAGATGAAAAATCGCTGGCGAAGATTTGGAGGTGGGAAATGCAATAACAGATTTGACGACAAGCCATTGGAGATAAGAAAATAAGGAAAAACACGGACGAGGGATGATTTAGAGATTGAAGCAATGAAAGAGCAAGGAGCGAAAAAAGAGAGGCAGTGGCGAAGGAGGCGCAAGGCATTGGCGTTATGAGTGATGGAGGAAAACTTATGGATCAGCTAATATAATATAGTTTCAGAAACAAAAATGTGGGCAGCGATCTGCGCCGGCGCACCGGCTCAACAGTTGGGCCGGTCAAGGCCCAGCCGTCCGATGCGTTTTGCATGGACCGTTAGATCTGCGCGCATACACGGACTGAAGCAACCGTTGCAGAAAAAAAGAACAGTTTTGTTGCGACCGTGTACGAACAGCCACAACAAGGAAAACAGGGGAGCTAGATCCCCNAGGTGATGGCGGCGGTTTTCTTAGCGAGCTAGGGTTCCGCCTGTGTCGCCCCGAGGAGGCGACGCAAGACCCATTCCAGCTCGTACTGAACTTGGCTACTATGTCGTGCGACGAATTCGGTTTTGAATCTTTTTGTATGAGTCAGTACTCATGTTAATGTTCCTTTAGAATTTTGTCTGAATTTTTTGAATTTGCACCACTTTATTTTGTAATTAGTTGAATTGAATTTGTGTTCCTCGGGTAGAAAGCATTACTTGATAGAGCATTGCCGGAATTTTAGTAAGGGTACTGAAACTTATCAACGATCGGTAAATTTTTTCAACCGTTGCTGCTACAATACAATGAGCTATGTTGTTCTTATTGACAATTGGAGTAGGGCATCGTGAAGGTGCGTTAGAGCCACGTGCGAGTGTATCCCATGGACGGTGCCGATCTAAGATGAAAAATCGCTGGCGAAGATTTGGAGGTGGGAAATGCAATAACAGATTTGACGACAAGCCATTGGAGATAAGAAAATAAGGAAAAACACGGACGAGGGATGATTTAGAGATTGAAGCAATGAAAGAGCAAGGAGCGAAAAAAGAGAGGCAGTGGCGAAGGAGGCGCAAGGCATTGGCGTTATGAGTGATGGAGGAAAACTTATGGATCAGCTAATATAATATAGTTTCAGAAACAAAAATGTGGGCAGCGATCTGCGCCGGCGCACCGGCTCAACAGTTGGGCCGGTCAAGGCCCAGCCGTCCGATGCGTTTTGCATGGACCGTTAGATCTGCGCGCATACACGGACTGAAGCAACCGTTGCAGAAAAAAAGAACAGTTTTGTTGCGACCGTGTACGAACAGCCACAACAAGGAAAACAGGGGAGCTAGATCCCCCCGCGACTGCCCGTCCCCGATCCACGGCGGTGGCGGCTAGATCCGCCTGTTATGCGTTCCCCGCGGCCGAATCACGTCGACGAGGGGCTCCCCCACCTATCAAGCCGCCTTGGGATTGCTTCAATCATGTCTTACATACGTCATGACCTCCTTGCCGCCATGGATTTGGGCTCGAGCTCCGTTACGGCCGGTCGAGGTTGCAGCTCGCCGCGAGCCCGTAGCAGCTCGCCGGCGACCGGTTGCAGCATCCGCCCCTGCCCCCCGTGGTGGACCTCGCCGCCGGAATTCACGGAAACCCGTGCCGGGTCGCAGCTCGGCCGTGATGGATGTAGCAAAACATTATGCCGGTTATAGCAAAAAACGATGCTAGTTGTAGCAAAACCGTGATGCCGGCTGTGTGTTGTAGCAAAACGTGACGCTAGTTGTAGCAAAATGTTATGCCAGTTGTAGCAAACATCTATGCCGGTTGAAGCATGTAGCAAAACTGCAGCATTTTATCATCTTCTTTCACCTCCAGCCGTCGCTGGTTGAAGCTTTCTTAATTTCATAGTGTCTAGTTGTAGCTTTCTCTCTCAATGGTTGGAGCTTTTTCCAACAACCGTTGAAGCTTTTCTACCAAAAGTTGTAGCTATTTTCTTTTTAGCAGCACTTGGTCAAGGCTTTTTGTGTCGTTTCGGTTGAAGATTTTTTAATCGAAGGATGTAGCATTTCATGTCAACGGTTGTAGCTTTCCGGCGATGGCGCTGACCGCTTGTAGCTTTCTCTACATCCGGTTGAAGCTTTTCATCTAAGGGATGAAGCTTTTTTTTAAACGGTTGCAACATGAGGGGGTGCGACGATTCTGCAGAAGCCTCCAGTGTCGACCATCACCGTCCGGCTCGTCGGCGGCGAGGCAGAAGCACGAGACGTGTGGGAGTTGCAACCGCTGGGGATGGGGATTGGTCAACGGGCTGCATCCAATGACGAAACGGGCTGTAAAAGCATTGCGGGGTGAGATCTACATCCATGGACGCGCGGGGAATTCGACCTTCCATGGCCGATGGCGAGATGTGGGCGCCGGCGCTGCAGGAGATGAGGATGGGGGCGAGATCCGCGGAGCTGCAAGACAGGAATGAGGCGAGATTTGCGAGATCCGCAGCGTCACGTGGTTGCTCGTGACTGGGTTGCGGCGTGCGCGCATGGACTGGACCGGCCGAAGCTGTTATTGTATATTTATCTATGCCTTTGCTAATCGCTCAGATGCCTGAAAATAGAATCGGCGTCAAATGATTTCCCTGAACAAGATGCACATCAAGCAAGAGACGGGTCGACACAGTTGGCTATGACGTCTCCGGTGAAGGGGAGGCGGAGGCTTGACGAATGGGAACGGGAGGGGAAGGCTTCACGAATGGCGAAGGGGAGGGAGGTGGGGGTCATCGATGCCAGAGAAAGAGTTATAAAGAGATGGTTAGAATGCTGGCGGAGGAGAAGAGATAGCTCGGGCAGGAAAGAGCAAGACGAGAGTGGCTGAATCAACTCGAAAAATTGGGAAATACAAATAGGCAGTCCTATTCATGGCGGGCAACCGGAGGAAAGAAACGCGTCCTCAGAGCATCTCCAGCTGTTGGCTCCAGGGGGCGTCTAAAATCGTCACCTGGAGCGAGACGGCGTAAAAAAACGGTTTGAGGGCGAGTTGGTCCCCAGTCGCCGGCCCCAGGGCCGCCCCCAAGCGCGTCTAATTTTTTCAAAAAAAACGTCCGGCAAAGTTCGGTTAAACATGACTAAATTTCGGCAAACTTTGCCATATATTAGACATGTTCGCGGCGCGTTACATAGCAAATATAACTAAAAAACAAATCGCTGAACGCGGAGTAGTCGATGTCGCCGTTGCCATCCTCGCTGCCGTCATCCTCGGCGGCCTTCTCCTCCTTGACGCGGCCATCCCTGCTGGACCCCTGCCTGGCGTCGCCATGGCGGACTGGTGGCGGCGGCGGTGGCGCATGGTCGAGGACGACGACTCCTCCTTCTTCGCGGCCCCGGCGGCGCTGCTCGAAGCGCTGTAGGGCGGCGACCTGGCGCTCCCTCTCCATCTTCAGGAAGTCCTTGCGCGCCCATTTCAGGGCCGCCTCGTCGTCGAGCTCAACGTCGCCGGGCTCCGTCTTCACGGCGGGGAGCCCCGGCTCCGTTTTCACCGGCGCGAGCCCCGGCTCTGTCTTTGGCTTGACGAAGCGCGGAGAGCCGACGAGGAGGCGCACCGGCCGCCCTCGTTGATGACGATGCCGGCGTTGCGAGTGCGCCGGCCGAGCGGCGTCTCCGCCGCGGGCTCGGCCTTGACGCCGAGCAGCGCCGGAGTGCCGGAGGAGTGGGAAGAGGATCGCGACGAGGAGTGCGAGGAGGAAGACGAGGAAGTGATGTACCTCCTAGGCATCCATTGCCCGGCACGTCGGCGGTGGGCCGGGGCCGCCGGGGGAGGGTACGCTAGCGGCGGGTCGTTGCCGCCCTCAAGGTGCGCCAGCACGCCCTCGAGCGTGCGGCCGGGGACGCCCCACCACACACGGCGCCCCTCGCTGTTCTTCGTGCCGCCCACCACCGGCGCCCCGTTGGTGGACGCCAACCTCTGCTCCTGACGGCGCTCGAAGTACGCCGCCCACGCCGCGTGGTTGTCGGCGGCGTACTGGAGGAGGGCGAGCTACTCGTCGGTGAGGGAGGCGCGCACGAGCTTGACCTCGGCAGCGAAGTAGGGGGCGCGCCACGGCGTCGGGCAACGGGGGAACGGGCCCTCCCCCATTGCTGAGCCTCCACCCCGTCGGCCCGACGCGCATGTCCGGCGGCGCCGGGATGTTGGCCTCGAACAGGAGCCACGACTCCTGTTCGTGGAGCGAGCGGCGGCCGAAGCCATTGGCCGCCGCAGCATCGCCGGGGAAACGTGCGGCCATCGGGCGCACGGGAGAGGGAAAGGGAGGGCTCGGCAGCGGCGCACGGGAGAGAGAGAGCTCGACGACTAGGGCTGGTGTGGCCAGAGGCGAGGGAGGCCACCGGCTTAAATAGCCGCACCCGTGTGCACGCGTGGCGGGAGGGGAGGCGTCGCCGCGCCGCCCCGTGACGCGCCGCCTGTGAGGAATCAATGGCAAGGCTGACCGGCGGTAGCAGCACGGCAGCCTTGGCATTGATTCCCGCGGGAACCGAGGCGATGAGGGCGACGAAGCGCCGTCTCGCTGACTCGGCGGGCCCGCGGCTGCTTCGTGCCAAAACCACTCGCCCCGGCGCCCCCGGACGCCCCCCAGCGTGCCGGGTTCGGCCTGGGTCCGCCGGCGCTGATTTTGGCCCAGGCCGGCGAAAATCAGGCTCCTGAAAACGCGACTGGATCGTTTTTTTGGTGCCGACATAAAAAAATCGTCTGAGAAGGCCGTTCTGGGAGCGCGGTTGGAGATGCTCTCACATTACGTGGTGCTCGTGCCTTTCCTCCCCCACTCGTCGTCGTGGCCCATCGTCCTCCTCACATCGCACGGTGGATGTTGCTTTCATTTCTTATCCTCTTATTTCCTTTAAAATCTTAGATAAAAATCGTTATCACAAAGAAAAAAGAAAGGGCCAACATGATTCAACGAGACGCTTCGTGCAGAGGCCATTTCTTACTCTTGGCGTCGGAGGCCTGCAATTGTCGTTGCCGTCCCATCTTTTCCCTGACTCCTCCCGTGAACTGGTTTTGGTATGTGCGTATGGAATCATCGTGACCTGCCGCTCCCGTTCCGTTTACAGCGATGCAGAGGCTTTTCCTCGCTTTGGTTGCAGCTCAACTGCATCGAAGTTCAGAACGGGGATTTTGACGTGCAGTGCAATGTTTGTCTTGTCTCTCCATTGCAAATTTTGCAAGGAAAAAATATGTTCCAGTCGTACTACTAATGCCCAACTAGACGTGCTGACTGCCGGCTGTCGGCGTTAAGTTAAACATGGTTTATGAAGCTTCGCGGTTCGTCCTTAACTTGGTAGGATATATCAGATCGGTCATAGAGCCCGTCTGTGTTAATATTGATTAATCGGTGGCACGATGAGTCCGACGACGATGCATTAGTATGGAGAACAACCCTACACCTAAACCTAATGATAATCTATCGCAAGACAGCGACATGGCTGCTATCGTCACCTCCTTTGGCCAACCTTCAACTCGGAAAATATGTCGCAAGAATGAAAAGCCCTACCCACCATTATTTTGTGTCTTGCAGTATTGCCTTGCACCTGTCCCGTGTGTTGCCATTATCGTCTTAGAGTAGGCGGGCCCATGCATACGTCCATCTAGATATAGAAGGCGGCGGTTCGTTTTGCCTCGCCCTACAGATAAAACTAAATCACACAACACATAGTAATACCCAAGGAAGAACTCCAGATGGCTCAACCAAATATAAGGTGCCATGAAGCACAACTATAAAGGTTGCGAACAAAACAAGCACACAAAGGATAAAAAAAGAAGCGCCGTCTAACACCGGCGAAGCCCTTGCCAGCTGAAACGCTCGTTGACCAAGGTTGAGGCAAGGTGATGCTGTGATGCCAACATGTGAGAGGCATCAAACGTAGGGGGATAAGCCTTCGTCTGCTTTGAGAAGGGCAAACCTCATTGCAATATGTACCTCGCTGAAGGAGGCCGCCTGTTCCCCTCACCCTGGCATGAAAGACGTCGTCCCGTTGGCCAAAAGACACCAGACCACCAACGACAAGAACACTTTGCTCATCTTGTGGTATTTGACGATGGGTTAACCCATCAAAAAGGTTATAACGATGACGGCTACATTTGGTAATCCTCGTTCACGCAGAAATGCTTGCAGATGCATATTTGAACTTCCCAAAACCTCTCATGCCAAACTAAATGTTTGGTCAAAGAGCAAGTAGAAAAAAATTAACAACCATCCGGGATAGACTGTGTATGTCTGCTGTTTTGCTTATGATGGGTTTGAACAGTAGGACCCAACAATCTCCTACTATGGCATGAATACCCCAATAACCTATGCGCTGCCCAACATGGTCACACAATGAGGACCCTAGCTTATAAATAAAGGTGAAATGAGTAAAAAAAATCCAAAAAGTACTAATAGTGAGAAAAAACTAAGGTGGCCAGGACAACAAAAAATTGTCTAGAGAGTGCACATGATTGAAGTCGCGACTGCCATGTTGCATCTCCGTATATAGAGCAAGTTTTTTCTCCACCAAATTAGAGCAAGTGAAGGCAGGTGTGCAGGACATAACTTTCTGTCAAAATCAAAACTAATATTTCAGATAAGGAAATATACTATATCACTAAGCTTCCTAGGATTGGAGGCCTCACAATCAATTAAGGTCTCCAATTGGAATTTGGTCACCCAATTTTGACCGGGTCAACAATTTCTCAAAACTCTCTCATTCAACTTTTTGTACAATACACTATACTTTCTGATTTTTAAATCTTCACAATTAATTGAGACTTCAACTTAAAGTTGGGTCACCCAATTTTGACCGGGTAAACAATTTCTCAAGGAGCCCTCCCCCCATCTAATTATTTTAATTCTCCATGCTACCTAATTTTAAAGCTCTTAATTTCATTTGATTGAGGTATTCAATTTTGAAATTGGTTTACCATTTTGATCGGGCCAATGAATTTTCAAATCAATCAACAGTAACCGGCCTATAAAAACACATAAACCCCTTCAGACAACCATCACCCAGAAAAAAGTGCCAGCATGTGATGCTATAGCACGAATATAGTACATGCAACCACCGACGCAAAAATTTCCCACCAAAATATGGGTTGATCAGCGGATAGTACAGAACCACACCGCGAAAGGCCCACCAAATAACCACATTATAAATAAACATAAAACACACTCCATCATCTCCCCCACCGGCTAACTAAATATTCCATCAGTCTCAACATATAAGGGGCATTAGTTTTTTGTAAAGTCAAATTTCTTTAACTTCGACCAAGTTTAGAGCCAAAAATATCGACATCCATAATATTAAACAAAAAAAATGAAAATTCATTTCATGATGAATCTAATAACACTGATTTCATATTATGGATTTTGAAATATTTCTGTACAAATTTGATCCAACTTAAAGAGGTTTAACTTCAAAAAAAATAATACACCATATATTTTGAATTAAAGTGAGTAAACAAATTTAAGAATCTGAACAACATCAACGGCGCAGCAAAACACGCCCAACCCTTCTAGTATGGTCCATTTCTGCATCAAAACAGACAACTCATGTCACGTGTTGCTTTCCTTCTCATCCTCTAATTTCCTAAGTTTTACGAAATGTTTTAAGAAAGAATTAAGAAAGGAACAACATCGTTTGGCGAGATCACTAGTGGAAAAACAGGCTTTCCGTCCAGCCCATAAGTCGCGAAGCTGTAGGAACCGCGACTAATGGGACCTTTAGTCGCGGTTCTGGAGGTGAACCGCGACCAAAGGCCTGGGCCCTGGGCGCTCGGTGGCCAGCTGGTGCACGTGAGGGGCTTTAGTCGCGGCTGGCCAGGCCAACCGCGACTAAAGGCCTTCGGGCACCTTTAGTCGCGGTTGGCCTGGCCAACCGCGACTAAAGCCCCTCCCCTATATATACCCATCCAGCAGCCAACACTTAGCCATTTGGAGCCATTCTCTTCACAAGTGGGTGTAGGTTTGCTTTTGGTTCCTCTTATGCACATAAGGTGTTTGATGAAATGCCCCAAGAGCATGAAACAAACATGACATGAAGTGTT
>LR880972.1:876405540-876443744 GCA_904067115.1 Aegilops sharonensis
TGATATTGAATATATATTGTATATTCCTCTTGAATTCTTTTTGGTTCTAATTTCAAATTTATTTGAAATTGTACATTCATATGCATGTATGTAGTACCGTAGAATATATGAAACTCCTTCAAAATTAAAATAAAGCACAAAAGAAATAAAACAAAACAAATTAAACAGAAAACAGGTTTAGGGGGGGGGGCTAAAAACCCTAAACCTGCGGCGGCCTTTAGTCGCGGTTGGCCAGAAGAACCGCGACTAAAGGTCCTCCGCCCCGACGGCCGCCTGGCGCCCACGTGGACGGGCCTTTAGTCGCGGTTCGTAAGCAGCCGCGACTAAAGGTGGCGGGCTTTAGTCGCGCTTTGCTGGTCGCGGTTGCGCAGCCGCGACTAATGACCGTTGCGAACCGCGACCGAAGGCTATTTTTCCACCAGTGGATGCTTCCTACAGAGTATGGGGATTGCTCAGCATTGTTGTTGCTTGTTTTTACTCAGCATTATTGTTGCTTTCGCTGTGTCCTCTTGCGACATATGGAGAAGAAAAGAATAGCCATGACTTCTCCCGTAAACTTTTTCTGATACTTGCATATGGAACCGTCGTGCCTTAAGCTTGTTGGTGGATGCTCCTGTTCAGTCCCATGTATTGTGATGCAGAGGCTTTCCTTGCTTTGCAGGACGACTCAACTGCATCAAAGTTCATAATAGGGCATTTTACCAATTCTTTTTGGGTGGGGAAGAGCATGGCCTTATCGTATCTCTCTATTGCAACGAAAAAAACATTTGTTCCAGCTTTATTGATGAGCAACTTGGCGTGCTGAGTGCCCGAGGTAAAGTAATCGTGGTTTCTGAAGCTTGATGTATCAAGTTATCATGAGGGCAGCAGGTTGAAGTTGGCTTTGTCGTGGGTCTTGGACTAGGTAGGATATATCCGATCGATCATAGAGCTCATCTGTGTTAAGACTGGCTAATCAGCGGCACTGTGACGTTGCACTAGCTTGCAAAATGACTCTGCACAATCTTTGAACATAATTTATTGATAGTTAATGTTTGGGCGATTAGTATTACAGTTAATTGTATGGTGACTAGGTGAGATGAACTTGCTCGGGACAAAACCAGGCAGATGATCTAGAACTCGGAAGACTGTTCCGGTTGGTCTAGATTAATAAGTGATTTAGCCGCATATAAAGGTTCAACACAGAATTGTACTATTACAAGAGCCTCTGAGACAGAGGCAAGTGGATGTTTCATATGTTGCTTTTCTTGGTCAAACTGAAGTTTCATCCACTCATCGGTCTATAATGGTCTAGATTGTTCTGATCAGTCCATATTTTTTAAAGGAATATAGTTAATAGAAGTAATTCAAAGAACCCCGGATTGTGTTTCATTGCAAAAGAAGCTATAATTCATCTTTCGTTACACGGAATAATACCGTGCAACTATTGGCAAAGAATTACAATATAGTTATCATAGTTGCCATCGTCCTGTCAAAGAGCCCCGTCGACCCTGACGACCATCGTTGTCTCTTGCACCATCACCTCGTCCTATGCGATTGCCTGTCGGGTAACTAGACCCGACTGTCTTTCTAGGTCCAGAGGGCCATGATGGTTCTTCAACATCTATAACCCCAACCCACTATAATCTCTCGATGGGTCTTCCATCCAAATCCACCCACCACCACATTATATCTATTATACCGCCCTCATAAATTAAACAGGCTAATTTCCAAATATCAACCGAGCCAGAGTTGGTAGTCATATATACGTCCACGTATACGAACTTATACTATATGGTATACTTCCACACTAAGCAATTAAGGCAGAATGCGTTGTAGCAAGTTACCGCCTGCCTTGCTACCTGTTGGACTAGGTTCAGTGTGTACGTGAGGTGTAAGAGCATCTCCAACAGGCGCGTAAAAAATACCTCACGCGTTAAAAACCATCATTTTTGTGCGTCGCAGACAAAAAAAACAACGCTCCAGCAGATGTTGTAAAATAGAGCGCGCACAAAAAAATTTAGTGCATGGGTGTGTGTGCGGGCTGGTGGACTGTAAATTTGGGGTGCCAGATTATGCATGAGGGCTGCTGCAGGTGGGGCTGCCGAATTGGGCGCCGTGTTTTTGTGCATCTGAAAAACCTCTTCGTCGCCCCCGCACGTAAAAAGACTATTTTGGTGTTATAATCTATATCTATACCTACTATTAAAGGGAATAGGTATTCTTGGTTTGGCTCTGCTTTGTTTCGTCCCGTCTTGAGAATTTTTACGTATGCTATCTTTTAGTTTTGTCCATCCGACGGAGGAACATATATTTGTGCAAATAAAGGAAACATACGTACGAACAAAACTAAACCGGGAGTCTGCTGAAGACTAAAAAATAATCGACATGGCCAGGAGTTGAACACATGACCTACACGAGAGACAACTTAGGGGTTGCCACCCAACCAGACAACATGATGTGTTCTAAAGTGGAAACTTCAAGAGAGAGATGAGAGATCATAACTTAATATCAAAGGTCAGGTGTACATTGACGACGCCGTCATCAAAAGCTGCTTGGCAGGGACTCACCCCAAAAACACCTCTTTTTTTGCATCTGCTGAGCAGAACCAATTACCAGATCCTACTTCTAAGCTCTATGCTCTACTTCGGCCTTGCTCTCACTTATGGGTAGGAAGGACAATAAGCAGGAATTCATGTTGGCTAACAATTCTATCCAGGCGGAAGTTGTTTTCATAGGAAAGACGGAAGGTTTTGCGCGTTGGTTGTATCGAATTTCCCTAAAAACAATTGCCACAGCTAGGAGTTGAACACACGGCCTACAGGAGAGACAACCTAGGGGTTGCCACCCAACCAGATAACATGATGCATTCTAAAGTGAAGTTATATTGTTTTATAGATTATGTTATCTGTGATGCTGGTTAAAAAGCCCAGGCAAAGTTGAAGCCCACGCAAGATTGAGCTTCCACGTTGCTGGGTTGGGCCTTCGCCTGACGGGTTCCTCCAGTTGTTTCGCTGGGCCTCTGTGTGGATGAAAATCCAAATTATACCAAGAAACTGATGCATGGATATTTCAAGTTGTACGGGGCAAAAGACCGCCTTGCATCAAACGAGGCATGGCTAGCCGGCGATGTCCAGATGACTGCGCGTGGTCTGGGCGTCTAATAGGCACCGATGACCTTACGTGTAACTCTCAACTACGCCCAAAAAAAGAACTCCCAACTACGCTATGATTCCTTTTGTGATTGTGCGCCTGTGATGTATTTCTTCTAGACCTTAACGTGCGCCTCCCTACGTTGGTAGCACCGTTGGATGTTTAGGTGAATGGGACAATTAGCGATTCTTTGAATATATAGGTGGGGCAACTAGCGTTTCTTCATAGTGTATTCACTATGAACCATTGTGATTGCATGTAACCGTAATTTTCTTTCCCGTTGCAACACACGGGCATATGTACTAGTAGAATTATACCGTGCCGAGGTGAAACGCGCCTGTCGGAGATGTTCTAAAGAAAAGGCTCGCTGTGTAGGTGTACACCTGTGGTCGGCGGCAAGAATCGATCGGGTAGATCAAGCGAGCATGTGCAACAATCAAGCTATCGATCCAGCTTTGCTTCCTCGCCGTGGAGCCGGAAACTAATCACCTTCGTCTAATCCTTTCGTTATTGACATGGTGAAGTGCGTGCGGGTCTCACATACCTGTTGCCATGTACTACTTGGTTGACTTTTGACTTCATATTCAAAAATTCAAACATACGTGATGCCTTACAATGTTTAACGAACTGAATAGATTTGAATTTGATCTTCATATAAGGCTGGTTGTAATGGGGAGTATCATATACTAGTATCATGCATATGATACTAGTGTATGATACTACCTCCCTAATGCATAGTATCATATATTAGTATCATGTTGTACTTTATTTATTACCATGCATGACACAAAGTAGTATAGCATTTAATATGATACGGTATCATGATATGATACTACACCCTTTCTTTCTTCCTTTAATGTTATGACAACTCATCAAAATTGGCTAGTTGGCATGCATGATACTAGCTATGATACTACCATTACAACCAGCCTAACCATGTAGATGCTCGAGCTATTAAATCCCGTATGATACTACCATTACAACCAGCCTAACCATGTAGATGCTCGAGCTATTAAATCCCGTTTTTAATGATGTGATCCTCCGCATGCTGCATGCATTGGTGAAGACCAGTGGGCATGCAGATGCGTTCATACTGGACTAGCTGCATTACACGCGTGCACTGGTCCAACGTTTTTCGGGGGGGAAGAGGATAGGGAAGTTAATTACAAAGATTACTCCATCTAATGTTAAGCAACCGAGTAATACAAGCAGCTGTTTGGGTCTCAGAAGGATAATTTTGTATCCTTGGATGAGTCAAGAATTGAGAATGTTCCTCAACTTGTTGCGGATGAGAATGATATTTTGACCGCCCCATTTTCGGAGAAAGTGGTGTTTGAAGCTATTTTACAGATGAAGAATAATAAAGCTCCAGGGCCGGATGGATTACAGGCCGATGTGTCTTCTTAACGTTAGTTTCAAAATTTTCACCAAGGTTGGGACTAATAGATTCACGCAGATTGCACACTCTGTGGTGCAGCCATCCCAAACTGATTTCATGCCGGATAGAAACATCCTAAAAAAGGTTGTGGTCCTTCATGAAACGCTCCATAAAATTCACACGAAAAAACTAGACGGAATTGTTTTCAAAGTGAATTTTGAGAGGACGTACGATAAAGTCAAATGGTCATTTCTTCAACAGGCCTATGAAAGGTTTTGATCAGGCCTGGCGACACCAGGTAGAATCTTTCACGCAAAAAGGGAGTGTTGGAACTGAAGTGAATGACGACGTAAGTCACTACTTCCAGACACATAAGGGCCAGAGACAAGGAGATCCGATGTCACCTATTCTGTTCAACATAGTAGTCGACATGTTGGCGATTCTAACAGGAAGGGCTAAGGATGCTGGTCAGGTAGGTGGCCTGGTTCCTCATCTAGTTGATGGAGGCGTGTCTATCCTACAGTGCGCCGATGATACTATCATCTTTATGGAGCATGACTTGGCAAAAGCGAGAAACACGAAGCTGGTGTTATGCTTATTCGAACAATTGACCGGGTTAAAGATTAACTTTCATAAAAGCGAATTGTTCTGTTTTGGAAGAGCTAACGAGTAACAAGACGCTTACAAGCCATTGTTGGGTGCGAATTGGGGTTTTTACCTTTCACGTATTTGGGTATACCAATTCACCATCGTAAGCTGACAAACAGAGAATGGAAGTGCATTGAGGATCGATTTGAGAAGAAACTGGGCTGTTGGAAAGGCAAGCTGATGTCATATAGAGGCCGATTAATTCTTATTAATTCGGTTCTCACGAGTATGTCCATGTTTCTCTTGTCCTTTTTCAAGATACCAGTTGGAGTTCGGAAAAGGCTGGACTTCTATCGATCCCGCTTGTTTTGGCAGAGTGATGAACTGAAGCGATAATACGGACTCGCCAAATGGGATATTGTTTGTAGACCGAAATACCAAGAGGTCTAGGTATTGAAAATCTTGAGGTGAAGAACATATGGCTTCTCAGTAAGTGGCTGTCACTGGCGGAGCTAGGGAGGAAGTTCAGGGGGGCAAATGAAATAACATCCAGACATGAGGGGGCCAAATACTAAATTTATACTCATCTACACCCTCTAAAAAAATTTCCTTCACACTTTTTGCCAAAGCTGGGGGGGCCACAACCACCCCAGGAGCACACATAGCTCCGCCACTGGTGGCTGTATAAGTTATCTGTAGAGACGGAGGCCACAAGGGTGCAGATTCTGTGTAGTAAGTACCTTCATTCCAAAACTTTGGCCCAGATGACAGTGAGGCCGACGGACTCGCCTTTTTGAAAAGGACTGATAAGAGTTAAATCAGTTTTTTTTTCAATAGGACAAAGTTTATACTCGGAAATGGTACCACTACGAGATTCTGGGAGGATACATGGCTAGGGGAAACACCCCTCGCGCTTCAATATCTTTCACTTTATAGCATTGTTCAACGAAGAGACGCTTACGTTACGACAGTACTTCAGTCCATCCCTCTCAATATTCACTTCAGGAGGACGCTAGCTGGAAACCGTTGGGAACTCTGGTTCCATCTTGTGAGGAGACTAATGGATGTTCAGTTTTCTCAACGGCCCAATCAGTTGTGATGGAAGCTAACTAGGAATGGAGAGTATATGGTTAAATCCATGTATATGGATGTTATCAATTCTAACGCCATTCCTAGTTCGAAACATGTTTGGAAAGTCAAAATACCTTTGAAAGTTAAAGTGTTTACGTGGTTTGTACATAAACAAGTCATCTTAACTAAGGACAACCTGAAAAAACGCAACTGGACAGGACCTACAAGATGTAGTTTTTGTGATCGGGATGAATAAATCAAACACCTGTTTCTTGACTGCCCGTTGGCAAAAAAATATGATGGACGGTTCACATAGCTTTTAACATTACTCCTTCGAATACTGTCAGCACGTTATTTGGGACGTGGCTTGACGGGATAGATAAGAAACAGTGAGGCACATTCGCATAGGAGTATGTGCTTTATTTTGGGTAGTCTGAAACTGCAGAAATGATTTGGTCTTTAACAGTACAACAAATATTCATTTTTTGCAGGTTATCTTCCGAGCCACTGCGTTGATCCGTATGTAGTTGCTACTCACTCCGACGGAGGCCAGGGAGCGTATGGTTACTGGATCTATTCAATAGGTTTGGATGGCGGTCATGTAATAATATAGGCAATTAGTTTTCCTATCTTTCTTATGCCAGCCGGTTGTGGCTTTACTTTTATTTTTCTACTCTTTGTGAGCATTTTTTGTTCTTTTGTTTGAGACATCAAGACTTGTGTTGAACCTATTTGCTTTTAATTAAGTTGGCCGTATGCATCGTTCTGATGTATAGGCCAGAGAGCTCCCCCTCTTCAAAAAAAAAAACTCAAGGAGTGTCTGATTTTCATTACACACCTAATGCACACCGACGGAGAGTAGCCAAGGAGAAAATCAGCCACTGATTGATGGAGGACAAGTAACGGAATATTGTTTGATTCTCACGGCTGGTGTGGTTATAGCACTTGTGCTTGTCCCGATGCGTCCCATGCCAAGTTGAGATCTAGGCCATGATCTCTCAAATGAGTTAAGCTCGATCTCCTCATCAATCGGTCGTCGTGTTCATATACTATGCATTTTCGTGTTTAAGCCACCGTTCTGGTAATAGACTATGAGAATGTTACATGGAACCACATTACCAAATTGAATTCACATGATGGTAGTAGAGTAGTAGTAGATAGCGCTTAGTATGGAAAGATAGAATAGCTTGTACAAATGAAGAAGGTAAGAAGAAGTGTGTAGGTAGGTAAAGAGGACTGGTACTTGAAAACCTGAATAAAATACAATAATTCTGTTAATTGTCCATCGCCATAGGTAAGAGGATATGTTACAAAATCGACAATCAATACAAAGTAAATTTTGAAATAGGAACACGAAGCATAATCCTTGTTGAAAAAAAGTGCAATTGGGAACTATATCCTGGGTATTAGATAGTACTGCCTCCGTTCAAAATTATAAGATGATCTGGATGTATAAATGTGTTTTAGTATGTTTGTCTATTCATTTCAGTCTGTATGTATTGTTGTCCATATTAAAATATTAACATCTTATAATTCGGAATGGAGATAGTAGTTTCTAGCTAATGGCATCCTCAACCTTGCTGTCTACGATTTCAGAAAATATCTTGCTAACTTTCATGAACTGTTCGGTTGCTGCTTGTTATTGTTACAGATTTTGAACAGCCCCCTAGAGCAACAGCATCGGTAGAAGAATTGCCCGGACAGCCCCGGCAGGACCCTGCTCAGAAGGTCCCAAGAAGCCAAGGAGGAAGATGATGAAAGGCACGCAGAGTGGTGTAGACCATCATCCTTGCCCTCATCGTCTTAGTTCCTGGCAGCATGTGGCCATTTCAATGAGCCGCATGCGGGCTATGAGTTGCCTAGCCCGCTTCTACCTCTTCATATCGAACTATGCGTAGTTGCATAGAAGTTGACGGACTATCGCCTACAGGTTCTCCAATCTTCACACCAAAGTGACTCTGAAAAAGCTTATGCATACTTGCAATTCCCGAAACCTCTCATGTCAAACTAATTGTTTGGCAAGATCAAGTAAAAACAAAATGATCATCTAACACAAACTGTACATTGTTTCTTATGATGGATTGAGCGTGAGGAGAGGACCCAACAAGACTCTTCTGTGCCATGTGTGGATCCTCCAAAGAACTATGTGTGCTACCCAGATGGTCGCACAAAGAGGACACTAGTTTATAAATAAAGGGGAGATTCACGAGCATGCCTATGTTTCTCTTGTCGTTTTTTGAAGTACCAGTTGGACTTCAGAAAAGACTGGATTTCTATCGATCCCACTTTTTCTGGCAGAGTGATGACCTGAAAAGAAAGTATAGACTCACTAAATGGGATATTATTTGTCGACCGAAAGACCAAGGGGGTCTAGGTATCGAAAATCTTGAGGTTAAAAATAGATGTCTTCTCAGCAAGTGGCTGTATAAGCTATCTGTAGAGTCGAAGGCCACGTGGGCGCAGATTCTGCGTAATAAGTACCTTCATTCAAAAACTTTGTCACAGGTGACTGTGAGGCCGACGGACTCACCTTTTTGGAAAGGGCTGATGAGAGTTAAATCAGTCTTTTTCAATAGAACAAAGTTTCTAGTCGGAAACAGTACTTCGACGAGATTCTGGGAGGATACTTGGCTAGGGGAAACTCCCCTCGCGCTTCAAATTCCTTCCCTTTATAGCATTGTGCAACGAAGAAAAGCTTTCGTTGCAACCGTGCTTCAGTCCACTCCCCTCAATATCCAATTTAGGAGAACACTTGCCGGAGCCCATTGGGAAGCATGGCTCCATTTGGTGAGAAGACTGATGGATGTGCAGCTTTCTCAACAGCCGGACATATTGTGATGGAAGCTAACCAGGAATGGAGAGTTCACGGTTAAATCTATGTATTTAGATGTCATCAACTCTAGCTCTATTCCTAGTTCGAAACATGTTTGAAATGTCAAAGTGCCTTTGAGAGTTAAAGTGTTTATGTGGTTTGTACACAAACAAGTCATTTTAACTAAGGACAGTTTGACAAAGCGCAACTGGACTGGTTCTACGAGATGTAGTTTTTGTGATCGGGATGAGACCATCAAACACCTCTTTCTTGACTGTCCGATGGCGAAGGTTCTATGGTGGTTCATATTGCGTTTAATATTACTCCTCCGAATATGATCAACACGTTATTTGGGACATGTCTTGACGGGATAGATTCCCAAACAGCGAGACACATTCATATAGGAGTATGTGCTTTACTTTGGCCAGTCTGGAACTGCAAGAATGATTTGGTTTTTAACAGAAAAACAAATACTTTTTTTTGCAGGTTATTTTCCGAGCCACTGCGTTGATCCGTATGTGGTCACTACTAACTCAAACGGAGGCTAGGGAGCGTTTGGTTACTGGATCTACCCAATAGGAGATGGTAGCTCGGGCTATATTCAACCGGTTTGGATGACGGTCATGTAATAGGATAGGCAATTAGTTTTCCTATTATCTTTTGCCGGCTGGTTGTGGCTTTTCTTTTCCGCTCTTCGTGAGCCTTTTTTGTGGTTCATTTTGTTTAAGACTTCATGACCTTTGTTGAACTTATTTGCTTTATAATAAAGATGGCCATATGCATCTTTCTGATGCAGAGGCTGGGGTTATACCTTTTTTCCAAAAAATAAATAAAAAATAAAGGGGAGATGAGTAATATTTTTTAGAAGTAGAGGTAATTAATTACAACTAAGGAGTTTTAATAACAATTAGTTACAAGTAAGGTCGAATGACATACAATTTTGTATAGCTAGCGAGTGCACACGATTGAAGTCGTGACTAGGCACATGGTGTTACATCGATGCTGCATGTAGGTTACACAAAATAAGTGAGGAAACATTTATCTTACGGTGTGCGCAAGATGAATTTTGTCAATTGTGACTTCCTCTCTAACACATTCTTTTAAATAATGTTGTTCCTTTGCCTGCCAGACACAGTGTTTCGTCCAACCTTTTATATCCCCACCCTCCCTCTCTCTATTAGTTTTTTTTCTCCTACTATTTCTGGGGTTTTCACTGGTTTTATTCGAAAACCGTTTAAATTGTCCCACATTTTGTTGACTTATCAAGTAAGTTTATGTTTTCTTTGGTAACCCAATAAATCTTTACCAAATAAATGATTACCAAATAACATCCTAAAATTTATTTAGGTAGATAAATCATAGGCATCATGTGATAAACATGTATTTACACAATCATATTTTTTGCAAGGGTATTTACACAATCATATTATTAGAGACAAATAAATCACAAGCTAATATACTAGTAGAATATTTATATCCAGTTGCAACGCATGGACAATTATCTAATACTAATATATAACTAAAGACTTTAAATCTCTTCACGTGCATCTAAGCACACAGCCACATTCACGATTCTCCGGAGAAGATAATAACTCTGTTTTATCAAGGGCAGAGCAAGCATGGAATCATTGGCGTCAAATGACACCAATGATTTCTTACAAACTTGGTAAGATTTACCAAAGTTCTCTTATAAATATGTAATGACAACACTACACATAGGAGAATGACACCATCGGTGTTTTCCCCACCTTCTCCCTCAGATCTTATTATATCAATGCACTGAAATTATAAAAAGTTGTCCTATTTTTAAAAATTAGTTTAAATACAATGAACTTGGTTATTTTAACTTACTGTAGGAATAATGATGTACTACAAAGTACTATTTAGACTAATTTAGTCTATATAATTTACATACATACGCTACATTTATTTATACAGTGTAGTACTGTGCGGATTGCTTTTTTTCATGTGTAGTGCATTTTTTTCGAGCAACCGGCAGGAGCTCTGCCTTTTCATTAAGAAGAAGAGAAGTGACCTGTTTATAAGGAAAACTGGCCGAAAACTAATACATCTGCTATACTCGCACACGCCAGCCCCGAGGCTGCGCACCACTCGAGTCGACGACACTGTCACCCAAGTGACCAGAGACGACACCCTACAAGAGAACACTGGGCTTCGGGAGCCGCCACTCTGACATCCACACCGGTCCCGAGGCCACGCACCAGCCTAGTCGATGGCTTCGCCGCCCTAGAGGCCAAAGCCAACACCCTACGCACACGAGATCTCCGGCGCCGCTGCACCGACTTCCACTCGGGCCCCGAGGCCGCGAACCCACCTAGTCGATGACCATGTCGCCCTGGCGATCAAAGCCAACCACCACACGTAGGAGATACCCGTAGCTGCCGCTCCGACTTCCACGCCGGCCCCGAGGCCGCGCACTCGCCTAGCCGACGATGAAGTTGCAAAGCCACAGAGCTACCACCAGCAGATGAAGGACCAACCTCCAAAGGCGTCGCCCCCAAGAGGGAAGCGACGAGGAACGCCGCCGACGCCGACTTAGGCCAAGGCCTAAGTTTGGGTTTTCACCCGAAGAGCCCATGGCTGAGTTGACGAGGGAGGTGAAGGGGCTCCATGACGCCGCCTTCAACAAGGGAACGACGTCATAGGACGCCGTCGATGCTAGCATCGACCAAGGTCGAGCAAGGCTTTCACCCGGAGCTCACCAAACCCATCATCACCACAACCAATTACCACCGACGGCGGCCAAGCACTCTACACCGCTCGCCACCGCCAACCGCCTCTTACACGGCCAGCAAAACCACCACAGCACCACGCGCCGTCATGGCAGCCCTGCACCCACCGCAAAGAGCGGCGCCGCCGCACCGCCATCTTCCCTCCTCGCTGCCGCAGCCAAATCGCCACAGCGCCGCCCGCAGCCCGCCGAACTCGAGGCTGACCACCATGCACCAGATCCGGGGCAGCCTCGCCCGGATCTGTGCCCAGGACGCTGCCGGTACCCGCCGTAGGAGCACCAGAAAGCTGGGAACACCACGAGCCGCTCCCCCGCCGGCCACCACACACCAGATCCGCGGGAGCCCCGCCCGGATCCGCGCCCCAGACAGCCGCACCGCCACCCGCCACCAGCGCCACCGCGCCACAGCCGCCCGTCACCAGACAGTGCATAGAAACCCGGTTTTAGCAAACAAAAATTCCCACAAGATAGATGTTCTACAACCATGCGAATTTTCTATGGTAGCAACTTTTTTTTTGGAAGTCAATGATGAATATAGTTCAAGGTTTTGTACCTAGAAGGACTAAAAATGAGACACGTTTAAAATAGATTAACCAGTATCAGGACTTGTTTGTTTTTAAAAAATCTAAGTCTTGGAGAAAACTAAAATCGCTATGAATGAATATATTTTTTATTTCACATTGTTCTTCGTTCTTACATGCATGTTGCTCGGGACTAACTTATTGCACATAGACTGCAATTTCAAGGTGGACACCTCCTGGGTGGGATCGTCTATGGATCCCTATGGTTTTGAATCAAGCAAGCCGGATGCTGCCAGTCCACACTTTGCTGTAGTGACGCATGCTAACAGTGGCAAGAGGGGCGAATTATATCCAACTTAAACTCTCCACAGTTGATGTGCATTTGCACGTCCCTATTCCTCTCATGCCGACTCAACTAGCTTGCCATAGGTTAAGTTCAACCACATGTCTCTTCTCTAGTGGCACGAAGTCCTTCAAAGAATAACTACTATTTGGCGGTTATATATAGTGCATGTTCATCAAGAAATATCATGGTACAATGTGCAAGATATTTGGTGTTGCATGTTGGAAGAACCAAATTAGCTAAATATTTCATGTGACTGAAAGATGGAGGAACTGAAAGGATGGGAGACTTATAAAGGGCACTCGGGAAAATAGAAGGTAAGAATGCAATCGTGTATGTTTATTTATGAGCACGGAAGGACAAGGTAGATATGTGTATGCTTTCCTGCTGGATGTGCTTCACAATTTGATATTGTATCAGCCTAAATACAATGCATATGGAAACGAATAAGAACCCTGTATGTTTCAAACTCTAATATTGCATCGTTCTAAATACAATGCATGCATAAAAACAAAGTAATAAGAACCATGGGCGGGAATAATCTAGAAAATATCCAATGCTCCTCGACATAGAGTACTCCCAGAATTTCCATAGAATTTTTGCATATCTACTTTTTTTTATTGAACTTCACAAAATAATTGATACACTTATACTACAAAGATCAATTATACTACAAATTCAATCCAAAATATTTCTATTTTGTAGCTCGAGACTTCGAAAAGAAGACCAATCCAAAATTAATATTGTTGATGGACCAACTTCAGAGTCCAAATTGGGTATACTACTTTCCACAACTACATTTCTCCTTTTTTTAATTCTACATCTGTATTTTAAAATTAGAGTTGAATATTGCAACAAGATTAATATATAGATTGCGTACAAACAGTTTTTTTTTTTACATTTGGGAGGTACCGGGAGCACTCCACGTCTGGGAATACCTGATACTTCTTGAAAAATATTTGTCTATTGTGCATCGCTTTTTTTGCTAGTAGGCCGATTTCTTGAAATGTAGTAACAATCTATACTTTTTTCAAGGGATAAAATAAATTGTTTGGGGCCTTTGGATCGATGGGCCAGTTGGTATTATGGGATCAAAATAAATTAGCTCATAGATGTACCACTTTTTAGAAAACAAAAGGTAGCTTCATTACACACAGCCTCTGGAGCAACTGAAAAACATGCATATAATCTATAAGCAATTGTTTGGCCATCCGAAAGCAAGTACGGTGGCCCTAGACGAATCTGTAATTGGAGATATCCCTCATCTCTAGGTAGAAGAGAACGATATTTTAGCTGCACCATCTACTGCGAAAGAGATTCTGGATACAATTTCTCAAATGAAATCGAATAAAGCACCGGGACCAGATGGGTTTCCAGCTGAATTCTATAAGAAATGTTGGCATATTATTAAAGATGATCTTATGCCTATGTTTCTTGATTTCTTTAGCGGTCATTTAGAGTTGTTTCATCTTAACTTTGGCTTGGTTACGCTATTGACAAAGAAAGAAGAGGCAGATCGAATTGAACAATTTAGGCCGATTTGTCTTCTTAACGTGAGCTTCAAATCTTCACAAAAGTGGGTACCAATAGATTGACACAGACCGCGCATTCAGTGGTACAACCGAGCCAAACAGCGTTCATGCCAGGACAACATATACTTGAAGGGGTATTCGTTTTGCATGAAACACTACATGAAATTCATTCGAAGAAGCTAGATGGGGTTACCTTCAAAGTAGATTTCGAGAAGGCGTATGATAAAGTTAAGTGGCCTTTCCTACAGCAGGCAATGCACATGAAAGGATTTAGCGAGGTCTGGCGGAACCAAGTGGGTTCTCATGTCCAGAAGGGTAGTGTCGGAATTAAGGTCAACTATGATATCGGTCATTATTTTCAGACACACAAGGGTTTGAGACAAGGAGATTTCATATCTCCTCTCTTGTTTAATATAGTGGTCGATATGTTGGCAATTCTTATTGGAAGGGCCAAACAGCATGGGCAAGTGGAGGGTTTAGTTCCTCATCTGGTTGATGGAGGAGTATCCATCCTACAGTATGCTGACGACACCATCCTATTTATGGAACATTGCATTGCTAAGGCACGTAATATGAAACTTATATTATGTCTCTTTGAACAATTGTCTGGTTTAAAGACAAATTTTCACAAAAGTGAGTTGTTCTGAATTGGGAAGGCCAAAGACGAACAAGACACATATAGACAATTGTTTGGGTGTGAATTGGGTTCTTTACCATTTAGTTATTTGGGTATACCGATTCGCCATCGCAAATTATCCAATACAGAATGGAAATGTATCGAAGATCGAATAGAAAAAAAAGCTTAGCTCCTGGAAGGGTAAGCTAATGTCTTATGGAGGTCGGTTAGTGCTGATTAACTCAGTATTGACTAGTATGCCGATGTTCCTACTATCGTTCTTTGAAATTCCAAAAGGGGTACGGAAACGACTTGATTCTTTTAGATCTCGATTCTTCTGGCAGTCAGATGAGGCCAAGAGGAAATACCGTCTCGCATGATGGGACATCCTTTGTCGACCAAAAGACCCGGGCGGTCTCGGTATTGAGAACTTAGAAATCAAGAACAAGTGCCTTATGAGCAAATGGCTCTACAGGTTAGAGACTGAGCCGGAGGGTACGTGGGCAGAAATTTTGTGTAATAAGTATCTCCAGTCCAAAACACTCGCTCAGGTTAACATGAGACCTACGGACTCGCCATTCTACAAAGGGCTTATGCGAGTGAAGGACCTGTTCTTTCGGAGGGTCAAATTCCTGGTTGGCAATGGGATGTCAACAAGGTTTTGGGAGGATACATGGTTAGGAGAGACACCCTTGGCCGTGCAATATTCCACCCTATATAACATTGTGCAACGTAAGGAGGATTATGTAGGCAAAGTTTTACATACGATCCCCTTAAATATTCAATTCAGAAGAGCACTAGTTGGCGAGCGATGGAATGCATGGATGCACCTGGTTCGGGGATTGATAGATGTTCAACTCTCCGACCAACCGGATTCCACGCAATGGAAACTAGCTAAGAATGGGATTTTTACGGTAAAATCTTTTTACATGGATTTGATTAATTCTGGCCCAGTCTCGATATTGTTGCATATTTGGAAGATTAAGGTTCCTTTGCGCATTAAAATATTTATGTGGTTTTTCCACAAACAAGTAATTCTTACAAAGGACAACTTAATCAAGAGGCGGTGGGTAGGTAGTCCATGATGTTGCTTTTGTGATCATGATGAAACAATACAACATTTATTTCTTGAATGCCCACTAGCCAAATTGCTTTGGAGAATGATTCATATAGCCTTCAGCATTACCCCTCCAGTTGACATTGCATCATTGTTTGGAATGTGGTTAACTGGGGTTGAACATATTATGGTGGCCCGTATTCGGATTGGAATATGTGCGCTCTTGTGGTTTATATGGAATTGCAGGAATGATTTGATATTTAACAGACAACACAATTTAACTTTCTTGCAGGTCATCTTCAGAGCTACCACTTGGATCCGTACGTGGTCCTTACTCACTCCTATGGAATCCAGGGAGCCTTTCAGTACTAGGGAAAACCCTAGCAGTAGCGCGTGATTAAAGCCTATCAGTAGCGCGGGGAACCGCGTTACTAGTAAAGCGCTACAGCTAAAGGTTAGCAGTAGCGTGGGTTGGACCACGCTACTGCTATATTGACTTAGTAGCAGTGCTTTCTACTATGAGCGCTACTAGTAATTAGTAGTAGCACTTCTCCTAGCACGCACTACTACTATTATTCCGTATTTCTTTTTATTTAATGTTGTATTCATACACCTTTATACAAGTTTTCATACCGCAACAATTTAGAGAATAATTTTACATCATAATGAGTTATTACATCAATGGGAGAAAGAACCGTGGGCTAGTTTCAAGTTGATGGACATCCACTTGAAACTAATCCGTGGTTCTTTCACCCAATGATATAATAAATATAATCATCATCATCATCATCATCATATCATTAACAACTTATCATCAATAATACATCATTGTCATATAACACATCCTCATGATCATCGTTTTCATCAATGAGACATCACATACAAGTTGGTCACTAGACATAATCACAACTACTCATCATCATCAACTCTCATAAACATATTGTATCTCATAGGACCTACTACATTCTCTTAGGACCTATTATATTATATTAGGTAAAATAGCATAAAACAAGATAGCCCCTGACTCTCCATTATGGAGAATGGAGATTATCCTGTCTCCAATTCTTGCCTTTCGCACGATGTTGCTTCCAAGAACCTCCTTACAACTGTCCATACATTTTTTCCATTCTTTGATTATCATTCACCGTTTTTAGAAATCTGGTATGGACAGGTGAGTTTGTAGGACGACCTGGCTGTATGTTCAAAACATCAAGGTGGCCATTCTGATACATCAAATGAGGCACACAATCCATCGGGATTTTTTGTTAAAAAACATAGTAATAACTTCGTAGTTAGCAATGCAGTTCATTTTTAGAAGTATGCAAAAGATGCACGGATGTCGTAATAGTAAGAAACCTTACCAGGATATCTCCATGGAAGTTATCGTGGTCCAACACGTGCACTAGTGGCACGTATTGACCATAATTTGGAGGAGTTCGATAAAAGGCATTGTAATTCTCAATTTTGGTACAATATGCGACCAGATGATTTTTCTCTTGATAAGTTAACTCAGAGCCATCGGTGTAGTTGGTTCTGCCTACCATCTTCCGCACACTCTTTGAAGAATGAAAATAAGCTGTCAACTATTTTGAAATAAACAATATAAATTACTTAATAACTATGTTTGAGGAACTCACATATCGGTAGAATTGGAAGCCTTTCAACAAGGACCCAAATGTCCAAATTGTCTTGGTCGATGTCAGGATCACCAAGATCCATGGTGACAAACATAACCTCTTGAAAATCATACATCTTGCAAAGTGCTTCCCAACCCGGCTATAAACTAGTTCAACTAGTTCTATTAATTCAACTAGTTCTTATTAAAAATAAACTTACTATAAATAGAAATAAACTAGTTCTTTCTAAAAATAAACTAGTTCATCTAGTTGTATTAATTTTCTTACGAAAAATACATTAGTTCTATTAATTCAACTGGTTCTTACTAAAATTAAACTAGTTCAACTAGTTTATTAGTTTACTTACTAATTATTTTAAACACTCACTAAAAACAGTCAAAAAACTACATTATACAATAGTAAAAAACTACAGTAAAAAACAGAAAAAAAAGATGGAGGGAGGAGGCAGGAGAGAGGAGGAGGGGGAGGAAGGAGGGGGCGGCGGGCGGAGGGGGGGGGAGGAGGCGGGGGGGGGAAGAGGGGGGGGGGGGGCGGGCGGAGGGGGGGGGAGGAGGCGGGGGGGGGAAGAGGGGGGGGGGGGGCGGGCGGAGGGGGGGGGAGGAGGCGGGGGGGGGAAGAGGGGGGGGGGGGGCGGGCGGAGGGGGGGGGAGGAGGCGGGGGGGGGAAGAGGGGGGGGGGGGGCGGGCGGAGGGGGGGGGAGGAGGCGGGGGGGGGAAGAGGGGGGGGGGGGGCGGGCGGAGGGGGGGGGAGGAGGCGGGGGGGGGAAGAGGGGGGGGGGGGGCGGGCGGAGGGGGGGGGAGGAGGCGGGGGGGGGAAGAGGGGGGGGGGGGGCGGGCGGAGGGGGGGGGAGGAGGCGGGGGGGGGAAGAGGGGGGGGGGGGGCGGGCGGAGGGGGGGGGAGGAGGCGGGGGGGGGAAGAGGGGGGGGGGGGGCGGGCGGAGGGGGGGGGAGGAGGCGGGGGGGGGAAGAGGGGGGGGGGGGGCGGGCGGAGGGGGGGGGAGGAGGCGGGGGGGGGAAGAGGGGGGGGGGGGGCGGGCGGAGGGGGGGGGAGGAGGGGGAGGAAGGAGGGGGCGGCCGGAGGAGGAGGAGGGAGGAGCGGTTGGAAGTGGGCGGCCGGAGGAGGGGGGAGGAGGGAGGGGAGGAGGGAGTACCTCGGCGAGGAGCAGCGCGGCGGCTGATGAAGTCATGTACCAAGGGTAGGGTCATGAACCTGTCCAAGATACCCTCCCCAAGGACATCTCTTAAAGAGAACACCTTTCAGTCGACCTGGAAGGATTCCACTCGACGGACTTGAAGACACTCGACCACCAGCCAACCACTCGACCGCCAGAAGATCTACAGTTAGTCTGCACGCAAACGGTCGGTCATTAAGTGGCTTTATGGTCATCATAGCACTTTATGTGGGACGTTACCAGTAACTCCCTCTCTTAATGTACCTTAATCTCTACATAACTGAGGGCTGGAGGGGTCTGGTGAACTCTATAAAAGCCACCCCCCTCCTCAGTGTAAAGGGTTCGCACCCCTGTAACTCATATGCACATAATAGAGTCGACCGCCTCCGTGCTCCGAGACGTAGGGCTGTTACTTCCTCCGAGAAGGGCCTGAACTCGTAAACATCTTGCGTATACAACTACTCCATAGCTAGGATTTTGCCTCTCCATACCTACCCCCCATTCTACTATCAGACTTAGGACCACGACAGTTGGCGCCCACCTTGGGGCCGGTGTCTTAGCGACTTGTTGGAGAAGTTGCAGTTTTTCTGATCCCATTCATCATGGTTTCAGGTGGAGTTTTGTTGAGGGCCGCGAGATCCGTCTCGGGGCGCTCACGTTCATAGCCGACGACTCCACTTGGTTGCAGGAGGCTCCACTCGACGTCGACGCACTCCCCGTCCGCGGGGCAACACACTTTCGCGCGTGCGTCCGCGGCGTCCTCCTGCGGCAGCCGTCGACCCAGTATCGGTCGGCTCTTGTGCCGTCCTCCCTCCCAGTCTCTCGCCGGCGCAAGCTCTCCGGTCGGTCGAGGCTTCAGCGGTGGGTGAGGCATGCGGTGGCCCGCCAGTCGGCCACCCCTCAAGTCGCGGCAATCGAGCCCGACGAATCTCTCTACGGCCTGTTCGATTTGTTGACTGGCTCCGCAGAGACTGCATCCGAGTGCGATAGCAGTGATCCAGCGGAGGAGGTTCTGATGGTCGACGGACCACGCAGTCCTCCTGGTTTCCCCCGCGCCGACGGAGGCGTTGGCAGAGGCGAGCCGGCGCAGGCTCACGAAGAGTACCAACCCGAGCCCCTCACTTCACTGCAGAGGGAGGAGCTTCGCCGCCGGAACATGGATGCGCTTCACACTCCTATCGTTGGAGAAACCCCCGAGGCCCGTGCCTTAGAAGATGCGCGTTTGGCCAACTTGGCTGAGCGCACTCGACTGGAAAATCTCCAGCGTGTGCTCGACGAACGAGCGCAACAACGGGTCCCGTCGTCCAGTCGACGTCAACTCTTTCCACAACCGACTCAGGTATACCGAACTCCCATTCAGAATCTAGTAGCTGCAGCCCGTATAGCAGAGTCCATTCAGCCTTCCCAGTCGGAGGCTGACAGAGGCTTACTCCAGATCAGAGATTTGCTCCGGGCAGCAGGAGATCAAAATTCAGCTGTATCGCAGTCGTGGAACAGGATTCGCAGCAGATCCGTCGCCGCGAATACAGTCCAGTCGGCACATAGCCCAAGATCGCCCCCGAGGCGTGAGGGACATGGAGGCCGGCGTGATCAGTATGAGGACCGATTCGATCGTGATGATCGACGTCGAGTGCCCACTCCTCCCCTAAGGGGTGGGTCATATGCGCCTCGACAGCAAGACGACAGACACCAGCACAGTGTTGGGCGAAGGATTCCAGTCGACCCCAGGGAACCTAGCTTTGATGCGAGATCCGTCATCGTTCAAGGTCTGGTCGTCAGGAATAGAGCTAACCGAGAAGGCCATGACAGAAATGCTCCCATCAGCAGCAGAGTACACGTCTCAGGACCAGAGTGTTTTAGCAGAGCCATCAGAGCCGCGGTGATTCCTCCCAACTTTAGGTTGGCGACTGGAGTCAGTAAGTCCACTAGTGAATCCAAGCCGGATACCTGGCTTGAGGTCTACCGAGTGGCTGTCCAGATTGGCGGCGGCAACGATAAAGTGGCCATGAAACACCTGCCTCTTATGTTGGAGGGATCGGCCAGAGCATGGCTGAATCAGTTAGCACCCAACAACATTTATACTTGGGAAGATCTTGCCCGAGTGTTTGTCAGGACATTTGAAGGAACTTGCAAGCGGCCAGCAGGGTTGACAGAGTTGCAGTCGTGTGTGCAGAAGTTGAATGAAACTCTGAGGGATTACATCCAGAGATGGATCACTTTGCACCACACAGTAGAGAATGTATCTGATCATCAGGCAGTCTGTGCCTTCAAGGAAGGCATTAAGAATAGAGAGTTGAGTCTGAAATTCGGTCGGACCGGAGACATGACCCTGAGTCGAATGATGGAGATTGCCACCAAGTACGCAAATGGTGAAGAAGAGGATCGGCTCCGGAGTGGCAAGTACAAGTCAGCCGCTAATAAACCGGGGGAGGGAACTCCAGTCGGAAACAGAAGCGGAAAGCTGAGCCAGCTGCTCCTAGAGAAGCTTTGGCCGTGACTCCAGGAAAGTTCAAGGGGAAATCCAAGGGGCATTGGAACCCCAAGAAAGTGAAAGACCAAGATGGAAATGATGTGTTGGACTTGCCATGTCACATTCACACGAAGAAATATGAAGAGGGTAAACTCATTTACCCAAAGCATACCACTCGACAGTGTCGGCTCTTGATTCAGCAGTTCCAGGGGGAGCAGCCCAAGGACAAGGAGAAGGAGTCGGACAAAGTTGAGGACAAGGAAGATAGTGACGGTGGATACCCCAAGGTCAATTCCACTCTATTGATTTTTGCAAACGTCGAAAGAAAAAGTCGATTGAAGGTTATCAACCGAGAAGTGAATATGGTCGCTCCGGCGACACCCAGTTATCTGAAATGGTCGCAGACCGCCATCACGTTCGACCAGTCCGATCACCCGACACACATAGCCACCCCTGGGAGGCAAGCGTTGGTGGTCGACCCAGTCGTCGAAGGCACTCGACTAACTAAGGTTTTGATGGATGGTGGCAGTGGCCTGAATATACTGTATGCAGAGACGTTGAAAGGGATGGGCATTCCGATGTCCAGACTCAGCACCAGCAACATGAGCTTCCATGGAGTCATTCCTGTAAAGAAGGCTGAGTCACTCGGCCAAATTGCTCTCGATGTGGTTTTTGGTGACTACAAGAATTTTCATAAGGAAAAGTTGACCTTTGAGGTCGTGGATTTCCAGAGCGCTTATCACGCTATCCTGGGGAGGCCGGCATATGCGCGTTTCATGGCCCGACCATGTTATGTATACCTCAAACTGAAGATGCCAGGTCCCAAAGGTGTGATCACTGTCACTGGCAATCGGAAGAAAGCAGAAGAGTGTTTTCAGAAAGGCTCCAAGATCGCTGATGCTCAGATGGCAGTGGTAGAGCTGCAAGAGTACCAGAAAACTGCAGACCCGAGTGATTTGTTGCGAGCCAAGAAGCCCGCTACGGAGTCAGCATTTCAGTCATCCGGGGAGACGAAACCGGTTCATATTCATCCGACTGATCCCAATGCTGCTCCGACTCAGATCTCAACAACACTCGACTCCAAATAGGAAGAAGCGCTCATCCAGTTCATCCGTGAGAACTCGGACATCTTCACATGGAAGTCTGCTGACATGCCGGGTGTTCCCAGGGGACTGGCTGAGCATCGTCTACGAGTTGACTCAAAAGTTAAACCTGTCAAAGAACATCTTCGACGGTCCGCCGTCCAGAAGAGAAAGGCCATTGGCGAGGAGGTGGCTCGGCTCTTAGCAGCAGAGTTTATCCGAGAGATTTACCACTCCGAGTGGCTCGCCAATGTTGTCATGGTCCCTAAGAAGGACAAGTCACTTCGCATGTGCATCGACTTCAAGCATATCAATCGGGCCTGCCCGAAAGATCATTTTCCTCTCCCCCGCATCGACCAAATAGTCGACTCGACTTAGGGATGTGAGCGGTTGTCTTTCTTAGACGCCTATTCCGGGTACCATCAGATCCGTCTGTATGGACCCGACGAGATCAAAACAGCTTTCATCACTCCATTCGGGTGCTTCTGTTATGTCACCATGACCTTCGGCCTCAAGAATGCCGGAGCCACGTTCATGAGGATGATTGAGAAGTGTTTGCTCACTCAAATCAGTCGGAATGTGGAAGCATACATGGATGACATTGTGGTCAAGTCACGGAAAGGTTCCGACCTGTTGACTGACCTTTCTGAAACATTTGCCAATCTCAGGAGGTATGATATCAAGCTTAATCCATCAAAGTGCACATTCGGAGTTCCTGGCGGAAAGTTACTCGGTTTTCTCGTTTCCGAACGAGGAATCGACGCCAACCCAGAAAAAGTTGGCACTATACTCCGAATGAAACGCCCTGTGCGTGTGCACGATGTCCAGAAGCTTACTGGATGCTTGGCCGCTTTAAGTCGATTCATCTCTCGCCTCGGTGAAAAGGCATTGCCTCTTTACCGACTGATGAAGAAGTCAGACAAGTTAGAGTGGACTCCTGAAGCTGATGCAGTGTTTGCAGAGCTCAAAGCTCTGCTCTCCACCCAGCCGGTGCTTGCTGCCCCAATCAGCAAGGAGCCGTTGCTGCTTTACATTGCAGCCACAGGACAAGTCATCAGTACAGTACTTAGGGTCGAGCGGGAAGAGGAAGGAAAGGCCTTCAAAGTTCAGCGCCCAGTATATTATCTTTCTGAAGTATTAACCCCATCAAAGCAAAGATACCCTCATTATCAGAAGCTTGTGTATGGGATTTATATGACCGCGAAGAAGGTTGCTCATTACTTCTCTGATCATTCCATTACAGTCGTCAGCGACGCCCCATTATCAGAGATTTTGCACAACAGAGATGCAACTGGTCGAGTGGTGAAATGGGCGATTGAACTCCTTCCCCTTGATATCAAGTTTGAGGCAAAGAAAGCCATCAAGTCCCAAGCAGTGGCGGATTTCATCACCGAGTGGATTGAACAGCAATTACCGACTCAAATTCACTCGGAGCACTGGACCATGTTCTTTGACGGTTCCAAGATGCTGAATGGTTCCGGTGCTGGGGTAGTGTTGGTTTCCCCCCGAGGAGATAAGCTCAAATATGTGCTCCAGATTCACTTTGACTCTTCCAACAATGAAGCAGAATACAAAGCACTGTTGTATGGGTTCATATGGCCATTTCACTCGGCGTCCGTCGCCTCCTGGTCTACGGCGACTCAGATTTAGTGGTTAATCAAGTGATGAAGGAGTGGGACATCAGAAGTCCAGCCATGACTGGTTATTGCAATGCAGTGAGGAAGCTAGAGAAGAAGTTCGAGGGGTTAGAGCTTCATCATGTATCCCGACTGAAAAATCAAGCTGCTAACGATTTGGAGAAAATAGGGTCCAAGAGGGAAGCCATTCCCAGTGATGTGTTTTTAGAACACATCCACACACCGTCAGTTCAAGAGGATCCTTTCACCGAAGAAGCTCCGCAGCCAAAAAGTGCCACTGATCCGACTGAAGTTGAGGTCCCAGTTGTGGTCGATCTGGTCATAGAAGTCGTGGTCATCACTCCCGACTGGACGGTGCCGTACATCGCGTATATCCTAAGGAAAGAGCTCCCGGAGAATGAAGAAGAGGCTCGACAGATCGTCCGCTGATCCAAGACCTTTACCGTGATCAAGGGACAGTTATACAGAGAAAGCGCGACTGGAGTCGGCCAGAAATGCATAACGCCAGAAGAAGGTCAGATAATTCTTGATGATATCCACACGGGGACCTGTGGTCACCATGCGTCCTCTCGGACCATTGTGGCTAAAGCATACCGAGCGGGATTTTACTGGCCAGAAGCAAATGAAATGGCAAAGGAAATAGTCGACAAGTGTGAAGGATGTCAGTTCTACTCCAATATGTCACACAAACCCGCCTCAGCATTGAAGACCATTCCACTCGTCTGGCCTTTCGCTGTTTGGGGGTTGGATATGATTGGACCACTGAGAATTGGCAGAAGCGGTTTCACTCATTTGCTTGTGGCAGTCGACAAGTTTACGAAGTGGATCGAAGCTAAACCTATCAAGAACCTCGATGCGTGCACTGCTATCAGTTTCATCAGAGTTGATATTCAGATATGGAGTTCCGCATAGCATCATCACTGACAATGGGTCAAACTTTGATTCCAACAAGTTCAAAGCCGTTTGCGCCTCTCAGGGCACGCGAGTCGACTATGCTTCAGTTGCTCACCCCCAGTCGAATGGACAAGCAGAACGAGCAAATGGTCTAATTCTCAAAGGACTGAAACCTCGGCTGATGCACGATCTCAAGCATGCAGCAGGAGCGTGGGTCGACGAACTTCCGTCGGTTCTTTGGGGATTGAGGACCACTCCTAATCGTTCGACTGGGAGAACTCTATTCTTTCTGGTCTATGGGGCTGAAGCAGTTCTGCCGAGTGACCTACTTCACAATGCACCCTGAGTCAAACTCTACTCTGAAGATGAAGCAGAGCAAGCCCGGCAAGATGCAGTCGACCTCCTTGAAGAGGAGAGAGAGATGGCCCTGATCCGTTCGACCATCTATCAGCAAGACTTACGTCGATTCCATGCTAGAAACGTGAAGAGCCGAACCTTTCAAAAAGGAGATTTGGTCCTCCGAGTGGATCAACAGAAACCACACAAGCTCGCTCCCACTTGGGAAAGTCCCTTCATCGTCACCAGAGTTCTCCATAATGGAGCGTACCATCTTTACAACATCGTTCGCCAGATTGATGAGCCTCGATCTTGGAATGCGGAGCTGCTCCGCCCCTTTTACACTTAAATACTCACTCGGGTGAGATGTAATAAAAGTACCTCTGTAGTTTGTTTATCAAAGACAAGAATGTTATAATTTTCCCAGTGATTGTTATTACTTTTCGTTTACATAAGAAATTTCCCCCAGTGGGTGGCTTAGCCGCAAAACCGTTTCGCCTAAGTTTGTAAAAAAATCCCTGCCGAGTGGAGATCCAGCCTCCCACTCGCGGGCTTAGCTGCGAATCCGTTTCGTCTAAGTATCTGAAAATCCTACCGAGTGGTGAGCCAGCTCCCACTCGGGGGCTTAGCTGCAGTCCAAGTACTCGCCTAAGTTTGAAAATCCTACCGAGTGAGGAGCCAGCCTCCCACTCGGAGGCTTAGCTGCAGTCCAAGTAGTCTCCTAAGTGTCTAAAATCCTACCGAGTGGTGAGCCAGCCTCCCACTCGGGGGCTTAGCTGCAGTCCAAGTACTCGCCTAAGTTTGAAAATCCTACCGAGTGAGGAGCCAGCCTCCCACTCGGGGGCTTAGCTGCAGTCCAAGTACTCACCTAAGTATTTAATACAACATGCGCTTTGCAAGGACGACAAGGTACAAGTCGACTGTTGGCTTCCCCTTCAGAGCTACGACACAAAAATCCTCCTCGGAGGCTTAGCAGCAGTCCAGTACTCGCCTAAGTTTGAAAAATCCTACCGAGTGGAGAGCAAACCTCCCGCTTGGGGGCTTAGCAGCAGTCCAGTACTCGCCTAAGTTTGAAAAATCCTACCGAGTGGAGAGCAATCCTCCCACTCGGGGGCTCAGCTGCAGTCCAGTACTCGCCTAAGTATTCGAAAATCCTACCGAGTGGAGAGCAATCCTCCCACTCGGGGGCTCAGCTGCAGTCCAGTACTCGCCTAAGTATTCGAAAATCCTACCGAGTGGAGAGCAAACCTCCCACTCGGGGGCTTAGCTGCAGTCCAAGTACTCGCCTAAGTTTGAAAATCCTACCGAGTGAGGAGCCAGCCTCCCACTCGGGGGCTTAGCTGCAGTCCAAGTACTCACCTAAGTATTTAATACAACATGCGCTTTGCAAGGACGACAAGGTACAAGTCGACTGTTGGCTTCCCCTTCAGAGCTACGACACAAAAATCCTCCTCGGAGGCTTAGCAGCAGTCCAGTACTCGCCTAAGTTTGAAAAATCCTACCGAGTGGAGAGCAAACCTCCCGCTTGGGGGCTTAGCAGCAGTCCAGTACTCGCCTAAGTTTGAAAAATCCTACCGAGTGGAGAGCAAACCTCCCACTCGGGGGCTCAGCTGCAGTCCAGTACTCGCCTAAGTATTCGAAAATCCTACCGAGTGGAGAGCAACCTCCCACTCGGAGGCTTAGTTGCAGTCCAGTACTCGCCTAAGTACAAAATCCATTCCAATCCGCAAGGACGATGAGGTGCAGGTCGACTGTTACCTTCTCCTTCGGAGCTGCGCCACAAGTACAACGTGCGCTCCATCCCGATCCGCAAGGACGACGAGGTGCAGGTCGACTGTTACCTTCTCCTGCGGAGCTGCGCCATAAGTACAGTCCGAACTCCATCCTTGCCTGCAAGAACAACGAAGTGTAGGTCGACTGGATTTTCCACCTCAGAGTTGCATCTCAAACACTGAAGCATAATCCCAGTGAAGAACAAAGTTCACTTGAAGGCAAACAAAAGCATATTTCCACGATAAGTAATGTTCGGATAACATTCTATGGATGCAGAAGTACCCAGGCCTCAAGCCTGTTAAATTTTATCGGTTACAAGATCACTCGGCATTCCGAGGCAAATTTAAGACGAATCATAGAAGTTTTTTACTCCTTAGGTGGAGGACTGGAAGGCGCGACGAACTGGTCCAGGTCGATCCCATCAGCGATCCGGGTGGCAGCACCAATGAAAGTCTCCATGAAAGATCGGAAGTCGTACTTCTTGGTATTGGCAACTTTGATGGACGCCAGCCTTCCCTCTCGCGCCTACTTGCAGTGAATGCGGACCAGAGACAGAGCAACATCGGCACTGCATCTGGCAGAAGACTTTTTCCATTCCTGCACTCAACTTGGAACGCCATTCAGTCGAGTCATTAAAGACTCGAGGTCATTTTGAAGTGTTTCGCCTGGCCAGAGTGTCGAGTCAAGCTGCGACACCGCAACCTTCAGTCGAGTGAGGTAGTCCACCACAGCAGCGGCGCGAGACTCCAGTCAGAGCACATTCATGGCGGCTTCATCCTTCACGGGGGAGTTAATGGGGTCCAGGCTTGTCTCCACTCGACTAGTCTCTTCCTCGAAGTTCTGACAGAATTCCGCAAACACAACTCGAGTTCAAGCTAATGGTTCTATGATGAGTCAGCGATAACAAGTCAGTCGGATGAGAGGAATTACCTTCAAGCATGAGGAATAACTTCTTGGCAAGCCCTCCCAGATAAGCCTCTAGATCATTCCTCTTCCCCGTCAGTTTGCCAACCTTGTCGCTCAGAGCTATCTTGTCGTTCTTCAGTCGGCTAACCTCCTTGTTGGCCGCGTCGAGAGCAGCTTTCAGATTGGCGTTCTCTTCTTCAAGTTTTCCGACTAAAGACAACTTCTCTTCCGCGAGCTTGGTTTTGTTCAAAGCTGTTTTCTGCGCCTCAGCAAGAAAGACAAGGACAGTCGTCAAGTTCTCACCAGCCATACCTTTTGCTTCGTCTCTCGCCTTCTGCAAGTTCTCCTGAGCAAGCTTCAAGTCAAGGTTGAGCTGGATCTGTTTGTTTTCCAATTCAGTATAGCGAGCCACAAGCTCACAGGATTTCTGCGAAGAATCAATCAACAGACATCAAAGATAGGTTACTTCCGAGCGACTAAGAAAAATCATTGCGTTTCTAAGACTACAGCCGAATCAAAATATTCGACAGTAGTCTCGGGGACTACACCCAGTGGGTGCACTTAGCGTGCCCCCACTGGTCTTACCGACTCGGTTCGATCAGTCGACCGAAAGAGACAAAAAGGTTATGATCCTAAACCATAGCTAACTGTCAGCAATCAGCCTCAGTATCATAAAAAAAGAGTTCTTCAGACTACGGTCGACTGCCAGCAGTCCACCATAGTCTCGGGGACTACACCCAGTGGGTGCACTCAGCGTGCCCCCACCGGTTTCAAGATTCCATTCGACATGGTCCGACCAGACCGAGTGAAGAAGTTATCAAAGAAATACAAAGTATAAAGACTACGGTCGACTGCCAGCAGTCCACCATAGTCTCGGGGACTACACCCAGTGGGTGCACTCAGCGTGCCCCCACCAGTCAAAAATTCAGTCGACACACCCAGCGGGTGTACAGATACGAAGATCTTCAGAAAGAAGAATTTTTCAGGTAGCATATCCTAACAGAACAAGTGGTGATCAACTAACCTGGACGTTGCTCTGAAGAGCTGAGCTGGCATCATAGGCCGCCTGGCTGGCTTCCCGGACCACCTTCATTTGCTCCATCATGATCCCCGCTTGGCGTATAGCCTCCTTAGCAGCACCCACTTGGTCCTCTGGGACGTGGTGCGTGGCGAAAAGGGAGGGCGGATCAGCAGTCGACGATGAAGGCCGGATACTCGCCAGCGGCACAGCAAAAGACACGGAGGTCCGAGTGATGTTGCCACCCTCATGAACCAACACCTCAGGCACTGATGCAACCTGATCAGTCTTGCCAGCAGGCGCCTTCTTAGTCCTCCTCCGCCTCAACGGCGCCTCATCATCATCATCGGGGAGATCAATGACATGAGGAGGGACTACAGGAAAGATTCAAAGTTAAAAATGAAATCCAGTCGACCAAAAGAGAAACTACAGAGATCATACCAAGGTTAGAAGTGGCAGCATCTTCCATCTCCTGGTCTTCATTTCTAACTGAGGTCTCGGAGGTAGCAGTGCTGCAGGTTTCAGAAATCAGTTGATCAGTCAACAAGTCGACCAAAAATGTGTCCGTGCCAAACAAGAAAACACGAATTCTGCTGTACTCGGAAATGGTAGGAATGGCCATCCTCATCTTGGGCAAAGCCTTCGTCAGCTTTGATGGCGTCGCTCGGGGTTGCTTTGGCGCTTTTTCAGTCGGTGCTAGAGACGTCGTCCGAGGGCGTTTTGCCGACTGCCCGACAGGCGCGATAGCCTTGCCACGCTCGACCGCGGGGTCATGGGAGAGCTTGGATCGCCTTTCCATCCGAGGAGGGTCGACTTCTTCCTACTCTTCCTCCTCCTCCTCTTCACCGGAGTTGTCATCATCTTCGTCCTCCACACCATCGGATTGCCATTCCTCCTGGCTTTCACCTCCGCTCCCTTCCTCCTCGACTGGTTCTTGCGCCCCGTTGGGCATCGAATACATCTCAGTGGTGGCCTGGAAGACAACAAACAAGACAAAGTCAATCGACTGATTTGAAGCAAACAAGATGGAGAAAACAGGATAACAATCAAAGATGCAGGAATGGACCTTGTCTACTTCGTAGGACTGGTCGAGTGGAGGCATCCTCCTGGCCCCTCGAGGGTTGTCCTTGTTTCCTGTGATGCCCCCAAGACATCTTTCCAGCATGGCATCCTCGATCTCCTCCAGGTGGATCCGAGTGGTGTCCTCAGTGCCGGAGTACAACCACATCGGATGGTCTCGGGCTTGAAGCGGCTGGATGCGTCGTCGAAGGAAGACCTCCAAGAGATCCATGCATGTTACCCCGTCTCGAATGAGCTGGACAACTCGTTCTACCAACACCTTCACCTGCGCGTTCTCTTCCGGGATCACTTTCAAAGAAGATGGCTTGTTCACTCGGTCCATGGAAAAACGAGGGAGTCCAGTCGACTGCCCTGGCGTCGGCTGGTCCTTGCAGTAGAACCAAGTCGACTGCCATCCACGGACTGACTCAGGTAAGATCATGGCCGGAAAAGAGCTTCTTCCTCTCATTTGGACCCCGAGACCCCCACACATCTGAATCACTTGAGTTCTCTCGTCACTCGGATTGGCCTTTTTCACCGTTTGGGAGCGACAAGTGAAAATGTGCTTGAAAAGGCCCCAATGAGGCCGGCAACCCAAGAAATTCTCACACAGCGACACAAAAGCAGCAAGATACACGATGGAGTTGGGAGTGAAGTGGTGAAGTTGTGCCCCAAAGAAGTTCAGAAATCCCCGAAAGAAAGGGTGAGGCGACAGAGAAAACCCGCGGTCGACATGGGTGGCCAAGAGAACGCACTCACCCTCCAGAGGTTGTGGCGTCCACTCCTTCCCCGGGAGCCGCGCCATTCCATGGAGGATCCGTCCTTCATTGGCCATGTCGTCGAGGTCCTTCTGGCTGATCGTCGAGCGGATCCAGTCGCCCTGGATCCAGCACTGCGGCAAGCTGGCCCTCGACGAGAATCCGCCCCGACTGGTCGCTCTTAACTTCGCCTTCGCCGACACCTTCTTCGCCCGCTCCAAATCCGCCATCTTGTCCTTCACCATTGTCGCCGACGAGACGCGCACGGAGCAGCGACGCGGAGGAGGAATCACACGTGGCGGATGAATCTGGAGAAGGGAGGAAGAAAGGGGAACGCGCTATTCAAATACCCCCATCCGAGGCCTTATATGAGGTTGCTTCTGAGTGACTGACTGGTAGGCCCGTACGATCCTGTCAAATCCCGCAACAGTCGCCCGCGCGATACGTGGCGAAAAAGGTGGCGCAGAGATCAAGGCGTCCCTGCCTTATCCCGTCCGATTACTGCGGCTTCCTCCGCCCCGCTCGTTTCCCGAAAATTCGAATCCCGCTAAATCCGCGCGCCGCAGAGCAAATCGTCAGATAGAAGATTTCCTCTGTCCTGTCACTCGGAGTTCACCAAGTACAAAAAACACACTCGACAGATACACAGAATGGATCAAGGCGACTGAAAAAGAAGTTGAAGCCGTCACCTAAGCTCATTGATCCAGGACAAGACGTGCTCATCACACAAAAAGTGGGTCGGAAGAGTTCTCAACTCCTTCCCCACTCAATCCTCGATCCATTCGGGGCTACTGATGAAGTCATGTACCTAGGGTAGTGTCATTAACCTGTCCAAGATACCCTCCCCAAGGACATCTCTTAAAGAGAACACCTTTCAGTCGACCTGGAAGGATTCCACTCGACGGACCTGAAGACACTCGTCCACCAGCCAACCACTCGACCGCCAGAAGATCTACAGTCAGTCTGCACGCAAACGGTTGGTCATTAAGTGGCTTTATGGTCATCATAGCGCTTTATGTGGGACATTACCAGTAACTCCCTCTCTTAATGTACCTTAATCCCTACATAACTGAGGGCTGGAGGGGTCTGGCGAATTCTATATAAGCCACCCCCCTCCTCAGTGTAAAGGGTTCGCACCCCTGTAACTCATACGCACATAATACAGTCGACCGCCTCCGGGCTCCGAGACGTAGGGCTGTTACTTCCTCCGAGAAGGGCCTGAACTCGTAAACATCTTGCGTATACAACTACTCCATAGCTAGGATCTTGCCTCTCCATACCTACCCCCCATTCTACTGTCAGACTTAGAACCACGACAGCGGCGGCGGACGACGGGTTCAGCGCGGGCGAGAGCGAGTGAGAGGGAGAGTGAGTGAGAGGGTGAACCGCTCCAGGATATAGGTAAGTAAGTAGTAGCGCGTTTCAGAGATACGCGCTACTTCTTTGGGACATAGCAGTAGTGTCGGTCAGGCATAACGCTACTGCTAAGTGGGGCTAGCCAACTGCGCCCAGTACAAATATAGCATCAGCGCGCTTTAGCAGAACACACTACTACTAAAGTAGTAGCAGTAGCGCGGTTTATTTAAACACGCTACTACTAAGTAGCAGTAGCGCCCTGTTTTGTCCAGTGCTACTGCTAAGATGCTGTGTATAAGGCTTTCCCTAGTAGTGTTTGGTTACTGGGTGCAACCAGTGGGAGACGGTAGCACGGGCTATATTCAACCGGTTCGGATGGCGGTCGCATAACAGGATAGGAGTCTAGGGAGCTTATTCATCTTATTTCCATTCCGGTTGTGATTGTCAGCATGAACTTTGCTTTCTTTTCATTTTGTGCTCCACTTGCGAGCTGTAATACTTTGGTGACTTTGTGATACTCTGCGAACTTTTAATAAGATGGATGCATGCATCATTATGATGCAGAGGCCGGGGGTACGCCTCCATTTCCAAAAAAATCAAATTATTACAAATCTGATAAAATTGGAAGAGAAAGAAAGAACATGTCATAGAATGTTTCCAAACACAAGACATGCTGATGTTAATCAAACACATGCTGGTTTCGGAGTGTATCGGGTACATACCAGAGTACCGGAGAGGTTACCGGAACCCCCCGGTGAAAGGTATGTGCCATATGGGCCGTAGTGGGAGGCTAACCAGCCCACAAGGGGCTCGTACGCCCCCCCCCCCCCACAAAGGAGGAGGCTGAATTGGAGTGGGGAAGGGGGTGGTGCCCCCCCTTTCCTTCTCCTTCTCCCTCTCCTTCCCCCTTTCCCTCTCCGATAAAAGGAAGGGGGGTCCGAATTGGACTTGGAGTCCTAGTAGGACTCCCCCCATGGGGCACGCCATAGGGCCGGCCTCCTCCCATCTCCCTCCTTTATATACGGGGGCGGGGGGCACCTCAAGGCACGTCAATTGTCTTAGCCGTGTGCGGTGCCCCCTTCAACCATTTACTCCTCCGGTCATATTGTCGTAGTGCTTAGGCGAAGCCCTGCACGGATCACATCACCATCACAGTCACCACGCTGTTGTGCTGATGGAACTCATCTCCTTCGTACCTCTACTGGATCAAGAGTTCGAGGGACGTCATCGAGCTGAACATGTGCAGAACTCGGAGGTGTCGTACGTTTGGTACTTGATCGGTTGATTCGAGAAGACGTTCGACTACATCAACCACGTTAAGTTGACGTTTGCGCTTTCGGTCTACGAGGGTACGTGGACACACTCTCCCCTCTTATTGCTATGTGTCTGCTAGATAGATCTTGCGTGAGCATAGGAATTTTTTTGAAATTGCATGCTACGTTTCCCAACACATCCGACTTGCGGACGAGGAAGACCGGTGCCGAAAACGGTGACGTGGAGATCCGGATGTTGCCCAAGGCTAGCATGAGTGCGCACTACCACTCCAGCTCGTCCTTCTGCAGCTGGGGATAGCGGTAGGGGCGCACTGCAACTGGCGCCGTGCCCGACAGGAGATGAATGCGGTGATCATACACCCAGGCTGGCGGAAGGCCCTGAGGCTCGTCGACGAGGTTGTGGTGCTGCTGTAGAAGGTGATCCAACAGTGGGTGCTCGAGTTCGGCGGCGGTCGCGGCCAGCTGCAGCTGCGGCGTCACTGGTGAGGCACCACCCACGCCCTCCCACTGGACACGGCGACCCAGGCGCCAGAAGGTCATCGTCAGGGCGTCGAAGTCCTAGAAGATGGGACCAAGGGTCCACAAGAAGTCGACGCCGAGGATGAAGTCGAAGCAGTCCAACTCATGCCGATGCACGTGATAGTGAACTGCTCGTCGCCAATGGTGATGGGCATGTTCCGCGCCAGCCCATGGCACCGAAGGCGGTCACCGTTAGCCACAACGACCCGAAGTTGCTCCCCGCCCGTCGGCTGAAGCGCTAAGCGCCGCATGGTAGCCTCGGCCAGGAAGTTATGCGTCGAGCCCGTATCCAGCAGGGCCACCAGGCGCTCGCCGTGAATCATCACCGGCAAGAGCATAGTCTGCTCTTCGTGGATGCCGGCAAGCGCATGGAGCGACACCATGAGCGTCATTGCTGGAGCGGGCGCGGGGGCGGCATCTACAACAACTAGTGGAGGTAGCTCGCCGAGTCCGTCGGCAGGTGTGTCCTCCTTGACGTAGTAGGCCGCCTCCAAGAAGAAGAGGCGCGGGAAGACGTGGTCCGGCACGTAGGGCTCATCGCAGTTATAGCAAAGCCCCTGACGACGTCGCTCGAGCTGCTCGGCCGGAGAGAGCCGGCGGAAGGGCCACGTCGTGGCCGGAGTGGTAGTCGCTGGAGCGGTCGGGGGCAGCCGCCCGGTACAGGTGGTGTCGAGGGCGGCCTGGCGGGCTGTCGGCCACCCCGAGCCGGTGCGGCATGCTGCAAGGCCTGTGCGCGACGCTCGAAGGCACGGGCGTAGTACATGGCTGTCTGGAGGTCCTGGGGACCCCGAAGCTCCACGTCCACGCGGATATGATCTGGCAGACCACCGACAAAGAGCTCAGCCCGCTGCCGAGCCGTCACGCCCGACGCGTGGCACGCCAGGGCCTGGAAATGGTCGGTGAAGTCCTGAACCGTGGAGGTGAAGGGAAGGCAGCCGAGCTCTACCAAACGGCTCCCGCGTATCGGTGGTCCGAAGAGAAGGAGGCATAGCTCACGGAAGCGCTCCCATGGGGGCATGCCGCCCTCGTCCTGCTTGAGAGCGTAGTACCACATCTGGGCGGCGCGCCGGAGGTGATAAGAGGCAAGCCAGGTGCGGTCTGACGCGAGCGTGATTTTTCCCCGGAAGAACTGCTCACACTGGTTGAGCCAGTTGAGGGGGTCCTTGGTGCCGTCGCAGGTAGCGAAATCGAGCTTGGCAAAACGCGGCGGTGTCTGAGCATGACCGCCGTGAGCGTATGGCTCGGTGGTACGGAGCAGCGCAGGGGACGGCACCGGCCCGGTGGGCACAGGGGGCCCCACGTGCAACGGCAGCCCATCGAGGCCAGCGTAGGGGCCCGTGGAGCTGGAGGGCCCGGCGTACTACAGGATGGGCGCCGGCTGTTCTGTGGCCATGTTGTAGACGGCTGTGGTGACGAACCGGACAACTAGGCCGGAAGCGGTGACGACGAGGGCGGGAACCGGACTTGCTGGTTCGGAACGCCCGCCGGCGCGATCGTAGCCAGCCTGGTGATAGCCGGCGGGGGCGCCTGCAGCTGCAGCTGCTGCTGCATAGGGGCGATGGACGCGACAACAGCCGCGATGGACGATGATGCCTACTGCGGCCATTGCGGGGGGGAGGCGGGGGGTGACTGCAACTGCAGCTGGGGTTGCAGCAGCCCCGTGAGCGCCGGGAGGCCCCCTTGTATGGCGGCTTCCACGGCAGGAGAAGGGGCCCGGTGGCGGCGGTGATTGGTGCAGCGGGCGGTGGCCCGTAGGGGCCGGCCAGGTATAGGCGGATCCCCTGGACCGCGGTGGCGAGATCGCGGAGTGCGCCAATGACCTCCTCCGGAGTGAAGACGACGGGGATCGGCGCCGCGGTAGTGATGGGGATCGGCGGTGGCGGCGTGATGGACAGCGGGGCGGTGGTGGGCAACAGGAGGGATGGGGTGGGCAGTGGGAGGGATGGGGTTGGCGGCGGTGACGACATGATCGAAACTGAGCTAGTTGCTACCAGTGGTATGAACTAGGGTTCTACTGGGTCTAGGCCGGAGGTTGTAGGGGAAGGAGGGAGCTGGACGTGGACGAGCACGCGGCCGCCGGCGGCTGGGCGGCGTTGGCAGGAGGCCGGCTAGGGTTTAGGGTTTCCGGCTCCTCAGGGAGCCGGCAATAGAGTTGTCTTATTTCTTGATTTCCAAAAAAGTCTTTACAGTTGTTTATATAATCATGATGCTAATAAAAATAAGATAACCTTTGGGCTAAGCCCCTAGATAAACGCGCCTAGTGGGCCTCCTTCTCGCTCATATGGAGAATAATTTGAGGTGTCTTTTTCCCCGCAGCAATGGGCGCGCCGTCCTTATCGTTCTTTACCTGCGAGTCTCCCACACCGTGTATTTGGACCCTACCAGAAACTACGAGAAGAAGGACTACACCCACATAATGAATATTCTAGATGATGCTCTCCAAGGCTTCATCTTTAGGGGTGGCCACGTGCAGATCGGGAAACAAAGGAACAAGAAGATGGGTTTCACGCATAGAACTAACTTCTGCTGCATCCATGTCCCAAAACCAAGCAATAAAGATGGATTATACATCCTCCATCTCATGATTGAGTTCAGCATGGATCACCAAAAGCTTCGCATCACAAACAGAAATGATGATCATACCCACAAGTGGGTAGAATCTCATGGAGAAGCGGATTATAAACTTAGAGATGACTTCTTTCGCATCCAAAGGGACATTGTGACGATCATCATGAAAGAAGTCGTCGATGAGAAGGGGATGTTCCACCAGGTCCCTATATCGCAAGCTGACATCCGAACTCGCATAGGCATGCAACGTCATGACCTCACACCGTTCAACAAGTTAGGGTCCATCCTCGATGATATGGAAGGATGGAACTTCTAGTGATTTACGATGTCGATGATGATGATATGTGCCGATTGAACTTGTATACTTTATGTAGCGATGTAACTTTGTGATGTCCACGGTCCCTACCGAACTTGCGTAACGCTACTTTGTTAGTCTAGGTACGATGACCTGCGTATCTCTAGTTAAATAGTTTGCGTACTGTATGTTGCATCCAGTTGCTAACCCTTTCTTTTTCGTGTTGCTCTAGTATATTTTGTTGCATATGATTGTACATTCTCTTGATGAAGATGCATCTCTAACAGGTAGTCAGGTACCTAGCTTCTTGATGGCGAGGTGGCAGTGCTATGTCGTGTACAAAGGGAAGGTTCCAGGGGTGTACAACGAGTGGCTTGAGTGTCAGGCGCAAGTGAATGGGGTCTCGGGCGCCGGCCATAAAGGCTTCAAAAGCAGACAAGAAACATAAGCTAGTTACTTGAGGTTCACGCTAGCGCGAGAGAGGACTCGTAAGCGCCGCCTCATGTACTGCATAGTTCCGCTCTCACTCATAGTGATAGCTCTTCTCGCGTATATCCGTGTTTAGATGGATGGCGGTGTAGTTGCTAGTATTCGAGACTTGTATCGCTATTTTCAAAATGATGACGAGAGACCACTTCCTGTTGGATGATGATTATGATGATGATCACCTTGTATCGCCATGTTTATGCTATGATTACATTTTGTATGTATATGGTATGCTAGAGATTATTGTATAAAGCCCAAAACAAAATTCAGCAGCACAAACTGTGGAAAAAAATTTTAAAAACTAATAACAGTAGCGCGGGGTATGGCATTAGCAGCAGCGAGCTCTTAGCAGTAGCACTCTTCTCATAAGGGCGCTGCAGCTATTATCAGCAGCGTCTTTTTGAAACAAACGCTATTGCTATCCCTATTTAGCAGTAGCGCTGGTCAGACCGCGCTACTGCTAGGCTTTTCCCTAGTAGTGGTAGGTCGCCCGCTAGCACCATAGCCCCCCCCCCCCCCGCCCCCCCGGCGCGTCAGGCTCCCCGTTATTTTGTTTTCTATACTGGTTTTTCGTTTTTCTTTTCTTTTAATATTTTTCTTTCTTTTATTTTTTCTTTCTTTTTTCGTTTTTTCTTTTCCTTTTTATTTTCTCTTTTCTTCCTCTTCAAATTTTGACCATTTTTGGAAATTTTTTATTTTTGAATTCGTTAACACCTTTATTTCATTGAATTCTAAAATGTTCAACCATGTAAAAAAATGTTCAACAATCCAGAAAATGTTCACCGGATTCAATTTATTGTTCATCGGATTTAAAAAATGTTCATAAAAATTCAAAATTTGTTCATCGAACTAAAAAATGTTCATCAGATTCTTTTTTTGTTCATTGCTTTCAAAAAATGTTCATCACATTCAAAAAAAAATCACTGAATTACAAATTTGTTCATTAAATTCAAATTTTGTTCATACTTTTTTTCAAAAAATGTTCGTGAATACAAATTTTGTTCATCAAATTAAAAAAAAGTTCATAGAATGCCAAATTTGTTTATCGGTGTTCAAAGTATGTTCATCAAATTCAAAAATATGTTCATTCCTTTGAAGTCATGAACATTTTTTGAATTCAAGAAATGTTTTGGAATTTGGTGAACATTTTTTTAATTCCGTCA
>LR880972.1:876508263-876525798 GCA_904067115.1 Aegilops sharonensis
TCCTTGTCTTATTCGGACTAGGGGGGAGGGGGCGCGCGGCCTGCCCTGGCCGGCCCTCCTCTTCTCCCTCATGGCCCACTAAGGCCCATTAACCCCCGGGAGGGTTCCGGTAACCCTCCGGTGTTCCGGTAAAATCCCGATTTCACCCGGAACTATTCCAAAGTCCAAACATAGGCTTCCAATAATCAATCTTTATGTCTCGACCATTTCGAGACTCCTCGTCATGTCCGTGATCACATCCGGGACTCCGAACAAACTTCGGTACATCAATACTCATAAAATTGTCATCATAACGTTAAGCGTGCGGACCCTACGGGTTTGAGAACTATGTAGACATGACCTAGAACTATTCTCGGTCAATAACCAATAGTGGAACCTGGATGTTCATATTGGTTCCTACATTTTCTACGAAGATCTTTATCGGTCAAACCGCATAACAACATACGTTGTTCCCTTTGTCATCGGTATGTTACTTGCCCGAGATTCGATCGTCGGTATCCAATACCTAGTTCAATCTCGTTACCGGCAAGTCTCTTTACTCGTTCTGTAATACATCATTTCATAACTAAGTCATTAGTTACAATGCTTGCAAGGCTTAGGTGATGAGTATTACCGAGAAGGCCCAGAGATACCTCTCCGACAATCGGAGTGACAAAACCTAATCTCGAATTATGCCAACTCAACATATACTTTTGGAGACACCTGTAGAGTACCTTTATAATCACCCAGTTAGTTGTGACGTTTGGTAGCACACAAAGTGTTCCTCCGGTAAACGAGAGTTGCATAATCTCATAGTTGCAGGAACTTTGTATAAGTCATGAAGAAAGCAATAGCAACATACTAAACGATCAAGTGCTAAGCTAACGGAATTGGTCAAGTCAATCACATCATTCTCCTAATTATGTGATCCCGTTAATCAAATGACAACTCATGTCTATGGTTAGGAAACATAACCATCTTCGATTAACGAGCTAGTCAAGTAGAGGCATACTAGTGACATTCTGTTTGTTTATGTATTCACACATGTATTATGTTTCCGGTTAATACAATTCTAGCATGAATAATAAACATTTATCATGATATAAGGAAATAAATAATAACTTTATTATTGCCTTTAGGGCATATTTCCTTCAGAAACCTGCTAAGTGGTAACTTCACAATTCAGAGAAACCCTGGAATTAAAAAAGGGCAATCCAGAACCAAATGTTGGGCTAAGTCCCTCCACATGGAGGTGTGTTGGCAGCCCAACATCAGCCCACACAAGTCCAACACATATGAACCGTTGATCTGTTCTGCATCCAACGGTTGAGAGCGCTTCCAAGGGAAGTGAAGCAAGAAGAAAACCCTAGCCACTCCACCCTTGCTGGTGGCGGCTGCCATTCGTGAGAGTGAGAGAGAGAGAGCACACAAGTGAAAACACAACCTGAGAGAGAGGAAGAAGAAGAAGAAGAGGTCCTGTCCAGATTTGCTGCATCTGACTAGACAGTGTTCAAGCTGGTGATTGGAGGCTCAAACGTGCTTGGATCGACCCCAAACTTGGTGAGCTCGTTCCTTACTTTGAGTACTTAGATTTGGTTAGCTGGTTTGAGGATTGGGTCAGTGGAGCATCAGATTTGAGAGTGGTTTTTTGTCAGCTCTGACTGCTGCAGTTTCAGAACAGAGTAGTTTTGGGAGACGAACAGTTTGGGTAGGCAAACGATGTCCGATTGAGCTGAAATTTGGAGGGGATCTCAGGAATTCGTGTGTCTACTTGTCTGCCAAATTTGGTGCTGTTTGGTTCAGCGGTTTAAGAGCAGTTTGCAAAACACTGAAGGATACAGAAGCTGTGTAAACTCTGCTTTGCTGAAATCTTACTTCTTGTGGTTGTTGTTGCTGTTGCCGGTTGGCAACATGGAGAGTGTGTTGTAAATCTCTCTAGAGGTTGTAGAGAAGACTTTGTACTCATCATTCTCATAGTGAAGTTGTGTGGACCGGTCGGTCCATAGCCGTGGTTTTTTACTCCTCAAGTTGAGGAGGATTTTCCACGTTAAATCTGGTGTCACTTGTGCGTGTTGTTTGTGTTATTCCGATGCTTACTTGTTGATTGAAGTTGTCCTCAAAGTTCATCACAGTTGTGTTGGGGAACGTAGCAGAAATTCAAAATTTTCCTACGTGTCACCAAGATCTATCTATGGAGAAACCAGCAACGAGGGGAAGGAGAGTGCATCTACATACCCTTGTAGATCGCTAAGCGGAAGCGTTCAAGAGAACGGGGTTGATGGAGTCGTACTCGTCGTGATCCAAATCACCGATGATCCTAGCGCCGAACGGACGGCACCTCCGCATTCAACACACGTACAGCCCGGGGACGTCTCCTCCTTCTTTATCCAGCAAGGGGAGAGGAGAAGTTGAGGGAAAACTCCGACAGCACGACGGCATGGTGGTGATGGAGCTCGTGGTTCTCCGGTAGAGCTTCGCTAAGCACTATGGAGGAGGAGGAAGTGTTGGAGGAGGGAGGGGCTGCGCCAGGGGAAGGGTGCGGCTGCCCTCTCTCTCCCTCACTATATATAGGGGTAAGGGGGGTGGAGGAGGCGCCCTAGGGTTCCCTAGGGGAGGGGCGTCGGCCACAGGGGAAACCCTAGATGGGTTTGGGCGCCCCCACCCCCTAGGAAACTTGCCCCCCAAGCCAGGAAGGGGGGCTTCCCTAGGGGAGGCGCCCCCACCTCTCCTGGTTACGTGAGAGGGGCTGGGAGGGGCGCACCACCCCTTAGTGGGCTGGTTTGCCCCTTCCCCTTTGGCCCATGAGGCCCTCCAACACTTGTCGGGGCTCCCGAAACACCTTTCGGTCATGCTGGCCATAGCCTGGTACCCCAGGAACACTTTCGGACTCCAATACCCTTCGTCCAATATATCGATCTTCACCGCCGGACTATTCCGGAACTCCTCGTGACGTCCGGGATCACATCCGGAACTCCGAACAACCTTCGGTAACCACATACTATTTCCCATAACAACTCTAGCGTCACCGAACCTTAAGTGTGTAGACCCTACGGGTTCGGGAACCATGCAGACATGACCGAGACGTTATCCGGTCAATAACCAACAGCGGGATCTGGATACCCATGTTGGCTCCCACATGTTCCACGATGATCTCATCGGATGAACCACGATGTCGAGGATTCAATCAATCCCGTATTCAATTCCCTTTGTCTAGCGGTATTGTACTTGCCCGAGATTCGATCGTCGGTATCCCGATACCTTGTTCAATCTCGTTACTGGCAAGTCTCTTTACTCGTTCCGTAACACATCATCCCGTGATCAACCCCTTGGTCACATTATGCACATTATGATGATGTCCTACCGAGTGGGCCCAGGGATACCTCTCCGTTTACACGGAGTGACAAATCCCAGTCTCGATTCGTGCCAACCCAACAGACACTTTCAGAGATACCTGTAGTGCACCTTTATAGCCACCCAGTTACGTTGTGACGTTTGGTACACCCAAAGCATTCCTACGGTATCCGGGAGTTGCACAATCTCATGGTCTAAGGAAATGATACTTGACATTAGAAAAGCTTTAGCATACGGACTACGATCTTTGTGCTAGGCTTAGGATTGGGTCTTGTCCATCACATCATTCTCCAAATGATGTGATCCAGTTATCAACGACATCCAATGTCCATGGTCAGGAAACCGTAACCATCTATTGATCAACGAGCTAGTCAACTAGAGGCTTACTAGGGACATGGTGTTGTCTATGTATCCACACATGTATTGCGGTTTCCGGTCAATACAATTATAGCATGAATAATAAACGATTATCATGAACAAGGAAATATAATAATAACTAATTTATTATTGCCTCTAGGGCATATTTCCAACAAGGTGAAGGGGGTTGTGTAGTGTGCATATTTGTCGTGTCGGTGAATTTGTACAGTGCATTGTTGCTGTCCAGCCCCAACAAAGTGGGATCAGAGCCTTGGTTTGCTTGTGCAAATTGTTGAGTTTCTTGTGGTGAAAGATGGAAGTGAATACCAGCAGGATGATATCCTTGAATGGTACAAATTATCAAGCATGGAAGGGCAAGATGGAGGACTTGTTGTATGTGAAAGAATACTGGAAGCCAGTGTTCTCCACTGAGATGCCGGAGGGCATTGAGGAAGGTCAGTGGAAGGTACTTCATCGCCAAGCTTGTGGGTTCATTCTGCAATGGGTCGATGACAATGTTTTTAACCATATCATTGATGAGACACATGCACGCACCTTATGGCAGAAATTGGAAGAGTTGTTTGCCCTGAAAGAAGGTACAAACAAGATGTTCCTGATCAAACAATTGATGTGCTTGAGGTACAAAGAGGGCACTCTAATTGCAGATCATGTGAATACATTCCAAGGCATTATAAATCAGCTTTCTTCAATGGGAATAACATTTGAAGATGAAGTGAGAGCTTTGCTGCTACTAGGCTCATTACCGGACAGCTTGGGGACCTTTAAGGTCACGGTTTGCAATTCAGCACCTAATGGAGTTGTCACTTGGAATCTTGTGAAAACCAGGGTACTAAATGAAGAGTCCAGAAAGGTGGCTGAAGCCACTTCTTCCTCACATTCAGAGGTGCTAGTCACTCAGTCCAGGGGGAGAAGCAAGAGCAGAGGTCCAGGTAAAGGGGTAGAAAGAGGTAGAAGCAAATCAAAAAGTAAGTATGCTGATTATGAGTGCCATCACTGCCATCAGAAGGGCTACATTAAGTGGAAATGTGACAAGTGGAAGAAAGACAAAAAGAAAAAGAAGAAACAAAATCAGAAGCAAGTTGACGGTGATAGTGACACAGAGGGCAACCGAGTTACTGCAGTAGAAGAGGACATCATGCTTGGTATGCATGAAGAAAATGAGGGCAGATTTGGTTCCACTGTTGAGGAGAGGATCACTGTTGTTTCTGATGAAACCGTCAACCTTGTGGATGGTGACGAGATGATTTGGATACCGGACAGCGGTGCTACCATTCATGCTACATCTCGCAGAGAGCTCTTCACTAACTATATATCAGGTGATTTTGGTGTTGTGAAGATGGGGAACAATGATAGAGCAGCCATCATTGGAAAAGGAGATGTGCATTTGGAGACCGCAAATGATACAAGGTTAGTCCTCAAATCTGTAAGGCATGTTGAGGCACTTCGTCTCAACATTATTTCAGTTGGTTTGCTTGATGGAGATGATTACTTGAGCAGTTTTGAAAAAGGGCAGTACAAGCTCACCAAAGGCAACATGATTGTTGCAAGAGGTAAAATGGTCTCAGTTTTGTATCATGTTCATGCTAAGCTCTTTAGTGCTTCTGCCAATGCACTAGAGAAGAATGATCATTGTGCTTTATGGCACAAGAGACTTGGGCACATGAGTGAGAAGGGGATGACAGTGCTAGTGAAGAAAAAAATTGTTGAAGGGTGTGAAAGGAGTTCACATCAAGAAATGTTCAGATTGTCTAGCAGGGAAGCAACACCGAGTTGCCTTCAAGACTCTACCTCCTCACAAGAAGCCCGAGAAGCTGTACTTGATACATTCCGATGTTTGCAAAATGTCGGTAAGATCTCTTGGTGGTGCTAAGTACTTTGTGACTTTTATTGATGACTTTTCCAGGAAGGTTTGGGCCTTCACTTTGAGGACCAAAGATCAAGTACTAGGTGTATTCAAGCAATTCCAAGTCTCGGTTGAGAGAGAAACTGAGAAGAAGATCAAGTGCATTCGCACTGATAATGGAGGAGAGTACATTGGGCCATTTGATGCATATTGCAAGCAGCAGGGTATTGGGCATCAATTTACTCCCTCGAAGACACCACAGCTGAATGGTCTTGCTGAGAGGATGAACAGGACAATTGTGGAGAGAGTTAGATGCTTGTTGTCAAGTGCAAAGCTACGTAAACACTTTTGGGGTGAGGCTTTGGTGACTGCAGTTTATCTTATTAATCTCTCACCAAGTTATCCTTTGCAGGGAGATGTTCCTAACAGGGTTTGGTGTGACAAGGACGTCTCATATGACCACCTGAAGGTTTTTGGGTGCTAGGCCTTTGTTCATATTCCTCAAGATGAAAGGTCAAAGCTTGATTCGAAGACATGACAATGTATCTTTCTTGGTTATGGTGGTGATGAGTTTGGCTACAAGCTGTTTGACCCTATAGCAAGGAAAGTTGTGAGAAGCCATGATGTTGTGTTTGTTGAAGACCAAACAATTGAGGATATTGTGAAGACAAAGGGGCAGGTTCCTCCTCAGCAGCAGCAAGACATGATTGATTCTGACCCAGTTCCTGCAGCTCCAGCTCCTGTGCAAGTTGAAGCAGATGCAGAAGATGTACAAGATGATGTACATGGTGGTGCAGGTGAAGAAGATGCTCCCCAGCAGCAGCAACAAGAGTATGATGCTGAAGTTGATGATCCGGATCAGCAGGAAGCACCAGCACTAGAAAGTCCACCAGCTGCTCCACTCAGGAGATCCAACAGGGGTCGAATTCCTTCCAGCAGGTATCCCTCAGATCAATATGTGGTGTTATTATCTGACGGTTCAGAACTTGAATGCTTTGCAGATGCAATGGAAGATGAGCACAAGAAGGAGTGGAAAAAGGCTATGCAAGAAGAGATGGATTCCTTGCATAAGAATCACACTTATGAGTTGGTGAAGTTGCCCAAGGGCAAGAAAATTTTGAAGAACGAGTGGGTCTACAGAATCAAGCAAGAAGAGCACACATCACATCCAAGGTACAAGGCCAGGCTAGTTGTAAAAGGATTCGGCCAGAGGAAAGGCATTGACTATGATGAGATCTTTTCTCCGGTTGTGAAGATGACATCCATAAGAGTAATCCTTGGCATGGCAGCAAGTCTCAACTTGGAGGTTGAGCAAATGGATGTGAAGACTGCATTCCTTCATGGTGAGTTGGAGGAAGAAATATACATGGAGCAACCCGAGGGGTTTCTTGTGAAAGGCAAAGAATACTATGTGTGCAAGCTGAAGAAAAGTCTCTATGGCCTGAAACAAGCACCAAGACAATGGTACATGAAGTTTGAAACTGTCATGGGGGAGCAAGGCTACAAGAAGTGTAGCTCAGACCATTGTGTGTTTATTCAGAGGTTCTCAGGTGATGATTTCATCATATTATTGCTCTGTGTTGATGATATCCTGATTGTTGGCAAGAATGTCTCTAGGATTGCTAAGTTGAAGAAGAAGTTGAGCAAATGTTTTGCTATGGAAGACTTAGGTCCAGCAAAGAACATTCTCGGAATGAGAATTGAGCGAGACAGAAATTGCAACAAGTTGTACTTGTCTCAAGAGAAGTATATTGAGAAAGTACTTCAGAAGTTCAGGATGGAAAATGCTAAAGTTGTGAGTTGTCCACTAGCAGCCCATTTCAAGTTGAGCAGAAAGCAATGTCCTACCACTGATGAGCAGAAAAAGGAAATGCATCATGTTCCTTATGCTTCAGCAGTTGGGAGTTTCATGTATGATATGGTGTGTACAAGGCCTGACATTGCTCACGCGGTTAGTACTGTGAGCAGATTTATGTCCAATCCAGGAAGACCTCATTGGGAAGCCGTGAAGTGGATTTTGAGATATCTTCGGGGCAGCACAAATCTGAAACTTTGCTTCGGTGACGGTGAGGCAAAGCTGATTGCTTTTTCAGATTCTGACATGGCTGGAGATGTTGACAGAAGGAAGTCTACTTCAGGTTACTTGGTTACCTATGGAGGGGGAGCGGTGTCATGGCAAAGCAGGCTGCAGAAGTGTGTGGCATTGAATACAACTGAAGCTGAATTCATTGTTGTAACAGAGGTGAGCAAAGAGCTATTGTAGCTGAAACGGTGGGCTTGTGAGCTTGGTTTTAAGCAAGACAAGTATGTGTTGTTTTGTGACAACCAAAGTGCTATCCACTTGAGTAAGAATGCAAGCTTTCATTCAAGGTCTAAGCATATAGAAGTCCGTTATCATTGGATTCGAGATGTGTTGTATTCCAAGAAAATGCAACTTGAGAAGGTTCACACCGATGACAATGGGGCTGATATGTTGACTAAAGTGGTGACAAGGAAGAAGCTTGAAGTATGCCGCCGGCTCGCTGGCATGGCTGCCGGAAGGCAGTGAGACCCTCCATGATGTCGGGAGGGGGAGTTTGTTGGGCTAAGTCCCTCCACACGGAGGTGTGTTGGCAGCCCAACATCAGCCCACACAAATCCAACACATATGAACCGTTGATCTGTTCTTCATCCAACGGTTGAGAGCGCTTCCAAGGGAAGTGAAGCAAGAAGAAAACCCTAGCCACTCCACCCTTGCTGGTGGCGGCTGCCATTCGTGAGAGTGAGAGAGAGAGCACACAAGAGAAAACACAACCTGAGAGAGAGGAAGAAGAAGAAGCAGAGGTTCTGTCCAGATTTGCTGCATCTGACTAGACAGTGTTCAAGCTGGTGATTGGAGGCTCAAACGTGCTTGGATCGACCCCAAACTTGGTGAGCTCGTTTCCTTACTTTGAGTACTTCGATTTGGTTAGCTGGTCTGAGGATTGGGTCAGTGGAGCATCAGATTTGAGAGTGGTTTTTTGTCAGCTCTGACTGCTGCAGTTTCAGGTTGGGTGACGAACAATTTGGGTAGGCAAACGATGTCCGATTGAGCTGAAATTTTGGAGGGGATCTCAGGAACTCGTGTGTCTACTTGTCTGCCAAATTTGGTGTTGTTTGGTTCAGCGGTTTAAGAGCAGTTTGCAAAACACTGAAGGGTACAGAAGCTGTGTAAACTCTGCTTTGCTGAAATCTTACTTCTTGTGGTTGTTGTTGCTGTTGCCGGTTGGCAACGTGGAGAGTGTGTTGTAAATCTCTCTAGAGGTTCTAGAGAAGACTTTGTACTCATCATTCTCATAGTGAAGTTGTGTGGACCGGTCGGTCCACAGCCGTGGTTTTTTACTCCTCAAGTTGAGGAGGTTTTTCCACGTTAAATCCGGTGTCACTTGTGCATATTGTTTGTGTTATTCCGTCGCTTACTTGTTGGTTGAAGCTGTCCTCAAAGTTCATCACAGGTGAAGGGGGTTGTGTAGTATGCATATTTGCCGTGTCGGTGAATTTATGCAGCGCATTGTTGCTGTCCAGCCCAACACCAAATCCGTGTTTTGAGAAAACAAGGGGTTCTCGAATTAGAATACAAAGGAAAAGGACAGCTAGTATTCGTGTCCATCACCAGTGTGACAAGCTTGACCCTTGTAGCAGCACGCGTTGTGACAAGCTAGACTATTGTTGCAGTGTCTATCACTACGCAACGGCAACTCCACAACACTGACGATGACACAAACAACGACGGCGAACAACTTTGTAGCAGCAATCGTCCATCCACTTCCAGCAATGGGGAATGACCCTCACGACATTGAGGCGCCAGCAGAGTCTTTGCGAGAAAATGTCAGACCGCACAACTTAGTTTTCTAGTTTGCGAGGAAGACAAGCGCAAGATCAACCGGATGAACATGTGTTTTCCTTCTTCTTTTTGCTGTTTTACTAATTAAAAGGATGACCAACATACGCACCAGGATCATGTTAAGAATTATGTGGATAATCTTAATCAACCCAGCCCTGCAGAATCTACTGAATTAAAGAAAACTGTTTACATCGGAACAGACCAGAAGGATTCTTCTACAGGGAAAGCAAAGTTGGCACTCAATAAATACAGCACACAAAATCAGTTCATGCATTTTAGGTATAACACAAGAGCGGACATCAAAGTTCAGGGCTCACTTATTCAAAGTTCACCAAAGATAAAACTGCATGACAGTACGTTACAGAAACAAAGACAGGATGAGGCAACGACACAGACAAGATTCCATTGGAGGACACCGAACACCCAAGACTGGAACCCAGAGACAGAAGCAGCACCATGTCCAGTAGCTTACTGGCCACCACGCAGACGGAGCACCAAGTGAAGGGTGGACTCCTTCTGGATGTTGTAGTCCGCAAGGGTGCGACCATCCTCAAGCTGCTTGCCAGCGAAGATGAGACGCTGCTGGTCTGGGGGGATGCCCTCCTTGTCCTGGATCTTAGCCTTGACATTGTCGATTGTGTCAGAGGACTCAACCTCCAAGGTGATGGTCTTGCCGGTGAGGGTCTTCACGAAGATCTGCATGCCACCCCGGAGCCTTAGAACCAGGTGGAGTGTGGACTCCTTCTGGATGTTATAGTCAGCTAGGGTGCGGCCATCCTCGAGCTGCTTGCCGGCGAAGATGAGACGCTGCTGGTCCGGAGGGATGCCCTCCTTGTCCTGGATCTTAGCCTTGACGTTGTCGATAGTGTCCGAGGACTCGACCTCAAGGGTGATAGTCTTGCCAGTGAGGGTCTTCACAAAGATCTGCATCTGTAAACGACAAAGCACGCAGAAGAGTTAGAAACGGTACAGAGAAATCTGTAGTAGATCAAACAATACATGAACCAGATGATTGACTTTGCTAACTTTTGGAAGACCCCCTATCACAAATATATTAGCAGATCTATCAGCACAATCTCTAGCCTCATGGTTAGTATATATAATCAGTTAAACAGAAGAAACTGTCTATTCATGGATGAATCAACAGTAATATCTTCAAACCCACGAAAACTGAAGGGCGTCAAACAATACATGAACTAGATGGCACAGTACAACAGAGATAAACTGTACTAAGAATACTCAAGAATATCCTGAACTGTAAAGAGAGGTAGCTCATCCGTTGACAGACAAGGGAGAAAAATTTAGCAGAAGTCCAATCTTTAAGCCTCGTGGAAGCAAGAGGCTACAAGAAGGTTTAGGTATCAAAAAAATCACATGAATTTAAATTTCAGAGTAAAATCAACACACAACTACAAGACAATCAAATTCCAGGTGCATCCCTTGACAGATCAAGGCACAGGTGCAATATGAGGGCTACAAAATCAGAAACCCACAATAATGCTAATCAACATACCGAGGAGAATTAGCTAACTACAAGTATATAGATGAACCCAAGGTTCAGGTACAGAATCGGAAATCTATCTATAATAATAATTCAACTACAACCGAGCCTAACCAACCTCGATTAACCGAACCAGGAGCAATCGATCGACAATAACAGCGCCTACACAGCAGATCTAATCCAGCGAGCGGGGCCAACAGTAATCTATGAACAGGAGGCAAGTCGGAGAATCGCATACCTTGAGGAGGAGGACGAGATGGCCTTCGCTTCGATCGGTTGAGAAGATTTTCCTGCGAGATGTGAGGGGGATGGATTGATTTGTGGATAGGAAAGGGGAGGAGCAGGGAATTTATAGCCGGCTTGGACGGGAGGGAGAGAATGAAGAAGCGCTACGGCACGCAGCGGATAGGAAGAGGAGGGAGAGGCGGTCGCGGAGTCCCTCCCCCACCCGCAATTCGGTGGCCGCCGTGTGCGTGAGTGTGTTCAACGGGGACTCATGCATGGGTCGTGATCTTTGTCCCGTCACGCACGGGCACGCGGGCACGGCTAGTGTGTTTGTCACAAATTCACACGGATTATGGTCTAAAGTTTAGATTCGTACTCGTATTTATGATTTTGCATCTAGCGATGTTGTGCGAAGTTTTAAACCTTTTTTTAGTGGCTTTGTGTTATTAGAGCAACTTTAATGGGGCGACCCATTTCGTCCGCTGGCGTCCGTTTGGGTCAGTACGGACACAAAAGTCGGCCCAACGCGCCGACCCAAACGGAAGCGCGTCCGCTTTTCGTCCGTGGACGACCCATTTCCGGCCTATTTTTGAGCCAGATTTGCGTCGACGCGGACACGAGACGGACGCGCACACGCTCGACTTCTCCTCCCCAGGCCCGCTGGTTGGTGGCACGTTGGCCTCCCCCATCCGACAGCAACTCTTGCCCGCCTCCTTCATTGCCAACGCCGCCGCCCATTTTTTTCGGCGAATCTGCCAGCTGCCGGCGCCGCACCATCCGCTCAGCAACGCCGCCACCTCCCACGTCGTCTTGCCGCCGGGGAGCCGACTGCTTCACACCCCCGCTCCCCCCCACCCCCGACACAGCCGCGACCGTGACCAGGAAGCCGCCTCGCGGCCCCGACGACATCCTCACCGGCACGCTCGTCGGACATCGGCCCGCTCAGCGGACGCCGGCAGGGCAGCTAGCTGGTCCGTGCGCGCCGCAACTCCCTTCGCCGGCCGTCTCCTTCGTCGACGCCCGCAAGCTGTTCGACAGTTTGCCAAGATACAAAATAGACTCCGCCGACGAGTTTTTTTTCACAATTTTCTTTGCGACTCGGACGATTCGTTGACATGTCCAAGCATGGAGGAGCGGCAACGTTTGAACAGTTCACCCAATTTCATCATGACATGCGTGATTGGAAAACTCACGTACAACTGCAAAATGATTTGGTTGAGCATACGTGGGCTCATGTTGGCAACCAATAGATGTATCTTCTTTATTCGGCTTGCAAAACTATGTGAGACATTTTTATTTTTAATCGGCTTGTAAAACTATGCTATTTTATTCGGTTCAAACAATGTTATTTGACTATATATTTAAATGCAAAATCAATGTAAAAATAAGCTATTTGTTGAAATAGGGCGGCCAGCTGGCCACACCGATATATATGGGTCGGTGCTTTGGACGCGTTGCCGACCCATATCTAAAACAGGGCGGACACCGGGCAGGCAGCCGACCCAAACGGACAATTTGTCCGTTTGGGTCGACCTGTTGGAGTTGCTCTTATTGCTTAAAAGTTGGATTGGTATTCCTGAGTTCGAAAGCATACCTTTATGGACATGCATAAAAAAGGCATCACTGTTATATTTTTAGTAAGGATCCTTAGACTCATTCATGATAAATGAATTTCCCAACAATTGTAGTTGCAATACAATTTGACGTTGTTTGAATTGGCAATTGGCAATTGAGTTCGAAAGCATGCCTTTATGGACATGGATAAAAAGGCATCACTGATAAGGTGTGTGAGCGCACCTCATGGACGATGCCAATCTAATAAGACAAACCAATGGCCGAGATTAGGAGTCGGGAAATGCAACAACAGATTTGGTGGGAAGTCATTGGAGATACGAAGTAGGAGAGGAAATTAGGGATGGCACCCGCCGGGTTTGGGTACGGGTGGAGTTACCCCATACCCTTACCCATCCCCTTTAAGCTTACCCATCATCTGTACCCATACCCGCCAACGGGTACAATTTTTCCCCATACCCATGACCCTGCAGGGTAAATGGGTACCCACGGGTAAAAGTACCCACGTGTGCAGATATCAACTTGTGCAAGAGATAAGCATAAACGACAACATATCAACATAATTTATAGACATCAGCACAACGTAACAACATCACATACTTATAAACGATAACACATCATAAACGACGTCACATTCTTATAAAAAACAGCACTTACTCGTAACAGCAACATATCGTAAACAAAAATACATTCCCATAAAGAACATCACTTATTCATAGGCAGCAACACATAGTCAGTTTACAAAATCATGATAAAGTATGCAGGTAATTTGACCATACATAAGGCCACAAAATGAGCATCCCAATAAAGTTTCGACATTGTAACTAGTTCAATTAAAATAAAATTGACCAATCCGACAGTAGCATAACGAAGACCTTGGCGCAATAAGTCTTCAATCTTGAGCATAACTCGCGGAGTCCATGTCTCTATATCTCAAAGGGCCAAGTCCTGGTTGGAAACATGAATATAGTCATTTTTTAGAATTTGTCTTGTAGCATATGCACTCAAATACTCAATTGGCAAAGGAAATGTGTTGGTGAATACTAACCTGCATCGCCTCTTGAATGTCTTGAAGGCAAGTCCAAAAGCTAGCATCTCCTTTATGAACATCTAGAACAAACAATTTGTAGAGATGATGGAACAATGATTAGCAATAGTTAAATAACGAGTAAGTTTGAAAAAAATACATTATTTGCTCACCTTTGCATTTGTTTCTAAGCCAATTTGGGGAGCACATCAAGACTTCCACCATATTAGGAGTTAGGCGGCTCCTATGCTCACTAAGTATTCTGCCACTTGTGCTAAATGCCGACTCTGAAGCAACTGTTGTCACGGGAATGGCAAATATATCACGGGAAGGTACATGCTTACAAAAGAAGAAATGATCAGTTACCACCTCACATTAAATAGATCTAAAATATTCTACCACCGCCGATTCTATCTCTGCTATTACAATGCTAAAAAATCACACAGTGTCTGATATACGTACTAGCACACAATTTGCTACGCTGAGCTCATCTCAGTAACAAATACATTTTTTCTCTTATATAAAAAGATCTCATTCATCACAGCAGCTATATACATCATGCATAGGAAGAAAAACAATACTTATCAACTTATATATGCATGAAAAAACATCATATCATCACATATCTATACATCTATGTATCATCTACGAATGCATAAAATCATACACAAAATTGAAACTCACCAAGCCAAAATAGCCTTGCTTTTGTTCTTGTGCTTGGTGACAGTAGAGGATCGACTAAGCGGGCTAGGGCGAGGAGGCCGGCTTGAAGTGTTGCGATGGGGCTGCACCTTGGACGCCGAGGCAGGAGGTAGAAGTCCTTTACGTCGGCCCGGGGCTTGGCCCTTTCCTGGCGGACGGAGACGGACGGCACCACCCAATGATGGTGTTAGGCTTGGGACCAGGGTAGCCGCGCCATGCCCATGCTCCTGGCCCTGGTGGTCGCCGTCGTCTGACTCAATCCGCATGAGCGCGAGCTGCATCTCCTTCTCCTGGTCGCCGTCCTCGCGCAAGCTATGGTCCTCAACCCCAAGGTCCATGGCGTCCGAGCGGCTGAAGCTGGCGATGGCGAGGCAGCGAGTAGCTGGACGCAATGGTGGCGGGGACTAGCGATGCTCGAGGAGGCGAGGAGCCGAGATGAGATCGGGAGGAGACGAGAAGGATATCAATCTCTGTCTCTCAGAATATGGGACGTGATCTCTATTCATTATTCACCGAAGCCAAATCACCCTAATCACGCAGATTCCTTCTATGTTCTATCATTCCATGTACGTGTGTATGTGGGCTACATGTATCTCGTGGACTACATAGACTGATTTTGTGGGAAGTTAGATTAGATATATGAGTAGTGAAGGCCCAGTTAACAGATTTTACACGGGTATATGGGTACACGGGTATGGGTTATGCTATCCCATACCCGTACCCACTCTGCCCAATGGGTTTAATATTTTTCTATTTATATACCCATGGGTAATTTTTTATCTCATACCCTTAACCTAATAGGGTTTTTACCCACCGGGTACGCGGGTAATGGGTACGCATTGCCATCTCTAGAGGAAATAGTGATGAGAGATGACTAAGAGGTCAAGACAGATGGAGGGGGGAGGGGGAGATGGCAATGCAGGAAGAGGCATAAGAGCAACTCTAGCGGACTCTACAAAATCTTTGTCGGGGGTTGGGTGCGACATATGCCAATGGATGGCTTATCATGGTGGGAGCGAGTAGAACGTCGCCGGTGCCTGGAAGCGGGATTAGGCGTAGACACGAACGCCGGCGCACTTTACCCAGGTTCGGGGCTCTCCTAGGAGATAACACCCCTAGTCCTGCTCTGTGGGGTCTCCGCATGATCGCTAAGGCACTAGTGAGTACAATCGTGCTCCTCGAGCTGTATGCTAGAGGTAGAAGAAGGCAAGACTTGCTCTCTTCTCCTCCTAGGTGTGAGTCTAGTTCTAACAGGTTGGGAACCCTTTGCATGGGTGTCCTGGGGGGTTTATATAGGGGTACAATGGTAATCTGGCGGGGTGTAGGACCCGGCTGTCAATCTCTCTGGTCGCCGGCTGCTGGGGCCCGCCGCCTGGTGGGTCCTGCCGTCTGGTCTGGTACGGGGCCGACAGGCCGCTCGCGCCGCTCGCGGATCTTGCCGGCTGCTGATTACTGTACCTGTAATGCTAATGAAACTTGCTTGGTTAGGGGAGCGTGGCTACAGTCCCGCCGCCTGGCGGGAGATCACTGTAGCCACTCCGGGTCTTATCTGGTTAATGGTGCACGGGCCCCGAGGAAGGAACGGGCTGCCTGCTAGGAGCCGGCCTCCCTTGGGTCCGTCTGGTGAGGCTTCCGCCGTCTTCTGGGCTCTCGCTGCCTTGTAGGGCCCGTCGTCTTCAGGCCGTACCCACAGGCGGTCGTGGGAACAGGGCTCCGCCTGACAGGAGTGACGTCAGGGGCGGAGTGGCAACAGTTCCACGCCGGGCGGAGATCTCCGCCTGTACGGAGCACTGTGGCCACTAACGGTGTCCTGGACTAGGGGGTACTCACTACGTCATCTCCCGATCTGTTAGATTGGGCCGAGGACCCCCACGTGAAGGAAATATGCCCTAGAGGCAATAATAAAGTTATTATTTATTTCCTTATATCATGATAAATGTTTATTATTCATGCTACATTTGTATTAACCGGAAACATGATACATGTGTGAATACATAGACAAACAGAGTGTCACTAGTATGCCTCTACTTAACTAGCTCGTTGATCAAAGATGGTTATGTTTCCTAGCCATAGACAAAGAGTTTTCATTTGATTAACGGGATCACATCATTAGGAGAATGATGTGATTGACATGACCCATTCCGTTAGCTTAGCACACGATCGTTTAGTATGTTGCTATTGCTTTCTTCATGACTTAGGCATGTTCCTATGACTATGAGATTATGCAACTCCCGTTTACCGGAGGAACACTTTGTGTGCTACCAAACGTCACAACGTAACTGGTCATTATAAAGGTGCTCTACAGGTGTCTTCGAAGGTACATGTTGGGTCGGCGTATTTCGAGATTAGGATTTGTCACTCCAATCGTCGGAGAGGTATCTCTGGGCTCTCTCGGTAATGCACATCACTTAAGCCTTGCAAGCATTGCAACTAATCAGTTAGTTGCGGGATGATGCATTACGGAACGAGTAAAGAGACTTGTTGGTAACGAGATTGAACTAGGTATTAAGATACCGACGATCGAATCTCGGGCAAGTAACATACCGATGACAAAGGGAACAACATATGTTGTTATGCGCTCTGACCGATAAAGATCTTCGTAGAATATGTATGAGCCAATATGAGCATCCAGGTTCCGCTATTGGTTATTGACCGAAGACGTGTCTCGGTCATGTCTACATAGTTCTCGAACCCGTAGGGTCCGCACGCTTAACGTTTCGATGACAGTTATATTATGAGTTTATATGTTTTGATGTATCGAAGGTTGTTCGGAGTCCCGGATGCGATCACGGACATGACGAGGAGTCTCGAAATGGCCGAGACATGAAGATTGATATATTGGAAGCCTATGTTTGGATATCGGAAGTGTTCCAGGTGAAATCGGGATTTTACCGGCGTACCGAGAGGTTACCGGAACCCCGCGGGAGGTTATTGGGCCTTAGTGGACCTTGGTGGAATAGAGAGGAGGCGGCCAGGGCAAGGGCCGCGCCCCCTCCCCCCTAGTCCGAATAGGACAAGGAGAGGGGGGCGGCGCCCCCTTTCCTTCCTCTCCTCCACCTCTTTCCCCCCTCTCTCCTAGTCTAACATGGAAAAGG
>LR880972.1:876526146-876536690 GCA_904067115.1 Aegilops sharonensis
CCTTCCTCTCCTCCACCTCTTTCCCCCCACTCTCCTAGTCCAACATGGAAAAGGGGGGAGTCCTACTCCCGGTAGGAGTAGGACTCCTCCTGGCGCGCCTCTCCGCTAGGCCGGCCGCACCCCCCTTGCTCCTTTATATACGGGGGCAGGGGGCACCCCATAGACACAACAATTTATCGTTTGATCTCTTAGCCGTGTGCGGTGCCCCCCTCCACCATAGTCCACCTCGATAATACTGTAGCGGTGCTTAGGCGAAGCCCTGCATAGGTAGAACATCAACATCGTCACCATGCCGTCGTGCTGACGAAACTCTCCCTCAACACTCGGCTAGATCGGAGTTCGAGGGACGTCATCGGGCTGAACGTGTGCTGAACTCGGAGGTGCCGTACGTTCGGTACTTGGTCTGTTGGATCGTGAAGACGTACGACTACATCAACCGTGTTGTGCTAACGCTTCCGCTTTCGGTCTACGAGGGTACGTAGACAACACTCTCCCCTCTCGTTGCTATGCATCACCATGATCTTGCGTGTGCGTATGAATTTTTTTTAAATTACTACGTTCCCCAACAGTGACATCCGAGCCAGGTTTTATGCGTTGATGGTATATGCACGAGTAGAACACAAGTGAGTTGTGGGCGATATAAGTCATACTGCTTACCAGCATGTCATACTTTGGTTCGGCGGTATTGTTGGATGAAGCGGCCCGGACCGACATTACGCGTACGCTTACGCGAGACTGGTTCTACCGACGTGCTTTGCACATAGATGGCTGGCGGGTGTCAGTTTCTCCAACTTTAGTTGAACCGAGTGTGGCTACGCCCGGTCCTTGCGAAGGTTAAAACAGCACCAACTTGACAAACTATCGTTGTAGGTAAGAACGGTTCTTGCTAAGCCCGTAGCAGCCACGTAAAACTTGCAACAACAAAGTAGAGGACGTCTAACTTGTTTTTGCAGGGCATGTTGTGATGTGATATGGTCAAGACGTGATGAGATATAAGTTGTTGTATGAGATGATCATGTTTTGTTGAAGTTAACGGCAACTGGCTGAAGCCTTATGGTTGTCTCTTTATTGCATAAGATGCAAGCGCCAAATAATTGCTTTACTTTATCGCTATGCGATAGCAATAGTTGCAAAAGAAATAATTGGCGAAACGACCATGTGACGACACATTGATATAGATCAAGATGATGGAGATCATGGTGTCATGCCGCTGACGATGGAGACCATGACGATGCTTTGGAGATGGAGATCAAAGGCACGAGATGATGATGGCCATATCATGTCACATATTTTGATTGCATGTGATGTTTATCTTTTATATATCTTATCTTGCTTTGATTGACGGTAGCATTATAAGATGATCTCTCACTAAATTTCAAGATAAAAGTGTTCTCCCTGAGTATGCACCATTGCCAAATTTCATCGTACCCAGACACCACGTGATGATCGGGTGTGATAAGCTCTACATCCATCTACAATGGGTGCAAGCCAATTTTTGCACACGCAGAATACTCAGGTTAAACTCGACGAGCCTAGCATATGCAGATATGGCCTCGGAACACTGAGATCGATAGGTCGAGCGTGAATCATATAGTAGATATGATCAACATAGTGATGTTCACCATTGAAAACTACTCCATTTCACGTGATGATCGGTTATGGTTTAGTTGATTTGGATCACGTGATCACTTAGAAGATTAGAGGGATGTCTTTCTAAGTGGGAGTTCTTAAGTAATATGATTAATTGAACTTAAATTTATCATGAACTTAGTCCTGGTAGTATTAGCATGTCTATGTTATAGATCAATAGCTCGCGCTGTTGCTTCCCTATGTTTTATATATGTTCCTAGAGAAAACTAAGTAGAAAGATGATAGTAGCAATGATGCGGACTGGGTCCGTGATCTGAGGTTTATCCTCATTGCTGCACAGAAGAATTATGTCCTTGATGCACCGCTAGGTGACAGACCTATTGCAGGAGCATATGCAAACATTATGAATGTTTGACAAAAGCTCGGTATGATGACTACTTGATAGTTAAGTGCACCATGCTTTACGGCTTAGAATCGGGACTTCAAAAAGATTTTGAACGCCACGGAGCATATAACATGTTCCAAGAGTTGAAATTGGTATTTCATACTCATGCCCGTGTCGAGAGGTATGAGACCTCTGACAGTACTTTGCCTACAAGATGGAGGAGAATAGGCCAACCAGTGAGCATGTGCTCAGATTGTCTGGATACTACAATTGCTTGAATCAAGTGGGAGTTAATCTTCCAGATAATATAGTAATTGACAGAATTCTCTAGTCACTATCACCAAGTTACTAGAACTTCGTGATGAACTATAATATGCAAGGGATGAAGAAAGTAATTCCCAAGCTCTTCGCGATGCTGAAATCGACAAAGGTAGAAATCAAGAAAGAGCATCAAAGTGTTGATAGTTAACAAGACCACTAGTTTCAAGTAAAGGGACAAAGGAAGAAAGTGGAACTTCAAAAAGAACGGCAAGGAAGTTGCTGCTCAAGTGAAGAAGCCCAAGTCTGGACCTAAGCCTGAGACTAAGTGCTTCTACTGCAAAGGGACTGGTCACTGGAAGTGAAACTTCCCCAAGTATTTGGCGGATAAGAAGGATGTCAAAGTAAACAAAGGTATAATTGATATACATATCATTGATGTGTATTTTACTAGTGTTCGTAGCAACCCCTCGGTATTTGATACTGGTTCAGTTGCTAAGAGTAGTAACTCGAAACGGGAGTTGCAGAATGAACAGGAACTAGTTAAGGGCGAGGTGATGATGTGTGTTGGAAGTAGTTCCAAGATTGATATGATCATCATCGCACACTCCCTATATTTTCGGGATTAGTGTTGAACCTAAATAAGTGTTATTTAGTGTTTGTGTTGAGCATGAATATGATTGGATTATGTTTATTGCAATACGGTTATTCATGTAAGCTAGAGAATAATTGTTGTTCTGTTTACATGAATAAAACCTTCTATGGTCATACACCCAATGAAAATGGTTTGTTGGATCTCGATCGTGGTGATACACATTTTCATAATATTAAAGCCAGAAGATGCAAAGTTAATAATGATAGTGCAACTTATTTGTGGCACTGCCGTTTAGGTCATATTGGTGTAAAGCGCATGAAGAAACTCCATGCTGATGGGCTTTTGGAATCACTTGATTATGAATCACTTGATGCTTGCGAACCATGCCTCATGGGCAAGATGACTAAAACGCCGTTCTCGGAACAATGGAGCGAGCAATTGACTTATTGGAAATAATACATACTGATGTATGCAGTCCGATGAGTGTTAAGGCTCGCGGCAAGTATCGTTATTTTCTGACCTTCACAGATGATTTGAGCAGATATGGATATATCTACTTGATAAAACATGAGTCTGAAACGTTTGAAAAGTTCAAAAGAATTTCAGAGTGAAGTAGAAAATCATCGTAACAAGGAAATAAAAGTTTCTACGATATGATCGTAGAGGTAAAATATTTGAGTTACGAGTTTGGTCTTCAATTAAAACAATGTGGAATTGTTTCACAAATTCATGCCACCTGGAACACCACAGCATAATGGTGTTCCAAACGTCATAACCGTACTTTATTAGATATGGTGCGATCTATGATGTCTCTTACCGATCTACCACTATCGTTTTGGGGTTATGCATTAGAGACAACTGCATTCACGTTAAATAGGGCACCATCAAAATCCGTTGAGACGAAGCCTTATGAACAGTGGTTTGGCAAGAAACCAAAGTTGTCGTTTCTTAAAGTTTGAGGCTACGATGCTTATGTGAAAAAGTTTCATCCTGATAAGCTCAAACCCAAATCGGAGAAATGTGCCTTCATAGGATACCCAAAGGAGACAGTTGGGTACACCTTCTATCACAGATCCGAAAGGCAAGACATTCATGGTAAGAATGGATCCTTTCTAGAGAAGGAGTTTCTCTCAAAAGAAGTGAGTGGGAGGAAAGTAGAACTTGATGAGGTAACTGTACCTGCTCCCTTATTCGAAAGTAGTTCATCATAGAAACCGGTTCCTGTGATGTCTATACCAATTAGTGAGGAAGTTAATGATGATGATCATGAAACTTCAGATCAAGTTGTTACTGAACCTCGTAGGTCAACCAGAGTAAGATCCGCACCAGAGTGGTACGGTAGTCCTGTTCTGGAAGTCATGTTACTAGACCATGACAAACCTGCGAACTATGAGAAAGCGATGATGAGCCCAGATTCTGCAAAATGGCTCAAGGCCATGAAATCTGAGATGGGATCCATGCATGAGAACAAAGTGTGGACTTTGGTTGACTTGCCCGATGATCGGCAAGCCATAGAAAATAAATGGATTTTCAAGAGGAAGACGAACCTTATAGTAGTGTTACTATCTACAAAGCTAGACTTGTCGAAAAAGGTTTTTGACAAAGTTCAAGGTGTTGACTGACGATGAGATTTTCTCACTCGTAGCGATGCTTAAAGTCTGTCTGAATCATGTTAGCAAATTGCCACATTTTATGAAATTTGGCAAATGGATGTAAAGACTGCATTCCTGAATGGATTTCTGGAAAAAGAGTTGTATATGATGCAACCTGAAGGTTTTATCGATCCAAAGGATGCTAACAAAGTGTGCAAACTCCAGCGATCCATCTATGGACTGGTGCAATCATCTAGGAGTTGGAATATACGCTTTGATGAGTTGATCAAAACATGTAGTTTTATACAGACTTGCGGTGAAGCCTGTATTTACAAGAAAGTGAGTGGAGCACTACAACCTTTCTGATAAGTATATGTGAGTGACATATTGTTGATCGGAAATAATGTAGAATTATTCTGCAAAGCATAAAGGAGTATTTGAAAGGAGTTTCTCAAAGAAGGACCTCGGTGAAGCTGCTTACATATTGAGCATCAAGATCTATAGAGATAGATCAAGACGCTTGATAAGTTTTTTCAATAAATACATACCTTGACTAGATTTTGAAGTAGTTCAAAATGGAACAGTCAAAGAAAGAGTTTCTTGCCTGTGTTACAAGGTGTGAAATTGAGTAAGACTCAAAGCCCAACCACGGCAGAAGATAGAAAGGGAATGAAAGTCATTCCCTATGCCTCAGCCATAGGTTCTATAAAGTATGCCATGTTGTGTACCAGATCTATTGCATACCCTACCACTGAGTTTGGCAAGGGAGTACAATAGTGATCTAGGAGTAGATCACTGGACAGCGGTCAAAATTATCCTTAGTGGAATAAGGATATGTTTCTCGATTATGGAGGTGACAAAAGGTTCGTCGTAAAGGGTTATGTCGATGCAAGTTTGGACACTAATCTAGATGACTCTAAGTCTTGGTCTAGATAAATATTCAAAGTGGGAGCAATTAGCTAGAGTAGCTCCGTGCAGAGCATTGTAGACATAGAAATTTGCAAAATACTTACGGATCTGAATGTGACAGACCCGTTGACTAAAATTATCTCACAATCACACCTTAGTACTCTTTGGGTGTTAATCACATAGCGATGTGAACTAGATTACTGACTCTAGTAAACCCTTTGGGTGTTGGTCACATGTCGATGTGAACTATGGGTGTTAACCACATAAAGATGTGAACTATTGATGTTAAATCACATGGCGATGTGAACTAGATTATTGACTCTAGTGCAAGTGGGAGACTGAAGGAAATATGCCCTAGAGGCAATAATAAAATTATTATTTATTTCCTTATATCATGATAAATGTTTATTATTCATGCTAGAATTGTATTAACCGGAAACATGATACATGTGTGAACACATAGACAAACAGAGTGTCACTAGTATGCCTCTACTTAACTAGCTCGTTGTTCAAAGATGGTTATGTTTCCTAGCCATAGACAAAGAGTTGTCATTTGATTAACGGGATCACATCATTAGGAGAATGATGTGATTGACATGACCCATTCCGTTAGCTTAGCACACGATCGTTTAGTATGTTGCTATTGCTTTCTTCATGACTTATACATGTTCCTATGACTATGAGATTATGCAACTCCCATTTACCGAAGGAACACTTTGTGTGCTACCAAACGTCACAACGTAACTGGGTGATTATAAAGGTGCTCTACAGGTGTCTCCGAAGGTACATGTTGGGTTGGCGTATTTCGAGATTAGGATTTGTCACTCCGATTGTCGGAGAGTTATCTCTGGGCCCTCTCGGTAATGCACATCACTTAAGCCTTGCAAGCATTGCAACTAATGAGCTAGTTGCGGGATGATGTATTACGGAACGAGTAAAGAGACTTGCCGGCAACGAGATTGAACTAGGTATTAAGATACCGACGATCGAATCCCGGGCAAGTAACATACCGATGACAAAGGGAACAACGTATGTTGTTATGCGGTCTGACCGATAAAGATCTTCATAGAATATGTAGGAGCCAATATGAGCATCCAGGTTCCGCTATTGGTTATTGACCGCAGACGTGTCTCGGTCATGTCTACATAGTTCTCGAACCCGTAGGGTCCGCACGCTTAACGTTTCGATGACAGTTATATTATGAGTTTATATCTTTTGATGTACCGAAGGTTGTTCGGAGTCCCGGATGCGATCACGGACATGACGAGGAGTCTCAAAATGGTCGAGACATGAAGATTGATATATTGGAAGCCTATGTTTGGATATTGGAAGTGTTCCGGGTGAAATCGGGATTTTACCGGAGTACCGAGAGGTTACCGGAACCCCCCGGGAGGTTATTGGGCCTTAGTGGACCTTGGTGGAATAGAGAGGAGGCGGCCAGGGCAAGGGCTGCGCCCCCTCCCCCCTAGTCCGAATAGGACAAGGAGAGGGGGGCGGCGCCCCCTTTCCTTCCTCTCCTCCACCTCTTTCCCCCCTCTCTCCTAGTCTAACATGGAAAAGGGGGGGGAGTCCTACTCCCGGTAGGAGTAGGACTCCTCCTGGCGCGCCTCTCCCCTCGGCCGGCCACACCCCCCTTGCTCCTTTATATACGGGGGCAGGGGGGCACCCCATAGACACAACAATTGATCGTTTGATCTCTTAGCCGTGTGCGGTGCCCCCCTCCACCATAGTCCACCTCGATAATACTGTAGCAGTGCTTAGGCGAAGCCCTGCATCGGTAGAACATCAACATCGTCACCACGCCGTCGTGCTGACGAAACTCTCCCTCAACACTCGGCTGGATCGGAGTTCGAGGGACATCATCGGGCTGAACGTGTGCTGAACTCGGAGGGGGCGTACGTTTGGCACTTGATCGGTCGGATCGTGAAGACGTACGACTACATCAACCGCGTTGTGCTAACGCTTCCGCTTTCGGTCTACGAGGGTACGTAGACAACACTCTCCCCTCTCGTTGCTGTGCATCACCATGATCTTGCGTGTGCGTAGGAATTATTTTGAAATTACTACGTTCTCCAAGACCATGGCCGTATACTCATGGGCCAGTCCGGACAGCTGCCGCATACAAGGAAGATTCCAGAAGACTTGGCGATCAAGACAAGGACTCCTCCCCACCGGTGTATTCGGCTAGGACTCTTGTTATCCTAGGAATCTGGTGCGTTATATAAACCGAGGCCAGGCTAGTCGATAGACATATACAACAATTATATCATAGGCTAGCTTCTAGGGTTTAGCCTCTACGATCTCGTGGTAGATCAACTCTTGTAATACTCATATTCATCAAGATCAATCAAGCAGGAAGTAGGGTATTACTTCCATAGAGAGGGCCCGAACCTGGGTAAACATCGTGCCCCTTGCCTCCTGTTACCATCCGCCTTAGACGCACAGTTCGGGACCCCCTACCCGAGATCTGCCGGTTTTGATACCGACATTGGTGCTTTCATTGAGAGTTCCGCTGTGTGTTCGGCAAAAGGTCGATGGCCCGCCTGCAGATGAACTGCGACTTCGGCATCTTCGTCACAAGCTCGACTGGTCACCTTGGTTCGACCAAAGACTGCACCCTACCTCCGATCGTCATGTTCGGATGAGGGCCTTCATCAACATCAGCTCCGATCTCTATCAAGATCATGGAGGAATCATCCAGGGAGCCCGGGGGCTCAACGTCAACATTGCCCTCGGGCGACCATGCTGTTTTTCTGGACAGCAAACTTGTGTCCGCCGCCACCGCCTCCTCAAGTGTCATTTTAACGATTGCTTCGGTGGAATTGTGCGGAATTGAGTCTACAACAACCCTGGAAAATTTTGTCGAGTTCCGATGGAGGAATCTCTGGAATCCGCGATATACCGGAGCCCTGTTAAATCTGGACAAGAATCTGGATGAGTTTAGGGCGTGGTGTCTAGCTTCTAGCTTGAACGTCCTTTGGAAGATCCAACCATTGATCAGCTGCGGAATTCCTATGTCTACCACCCCTCAAAATTTCAGCTCGATCCGACCGTCCAAACTCCGGAAACCTTCCGATTAGTGCATCACTTTTCAGATCTGTTTTCGGTGCGAAAACGAATCCGACCCGAGTTCGTCTTTTTTATGAACGGTATTTCGGACATCCTTTTTGAAGGAAGTTTGTATGGGGTATTGTGTTTTGTTCCCGAACACATCCCGCTAACTTTAAAATCTTTTGAACATGATCTTCAACATCATGCTGGTGTCAAACCAGTCCGGCAATATTGCTCCACGGCCGCCGACCTGCGCTAAACACGTCGTCACTTTGTTGAGCCGAGCTCAAATTCTTCGGATCATCATCTCGGCAAGCCGAACAAGAGTTCGACATCGGAAAGGATAAATCATCACCAACATCGCCGCCCCATGGATTACACGGAGCAGGCACACCGGCATCGCCGCACGGTCACTTCATCAAGCCGGCATTGACCACGTCACGACCTGCATCGGCAGGGCCGCACTGTTGCTCCTTCAAGCCGGTGTCCATCACGCCGACCTACTTCGACTCATCGGCTGACATCGAGGCTTCGACATCTCGGCTGGACCCGCCATCCCTTCATCAACCAATACTCTAGAGACTTCAGCGTCACTAGCCGACCAGCTCCGTCACGTTAGCTGGATCGAGGGCTTTGCCTCGGCGAGCCAACCTTTGCCAGCATCGCCATGCCGTCCCTTTATCGCCCATCAGGCAATGGGTGTGCGGATCGAGTCCCAATTTTGGGAGTCACTTTTCTTCGGACTGCTACAACAAATAAAACAGGTGCTATTAATCCTAACATTTTTTGCTTGTTTGGGTTCATTTTTCCCAAGGAATTATTACTCTAGTTTGTCCATCATATGTATGCAGGTCTAGCAAATGGTGGCCGCATTAACGACGATCGCATGGTGGTTCAGTCAGTTTCCGTACATAGTCCGGCGAACGCCGCATCCGGAACTCGGACCGACCTATGAATTCAGGCTTTTCCACGCCTTTATCGCATCACGCTAACGCCCTGCATCGACATTGAATTCGGCGCCAGGCCATATTTCTTTTATTACTCACTATGCATAAATTATTTATTATGCAACATTTTTTTATTATTACTATTATCCCCGGTTTGCACTATTTTTTGTGCACAGGAAAATGATCCAGCCGGACTATATCCTTTGGCGTCACCTCGGCTGGACGGGGGGCTTCGTCAACACTTCATTACCCCATGCCGGGGACTTCGGCATCACTCTGCCGGCCTGCATTGACCGTGCTATGTCACCAATTCGGAGTGCCGAGCTCCTTGCTCCGCCACCTCGGGACCGGCTTGGGGGATGGAACCTTGTCCCACATCAACCTCGGACCGCGTCATCAATACCGAACACATTAACCAGCTAAGTTGCCTTCATGCGCAAAGTTTTAAATTTTTAACTTGTGTTCGATTCGACCAAGCATTATACTTTTTTTGGAAAAAAGTTGCTTGTCCAAACTTTGTTTGTGACCGACAAATTCAAATACCCAGATTACTTGGGGGCTCCCTTGCTGGAGCTTTTCCTCTTGCATATGATTATACTTGTACGGCTTCGTTCCTTGTTCGTGTATTATACGTGTATTATACCACAATATGCACCATATTGACCTAAGTGATTTGCAAGCTGGGTTGCCTTGCTCCTGTGTTTACCCCTACATTCCCGATTGTTCGGGTAGGGAGTAAAGGGAGCACCTCAGCGATTGTCACGATCGGTTCAGTTCATCCGAGCCGGACCTCAGACTGGGTGAAGCCGAAAGCTAGCGCTCTTACTGTTTTCAATTATGGTCGGCACACAACGGAACTCATGAGTACAAAAAATCTATTGCATAAGTCTCATAGTAGCAATGAGCAGCCGAAGAAAGGTATCGGTGCGGTTACTATTTTCTTCGAAGATTGTTGGGGATACAACTACGGAGTGTGAACCGCCCCGGAAGGGCCGGTTTACCCTCGTGCATGATCCAGGCCCATATAGAGGCCTGGAGCCCAGAGGCGAATTAAGGTCTATACATGTAAACCGCCTTAGTATTGTAGCTTGTATTGTAAGACAAGAAAGGAGAAACCAAGCCGGACTCTTGCGTGAGCCGGATTGGGATTCTGTAAACCGGCCGGGCGTCAACCCGTGTATATAAGGGGACGACCCGGCGGCGAGTTAGGGACAGAG
>LR880972.1:876548149-876568627 GCA_904067115.1 Aegilops sharonensis
AGTGTAAATTTGCTTACCAAAGACGGCAGAGGTCATGGCATGCACTTGGCGCTTGAGTCCGGTAAGCTCTTCAGTCACCGGTTTAAGGGCCGCCTCAGCTTCCTCCGCCCGCTTTGTTAAACCGGCTTTCTCGGTGTCCCAGTTGACCCGCTCGGATTTGTACCACTCCTTCAGCTGTTCCATGGTGGTCAGGGCAGTTTTTAGCTCATCCTTGGCTTTGGTGGCTTCTGCTATTTGGGTTTCCAGATTGGTTCGGAGGTCCTTGAGTTGCACAGCTTGCTGGTGTATTTCATTCTGATGACAAAGGAAGCATGTTAGTGGTTTCATTATACAAGTCCCAAGCTTAATACAAGTATTCAACTTGGCACTTGGGGGCTAATGGCTAGTTGATCTCAATTTGCTATGAGGAGACACACCTTAAGTCCCGGTTTAACTTTGCAAAGTTAAACCGACCCTTGGGGGCTACTATGCAGTGAAAAGATGAGAAAGGTCAACTCGTTACCTCATAGCGGTCCTTCATGCGATTTACTAGACCGGCTTCAAAGTCACGGCTTGTGTAAAGCCGGTTCAGAAAGCCGGAATGAAGTTCTTGGGCAGAGAAATTGTCGTAAGCAGACATATCAGTCTTCCCCTTGTCTTTGCTCATAGTAGTGGAACTTTCTTTGATGCTGTGCTTTGCTAAAGCGACCGGTTGGCTAGGAGCAGTGTAGCCAGTACCTGTCACAATAACATCGTCATTTTCAGCGGTCTTGTTTGGGCTTGATGGCGTTTTGCTTTGGATCGGCGGTTCAACCGTCACGACCCGTTCGGCGGATGGGTTTGATGGAGCAGGCTGTGAGGTTTCCACTTGGACCTCCGGTTCAACTTCTGGCGGGTCAGCAGTATCGTCTTTGTACAACTCGCCAGAGCTTTCCTTGGCGGCTTCAGGATTTTCGTGTGGTTGTTCTGGGGTTTTTTCCGGATCAACATCCGGAGTAGGATCAAGAGTTTTTGCTTTCTTGCTCAAGCGAGCCTTGGTGCTGCAATATTCAGAATTGGATCAAGATAAATTGACCAAGGTGATGGTGAATTGAATTGACGGACATCAATTACATACCCTGCGGCGATGTTCAGCGGAGGCAGTTGTGTGGTGCATGAACCGCCAGACGAGTTGGAAGAGGCCTGATAATTTGGGTCAGACGGATTGAGAGGACATCGGAAGAAACCTTTTAAGGGATAACGCTTTTCAGGAGAGCAAGTCACCTCTGGACGACGCTTCCGGTTTGGTGTGTCTGGTAAACCGGATGAAGTAATCCGTTGGCCACTGTGCCGGGTTGTACGGCGCTCTTCAGCCTGCTGTGTCTTCAAGGAAAGATTTGGGTTCAAGTAAGCACAGGAATGATATTTTTTCACTTTCCGGACGGCGCGACGGATTCTCTTAACCGGCGCAAGATCGGATTCGGAAGAAAGTAAGATTACCTCAACAGGATCGGCATGGCTGGCTTCAGCATCATCCTGGGAAGAAAATTGTCAGTAAAAAGATTGTAAAGGGGCCAAGCATATGCAGGAAGAAACATAAAGCAGAAAGCCGGTTTACGGCGGCTTCCTTGTAAGTGTCAAGTTTTACCTCAGCTTCTGATTCTTCGTCCTCCGGCGGATCAGAGGACTCGGCGGTCTTCTTCTTGCCTGCTTTCTTAGTGGCCTTGGATTTTAAACGCGGCGCCCGAACCGGTTTGGTGCGTTTCCAGAAGGAGCTGTCAGCCTGAGAAGTAACAAGGATTAGCGTATATCAACAGAGTATTACGAGCCTGAAAGGCAGTGAGTAAAGCTTACCGCCGGCGGTTTATTGGCGGCGCAAAATGGAGCCAACCCGGTTAGGCTGCAGACGGAGATTGGTTCATCGAGCATCTTCTTGACGATCTCGGTGACCTCCTGTTCAGTTATTGGCAGCTCGTGACGCCTTTGAGGATCTTTGAGGCTGCCGGTATACTCGTGCATCAATCTGGGCCGGCGGCTTAGTGGCAAAATTCCCCAAGAAACCCAGCAACGCACAAGATCCACGCCGGTTAAGCCATTGGCCATTAGAGCTCGGAGCTTGATTATTTGTGGAGCGAAGTTCTTCCGTTCCGCGGCGGTTAAGCGTGAAGGCAGTGGATGCTGGTTGCTGAGCCGGTGAGAGCGGTAACCCGGCAAGGGGTTTTCGTTGGCAGGGGCAGTGTTCCGGCAGTAGAACCAAGTTTGGTTCCAATCCTTTGGATGGCTGTGATGTTTGGCGTGAGGAAAATCGACTTCTTTCCTCTTCTGGATTGAAACGCCGCCCAGCTCCGTGTTGGGACCATCAGAAAATTCTGTGCGACGGTTCAAATCGAAAAAATCCCGGAACAACTCCACAGATGGTTCTTCTTGAAGATAGACTTCACAAAAGACTTGAAAGTTGCATATGTTCGACACAGAATTTGGGCCGATATCCTGAGGATGGAGTTGCAAACTGGCAAGGACGTCCCGGAAAAATTTTGAACCGGGCGGGCAGAACCCCCGGTCTAAGTGCTGCATAAACACAATTACTTCTCCCGCTCGCGGCTCGGGAGGAAACTCGCCCTCCGGAACACGCCAATGGAGGACATTTTTTGGAGCCAAACCGCCAGTGGTGACATAGCCGTTGAGCTGCGTCTCAGTGATTCTGGACCGGACCCAGTTGCAAGCAGAAAATTGAGGAGCCATTCCGGAAGACTAAAGCTGCGAAAAGAAAGGAAGAAAACGGTTCACCATTGAACGGGTCAGGTGTTGCAGATATCGTTAAACCGGCAATTCAGCAGCCGGCTTCCCATTCCGGTTTAACTAAGGACTAATGGAGTGACGGATTAGCTATCAAAAGTTAAACCGCCAAAGGAGGCAGAGCTGAAAAAGTTACTAAGTGTAGACAGAAACAGGTTTCTTACGCGAGTGAAAGTAATCTAGATCTACCGGAATTCAGTAAGGGAAATTTCTACGACCTATGCGAACCTCGTACAACGCAGGAAGGTTCAGGCATGTTAAAATAGAGGATCTAAACGGAAAAAGGGGAGATGCATAGAGTCGGATGGACGGCGAAAGCATCCATTTGCACAGGATGAGCGCTACGCCTGAGCCGTACGGCCATGGCGTAGCAGGTGTGAAGAACACGAGATAAACTGCGGGATGAACAAGGTCTACAGATGGGATCTAGGGTTCGGAAAAGGACCTTACCTGAGGATCGAAGCCGAGGAGGAGCGCCGGAGTACTCTGATGCGGTCAGGTCGATGCGGCGGCCCGGCGTTGACGCGTCGTTCGAAGGTCGGAGGCGACGGCGGAGCTTCAAGACTGGAGCGTCGCGAGGAAGGAGAAGAAGAAGAAGAGACAGGAGGCGGCCGGTCTATTTATAAGGAGCCGGAGCAATCAACGGGCGCGAGAATCGAGGAGTCAAAAGCGGCGGACGGTGCAGCGGCCGCCTCGATTTCCGGAATGGCATTAAATGCAGGGAATCTTACTGTTTGGATTTCTTTATTAAAGATGACGTCAGGACGCCCTGACACGCGGATCGGAAGATGACATCACGGCGGTTCAAACAGCTGGCGGTTTACAAAATGTGAAAAGAGACCAAGAGTTTCCTGAAGGTGTGAAGATTAACGTGAACCGGTTCAAGTCAATCTGGGGCCTAATGTTGGGGATACAACTACGGAGTGTGAACCGCCCCGGAAGGGCCGGTTTACCCTCGTGCATGATCCAGGCCCATATAGAGGCCTGGAGCCCAGAGGCGAATTAAGGTCTATACATGTAAACCGCCTTAGTATTGTAGCTTGTATTGTAAGACAAGAAAGGAGAAACCAAGCCGGACTCTTGCGTGAGCCGGATTGGGATTCTGTAAACCGGCCGGGCGTCAACCCGTGTATATAAGGGACGACCCGGCGGCGAGTTAGGGACAGAGGATTCGAGGCTAAGGCAAAGCTATTGCTCCCTAGTCGCCGAAACCATATCAATCACATCACAACTGGACGTAGGTTTTTACCTTCACCGAAGGGGCCGAACCAGTATAATTCCCGTGTCTTGTGTCCGCTTTAACCCCTCTAGGTAAACCCGTACGATGGCCCTGCGACTAAGTCCTTCCATGAGGACATCTGCCGTGACAATTCCACGACAAAGATGCTTCTTACACTTTGTTCGTAATATAGCATAAGTTCCCTTAGCGCGCTTTGTCTGTTACAGCCTTATGGCCTGATTGCCTGGTTATCGGAAACACCGTCGATATTCTCGACAGGTGGAGTACATAACACTTTTCAGTCTTTTGACCCAAGAGGGAGAAGCCGACGGTCGGTTAAGACGCGTTTAAAGTTCGGGTGAACACAGATATGATATAAGTACTTTGGTACATACAATCATTATACATAAAATTCTTTTACCCAAGTCACTTGGGGGCTCTTAAATTAGTATGAGCTGTTTTTCTTCTTGGTCGTTGCAAAGTCTTTTTTCTATCACTCATCTCTCGATGCAAGTGTGTGGTCAATAGCCGGATAGCCTTGCTTCTCTCTAAATCCGCTCGAGTGCAGTTTGCTAAACTAGCCTCGGAGAAGCACTCCGCCTTCGGGATAAGGAGGTTGAAGCCATAGGCTGACCCGCTTGAAGTCTTGAGATAGGATGTGTCATGTTAAAGCACGGCAGAAGCACCTTTTTTTAAAAAAACTCCAATTTTCGTTTGGCACCGAACACTTGATCTAGTTCGGACATTAAACTTTTGAATAACTTTTTTGGCTTTCGATCCTTGATACGTCTCCGTCGTATCTACTTTTCCAAACACTTTTGCCCTTGTTTTGGACTCTAACTTGTATGATTTGAATGGAACTAACCCGGACTGACGCTGTTTTCAGCAGAATTGCCATGATGTTGTTTTATGTGCAGAAAACAAAAGTTCTCGGAATGACCTGAAACTCCACAGAATGTCTTATAAAAAATAATAAAAAATCCTCGCCAAAGATGAAGACCAAGGAGCCCACACCCTGTCCACGAGGGTGGGGGCGCCCCCCCCCCCCGGGGGGGCGCCCCCCCCCCCCGGGGGGGCGCCCCCCCCCCCCGGGGGGGCGCCCCCCCCCCCCGGGGGGGCGCCCCCCCCCCCCGGGGGGGCGCCCCCCCCCCCCGGGGGGGCGCCCCCCCCCCCCGGGGGGGCGCCCCCCCCCCCCGGGGGGGCGCCCCCCCCCCCCGGGGGGGCGCCCCCCCCCCCCGGGGGGGCGCCCCCCCCCCCCGGGGGGGCGCCCCCCCCCCCCGGGGGGGCGCCCCCCCCCCCCGGGGGGGCGCCCCCCCCCCCCGGGGGGGCGCCCCCCCCCCCCGGGGGGGCGCCCCCCCCCCCCGGGGGGGCGCCCCCCCCCCCCGGGGGGGCGCCCCCCCCCCCCGGGGGGGCGCCCCCCCCCCCCGGGGGGGCGCCCCCCCCCCCCGGGGGGGCGCCCCCCCCCCCCCCCGCTCCGTGGCGCGTCCCCTACCTCGTGGGCCCCCTGGAGACCCTCCGACACCAACTCCAACTCTATTTATTGGCTTTCGGGGAGAAAAAATCATAGAGAAGAAATCATCACGTTTTACGATACGGAGCCGCCGCCAAGCCCTAATCTCTCTTGGGAGGGCTGATCTGGAGTCCGTTCGGGGCTCCGGAGAGGTGGATTCGCCGCCATCGTCATCATCAACCATCCTCCATCACCAATTTCATGACGCTCACCGCCGTGCGTGAGTAATTCCATCGTAGGCTTGCTGGACGGTGATGGGTTGGATGAGATTTATCATGTAATCGAGTTAGCTTTGTTAGGGTTTGATCCCTAGTATCCACTATGTTCTGAGATTGGTGTTGCTATGACTTTGCTATGCTTAATGCTTGTCACTAGGGCCCGAGTGCCATGATTTCAGATCTGAACCTATTATGTTTTCATGAATATATGTGAGTTCTTGATCCTTTCTTGCAAGTCTATAGTCACCTATTATGTGTTATGATCCGACAACCCCGAAGTGACAATAATCGGGATACTTCTCGGTGATGACCATAGTTTGAGGAGTTCATGTATTCACTATGTGCTAATGCTTTGTTCCGGTTCTCTATTAAAAGGAGGCCTTAATATCCCTTAGTTTCCAATAGGACCCCACTGCCACGGGAGGGTAGGACAAAAGATGTCATGCAAGTTCTTTTCCATAAGCATGTATGACTATTTACGGAATACATGCCTACATTACATTGATGAATTGGAGCTAGTTCTGTGTCACCCTATGTTATGACTGTTACATGACGAACCGCATCCGGCATAATTATCCATCACTGATCCGGTGCCTACGAGCTTTCCATATACTGGTTCTCGCTTATTTACTTTTCTGTTGCTACTCTTACAATCACTACAAAAATACCAAAAACATTACTTTTGTTGTCTTTACTTTTGTTACCGTTACCACCACTATCATATTACTTTGCTACTAAACACTTTGCTGCAGATACTAAGTTTCCAGGTGTGGTTGAATTGAAAACTCAGCTGCTAATACTTGAGAATATTCTTTGGCTCCCCTTGTGTCGAATCAACAAATTTGGGTTGAATACTTTACCCTCGAAAACTGTTGCGATCCCCTATACTTGTGGGTTAGCAAGACCTTTTTCTGGCGTCGTTGCCGGGGAGCATAGCTCTATTCTTTGAGTCACTTGGGGTTTATATCTGCTGGACACTATGAAGAACTTGGAAGACGCTAAGACAACAATTTATCCCTCAACTACGAGGGGAGGTAAGGAACTGCCATCTAGCTCTGCACTTGATTCACCTTCTGTTATGAGTAAGCTAGCGACACCTAAACCTGCTTCTGCTATTCGCTCCGATATGTCGCATATTATTGATGATGCCACTTCTGCTATGCATGATACTTATGATGAAACTACTTCTATGCTTGATACTACTGTGCCCCTTGGTGAATTTCTAGATGAACAAATTTCTAGGTCTAGAGAAAGAGAAATTATTGAAACTGAATACAATGATGAAAGTGATGATGAAAATATGACTGCTATAACTGAGGGTTATCTTTTTGATGCGGAATCTTCTGCAGCTATTTTTGCTTGCCAGGATAGATTGAACTTAAGAGGCTGCTAGTTAAATGGAGTAAAGAATCTCTTAGAGATAGGATGAGACCTGACCCTGCTTTTGCTACTTCACCTATCTGTGTTCCTGATAAGGATTCTGAATTCTCTGTTGATCCTGATATAATTACTTTGGTTGAATCTGATCTTTTTTATGGCTATGAATCTGAAACTCTTGTGGCACATCTTACTAAGTTAAATGATATAGCTGCCCTGTTTATTAATGATGAGAGATCGCGCTACTTTTATATACTCAAAATATTTCCGTTCTCATTAAAGGGTGATGCTAAGATATGGTTTAATTCTCTTGATCCTGGTTGTGTGCGTAGTCCCCAGGATATGATTTATTACTTCTCTGCTAAATATTTCCCTGCTCATAAGAAACAAGCTGCTTTGAGGGATATATATAATTTTGTGCAAATTGAAGCAGAGAGTCTCCCACAAGCTTGGGGGAGGCTTCTCAAGTTACTTAACGCTTTGCCTGATCATCCTCTTAAGAAACCTGAAATAGTTGATATCTTTTATAATGGACTAACCGATGCTTCCAGAGATTACCTAGATAGTTGTGCTGGTTCTCTTTTCAGGGAAAGAACACCGGATGAAGCTGAAATTCTATTGAATAATATGTTGACAAATGAAAATAATTGGGCACCTCCAGAGCCAACTCCCGAGCCAGCTCTAAAGCCAATTGCTGAGCCTATTCCTAAACCAACTCCAAAGAAGAGAGGTGTTCTATTTCTCAGTCCTGAAGATATGCAAGAGGCAAAGAAATCTATGAAAGAAAAAGGTATTAAAGCTGAAGATGTTAAGAATTTACCTCCTATTGAAGAAATACATGGTCTTAATCTACCGCCTGTTGAAGAAGTGTATGATCTCAATTCTTTATTCACTGAAGAACCTCCTGATCCCGATATCCCGACACAGGTAGTAAATGTAAATTCTCTCTATAGATATGATAAAGCTGAAGTCCCTCCTACTAAAATTGCTAGTCAATGCTTGGATGAGTTTGATAACTTTATGTTTAAGCAAGATGACTTTAATGCTTATTTTGGTAGACAATTAAAACAGAATACCTCTATGATTAAACGCTTGAGTGATTAGATGGCTAATATTAGAGGTGAACTTCAACTTGTTAGCAAACATGCTTCTATGGTTACCACTCAAGTAGAACAAGTACTTAAAGCTCAGAAAGAAGTGCTTGATGAAATGAATAGTAAGAAAAATGATTATGCTGTTAGAGTGGCTACTAGAACTGGTAGAATGACTCAGGAACCTTTGTATCCTGAAGGCCACCCTAAGAGAATCGAGCAAGATTCTCAGAGAAATAATATTGATATGCCTAGTTCTTCTAAAAGGAAGAAAATGAAAAATGATAGGACTTTGCAAACTTCTAGTGAACCTATTGCTGAACCACCTGATAATCCAAATGATATCTCTATTTCTGATGCTGAAACACAATCAGGTAATGAACATGAACCTAGTGAAAATGTTAATGATGATGTTCATGATGATGCTCAACCTAGTAATGATAATGATGTAGAAGTTGAACCTGCTGTTGATCTTGATAACCCACAATCAAAGAATCAACGTTATGATAGAAGAGACTTCGTTGCTAGGAAACATGGTAAAGAAAGGGAACCATGGGTTCAGAAACCCATGCCTTTTCCTCCGAAACCATCCAAGAAAAAGGATGATGAAGATTTTGAGCGCTTTGCTGAAATAATTAGACCTATCTTTTTGCGTATGCGATTGACTGATATGCTCAAAATGAATCCTTATGCTAAGTATATGAAAGATATTGTTACAAACAAAAGAAAGATACCGGAAGCTGAAATTTCCACCATGCTTGCTAATTATACTTTTAAGGGTTGAATACCAAAGAAACTTGGAGATCTAGGGGTACCTACTATACCATGCTCCATTAAAAGTAATTATGTTAAGACTGCTTTATGTGATCTTGGAGCCGGTGTTAGTGTTATGCCTCTCTCTTTATATCGTAGACTTGACTTGAATAAGTTGACACCTACTGAAATATCTTTGCAAATGGCTGATAAATCAACTGCTATACCTGTCGGTATTTGTGAGAATGTGCCTGTTGTGGTTGCAAATGTTACTATTTTAACGGACTTTGTTATTCTTGATATTCCCGAGGATGATAGTATGTCTATTATTCTTGGAAGACCTTTCCTTAATACTGCAGGGGCTGTTATTGATTGCAACAAAGGCAATGCCACTTTTCATGTTAATGGTAATGAGCACACGGTACACTTTCCGAGGAAACAACCTCAAGTTCATAGTATCAACTCTATTGGAAAAATTCCATCGATTATATTTGGAGGTTTTGAATTTCCTCTCCCTACTGTCAAGAAGAAATATGATATACTTATTATTGGGGATGTCCATATCCCCGTTGAGGTAACATAGTGTTATTCGAAATTTCTCAAGTTCCATGATTATCGGAATGAGTTTGTTAACAAGACTTGATCAACCTTGTTAGTGGATTCTTTTTTATGAGCATGAGATGGATGAAACTAGAAGCACAACCTTATGTACTCTCTTTATATTTTATGTTCTTTAGTAGAAATAAAGTAAAATAGTATTTTTCTGTCTGATTCCTGATTTATCCGTGCAATATAAAAATATCCCGAAAATAAAAGTCCTCAGAATGCCATGCCAATTTAATATGATTTTTTCGGGAATATTTGAGGATTTTTAGTGCAAAAATTACCGTGGGGGGAGCTGCCACCTGGCCACGAGGGTGGAGGGCGCGCCCTACCCCCCTGGGCGCGCCCCCCTGCCTCGTGGGCCCACGGTGGCCCTCCTCCACTTATCCCTGCACCCATCTTCTTCCTCTGCCTCACACAAACCCGAAAAACCAACTCAAGCTCGTGTTCCAGCCACTTTTGCTGTGATTTTCGATCTCCTTGCTCAAAGCACCTCTCGCAAAACTGCTTGGGGAGATTGTCCCTTGGTATGTGACTCCTCCATTGGTCCAATTAGTTTTTGTTCTAGTGCTTAATTCTTTGCAAATTTGTGCTGTATATGTGACCATGTTATTGAGCTTGCATGTCAAATTTATATGCTTTCAAGTAGTTCTAATGCTTGATATAGGCTCTAGACACTTGTAGGAGTAGTTGCTATCAATTTTATTGAAGTTGGTTCACTTTTGTTTGAAGTTACTAAAAATTTCAGTTTATTTCAGAAAATAATGAAGAGACTTTTGAGGGGCTCGTCGAGCCGAAGCTCGGAAAAACAAAAGGAAGAAGAGCAGAAGCCCAAATTTAATTTGCCTCGCACCGCGGAGGTCCGGCCGTGTGAATGGCCTTCCAATGACTTCTTGAGGAGAGCCGGGATTTATGAGAATTTCTATCTATTAATTGAGAATGCTGGCCTCACTGACTTCCTCCGCGACCAACGTCATCAGTATCTCTTACTCACAAATACTTTTGTGCAGAACTTCTACTTTGACCTCCAACAGTAGAGTTTCATTTATATGACGTTGTTAAGGAGATGACATTAGCTGAATTTTGCGAGGTTTGCAAAATACCCTTTGAGGGCACCTTAGATGAACCACACCGTAATGAAGTGGAAGCTTTTATTAACACTATCACTGTGGGAGAAACCAGGAAGGTTTCTGATGCAAGAATTACTAGAATACATTTTCCTGTTTTGCGCTACTTTGCCTTATTTGCTAGTCGTTGTTTGATTGGTCGCGGGAATTGTGGAAACCTTAGTGTTCCTGATATTATTATTTTGTTCCATGGTTTATACCGCAATAACTCTGTTAGTATGGGTGGAATTGTTGCTAGAAGGTTAAGTCTGAACCGTACTAAGGGCCCCATCTTTGGAGGCATTTATGCTTCACGCCTAGCTGAATATTTTGAAATACCTATTAGGCATGAGGAGAAAGAAGAAACAGCGTTGCCCCATGCTTATTTAGATTATAAGAGTATGCTAGCGCATGATTTTCTTGTTAAGAGTCACGAAGGGGAGCTCAAATATAAATTGTACTTTGATAAACATCACCCTGAGACTATTACTTTGCCTGCTCCCTCTTTGTTTAACTTGTCTACAGGTCCTTACATTGTTCCGTGGTCGGCCGTTCAAGCCTATCGGAATCCTGCACCAGCCCTGGAACCGGAACCACAAGATGAGCCTCCACGACAGTCTGTTTATTCTTGGGATCCTGAGGCGGTTGCCAGCCAGTGGCAGTCAGAGTCCTCTTCATCACAGTATGATCCCAACTATTCTGCATCGCAGTACGACCCCAGCTACACCTACGGGTATCCGCCAGGCTATCCCTGGCAATAGACCAACTTAGGCCAAAAGCCTAAGCTTGGGGGAGTACGTATTCCGACCGACATTACATTTATGTTCACACACACTCATTGCTAGATGTCGGTGCTCATACTCTTTCACTATAATATCCATGCTAGTTTATTTTCTTTTTCCTGCTTTCTTCTTGTGTGTTTAATAAACCTTAAGAAAACCAAAAAAATTAGTAGTAGTTTATTTTTCCTGCTGTAGTAGTAATAATTAAAAAGAAAACCAAAAAATATTTTCCGTTCTTCTTTTGCTTGTTAGGAGCTTTCCCGTGTAAATAGTTTTTATTTCCTTTCTTTTCTTTGGGGGTCAGTAGGAGAAGACCATGATTTAATTGTTGTAGTGGCTCTCATATGCATTATTGTTGATTTAACCAAGAGCCCATATTGCCTTGTCTTCTCCTGTTTATTGAATGCTCGCAGATTCCAGCTTAGTCCAATGCACGTACACTCTTATTATTATTCACACCGTTCGGTCGTGCAAGTGAAAGGCAATTATGATGAAATATATGATGGACTGACTGAGATGGGAAAAGCTGGTATGAACTCAACCTCTTTTGTTTTTGTAAATATGATGAATTCATCGTTCTTGATTCAGCTTATTATGAATAGACATGTTTGCAATGACAATTAGAGATCATAGTTGCTCGTGCCATGCTTGATTAGCTACGAGTTATAATGGTTTACCTTGCGTGCCAACATGCTATTAAAATGGTTGTGATGTGGTATGATGGGGTGGTATCCTCCTTTGAATGATTTAAGTGACTTGACTTGGCACATGTTCACGCATGTAGTTGAAACAAATCAACATAGCCTTCACGATATTTATGTTCATGGTGGATTATATCCTACTCATGCTTGTATTCAATGTTTATTAATTTTAATGCATGTTCATGACTGTTGTCGCTCTCTAGTTGGTCGCTTCCCAGTCTTTTGCTAGCCTTCACTTGTACTAAGAGGGAATACTGCTTGTGCATCCAATCCCTTAAACCCCAAAGTTATTCCATATGAGTCCACTATACCTTCCTATATGCGGTATCTACCTGCCGGTCCAAGTAAATTTGTATGTGCCAAACTCTAAACCTTCAAATAAACATTCTGTTTTGCATGCTCGAATAGCTCATGTATCAACTAGTTCTGCCCTTATCTTCCGTGTTAGGCGGGTTATTCTCAAGAGGAGTGGACTCCGCTCCTCACTCACAAGAAAATGGCTGGTCACCGGGATGCCCAGTCCCATGCTTTATGCAAACTAAATCAAAATAATTGCAAACAAAACTCCCCCTGGGACCCGTTGAATGTTGGAGGCACTCGTTGTTCCGAGCAAGCCATGGATTGATGCTTGTGGAGGAGGGGGAGTATAAACTTTACCATTCTGTTTGGGAACCGCCTATAATTTGTTTAGCATGGAAGATATCGTCATCTCCTAGTTGTTATGTTGACAATGAAAGTATGCCGCTTAAAATATAATTATCTCTATTTCAAAATCGAGCTCTGGCACCTCTACAAATCCCTGCTTCCCTCTGTGAAGGGCCTATCTATTTACTTTTATGTTGAGTCATCACCCTCTTATTAAAAGCACTAGCTGGAGAGCACAGCTGTCATTTGCATTCATTACTATTAATTTATATCGGGTATGACTATGATTGGATATCTTTTACCATGAATTACAATGTCTAGTCAGTCCTTGCTCTTTGAAGGTGCTCTGCATTTATGTTTTGCGGTCTCAGAAAGGGCTAGCGAGATGCCATCTTGTTATATCATATTATGATTGTTTTGAGAAAGTGTTGTCATCCGAGATTTATTATTATGACTTGCTAGCTGATTATGTTATTGATATGAGTAAACATGAGACCTGAGAAATATTGCAAATGTGGTTAGTTATGATCTTTGCTGAAAACCTGAATGCTGGCTTGACATAAGTACAACAACAAGAGCAAACAGAGTTTGTATAAGTTTTTCTTTTTCTCTTTCAGTTTGTCAACGGAATTGCTTGAGGACAAGCAAGGGTTTAAGCTTGGGGGAGTTGATACGTCTCCGTCGTATCTACTTTCCCAAACACTTTTGCCCTTGTTTTGGACTCTAACTTGTATGATTTGAATGGAACTAACCCGGACTGATGATGTTTTCAGCAGAATTGCCATGATGTTGTTTTATGTGCAGAAAACAAAAGTTCTCGGAATGACCTGAAACTCCACGGGATGTCTTATGAAAAATAATAAAAAATCCTCGCCAAAGATGAAGACCAGGGGGCCCACGCCCTGTCCACGAGGGTGGGGGCGCCTCCCCCCTCCTGGGCAAGCCCCCCTACGTCGTGGGCCCCCTGGAGACCCTCCGACGCCAACTCCAACTCTATTTATTGGCTTTCAGGGAGAAAAAAATCAGAGAGAAGAAATCATCACGTTTTACGATACGGAGCCGCCGCCAAGCCCTAATCTCTCTCGGGAGGGCTGATCTGGAGTCCGTTCGGGGCTCCGGAGCGGGGGATCCGCCGCCGTCGTCATCATCAACCATCCTCCATCACCAATTTCATGATTCTCACCGCCGTGCGTGAGTAATTCCATCATAGGCTTGCTGGACGGTGATGGGTTGGATGAGATTTATCATGTAATCGAGTTAGCTTTGTTAGGGTTTGATCCCTAGTATCCACTATGTTGTGAGATTGATGTTGCTATGACTTTGCTATGCTTAATGCTTGTCACTAGGGCCCGAGTGCCATGATTCAGATCTTAGCCTATTATGTTTTCATGAATATATGTGAGTTCTTGATCCTATCTTGCAAGTCTATAGTCACCTATTATGTGTTATGATCCGACAAACCCGAAGTGACAATAATCGGGATACTTCTCGGTGATGACCATAGTTTGAGGAGTTCATGTATTCACTATGTGCTAATGCTTTGTTCCGGTTCTCTATTAGAAGGAGGCCTTAATATCCCTTAGTTTCCAATAGGACCTCGCTGCCACGGGAGGGTAGGACAAAAGATGTCATGAAAGTTCTTTTCCATAAGCATGTATGACTATTTACGGAATACATGCCTACATTACATTGATGAATTGGAGCTAGTTCTGTGTCACCCTATGTTATGACTGTTACATGACGAACTGCATCCGGCATAATTATCCATCACTGATCCGGTGCCTACGAGCTTTCCATATACTGGTTCTCGCTTATTTATTTTTCCGTTGCTACTGTTACAATCACTACAAAAATACCAAAAACATTACTTTTGTTGTCTTTACTTTTGTTACCGTTACCACCACTATCATACTACCTTGCTACTAAACTCTTTGCTGCAGATACTAAGTTTCCAGGTGTGGTTGAATTGACAACTCAGCTGCTAATACTTGAGAATATTCTTTGGCTCCCCTTGTGTCGAATCAACAAATTTGGGTTGAATACTTTACCCTTGAAAACTGTTGCGATCCCCTATACTTGTGGGTTATCAAGCCTATGGCACTTTTAAACTATTTGTGCGTTTCCAGCATTAGTCTCGCAGTGCAACGCCGGACACCTTTAGGGATTCGGCAAAAACATTCTCGGATATTGCTATATATGCATCGGTTTCGAATTGTGTCTTCGGTCAATAGTTGGGTTGCCCGGCTCCTATGCTTGCCTCCTACGTTCCGCTTTGTTCATCTAGGCGTGCAAAGAGAAAACCACTGTGATTGTGCTTGAAGCTCGCATGGTTAAGCACCTCAGTGGAGAAAGCCAAAAACAGACTGTCACAATAGGCGTAAACTGGTCAGCAATCCGATGACTATGTTGAATGACAGGTCGTTCATAACATTGGCCGAAGTGTTTACGGCTTGACCTCGGATGTCGTTGAACACTAACCAGGGGCTCATAGCTAGCTTCCCCAGTTTAAAGCTCCTATGACTAAGCGAAAGTTATATAGCCCGCATATCTGATTGCCTCGTTTCCGCTAACACAACCGCCTTCGGGCACCGAGACATCGGCTAAGGGTTGCTTTGTTAGTGCGGAAACACCCTGTGTAGTATCTACCAAGGGGTAGAAGTCGACGATGGGCCACTTTCAACTGATAATAGGTCACAATGGAGTCAAAATAATGATGTAAAGTACTTGGATACATAGAATCATTACACATATTCTGTGATTTTACTCTGGATATCGATCCTTAATTCGGCCACTCGTGCCCACATTAAGGCTCGGCGGCTACTGGGCTTTGCGCTCATTATCTATAAATATTAAAGGGGCACATCGATCCCCTGATATGGTGTTGCCACCCGACCAGTGTCTCGGGGGCTACTGCATTGCTTATTCAATGCAGAGAATTCAAAGTGCTCAGTGTTCGGCTAGACCGAACTATGCGCATGCATGTCTTCGGACAATAATAGGTACCATATGTACCTATCCGGCGTCAAGCTAGTATATTGCGGCGACTTCTCACGACCCTCTCTCAGGGGCCCGTTCGCCGATCACTATTATCTCTAATATATTACACTGCGTTTTTATTCCTATGTACGCTGCCGAGCTAGGAGATGATCCTCAGGCTGATTTCGCGCATCGACTTGAGTCTCAGGGGCTACTGGGAACAGCGGTTTTATGCTTTCCTTCAGGTGCGTCTCGGGTTTTAGACTGATACACACCTTGAGGGATACTGGCTATATATCTCGGCAGAGGATAAACTGCACCAGTTAAAAATATTCACAAAAAATCAGCCCGCGGTCGGGGTGGTGCACCACCTTGGAAGCAGTCCGGCATAAAGATCGGGCGCTAGCGGCTAGCTCCATAGAGGGCATTTCCGACATTAAGCTCGGCTAAACTCCTTCAACTTTTTTGGACCAAGATGATCTATGACTTCTTGGATATAGTCCGGCGTTGTAGCTTGGACACAGTCCGGCGTTGGAGCTCAGAAGCAGTCCGGCATTGGTGCTTGGCTGCAAAAGATACCTCGAATGCAGTCCAGCGTTGGAGCTCGGATGCAAGAGGACACTGCCTCCCGGGAAAAACTTCAAACCCGAGGTAGGGCATAAAAATGACAAGGCATTGATAAAAGCCGGAAACTTAAAGGGGCTCCTCGGATACCCAACGTGTAAACTCTTCGGATACACTTCGGCGATCCTCAAGATCGAAGATGAGAAGATTTGTTGAACCAGTTTTCAAGACCGACGACCGAAGATGAAGAACAGGTCGGAAGAATCGAGGAGCCTCTCTAACTTGAAGACCGGTTCAGGGGGCTACTGACGGTGTCCTGGACTAGGGGGTACTCACCACGTCATCTCCCGATCTGTTAGATTGGGCCGAGGACCCCCATGGCCGTATACTCATGGGCCAGTCCGGACAGCTGCCGCATACAAGGAAGATTCCACAAGACTTGGCGATCAAGACAAGGACTCCACCCCACCGACGTATTCGGCTAGGACTCTTGTTATCCTAGGACTCTGGTGCATTATATAAACCGAGGCCAGGCTAGTCGATAGACATATACAACAATTATACCGTAGGCTAGCTTCTAGGGTTTAGCCTCTACGATCTCGTGGTAGATCAACTCTTGTAATACTCATATTCATTAAGATCAATCAAGCAGGAAGTAGGGTATTAACTCCATAGAGAGGGCTCGAACCTGGGTAAACATCAAGCCCCTTGCCTCCTGTTACCATCCGCCTTAGAGCATCTCCAGCCGCGCCCCCAACAAGGCCCCCCGGGCGACTTTTCGGCCGCCGCTGCCAAAAAATCGGCCCAGTCGCGCCCCCAGGGGCCCATTTTTCGCCGGCTCGGGCCGAAATTGGCGCCGGCGGACCCACACTACACCGCCGACGCATCCACTTCTTCCCCTTCCTCCTCTCTCTCGCCGTCTCCAGCTCAGAAGGATGGCCGAGCGCTTCCCAGGCGACGGCGCGGTGGCGAATGGTTTCGGGCGCCGCCATCTGCACGAGGGCAAGGCTCGCCTCCTCTTCGAGGTCGAGTACCCGGTCCCGCCGGACATGCGGGTGCCGGGGACGTGGCGGACCAGCGCCGGCGGCGTGCCGGTGCCATCACCACCCACCAGGGCGGCGCGGCGTGCAGAGATCGCGCGCATCCGCGCGTCCCTGCCGCGGGCGGCGAGGGAAGGGCCACGGTACACCCCCGACAACCCGCTCTGGGAGGCCTACTTCCGCCGCTGACACGCCGAGCAGCTCGAGGAGACGAACGGCGTCGTGCCCTCCGGCAGGCTCAACTCCGAGGGTCGGCGCCGGTGGTGGGGCGTACCCGGCCGCACGTTGGAGGCCGTCCTCGAGTACATTGAGGGCGGCAACACGCCGCGCCTCGAGTACCCCGCTCCCCCGACCTTCTCACGCCGCCGAGGGAGCTCCTGGACGCCGAGGTGTATGGAGCGGCCCGGCGCGTCCTCCTCCTCGTCCGGCCGCTCGTCGGGCTCTCCCTGCCTCCGCCCTGTCAAGCCGGAGCCCGAGGACACACCGGTCAGCGCGCGCACCCGCAGCTCCGGCGTCCGCATCGGCGACTCCACCCCCCCCCCCCAACCGGCCGCTTCGTCCTCGTCGAGCCCAAGCCGGAGCGCAGCCTCCCCGCGGAGTACAAGGAGATAGCCCGGCGCGGCTTCTCCGACGAGGACGCCATGCAGTGGGCGCGGGACGACTACCTCCGCGACGAGATGGTCCGGCAGCACCGGGCCCTAGAGGAGATCGAAGCCCGCAAGCGCGGGCGCGAGGAGCGCGGCGTCGTCATCCTCGACAGCGATGGCGACGAGGACGCCCCCAGACCGTCCAACCCGCCGCGCCAACCAGGGGAAGGATGCAGCAGGGACGGCGGCGACTACACGCGGTTCTACCGCCTCCTCGGCATGTAGAACTGCGAGGGCGGGCGGCGAGCGGCGGGGAGCGGCGAGGCAGACAGCGAGGAGCGGCTAGTAGTTTTTTTTTTGAAAAATATGTTTAAGTTTGAACGAACTCGCCGAAGTTTGCAATGAATTTGCACCGTGTTTGTGCCGTCTTTAAATTTTTCAAAATAACCTGGGCGCCGCGACTGGGGGGCATCACGACCCCAGCGCGCGGGTTAGCGCCGGTGCGCCCCTAGGAGGCGATTTTTAGCCCCTCCTGGGGGGCCAACGGCTGGAGATGCTCTTAGACGCACAGTTCGGGACCCCCTACCCGAGATACGCCGGTTTTGACACCGACAACCACACCCGGCCCTGGATACGGGGGTGATGGGTTGCACTGTAGCCTTGCACTGTCTCGTCTTTTTAATAGGGGCGCAGACTTTGAGAGCGTCGTGGGCCGACTACTAGGTGCCGGCCTCTCTGGAGGCCGCCTGCTAGGAGTCGGCCCGTCTTGGTGCCGCCTTTCTGAGCGTGGCCGTCTTCTGGCAACCGGCCGTTCAGCCAGCCGGCTACCAGAAGGCGGCGCTTCATCTTAACGTCTTGAGGGGCGCAAGCAGCCCCGATGTCTTGAAAGGTTCGGGGACTCGGGTTAGGCTACCCGTGGCCCATAACTCCGACAATCTTGACCCGTAAAACGCGTTTGCAGTTTCAAGAAGATCTCGTTTGCGGGTCGAAAACTAACACGACCGAACAGAACCGTATCTGAAACTGCATAATTTAAAAAAAAACAGTTTTGCGGGAGAAATTGCACCTCGTGGACGCGAGTAGTTCATCACGTACATATATTTTACATGATAAAACAGTACAAACACTAGTTCATATTACATACTACATCAATACTAGTACTAGAGGAGTGGGGATCTCACGGCGGCGAGCTCGCGGCCATGGACGACGCCGTGGAGGAGCTCAATCCTCCTCGCCGGAGCTGTAGAGGTCGATGAACTTCGCCCTCTGCTCCTCGCGAATGCGCCGCCACTCCTCGTCCTTCTCCTTGGCGGCGAGGTTGGCGGCGACCGCCTGCCACCACTGGAAGTCTTCGAGCTCCTTGGCGTGGCGCCGGCGCTCCGCCTCCTCACGCACGCTCCACTCGGCAACGGCGGCCGCAACCGCGTCGACGTCAGCGACGAAGTCTTCCGGCCCGACGACTCCACGGCGGCTGAGCGGAGCGGGCTCCTCAGGCTCCTCCTTGACGGGGACAAACTCGAAGTCGTCCGGCTCCTCCGGCTCCTCCGACCACTCCCTCTTCACGGGGAGAAGGCCCGCGCCGGAAGAGGATGAGCTCCTGGCGTAGGAGAAGGAGGCGGCAGAGGACGGGATACGCCGTGCCGACGATCGTACTCCTCCGTCTCGCGGACGCGGAAGCTCGCCTGCGGTGATAGGACGCTGTTGGTCCACTTCCGGGCCCCGCGCTTCCTCGCGCCGTCTGACCAGACGCGCCGCTCACGCTCCGTGTCGCTTTCGCCGCCGGATTTGCTGTCGGAGCCGTGTCCGTTGCTCCACATCACTAGTAGAAAAAGGGCCTATAGTCCCGGTTGGTAAGGGCCTTTAGTCCCGGTTCATGAACCGGGACTAAAGGGTCGGTACTAATACCCTCACCCTTTAGTCCCGGTTCTATCCAGAACCGGGACAGATGGGCCTCCACGTGGCCTGTCCGCTGAGCCCAGGAAGGAGGGCCTTTGGACTCGGTTGGTGGCACCAACCGGGACCAATAGGCATCCACGCGTCAGCATTTCTTTGGCTCTGGTTTTTTTTTCAAAGGGGGGGGGGGGGTTGGGGGGGTTTGGGGGGGTTAATTTAGGTGTTTCATATATTGTGCTATAGCTAGCTAATTAATAGAGAAAAGTGTCCTTTCTTTTGTCCGTGCTTGGTCGACGCTACGTACTATACATACGTATAGAGAGGACTAACTAGACATGCTAGCTAGCTAGTAATTAAGCAAACAGAAGATCGTCATAAACATATATGCATACAGAGAGAAGTGATATCGACCACCTCTCCTTCTCCGAGAGATTGGTCGAACAACAAGTTCTCGTATATCTATCCGACACTACCGGCTACATATATACAATAATTATCTTTTACAATACGGACGCGTGGTCCACATGGTATTCCCCATCTTCAGCGATCACATAGTCAAGAAAGAATGCCGCCAATTCCTCTTGAATTGCTCGCATGCGATCTGGTGCTAGGAGTTCATCCCGCTGCCGAAACATCTAATTTTAAGAAAGGGGTCAATA
>LR880972.1:876588808-876598995 GCA_904067115.1 Aegilops sharonensis
TAATAGTCTAAGCTTCAATGCCCCTTTGTGTTCCTACTAAGCCTGTTTTGTATACTTTGTAGGCCGCAAAGGCAGTGCATTGTGTGAATACATGTCATAGTGGTCAGGTATGGCAACAAACTCAGAATTTGATTATTAGCCTATTGTCATCCTCAAAACCTGATATTAAAAATATTTATGACTGAAATGTTTGACGTGATCTCAAGTCTGATTTGCTAATGGTGGTATATGATCTCAATTTGTGATATGGTGTGTGATGGAAATATCAGTTTTCCTGGCTTTCATCGCATTTATTGTATAGTTTTCCTCTTTTATATTCTTAGATTAGAGGCCTCTTGATCCATGGCACTGTCATGTGAATTCTCTGTCTTTTTAGTTACATAGATTCATCATTATTCAGGCCTCAGGCCATCTACTTGCTGGAATAGGCAACAAGTGGAGGAGTGTAGACTATAGAAAATGGTCTTAGGCTGCAAAAGTAGTGGGATGAACATCTCTTGAGCACTATGTAACTTTGTGACCTATTCTTAGGTTTATGCTTGATTATTTGTGTAATTTTGGTCGCTCCCAACTCTGTTCTTAGCTGAAGATTATTTATTAGAATTTATGGAAATTGGAGGACATATGTATATGTATAGTAAGTCAAGGTGCTTATATATTTTTTCAATACATTGGATTATATTTTTCTCGGTGACATATGTATAGTATTGTCCTGCTCCTCGGGTGAGCGCTTCCCCCTATGACCTCGAACCCCTGTCTCTGCTTCTCCACTGCGACAGCGTCTTCTTATCCACATTGGCCATAGTGCCCTATGTTTTTATGACATATTTTTGGATCCTGATGCAGTTATGGTATCTTCTATGAGATAATTTGGTTCATCGTGTTGGTAGACCATTCTCTTAGTTGACCATTTCTTTGTGTTTTTTTGACTATAAATTTCTTTGTGTTTTGGTTCTGGTTGAGATACTAAAGGCATAGGGTACTATGCATTTAGTAAAAGATCCTTCATAGACCATTATCTATGAAACTAAAAGACACTTCATGTTTTGTATGCAGAAGTTGGTGTGTGCCTCCATTGCGGCTTAGGATGTTTACGGAGGTCTTTCTTTTTTATCTAAATGGAGAGGGCCGCTGGTTCTTGATCTTTAGGTTAACCAGTTTTTTTATGTTGCATGCTCATGATGCTCTATGTTTTCTTTCTTGATCTGAATGGAGAGAGTGCCACTGGTTCTTGATCTTATGGTGACCCGATTTTTTTTTATGTTGCGTGCTCATGCTGCTCTCTGTTTTCTTTTAATACTTCTTGCTTGCTATTTTATTGTTGTTAGGAATGCAGTGTTAATTTAGTTTCCTACTATTTTGATCTGTCAAGTATATTAAAAACTTTGTAAGTTCTAATGTATCAACAAGAATCTGCGGATGCTTCTTTTCTTCTTGGGTTCTTAAAAAAGCACAAAGGTGGTCCATCTTGAACTGTAATTTGTTCGGTGCTGTTTTTTAATTCCCAAGGAAATTATTAGTCATTTTGGTGTTTGGAGGTACACTGTCAATGTGACTAATAAACTTTTTTCCTTTTACAATGTACAATGCATATATAAGTTAATATTATGTACTTTTGTAAATGAAGTTACTATAGTTGAGAGCATGGATATGGCCCTTCCAAAGCTCTATGCAGTAGAGAACGGCGGGCGCGGCGGAGCGGGACCATGGGAGGACACGTCGGCCTGCTGCTACGAGTAAGGTCCATACTGTGCTTTTAGTCTCACACCGCAAATTTGATAGAATTTTCACCGCTATATGAACGTTCGCCTCGGGAATGGTCTCACTAAGTAGCAGTAGAGTAGGTCACTACTCGATTATGCCTGTGGGGAGAGTGTAAAGGGTTGACAGTATCCACTACGTACAAGATTGATCAGTTTTGCCTGATTATTTAGTGGATATTTGTATCACTGGTCATGAAACGATGTTGTTAGTGGTGGATTGGTAGGCAGATGCAAATCAGATCATCATTTTTGTTGATTCGATAGAGCTGACAGTATTAAGATCCGCGTACCATGAGATGTAGAAGAATTTTCTATGAAGTCCATGTTCATGAGATGTAGGGCAATTTCAACTGTCTGTTTAGGGAATGTACCAAAAATTCGTCTTGCAATTCAGTAAGAACAAGCACAATTATTTTCTTTTTGGCTTTTGGTTCTAAGCAAGTCCAAATCCTTTAAGCTATGAAACACATGGGAGTGATGTCTGAAGCATACAATACCAGTTGTTCGCTATTCAGTTCATTGATGGAGGCGAGCTGTTTGATCTGCAAATCTCGGAAGTGCAGAATTACATGACCTGCAGAATAATTGTGGTGTTTTGGTGATTAGTTAACTTGGGTTGCTGTACAATTTTTTATGTAAAGCTGAAGGTGTTTGGTCTTGCCGACTTGTGCCCTCTTGTGATGACAGAAAAAAAATCCAATGGTCCAAAGGATCAGCTCAGGGGACTCGAGGCAGGTCTTGCAGAAGCTCTGTGTCTCAAGTAAGCATTTCAAGCATTTCTTCATTTTACCCTCAAATAGATTGGGCATGACTTGGTCTGAGTCATAAGTCATCATTGATTGCATAGGAGTAGGCCGGGGTAACAGTGTCCAGTACCACGCCCTTTCTTATCAAGTTGGTTACATGTGTTTCTTACATTCATTTCATCTGTATCCCCTTCTCTTCTGTTCTACAATTCCATTTGCTTATGATTTCTTATTGTAGTGGAAAATTTAAATTGCTTGGGTTGTTGCTGCTATGAAAATATATTGGTATCTTCTAGGTCTGTTACTTTAGTCTCTCTCTCTCTCTCTCTCTCTCTCTCTCTCTCTGATTTCATAATGATACGAACTTCTATTATGTTGCAAGATTGGAGAGATTCTTTTCAATTTCAACATGTGTCACGAGCTACTTGGTTCCTTCTCGTTACTTGGAGGATGCATGGATTGGAGAGATTATGGATGAGGGCTGAATTATGTGTAGTTATGATATCTTTTAATTTTGTTCATATATGTATCTTAAAAGAATTCCAGTATATATGTTGGTCATCCTTATCAAAATAAGGATGCACCTTTAATTATTACAACTTCCAAGCCCATCATTTGGAATTTTATGCAGATTTTTCTATGGAAATATTTAGTTGTGTAATTCTATTGGACAATTATGGATGAGGCCTAAATAATGTATATATATGATGGATGCTCTTATTCCTTCTGACTCATCATCTGTAGATAATAGTTGATGAATGATTGATCGTGGCTTTCTTTTGGTATGTCATACTACATCTCTTACTTCTAATGGCTTTGACGCTTTGGATCTTTTTGTTTTTGTGAACTGTCGGAATATAAACCATACTTTTACCGGGTTGGATATGGCTGGTGCAGGTGAGGTGCGGCAAGCCACACTTCCTGTCAAGTGGTTATCTTTTGTGATCTCATGAACATACTAAACTCGATGCTACCTTATGATAATCTTATGGTGATGTTGAACTCCATAATTTCTTACTTCTATCATATGTGAATGTTCCCTCTTATTTTTATTTAGTTATATTCTGTTTGAGTAAGTATGTTAAACCTAGGTTACTACTAATTTGAGCATTTCCTGGATAACCACAACGTTGGGACTGGCACCCTTGCGCCAAGGCGCGTTGCCGATCTAGTATGGAATTATTGTGCCTTGTTGCTCCTCTTCTATACGTATGAGGCATTCCTTGTTTTGCTTGTAACTTGTAACTCAACTGCAGATATCGGAGTAGTTTTTTTTTTATTGATACAGAGCATAGGTTTTTGATTGCACCGCGTGTTTATCATATCTATGTTGCATAGAGAGACGTAGAGCAAGCCACCTATAGGGAAAAAAAGGCCCCCGCGTCGCCTAACCTAGGCGACACGGGCGGCGACACAATCCGCAGCACCTTTGACCCCCGTCGCCTGCTCTTTGCCCCTCACCGCCGCCGAAGGCCAGTGGCAGGCAAAGCCAATGCGGTGGTGGCGGCGGCGGGGCTCGTTCTGGCGGCTAGACGGCGGATGGAGGCAGCGGCGGAGCCAACGCACAAGCGTTGGGTTCAACTGAACCCAACGGATTTTGCCCTGTATGTGCATGTAGATGCATGCTTACTTGACGTGAACCCAATAAAAAATTATGACTGACCCCACCAACGAAAGGTTGTCACATGAGCGACTAAAGGGCCCAAAAGTGAACAGCCCACGAGAGGTCCTTGACTCCTTGTCGTAATTAATCACTATGATTTTTTTTACACAATCACCGTGATTTGTTACCTACGCAGCCGCACGCCTCGCCGTCTTTTCCTTTTCCAATTCCCATCTGATCTCTTCTCTCATGTGTTCGTGTTCCTGGTGCCTCGCCGCGACGCCGCCTTTGCCGACCACAGCCAAATCAACATCGGCAACAATTGTACCCCAAAATTTGAGGTAATTAGATTATATTGCCTCATCTTCTTTCCCTTATGTATGTTCTATCTAGTCTAACAGCCTAGTGCGATAGTGATCCCCCCCTGGTTTTTTAATTTTTTTTCTCCAGGGACTTTGATTGTTCTAGGCTATGGATCGGTAGTTTTTGAAGAAAACTCGGTTACCAGACTATAGCTAGTCTTCCGAAGGCTACTATTCATAGAAAAATTAAATTAGATGAGTTTCCTTATGTATGATCCGGCTGATCGNGGGTTTTTTTATTTGTTTTTCTCCAGGGACTTTGATTGTTCTAGGCTATGGATCGGTATTTTTTGAAGAAAACTCGGTTACCAGACTGTAGCTAGTCTTCCGAAGGCTACTATTCATAGAAAAATTAACTTAGATGAGTTTTCATATGTATGATCCGGGATCGGAAGAGAATTTCAGAGTACACAAGAAATCCAAAGAAGCAAGATGAGATTCGGCTTAGATATTCAACAAGGGGACATTGCAGGCCACCATCTAGTTTTGATTACCCGCAGAGGGAGATTGGAGATCATCAACGAAGATTTAATCCAGATCGGTTTGATGAATATGAGCTTTGGCAAAAAAAAACAATAAGACAAATCAACATTACCAAATTGAATGTCTTAATTATGTTATTAATTGGTATAAAAAAAGTGGCGCTACAAAATGGGTGATCAATTCATGAGTGATTATCTAATTTGCTATGTCGAGAAAGATATATTTTCCACCATTACTAGTGATGCAGTGTTTAATCTTTTTAAGGAGGTGAAAGATGGGAAGGGGACACTATAAAATGTGAGTGGCTTTACAACATTCTTCCGCTTAATAGTACTTATTCCAAACTTGTCAAACTAACTTGTCATTTTTTAATGTTCTAGGAAGTTAGAAGCTACACCTGGAGCTACAAAGAAAGTTATTTCATACTACTCTATTTATAGTATGTAAACACGTGATTCTATAATTTTATTGAACCGGTATGTCTTGTACTCTTTAGTTTTTAATGCAACACAATGAGTGATATGTGATGTGATACCATATTTCTATTCATTATACTGCTTTTTGGTGCAATAAATTTTTTGTAAGATAATTTAAAATTAGACTTTGCAAGTCACATATTGGTACTAAGTTCTCACAACAAGTCATGGAGTGAATCCAATGGCCAAATTTTCTGGCTCCGCCCCTGGATGGAGGTTCCTTGTGAGGATCTCGGGTAGCAGGCGGCAGAGCACCGGCGGCGGACATCAGATCTTCGAACGGCTGCAGGTGTGGCGTGCTCTACGTTTGTCAAAAATACCCAGCGGCAACACACACAGAATGGACCCAAGCTTGGTTGATTTACCCGTCCAACATGTGATGATGCGATCTACTCCCTCCGTTCCTAAATATTTGTCTTTCTAGAGATTTTAAATGGACTACCACATACAGATGTATATAGACATATTTTAGAGTATAGATTCAATCGTTTCGCTCCGTACGTAGTCACTTGTTGAAATGTCAGAAAGACAAATATTTAGGAACGGAGGTAGTAGGTGACTGCAACATCTCTGCGCTATAGGTGGATTCGATCCAACCACTAGCTCTCTGTTGTTTCGCCAGCCGTCTCGCACAAGGACTCACTCCGCCAGGTCCAGGACGCGCTGGCTCCTTTCCTCGATCCGGTCTGGTGCCGGCACCGGTCGATCTCTCGACCCCGGATTGTGGTGCCACCGTAATCCTGTGGCGGTGTACTCACTGCGAATTGCAGTGGCCATTAAAAGGTCTTCGCGAGAGTTTTCTTCTCCAGATCCAGCGGTTGTCCTAACAGCGAGGTGCAATCTACGAATAATGGCTTGACACGGAGGGTATGGTTGTGCAGAGACGATGGTCACGCATCGCATGTAGCTGCTGGGATCGAGGGAAAATGGTGGTGACAACGCATGGTGACTTTGATGGTGGTGCTACTTGAGCACCCGATCTTGAGCTCCGAGGTGAAAACCTAGGTATGGTTGGTTATACCTGACAATGGCGATGTTTGTACGTCGTTACCTTGTTGGAGGCATTGCTCGGATATGCCGAGACCGTTCTTCAGGGTGAAAACCTAGAATCTGGCCTTTGGTTGTTGGATCCGGTGAAGGCGGCGCTTGATCGTCGCTATCTTCATGAAGGTGTTGCTGTTGAAAAAACTTGTCACCATTGTGGTGTCATGAGATAATTGGCGTGGATAAGGTCATTGTCGTAGTTTGTTGATCGTGGATTTGATCGCTTTTGGCTTTTTTGCACACATAGGCATAGCTTTGTTCTCGTATGACTTTGCTATTAGACGACGTGTTTTTGCGTGTGTGTTGGTATTGGCTGTGTGTATCCTAGTTATGCAGAAGTCGGATGTGTACTCATTGTGTTTGTATTCTATTGATGCTTCTTATTGAGTTAATAAAATCCACCCTTTGTTAGAAAAAAATGTTGCATAGAGATGATGTATTCCTTTATGTGCAACTTTTTTTATGCGAATATATTGACACTTGGCGTGCTGAGTGACTGTGTTGAGTAAAGTCGTGGCTTCTGGAGCATAATGTGTCAACTTATTATGGGAGCAGACACTACTAAAGTTTCGCGGTGCGTCATTGAACTGGGAGGGATGTATCGGGTCCATCATAGAGGGCATATGTGCTTAGATTGATTAATCAGCGGCAGGATGACGATGCATTAGGTTGGAGAACGACCCTGCAACTAATAAAGCTAATAATAAATTAATATTCTAGTGCAAGACGGTGACATGGGCCGCTGAACAGATCTTAGCGCACTAGATTAACCAATATAGTTTATGCTTGGCGATTAGAACTATGATTAGTCATATGGTGACTAGATGAGATGAACTTGCTGGGCGTAAGATGACTAGCAAGTCGGGCATGATTATATGAAACATGGTAGAATGTGTATTTAAAGAACACTTCTGCTTTGATACATCCATTAAGATCATCTTCAACAACCGTGCTATATATCGCGCGCGCGGGGAAAATCATGTTTTAGCGCGCGCGGAGCGGTTTGGCGCACTCCAGCAGGCGCGGGAGATTCCAGCGACCATGGGCAAAATGGGCAGCCGGGTGCACCAAGGTGGCGGAGCACACAACTGGGAAAGCAACTCCGTGAGTAGGTCGCCATGCTTAGTAGTAGCAATGGTCTGCAACAGGGCTGCTAGGGGCGGAGCCAAGAATTGGACACATAATAAATGAATATATTCAAGCAAATTTCAGTATTTTTATGCCAAATATACATATACCTCTATAATTGGAGGCTAACCGAGCACAGTTGCAATACAGTACGATATACCCATACAGAAGCAACTAGATGGAATACCAAAAAACTGATAGAGGAAGGACAAGTAACAGAATATTGTTTGATTCTCCCGGCAAGTGCCATTCTCTTAGCTTTGCTTGTTCCAATGCCTCCCATGCCGAATTGAGATCCTGGCCATGAGCTCCCGAAAAGTGTTAAGCTCGATCTACTCATCATGGTAGTGAATCGATCGTAATATTCATATACTATGCTTATTCGTGTTTAAATCTCTATGTTTGTAACAGACTGATAGTGCCACCTGAAACCGCATCACCGAATTTGAATTCACAACACAATAGTAGTAGATAGTGCTTCTAGTGTGGAAATAGAATTAGCCTGTATAAATAAAGAAGGCAAGAAGACTAACATAGTGTGTAGGTAGATAAAGGACTGGTAGTTGAAAAAATGAAGAAAATCCTAGTGGGAAAAGCCACCGGCATACAATGGTGACATTTAATAGATGGTGAAAGGTGTTTACAAATGCATGTGATTTATATTGAGACGTCAACTAATTCATACACATATTGGTGCAAAAGAGCAATTGAATCAGCCCGATGGCTCCATAGAATAGTTCACACTATTATGATTCTACATCATGGAGATGACTCATGGCTATGTAGTTGGATGTTTTATGATCATATCTGCAAGGTTGCATCGCAGCTGCACATCGTTTGGTTGGTGCAATGACAGTTAACGTCTATAATAGGGTTACAATCGGCTACTAAGAGTCTAGAGATACAATCCGACGGATATCATAACCAGCTAGGGTGAATGTTAGTTATGACAGCATAAGCTAAGTAGTCGACAACACTGTTGTGATCACGGCTAATCTTCCTGAGGATAAACTCAAGATCTTCCATAAGTCTTCTTCTAATCTTGATAATTAAATGTCCAGAGCTCGAGCGATTAAGATAACCATTTTGAAATGGCATCCGGTGCCTTGGAACAGTCTGACTGAATAACCAAAGGTTCAGTAGACCAATGTAATGTCAATGCAACACCTTCTAGTATAGCACTCATCTCAGTCTCAAGCTCGTCGTTGCCATGAAATAGATGTTAACAAGCGGCAAAGATAATTTCTCCCAAAGAGTTTTGAAGAACCATACATGTGCTGCACCTGGATCAGACGTGTACGACTCATCTGAAGACAACGCAACCCAGACAGCTAGGGGAGTGGCCAGGGTTGTAGCTCTACTGGTGAAGGTGCGGTTACCAGGAGAGGAGGATTCATATAATAATACGGTATATCAAGTGAAATTTTGTCAACCTCCTTCTGTTGAATCTGATAAATCGATGCCATCACTAGTAGAAAAAAGGGCCTATTGACCCGGTTGGTGAGGGCCTTTAGCCCCGGTTCATGAACCGGGACTAAAGGGTCGGTACTAATATCCTGGCCCTTTAGTCCCGGTTCAATCCAGAACCGGGACTGATGGGCCTCCACGTGGCCTCTGCGCTGAGCCCAGGCAGGAGGGCCTTTGGTCCCGGTTAATAGCACCAATCAGGACCAATAGGCATCCACGCGTCAGCATTTCTGTGGCTGGGGGTTTTGGGGGGTTAATTTAGGTGTTTCATATATTGTGTTAGCTAGCTAATTAATAGAGAGAAGTGTCCTCTCTTTTGTCCGTGCTTGGTCGACGCTACGTACTATACATACGTATAGAGAGGACTAGCTAGACACGCTAGCTAGCTAGTAAGCAAATGAAGAAAACAGAAGATCATCATGAACATATATGCATACAGAGGGAAGTGATATCGACCACCTCTCCTTTTCCGAGAGATTGGTCGAACAATAAGTTCTCGTATATCTATCCGACACTACCGGCTACATATATACAATAATTATCTTTTACAAAAATAATCTCCTAACATACGGACGCGTGGTCCACATAGTATTCTCCGTCTTCAGCGATCACGTGGTCAAGAAAGAATGCCGCCAATTCCTCTTGAATTGCTCGCAGGCGATCTGGTGCTAGTAGTTCATCCCGCATCTGAAACATCTAATTTTAAGAAGGGGGTCAATACATATATATATATGAATGAATGAGACTCAACACAAATGATGGTAATAAAATAAAATTGTGAATATTGTTATTTACGCACTTCATATTGTTTGTCAGAGTAGCCCCGCTCACAGGTCGTGTGGCGGATGGACTCGCAAACGTAGTATCCACAGAAATCATCCCTTGTTCCTGCCACAACCACTTTACAAGAAATAGAGGTCAATCAAACTGATAATTAGCAAGCATGTTAAATGGTATTGATGAAACTAGCGCTTGAATCACTAGGAGATGCGTGGAATATGCTACTATAGTACTTACTTTCGGGTGTCTAAATTGCAGCTTCTTCGGCAGTCCCGGAGCTTTTTTGGTGAATTTTCTCCAAACCCTGCCATACAAAGAAAACAATTACTTGATAT
>LR880972.1:876666258-876676430 GCA_904067115.1 Aegilops sharonensis
TGTCAACCATTCTCAATGTTTAACAACCACCATGATAGTTAAACAAATTTATTCCTTTGCAGTAGGGAAAAACTGGCTTTATGCAAAACTGTAACCGTAGAGCTTTTCCACCAGCCACATATGCATGTAGTACAGGCTTATCATTCATTATTTCTCTATGTGTTACATTGCCAGCATATTCCATGTGCTGACCCGTTTTCGGGCTGCAACTTTCATGTTGCAGACTTTTCAGACGACGAGTACGGTGCTTTAGGTCGTGGTTCTATACTCAGTGATGCCGCTGGAGTTGATGGACTCACTTATCTTCCAAGTCTTCCGCTGTTATCGTTATTAGATGGCCTTAAGCCATATTTATTGTAATAAATCCTCTTTTGGGCAACGATGTAATAAATGTGTGATTGCTACTCTGTTATAAATCCTTCGAAGTACTGTGTGGTGTCAGCATTACTGATCCAGGGATGACACCTGAGCACAGAGACTTGATCCATTCGGGTCGGGTCGCTACAGAGATGGTATCAGAGCACACGCTGACTGTAGGACACGACCACTAAGTTAAAACCATAGATCACTACTCTCTTCCCATTTTCTAACTCCTCATCTTTTCTACTCTTTTAGGATGAAGGACGCGAAGATCAAGTACGCCCAACCAGATGAAGGCAGACCTTTTGGATTTCACTTGAAGGAAGTCACCAAGTACCTGAACATTGGACTACCAAGTTTCACCGGAACTTTCAACGCCACTCTGTCTGAAGAAGAGCGGTGGAAGATTCAAGCTCACGTTCCGGGAAGGACATTCGCCCCAATCACCAAGCCTATAGATAGTATTTTCAGTGCACCAACCTGGAGTCTGGGAAAGAGCATGGCAGCTCATATCACCATGGGACGCATTGGAGAAGTTTACTAAGAAGACCTCAAGGACACCATCTATCAGATTTGCGGACGCCGAGATGAACAATGGGAGATAGTCAGCACCAAGAAGGATAGATCCATTGCAGCTTTCATCCAGGAGTTAAACCAGCACATTCGACGCCAGGAGAACCAGATGTGCAATGATGGCGTCGAATGTGCTGGTTTGGCGTCGAATGTGCTGGTTTAACTCCTGGATAAAAGCTGCAATGGATCTATCCATTTTGGTGCTGACTATCTCCCATTGTTCATCTCGGCGTCCGCAAATCCGATAGATGGTGTCCTTGAGGTCTTCTTGGTAAACTTCTCCAATGCGTCCCATGATGATATGAGCTGCCATGCTCTTTCCCAGACTCCAGGTTGGTGCACTGAAAACACTATCTATAGGCTTGGTGATTGGGGCGAATGTCCTTCCCGGAACGTGAGCTTGAATCTTCCAGCGCTCTTCTTCAGGCAGAGTGGCGTTGAAAGTCCCGGTGAAACTTGGTAGTCCAATGTTCAGGTACTTGGTGACTTCCTTCAAGTGAAATCCAAAAGGTGAGTCTTCATCTGGTTGGGCGTACTTGATCTTCGCGTCCTTCATCCTAAAAGAGTAGAAAAGATGAGGAGTTAGAAAATGGGAAGAGAGTAGTGATCTATGGTTTTAATTTAGTGGTCGTGTCCTACAGTCAGCGTGTGCTCTGATACCATCTCTGTAGCGACCCGACCCGAATGGATCAAGTCTCTGTACTCAGGTGTCATCCCTGGATCAGTAATGCTGACACCACACAGTACTTCGAAGGATTTATAACAAAGTAGCAATCACACACTAATTACATCGTTGCCCAAAAGAGGACTTATTACAATAAATATGCCAGAGCCTATAATGGCTTGTGGCTGCACACGATCTTATGATCCCTTTGAGCTTGGGTGGCGGTCCGAAGAAAAACAGGCAAGTCCTGATAGAAATCAGGTGCCTCAATCCACCCAGATGTGTGTTTAAGTTGTCACCTTAAATAAACCATTAATTTAACAATCTCACATCTGTCATGGAATACACTCACTCAATCCACGTCTACAAGCATAGCATAGCATAATGAGCAAACGTAGAAGTAACTCACAAGGTTTCATAAGTAAAACAGGTAATAGGTACTACCTCAATCTACTTCCCATCCCACAATTTATTTAGATCCTAATCATGCAAGTGTTTGAGGATTGATCTAATGCATAAAAACTAGGTGGTAGTAAAGATATTATCCAGTGTTACTTGCCTTGCTGACGATCCGCGAAACCTAGAGACCCGAAGTAACAAACGGCGCACTCCGGGTGATCTGTCGCAGACAAACAACAAGCATAGAATAAGTACTCATCTAATGCACAGGTAAATCTCGAATAAAAGATCTGACCAGAAATTTCAACTTAAGAATCCTGGTTGCAAAAGAAAACGATTCAAACAAAACAACGGAAGTCAAATGACGAAATAAAACAACTCGGTTCTAGCAAGTTGAAACTAAGTCAAATTTTACAGTAGCAAAACTTTGTTTAGGTTGATTAGTCAGGACGGCGGTTTCGAAACGAAACTCCAGGCGCTTCAATCACCTGATTCCGATAAACGAGCGAGAAGATAAACTAGAACGAAGATCGGATCTGAAATCGCGATCGGAAAATAGCGAAATAAATCCTTAAAGAAAATGACGAACGGTCAAACGAACGGACGTTCATTAACCGAAGCAAACCGGTGATCACGTTCGTTAGGACGAACGGTCCGGCGAACGCTTCCTAAACAAAACCGGAAAGAAAAATCGGCGAGAAAAACCGATCTAGGGTTTCAGAAAGAAAACCGAAACGAAAAACTGATTCTGATTTAGAAAACCGAAACGGAAACCGGAACGGAGGCCGGAACAATTTACGAAAAACCGAACCGAGGAAAAGAAAAAGTGACGCGGCGCGGCTAGTACCTCGAAGAGGCGAGGGGCTCCGGCGGCGGCGGCGGGTGGCGGCGGCGGCACTTGGCGGTGGTGTAGGGCGGCGGCGGCGATGTAAGGCGGCGGCGCTGGGTGGCGGCGGAGGAGAGAAGAGGAGAGGTGTTGGTTTGATTTGTTAGAGGAGGGTGCTTGGGTATTTATATTGGAGAGGGGAGGGTTTTTGCTTGGAGTAGGGGACAAGAATTAAAGTAGGATTAGGAATCCTAGAAATAAAAATGGAATAACGAAACGGGTCCAAATCCTACTAGAATTTGTAAAAGAAAAGGAAACCGGGGGCGGCTCCCTGGCTCGCTGGTGCGGCGCGCGCTAGCAATGGCCTTGGCCTCCTGGCCGGCCGGCTGGCTTGGCGGCTTGGGCCTTTGGCCCAAGGCGCTGTGGGTCTCTTTTTTTTTAAATCGGTTTCGCGCGCAGAAAAATACAGAAAAAAAAAATCTAAACGAACTCCAAAATTAATAAAGTAAACTTTTCCCGACTCCTAAAAATGAGTCGAACAAAATGAACTTTTACTCGGGGCCTAAAATGGAATTTTTGAAAACACGCATTTTTCCCTAAGGCAAATAAACTCCGAGAAAAATCCAAAATTTGATTTATTTATTAAATCTTCATTTTTCCTAAATTTTGGGAAAGTCATATTATTCCCTCTCTTATTTTTGATATTGGAAAAATATTTGAAGATAAAATAAATAAATCAAATGATCCTCTTTTCATAGTTTTGAGAGAACTCAAATACGAAAATTTCAAAATCTACAACTCTCTCCGAGGGTCCTTGAGTTGCGTGAATTTCTAGGATCAACAAAATGCAAGAAAATATGATATGCATGATGATCTAATGTATAACATTCTAAATTGAAAATTTGGGATGTTACAACTTGACCTCCAGGGTGATGGTCTTTCCGGTCAGCGTCATGACAAAGATCTGCATGCCACCACGGAGCCTGAGCACCAGGTGGAGTGTGGACTCCTTCTGGATGTTGTAGTCAGCCAAGGTGCGGCCATCCCCAAGCTGCTTGCCAGCGAAGATGAGACGCTGCTGGTCCGGAGGGATGCCCTCCTTGTCCTGGATCTTGGCCTTGACGTTGTCGATAGTGTCTGAGGACTCGACCTCAAGGGTGATGGTCTTGCCAGTGAGGGTCTTCACAAAGATCTGCATCTGTAAATTACAAAGCACAGCACACAGAAGAAGAGTTAGTACATCAAACAATACATGAACCAGGTGATACAATAGAGATGGAATTGTACCTAAGAATACCTTAGAATGAGCTAATCAACTGATTGACAGTGCTAACTTATCACAAATATATTAGTAGACCTATCAGTTCAATCTCTAGCCTCACGGGGTGTATGTATAATCAGTTAAACAGAACAAGCTGGTAAGTCATAGATGAATTAATAGTAATATCTTCAAACCTACATGTAGTTAAGAGTTGAACTGAAAGACTAAACAAGCAGCTATAGGGACGAACGACTAAGCTTCCCAGGGCAAGGCACAGTACAAGGAAAACTGAAGGCATCAAACAATGCATGAACTACATGGCCAGTTGGCCACAATATAGCAGAGATAAACTGTACTAAGAATACCATGAACAGTACAAGAGAGATAGCTAATCGATAGGAAGTCCAATCTTTAAGCCTCGTGGAAGCAACGAGTTTCAAAGGTTTAGGTATCAAACCACACGACTTCCAGAGTAAATCGGCACACAACTACATGGCTATCAAATTCCAGGTGTATCAGATGAGGCACAGGTGCAATATGAGGGCTACAAAATCAGAAACCCACAATAATGCTAATCAACAAACCGAGGACAAATAGCTAACATGAACCCAACGAACAGCAATCGCATCAAATCGGCAGATCTAGTCGAAAATCCACGCATAATCGAGAGAGATTCAGCTACAGAATCGGAAATCCACAATAATCAAACCACAAACGAGCCTAATCAACTACAGGGCTATTAAATTCCAGATGCATCCCTTACAGATCAGGCAAGGGTGCAATAATACTAGGAGGATTTATCAACAACTGAGGAGAATTAGCTAACCACAACTAGCTAGATGAACCCAACAACAGAAATCGCATCACAATCAGCACATCTTCTCAAAAATCGAGGGAGATTCAGCTACAGAATCAGAAATCCAACTACAAGCGAGCCTAATCAACCTCTAATCAACCTCGACTATAAGAAACCGAGCCTAATCAACCTCGATTATTCGAATCAGGAGCAATCGATCGAAAATAACAGCGCCTACGCAGCAGATCTAATCCAGACTACAAACAGCAATCGAGCGGGACCAACAATAATCTATGAACAGGATGCCAAGGGGTAGGGATCGGTCGGAGGGTCGCTTGAGGAGGGCGACGAGTTGGCCTTCGCTTCGATCGGTCGGAGGAGATTTTCCGGCGAGATGTGAGGAGCTTGGATTGGATTTGTGGCAGGAGACGGGAGGGGGGCGGGGAATTTATAGACGGGAGGGAGAGAAGGAAGAAGCGCTACGGCACCGGCACGGGTGACGTGCGCGGATACGGAGAGGAAGAGAAGAGGAGAGAGAGGCGGTCGCGAAGTCCGTCGCCCACCACGCAATTCCGCGGCCGTTTGAGTTGTTTTCTATTTCTTTTTTTTTTCCTTTCAGGGTGCCGTTCTCTTTTTTTTTCTGTTGGAGGTCGGCCCACGCCGTTGGCGTCGTACGTGAGCGTGTTGAATGGGCACTCATGCGTGAGTTGTTTTTTTTAAACAAGTTCATGCGTGAGTTCTGATCTTTGTGTGCCGTCACGCACGGGCACGGCTAGTGTATTATCACAAACCCACACGAATTATGGTTTAGAGATTTGACTCGTACTCGTATTTATGAGTTTGCATCCAGAGATTTTGTGCAAAGTTTTAGAACCTTTATATATATTTTTCAATTTTTTTGTGTGGCTTTGTTTTGTTGTTGCTTGGAATTGAATTCATATTCCTGAATTCGAAAACATGACTTCACGGACATTGGATAAAAAAAGGTGGCATCACGGGTCTATTTTTACTAAGGAACCTTAGACTCATTCATGATAAATGAATTTCCCAACAATTGTAGTTGCAATATAATGTGATGTTGTTTGAATTGGCAATTGGGGCGGAGCATCGATAAGGTGTGTGAGCGCACCTCATGGACGATGCCAATCTAATAAGACAAACTAATGGTTGATATATTGGGAGTCGGGAAATGCAACGGCAAATTTGATGAGAAGTCATCAAAGATAAGAAGCATGCGAGAAAACCGTGGCATAAATCATGGCAAAGAGAAAGATGGACGTGCGGGGAAGAGGGATTGCGATGCAGGAAGAGGCATAAGGCATTGGCACTACTAGTGATGGGTGAGTGGATCAAACGACATAATATAATTCTAGAAAGTATGTTCTTATTGGATATTTACCTGTGTATTTGCTAAAAGTTAGTTTCCCAAAAATAGAATCAACAACAGTTGATTTCCTAAAGAATACGCGCACCGAGGCACGGCGAGGATGATGTGAGCTAGGGGAAAGGGGTTTTGAGGATTGACTGGGGTGATGGCAGCTTGGTGGACGAGGCGGCTTGAGTAGGCCAGAATGGGCTACTAGTGACACCGGTCCATGGGGTGGGTCGATGACAAAGAAGAGAAAGACAGTAGTGTTGGAATCGGCTATTTCTTTTCTTGCAACTTGCAAATAGCAAGTCCCATTTTGTTTGATAAATTTAAATGTAACTGGATGTATTCAATCACTCCATCGCGATACACTCCCGGTGGGGTAAAAACAAAAAGGTACACCTACGTATGAATATCACGTAACCTTACACACCTTCCTCTCCACTAATCAACCCCCCCACCCCCCACGGACTTTCAAGGTGGCCCCGTGCGCCCCTAATGACTAATGATAGTCCTATAAATCAGCCCCTGCGTAACATTAACTAAATAAATCACATAGACGTAGCATTGCTCGGGTAAAAAAGGCACCACCCCCGCTTCTAGGTGTTCCTCTCATGCAACGTCCGTGCAATTTCTGTCGAAGTGGTATCACAACAGGCAGAAATGTGTCCGCTCACGGCTTCCTGTCCCGCACGTCGTGTCCTGGTCCATTGTTTTCCTCAGGTCAGATGGTGAGTGTTGCTTTCGTTCTCATCCGCTCATTTTCTGTAAATAAAAATCTCTCAAAAAAGAGAGAAAAAAGGCGAGCACCATGATTCGACGAGACGCTTCGCTTTTGGAGGCCAGCATTGCCGTACACTTTGCCGTGTCCACTAGCGACATATAGAGGAAGAAAAGAATCGCCAGGACTTGTCATGACATTTCCCCTTGAACTCGTTTGTAGGTGTATATGGAATCATCGTGCCTTGCTGCTCCTGTTCTACGTGTGAGGCTTTGGCTGCAACTTGTAACTCAATTGCATCAGAGATCGGATCAGTTTTTCTTTGCTGTTACAGAGCATGGGTTTTTAGCTTGCAGCGCCTGTTTATCAAATCTCTGTTGCACATAAATGATTTATTCATGTTTTGTTTATGTGCATCTTTTTTTAATGTGAATATATTGACACTTGGCATGCCGACTGCCTGCGTTTGCGTTGAGTAAAAGTCGTGGCTTCTGGAGCTTAATGTGTCGACTTATTATGAGCAGAGACTACTAAATTTCGCTCCACGGTGCGTCTTTGAGCTGGGAGGATGTATCAGGTCCATCTAGAGGGCATATGTGCTTAGATTGATATAAGTCGGCCGCGGCAGGGTGACGATGCATTAGGTTGGAGAACGACCCTGCACCTAACCTGATAATAATCTAGTGCAAGACGGCGACATGGGCTGCTGAACAAATCTTAGCCACTAGATTAATCAATATAGTTTATGCTCGGCGATGAGAACTATGATTAGTCATATGGTGACTAGATGAGATGAACCTGCTGGGCGTAAGATGACTAGCAAGACGGGCATGATTATATGAAACATGGAAGATGTTTTGATTGGTTTGATTATTCTAGGTTGATTGATTATTTGGCGGCATATAAAGGTTGAATATTGAATGGAGCAGATCTACAATTGTGGAATTTTGCACATCTTGTGGTATTTGACGATAGGGTTAATCACTATTATGGTGGCTGCAAGAGGTTCTTCAATTTCACGAAGAAACCATCGCAGAAGCATACTTCAATTTCCCAAAACCTCTTATGCCAAAGTAACTATTTGGTCAATCAGTGGCGGATCCAGGAATTCAAATTATCAGGGACTTAACTTAAGAAATACGAAAGTCAATATAACTTGAGAAAAATAAAGCTACATGTACTCTAAAAAGCAGCTAATGATCCAAAGTAGTTCCAGATTCTCAACAACTAGATGATGTAAAATGTTAGCATTAGAGCCCTCATTAGCAACTTCATATTCAGGACCAGTACCATGTAAAATGTTTGCATCATATCCTTCATTGGACACTTCAGGTTCAATAACATGAGAGCGTATAATGTTTGCATCACAAACTTCACTAGATACAACAATTGGTTGAGTACTGACTGGGGCAGTTCCAAAATAACCAGCAATTGGTTTTATTTTCTTAAAGATCCCCTATATTACAAGTTTACAACACCATCTGGCAGTTGACCATCAAAATAAGCAAACTCATTGTGGAATAAATTCAATACATGAAGAAGCAATCAGACTCATTGTGGATTCAGCAGTTTTAATCCACAATAATCAGACTCATTTAGTCATATTGACTGCCAAATTCAGTACTACTGTGGATTAAAACCGAATTTAATAGGCATATCATATAGGTTAAATTCAGTAGTGGATTAAATTCAGACCATCATAATTATAGTCCCCCAAAATTATTGACCAGAAAGTGAAGGTCATATGAGAAGAAACAGATTGGTACCTGCTCGTTGCGCTTGCTGCCTTTGCGAGCGGCGACCACCCATTTGCGTGAGCTCGATGATGTCTGCCGCCACTGCCTCCCGCGAATTCTAAGTCCGGGGTTGCTTCTTGTTGTTCTTCCATTTGCGGATTCGCCTGGTTCTGGGCGATCGGAGAGGGTGCAAGGACGGCGCGAATCCGCGACGTCGAAACCGGTTAACCTTCCTTTGTGAACCAGGAGAGAAAAATATACTGACTTGGATAACTAAACATCGAAAAGAGTAGACATGCAAAATTTATTTGTTACTGAAGGGAAAACGTTTCCAGTTGTTCTTGAATAGCTTCCTTCAAAAGGATTTTTGCTTGCTCGGTGATTGTCTTGCTAGAAGATATAATTTCTTGGAATTGAGGTTTAGTATCTTTTAGGTGTTTACGCAACTCATCCAGAAATTTATTTAAATTGCTCAACTCTTATTCTTTCTGTTGTTTGGAAAGATCAAACACAGCGTGTTTCTATTTCCTTATTTCGTGATGATTCGTATGCTTGCGACAATAACGACAATTTTTTAATTCTAATTATCCAGGTGTTGGGTTTAATCATGAATCCATTGATTCTTCTTCTTAATTAAAATTTATTATTTAAACTGCTTTTTTATTTGGATATGGCGGTGCACCACCCGTGTCTGTGTTCCCGAGGGTACCCCTCTCTTTCAAGAGGATTCGCGACATGTCAAGCCTTGGTAATGTTCTTCGCTTTGCATCGTATTAAACCACATGCTCCACCGCTTGTGTGGGCCCTCATCAATTCCTTTAAATTCCATTCTTACAAACGTACTCCCCAGGCGGGATACTTAATGTGTTAGCTACAACACTGCACGGGTCGAGTCGCACAGCACCCACAATCGCAAATCCCGCTTTTCATGGGTGCAAAGATTCTTTCGCAAAACAATCCATCTTTTTCTGGTTTATCGTTTTTATAATGAAAAGTAGATGACCTTGTGACTTCGCCAACGACATCTCCATTAGGTAGGTTTTTGTTAGCCCAAGCATTTATTTGTTGAGGGGAAACGATAAAGGAAATATGCCCTAGAGGCAATAATAAAGTTGTTATTTATATTTCCTTATATCATGATAAATGTTTATTATTCATGCTAGAATTGTATTAACCGGAAACTTAGTACATGTGTGAATATATAGACAAACAGAGTGTCACTAGTATGCCTCTACTTGACTAGCTCATTGAATCAAAGATGGTTAAGTTTCCTAACCATAGACATGAGTTGTCATTTGATTAACGAGATCACATTATTAGAGAATGATGTGATTGACTTGACCCATTCGTTAGCTTAGCATTTGATGGTTTAGTATTATTGCTATTGCTTTCTTCATGACTTATACATGTTCCTATGACTATGAGATTATGCAACTCCCGAATACCGGAGGAACACTTCGTGTGCTA
>LR880972.1:876723239-876735083 GCA_904067115.1 Aegilops sharonensis
CACCACCTCTTCCGCCGGCCGCGTCCACTTCCCCCTTCACCGCCGGCCCCGGCCACGTCGCCCGTCGCCCCCGCCGGCCTCCATCGGCCCGCCGGCGCCCGCCACCACCTCGTTGGCCGCCATCTCGCCTGCCGGCCCCGGCCCCATCGCCCGTCGCCCCCGCCTGCCTCCGCGTCTCGTCGCTCGTCGACCGCGGCGGCCTCTGCACCCCGTCTCCCCTGCCGGCCTCCATCGGCCCCGGCTCCGTCAGCCCCGCCGGCCTCCGCCGGCCTCGAACCCTGGCCCCGGCCTCGAGGAGAAGTGAGAGGGCGCGACTGCTAGTTGCTCCGGCGACCACGGGCACAGAGGAGTCCGTTCGTTCTTGGAACAAAGTGTGGATGGATAATGTCGTGTTCGTATTGTGAAATTTGTCCATTCGTGGATGATGTATTCTGTGTAAATATTGTAATTTTGTATTGTGAAGTTTGTCCGTTCATCTTCAATTCTTGGAACAAAGTGTGGATGGATAATGTCGTGTTTATTTATAGCCTCTGCACTTGGACTGTTTATTTTTTTAATAAACAAACAAACTTATTTGCCGTCTGTGATTGTAGGAGGCTGACGGCAAAGCCTCCCGTTAGCCACCTAACGGACTAACAGCGAAATTTTTGCCGTCTGTGTTCTTTGCCGTCCGCTGCTGATGGCAAAGGCCCCTTTGCCGTCAGCCACCAAAAGCAGACGGCAAAGTAGCTCTTTACCGGACCTTTCTTTGCCGTCTACTTTTGCCGTCCGTGGCGGACGGCAAAGACCTTTGCCGTCCGCCATTCATGCCTTTGCCGTCCGCCGTGGCAGACGGCAAAGTAGCTGATTCCTGTAGTGATGACTTATACAAAGTTCCTGCAACTATGAGATTGTGCAACTCCCGTTTACCGGAGGAACACTTTGTGTGCTACCAAACATCACAACGTAACTGGGTGATTATAAAGGTACTCTACAGGTGTCTCCAAAAGTATATATTGAGTTGGCATAATTCGAGATTAGGTTTTGTCACTCTGATTGTCGGAGAGGTATCTCTGGGCCTTCTCGGTAATACTCATCACCTAAGCCTTGCAAGCATTGTAACTAATGAGTTAGTTATGAAATGATGTATTACGGAACGAGTAAAGAGACTTGCCGGTAACGAGATTAAACTAGGTATTGGATACCGACGATCGAATCTCGGGCAAGTAACATACCGATGACAAAGGGAACAACGTATGTTGTTATGCGGTTTGACCGATAAAGATCTTCGTAGAAAAATGTAGGAACCAATATGAACATCCAGGCTCCACTATTGGTTATTGACCGAGAATAGTTCTAGGTCATGTCTACATAGTTCTCAAACCCGTAGGGTCCGCACGCTTAACGTTACGATGACAATTTTATGAGTTTTGATGTACCGAAGTTTGTTCGGAGTCCTGGATGTGATCACGGACATGACGAGGAGTCTCTAAATGGTCGAGACATAAAGATTGATATATTGGAAGCCTATGTTTGGACTTCGGAATAGTTCCGGGTGAAATCGGGATTTTACCGGAACACCGGGGGGTTACCGGAACCCTCCCGGAGGTTAATGGGCCTTAGTGGGCCATGAGGGAGAAGAGGAGGGCCGGCCAGGGCAGGCCGCGCGCCCCCTCCCCCGTAGTCCGAATAGGACAAGGAAGGGGGGGGGGGGCGCCCCCCTTTCCTCTTTCCCTCCCCCCAAGTCCTAATCCAACTAGGAAAAGGGGGGAGTCCTACTCCCGGTGGGAGTAGGACTCCTCCGGCACGCCTCCTCCTAGGGTCGGCCGAACCCCCCTTGATCCTTTATATACGGGGGCAGGGGGGCACCCTAGAACACACAAGTTGATCTACGGATCTTTCCTTAGCCGTGTGCGGTGCCCCCCTCCACCATATTCCACCTCGGTCATATCGTCGCGGAGTTTAGGCAAAGCCCTGCGCCGGTAGAGCATCATCATCGTCACCACGTCGTCGTGCTGACGGAACTCATCCCCGACACCCTGCTGGATCGGATTCCGGGGATCGTCATCGAGCTGAACGTGTGCAGAACACGGAGGTGCCGTACGTTCGGTACTTGGATCGGTCGGATCGTGAAGACGTACGACTACATCAACTGCGTTGTCATAGCGCTTCCGCTTTCGGTCTACGAGGGTACGTGGACACACTCTCCCCTCTCGTTGCTATGCATCACCATGATCTTGCGTGGCGTAGGAATTTTTTTGAAATTACTACATTCCCCAACACGTCTTGACCGCCTCTTTTGTTCCTTGGAGTAGGGTCCAAGTCCCGTGGATCACGTTCGGTGAGAAAATCATGTTTCCGAAGGTTTCATTCCTTTTGGACTCCGTTTGATATTCCGTTTCTTCGAAACACTGAGATAGGCAAAAAAACAGCAATTCTGGGCCGGGCCTCCGGTTAATAGGTTAGTCTCAAAAATAATATAAAAGTGGAAAATAAAGCCCAATATAGTCCAAGACAGTAGATAAAGTAGCATGGAGCAATAATAAATTATAGATACGTTGGAGACGTATCAACGCTCCATCCTAATCCGCAAGGATGACGAGGTGTAGGTCGACTGCGACCTTCACCTCAGTGCCGCCCACAAGTATAATGTGTGCTCCATCCTAATCTGCAAGGATGACGAGGTGCAGGTCGACGGCGACCTTCTCCTCAGAGCCGCGCCACAAGTATAACGTGTGCTTCATCCTAATCCGCAAGGATGACGAGGTGCAGGTTGGCTGCGATCTTCTCCTCAGAGCTACGCCACAAGTATAACGTGCGCTCCATCTGAACCCGCAAGGATGACGAGGTGCATGTCGATTGTGACCTTCTCCTCAGAGTTGCGCCACAAGTACAATGTGCGCTCCATCCCGATCCGCAAGGACGACGAGGTGCAGGTCATCCATGACCCCCTCCTAAGAACTGCATCACAAACACAAAATACCGTTCTGAGTGAAGAAACAAGTTCCACTCGAAGGCAACCACAAGCATATTCAAAGAAAAGCTAAGTTCAAGATAAATCCCATGAGGTTCCGGACCGCAGATTGAAGTACTCGGGCATTAGGCCCGAAGGAGTTTAACGGTTACAAAACCACTCGGCATACCGAGGAAAATTTAAATGGATCATGAAAGAGTTTGGTCATTCCGCAGAAGGAGGGCTGGCAGGCTCAACAAACTCATCCAGATCGATTCCATCAGGAATCCGAGTAGCAGCAGCAATGAAAGTCTCCATGAAGGACTAGAAGTGAAGCCTCTTGGTGTCGGCAACCTTGATCGCTGCTAGCTTCTCTTCTTTGGCTTCCTTGCAGTGAACGCGAACCAGAGACAGAGCCACGTCAGCACCACACCAAGCAGAAGACTTCTTCCATTCCTGCACTCGACCGGGGATCTCATTGAGTAGAGTCATTAGAGATTCGAGATCATTCTGGAGCGTCGCCCTTGGCCAAAGCGCTGTGTCGATCCGCGACACCGCAACCTTCAGTCGAGCAAGGTAGTCGACAATGCTAGCAAGATGAGATTCCAGTCGGAGCACATTCATGGCAGCTTCATCCTTGACAGGGGAGTTGATGGGGTCCAAGCTCGTTTCAATTTGACCAGTCTCTGCCTCGAAGTTTTGACAGAATTCTGCGCTCACAAAGAAGCAATGAGTCGACGGTTTGACGACTAGTCGACGAAAGCAAATCAATCAGACAAAGACAATACCTTCAAGCATGAGGAATAACTTCTTGGCGAGTCCCCCCCAGATAATTCTCCAGCTCGTCTCTCTTGCGGGAGATGTCTTCCACCTTGTCAGTCAGGGTCCCTTTGTCCTTCTTCAGTCGAGTCACCTCTTTGTTGGCTTCGTCAAGGGCAACCTTCAATTTGGTGTTCTCTTCCTCCAGCTTTCTGACTGAGGCCAGCTTCTGGTCGGCAAGTGTCGTTTTGTCTTCTGCCATTTTTTGTGCAGCCGCAAGATCAGAGTCCTTCTTCTCCAAAGCTTGTCTCATTGTTTCTACAAAGAATAACATTCGAGTTAGAAAAAGGAAGGGAAAGATAGCAGGAGAATCAGTCGGCAAGTTTCCCATACCAGCAGCATCATCCTTAGCCTTCTGCAGATTCGTCTTGGCCAACTCCAGATCAAGATTGAGATGGATTTGCTTCTGCTCCAAGTCAGCAAACCAAGCTCCAAGTTCACAAGATTTCTGTGGTCAGAGGATAGTCAATCGATAGATGTAAAGATTGGTTGCTTCTGAGTTCAAAGAGTAACAGGTTCAAAGAGTTCTAAGACTACTGCCGAATCAAACATTCAACAGTAGTCTCGGGGACTACACCGAGTGGGTGCACTCAGCATGTCCCCACTGGTTCGACTTTCCAATTGACTTGGTCCGTCCAATTGAAAAAAAAGAGAGAGACAAGAAGATATGACTTGTTCTTAGACCATAGCCGACTGCTCGCAGTCGACTGCGGTCTCGGGGACTACACCCAGTGGGTGCACTCAGCGTGCTGATACGTCTCCGTCGTATCTATAATTTTTGATTGTTCCATGCCAATATTATTCAACTTTTATATACTTTTGGCATCTTTTTATACTATTTATTGGGACTAACATATTGATCCAATGCCCAGTGCCAGTTCCTGTCTGTTGCATGTTTTTTTGTTTCGCAGAAACCCAATATCAAACGGAGTCCAAACGGGATAAAGACGGACGGAGAATTATTTTGGAATATTTATGATTTTTCGGAGGAAGAATCAACGCGAAACGGTGTCCGGGGTGGCCACGAGACAGGGGGCGCACCCTCCCCCCTGGGCGCGGCCTGGGCTCTCGTGGGCCACCCGTAAGGCGGTTGATGCTCTTCTTTTGCCGCAAGAAAGCTAATTTTCGGAAAAAAGTCACGGCGAAGGTTTCAGGCCAATCGGAGTTACGGATCTCCATATATACACGAAACGGTGAAATATACACGAAACGGTGAAACAAAGCCAGGAGAGAACGCAAAAACAGAGAGATAGATCCAATCTCGGAGGGGCTCTCGCCCCTCCCAAGCCATGGGAGCCAAGGACCAGAGGGGAAACCCTTCTCCCATCTAGGAGGAGGTCAAGGAAGAAGAAGAAGAAGGGGGCCTCTCTCCCCCTTTCTTCTGGTGGTGCCGGAGCGCTGCCGGGAGCCATCATCATCACCGCGATCTTCACCAACACCGCCGTCATCTTCACCAACATCTCCATCACCTTCCCCCTTCTATATTCAGCGGTCCACTCTCCCGCAACCCGCTGTACCCTCTACTTGAACATGGTGCTTTATGCTTCATATTATTTTCCAATGATGTGTTGCCATCCTATGATGTCTGAGTAGATCTTCGTTGTCCTATCGGTGATTGATGAATTGCTATGATTGGTTTGAGTTGCATGTTTTATTATTGGTGCTTTCCTATTGTGCCCTCCGTGTCGCGCAAGCGTGAGGGATTCCTGTTGTAGGGTTTGCAATATGTTTATGATTTGCTTATGGTGGGTTGCGTGAGTGACTGAAACACAAACCCGAGTAAGTAGGCTGTTTGCATATGGGATAAAAGGGGACTTGATGCTTTAATGCTATGGTTGGGTTTTACCTTAATGAATCTTTAGTAGTTGCGGATGCTTGCTAGAGTTCCAATCATAAGTGCATAGAATTCCAAGTAAGGGATGATATGTTAGCTTATGCCTCTCCCTCAAATAGAATTGCAATAGTGATTACTGATCTAGTAACATAGTCAATTGCTTAGGGGCAATTCCACAACTCCTATCACCACTTTTCCACACTCGTTATATTTACTTTATTGCTTCTTTATCTAAACAGCCCCTAGTTTATGTTTACACGTTCTTTACTTTCTTGTAAACCTATCCTATCACACCTACAAAGTACTTCTAGTTTCATACTTGTTCTAGGTAAAGTAAACGTTAAGCGTGCGTAGAGTTGTATCGGTGGTCGATAGAACTTGAGGGAATATTTGTTCTACCTTTAGCTCCTCGTTGGGTTCGACACTCTTACTTATCGAAAATTGTTGCTATCCCCTATACTTGTGGGTTATCAAGACCTTGTTCTGGCGCCGTTGCCGGGGAGTCATAGCGTTGGGTGAATATTCTCGTGTGTGCTTGTTTGCTTTATCACTAAGTAATTTTTATTTGCTGTTCTTAGTTGTTCTCTATCTTTAGTTATGGATATGGAACACAAAATACCAAAAAAATTAGAGGTACTTGCTACTCATGTAGATGGGGTAACTCCTAAAACCCCCGATTCTCATTATGTGAGAGATATTATGTACTACTTTGATAATCCTGAGAAAACCCCACTCAACTTTATAATGGGAGACACGTTGGATCAACGTGAATAATTTAGGGATTATCGCTCGACACAAACAGGGAAACTATTATGGGATCAATTTATTATGTTGCGTTGGTATGTCTGGAATCTATGCTTGAGATATGATATTACTTGTTGCTCTAGGATGGAGGCTCCACACCTCCCCTTTTCATGCAAATTTAACGATAATGAAACCTTAGCTTCTTATGCTAATGGTATATATGATTACTATGATGTGGAACAAATAGAAGAATTTGTTGCTTTTAAGGCTGCCTATGATATTGAAGCTTTGTTTGAAAAGTATGAAGCTTTTGATGATGATGGTTATAGGCCGGAAAATCTTGCTATACTTGGATATTGCTATGAAAATTATGAATACAATTACTACATTAATGCTTTTATGAAGAAAGTCAACCCTGTCCAAGAAGAGACTAATATTTTGCAGGAAGCTATGGAAGAAGAAATTGATGAAACAGTGAGCTCATTGGATGAAAAAGATGATGAGGAGAGCGAAGAACAAAAGGAGGAAGAGCGGATTAGCTACCCGTGCCCACCTTCTAATGAGAGTAACCCTCCAACTCATACATTATTTAATTCCCCTTCGTGCTTACCGAAGGATGATTGCTATGATCCCTTGAATTTGTTTGAAATATCCCTTTTTGATGATGCTTGCTATGCTTGTGACCAAGATGCCAATATGAATTATGCTTATGGAGATGAACTTGCTATAGTTCCTTATGTTAAACATGAAATTGTTGCTATTGCACCCACGCATGATAGTCCTATTATCTTTTTGAATTCTCCCGACTACACTATATCGGAGAAGTTTGTGCTTATTAAGGATTATATTGATGGGTTGCCTTTTACCATTGCACGTGATGATTTTGATGAATATAATATGCATGTGCTTGCTGCTCCTACTTGCAATTATTATGAGAGAGGAACTATGTCTCCACCTCTCTATGTTTCCAACACGAAAGAATTGTAAGAAACTGCTTATACTATGCATTGGCCTTTACTTGGTGTGCATGAATTCTTCTTTTATGACATGCCGATGCATAGGAAGAGAGTTAGACTTCACCATTTCTTGATATATGTTACTTTGTGCTCACTACTAAATTACAAATCATTGTTAATTAAAATTGGCTTTGATATACCTTGGGATCCGGGTGGATCCATTACTTGAGCACTAAATGCCTAGCTTAATGGCTTTAAAGAAAGTGCTGCCAGGGAGACAACCCAGAAGTTTTAGGGAGTCATTTATTTCTGTTGACTGCTTTCATATAGTTTAAAAACAAAAATAAATAAAGAGGGGAACCTAAAAACTTTTCAAAAAGGAAAGTGAAAGTGAGAAAGACAAGCATTGTTGAAGTGGGAGAGCTCCTTGAACTTTGTTCATGCTCACGGAAACTTTGTGAATCTTGATTACAGAAACTTTTCAACAAAAATAATTATCCCCTTGTACAATTCCATTGTATTATAAAAATAATGTGCCAAGGTTTTCCTTTAGGATGTTTACAATGCTTGTTGGTTTGCACGGTGCAGGGTAGAAACTTCGGCTGTAGTGCGCGAATTTTATTTTTTACTGGAACGTCAAATGGTTATGATTCTTTATGCACTGTCTTGCTGTACAAATTGTTTATTTTTCCTAATTTCGGAAGAATTTTCAAGTACCAGAAGTATGGTGGATGTTCAGATTGCTACAGACTGTTCTGTTTTTGTCAGATTTTGTTTTTGATGCATAGTTTGCTTGTTTTGATGAAACTATCAATTTATATTAGTGGATTAAGCCATGGAAAAGCTATATTATAGTAGACACAGTGCAAAAACAAAATATGAATTGGTTTGCAACAGTACTTAGAGTGGTGATTTGCTTTATTATACTAACGGATCTTATCGAGTTTTCTGTTGAATTTTGCTGTGGATGTAGTGTCTAATCGAGGATGTCTCGATATGAGGAAAAGGAAGAGAGGCAAGAACTCAAGCTTGGGGATGCCCGAGGCACCCCAAGTAAATATTCAAGTAGACTCAAGTGTCTAAGCTTGGGGATGCCCCGGAAGGCATCCCCTCTTTCTTCAACAAGTATCGGTATGTTTTCGAATTCGTTTCGTTCATGCATTATGTGCAAGTCTTGGAGTGTCTTTTGCATTTAGTTTTCATTTTTCTTTTATGCACCATGCTGGTGTGAGATTGTCCTTGGTTGATTTATAGAATGCTCATTGCACTTCACTTAAATCTTTTGAGTATGGCTTTATAGAATGCTTCATGTGCTTCACTTATATCATTTGAAGTTTGGATTGCCTGTTTCTCTTCATATAGACAACCGCCATTTGTAGAATGCTCTTTTGCTTCACTTATATTTGTTAGAGCGTGGGCATATATTTTGTAGAAAGAATTAAACTCTCTTGCTTCACTTATATCTATTAAGAGAGATGACAGGAATTGGTCATTCACATGGCTAGTCATAAAATCCTACATAAACTTGTAGATCACTGAATATGATATGTTTGATTCCTTGCAATAGTTTTGCGATATAAAGGTGGTGATATTAGAGTCATGCTAGTGGGTGGTTGTGGATTAGTAGAAGTACTTGTGTTGGAGTTTGTGATTCCCATAGCATGCACATATGGTGAACCGTTATGTGATGAAGTCGGAGCATGATTTATTTATCGATTGTCTTCCTTATGAGTGGCGGTCGGGGACGAGCGATGGTCTTTTCCTACCAATCTATCCCCCTAGGAGCATGCACGTAGTACTTTGTTTCGATGACTAATAGGTTTTTGCAATATGTATGTGAGTTCTTTATGACTAATGTTGAGTCCAAGGATTATACGCACTCTCACTCTTCCATCATTGCTAGCCTCTTCGGTACCGTGCATTGCCCTTTCTCACCTCGAGAGTTGGTGCGAACTTCGCCGGTGCATCCAAACCCCGTGATATGATACGCTCTGTCACACATAAGCCTTGTTATATCTTCCTCAAAACAGCCACCATACCTACCTATCATGGCATTTCCATAGCCATTCCGAGATATATTGCCATGGAACTTCCATCATCATCATATTTATGACTTGAGCATTCATTTTCATATTGCTTTGCATGATCATAAGATAGCTAGCATGATGTTTTCACGATGTCATTGCTACGCTAGATCATTGCACATCCCGGTACACCGCCGGAGGCATTCATATAGAGTCATATCTTTGTTCTAGATATCGAGTTGTAATATTGAGTTGTAAGTAAATAAAAGTGTGATGATCATCATTATTAGAGCGTTGCCCCAGTGAGGAAAGGATGATGGAGACTATGATTCCTCCACAAGTCGGAATGAGACTCCGGACGAAAAAAAAGAGAAAGGCCAAAAAAAAGAGAAGGCCCAAAAAAAAGAAGAAAAAAGAAAAAAATGAGAGAAAAAGAGAGAAGGGGCAATGTTACTATCCTTTTAACACACTTGTGCTTCAGAGTAGCACCATGTTCTTCATAAAGAAAGTATCCTATGCTTTCACTTTCATATACTAGTAGGAATTTTCATTATAGAACTTGGCTTGTATATTCCGATGATGGGCTTCCTCAAACGCCCGAGGTCTTCATGAGCAAGCAAGTTGGATGCACACCCACTTAGTTTCAGTTTGAGCTTTCATATACTTATAGCTCTAGTGCATCCGTTGCATGGCAATCCCTACTCCTCACATTGATATCTATTGATGGGCATCTCCATAGCCCGTTGATACGCCTAGTTGATGTGAGACTATCTTCTCCTTTTTGTCTTCTCCATACAACCTCCACTATCATATTCTATTCCACCAATAGTGCTATGTCCATGGCTCACGCTCATGCATTGCGTGAAAGTTGAAAAGGTTTGAGAACGTCAAAAGTATGAAACAATTGCTTGGATTGTCATCGGGGTTGTGCATGATGTGAATATTTTGTGTGGTGAAGATGGAGCATAGCCAGACTATATTATTTTGTAGGGATACTTTCTTTGGCCATGTTGTTTTGGAAAGACATGATTGCTTTATTGGTACGCTCGAAGTATTATTGTTTTTATGTCAAATGATAGACTATTGCTTTGAATCACTCGTGTCTTAATATTCATGCCATGATTAGGCATATGATCAAGATTATGCTAGGTAGCATTCCACATCAAAAATTATCTTTTTTATCATTTACCTACTCGAGGACGAGCAAGAATTAAGCTTGGGGATGCTGATACGTCTTCGTCGTATCTATAATTTTTGATTGTTCCATGCCAATATTATTCAACTTTTATATACTTTTGGCAACTTTTTATACTATTTTTTGGGACTAACATATTGATCCAGTGCCCAGTGCCAGTTCCTGTCTGTTGCATGTTTTTTTTGTTTCACAGAAACCCAATATTAAACAGAGTCCAAACGGGATAAAAACGGACGGAGAATTATTTTGGAATATTTATGATTTTCTGGAGGAAGAATCAACGCGAAACGGTGTCCGGGGTGGCCACGAGACAGGGGGCGCGCCCTCCCCCTAGGCGCGGCCTGGGCTCTCGTGGGCCACCCGTAAGGCGGTTGACGCTCTTCTTTTGCCGCAAGAAAGCTGAATTTTGGAAAAAAAATCACGACAAAGGTTTCAGGCCAATAGGAGTTACGGATCTCCATATATACACGAAACGGGTGAAACACAGCCATGAGAGAACGCAGAAACAGAGAGATAGATCCAATCTCGGAGGGGCTCTCGCCCCTCCCAAGCCATGGGAGCCAAGGACCAGAGGGGAAACCCTTCTCCCATATAGGGAGGAGGTCAAGGAAGAAGAAGAAGAAGGGAGCCTCTCGGGGGCCATCATCATCACCATGATCTTCACCAACACCGCCGTCATCTTCACCAACATCTCCATCACCTTCCCCCTTCTATATTCAGCGGTCCACTCTTCCGCAACCCGCTGTACCCTCTACTTGAACATGGTGCTTTATGCTTCATATTATTTTCCAATGATGTGTTGCCATCCTATGATGTCTGAGTAGATTTTCGTTGTCCTATCGGTGATTGATGAATTGCTATGATTGGTTTGAGTTGCATGTTTTATTATTGGTGATGTCCTATTGTGCCCTCCGTGTCGCGCAAGCGTGAGGGATTCCTGCTGTAGGGTTTGCAATATGTTTATGATTTGCTTATGGTGGGTTGCGTGAGTGACTGAAACACAAACCCGAGTAAGTAGGTTGTTTGCATATGGGATAAAAGGGTACTTGATGCTTTAATGCTATGGTTGGGTTTTACCTTAATGAATCTTTAGTAGTTGCGGATGCTTGCTAGAGTTCCAATCATAAGTGCATAGAATTCAAAGTAAGGGATGATATGTTAGCTTATGCCTCTCCCTCAAATAGAATTGCAATAGTGATTACCGGTCTAGTAACATAGTCAATTACTTAGGGGAAATTCCACAACTCCTATCACCACTTTTCCACACTCGTTATATTTACTTTATTGCTTCTTTATCTAAACAGCCCCTAGTTTATATTTACACGTTCTTTACTTTCATG
>LR880972.1:876740033-876762755 GCA_904067115.1 Aegilops sharonensis
TGGAGCCCAGGAGCCAGACGCCATCGTCGATGACGACTACTACACTGGAGGCGCCTACTACTACGTGCAGCCCGCAGACGACGACCAGGAGTAGTTAGGAGGATCCCAGGCAGGAGGCCTGCGCCTCTTTCGATCTGTATCCCAGTTTGTGCTAGCCTTCTTAAGGCAAACTTGTTTAACTTATGTCTGTACTCAGATATTGTTGCTTCCGCTGACTCGTCTATGATCGAGCACTTGTATTCGAGCCCTCGAGGCCCCTGGCTTGTATTATGATGCTTGTATGACTTATTTATGTTTTAGAGTTGTGTTGTGATATCTTCCCGTGAGTCCTTGATCTTGATCGTACACATTTGCGTGCATGATTAGTGTACGATTGAATCGGGGGCGTCACAAGTTGGTATCAGAGCCGACTGCCTGTAGGAATCCCCCTTTCATACTCCTTGGCCGAAGTCGAGTCTAGTCATTGCAAAAACTTTTACTGACATGGCTATGTGTCTTACCGGCACGCGTCACCATTGGGTGGTAGTAGGATCTTTTATTCCTCGACCTATACTCTGGGACTCTGACATCTCTTCTATTCGGGTTAAACGATTTTACTAACTCGGACTCTAGGTTCTCGATAATACTTTCTCCCGGAGAGCCCCTTCAGTCCAGATGATCGCCGGCTGCACCAGAAGATTTCGAAGATACTCTCCGATTTTCTCTCGAGACCTTGTGCCCGTTGCTTTTGCAATTCCCTTCCACCGAAATATCCCTATGGATAAATACCTACACATGTTGTGCTTACTTTTATTCCCAGTCGATCTTGTTATTACAAGATACCCCGAGAATGTTTTGTGCCTACTGCCTTGCAGTTCTTTGCCACCTGAATACCCCTAAGAAAAATTTCTCGCACTTTCCGAGTATCCGCTCATCCCCAGTTGTTCAGATGTTTCACAAAAGTCTTTGAAATACTATTCAATCCTCCAAAAATCCTTAGCCACTTTATTGCTCTGCAAATACTTGTCTACTTGCATTATGGATGCTTCCCATATATCTGGCACTATTCAATAGTATCTTTTGACACCGTCATTTTGATCCTATTGGTTCAACATGTGTGCGAATGCACACAATCATCTATCAACCCTTCTAAATTATCTTTCCGGCTCAGACATCATTTTTGAACATGAGCTGGTTCTCGACCAAACTATTTGTCGTCAATTGTGCCTCTAGTCTATCCAACTTATCCATCCTTGATCAGAGCGACTACTTATGATCCTTTGTTTTAGAAATCGAAATTCCTTTGTTATTAAGCATCGAATTATTCAGATGTTCCATAATATGATGCCCGTGCATTCTTCTTCCTCTGGTTGAGTACCGATGCTCGCCTCAGATCCCTTGTGGACCATTGGTTCCTTTGTTGGATTTTATCCGACAGTGTCCTTCATATTGAATAACCTTGAGAGCCTTTCCATGGGTATATAATGCCTTTGGTAAATTGTATCATCTGCTTTTGAACAATGCTCTACTTTCGAGCTTGTATTATTTACCCCGAAGTTTGTGGTATATGTTCGTAAGATGCCCTGATGGGTTGAACCTATGCCTTCCTTACTATGTGTGAACTCGGAAGTTTTCACGGGTCATACTCATTTGGTATTTCACCAGGTAAAACTTTCAACACTAATGCCATTATCGAAACGAGGAGTGAATGTAAGGTTATGCTTTGGAGAAGTGGGAGTCGACCTTGAACTTTGTGTTCATGCCCATGGACCCGAGGTGGAACTTATCATGGAAGCTTCTCGTAGTAATAATAATCCCCTTGTTATAGCTTCTTCTCTTATCTATGCTTGGTCTTTTGCGACCGTGGATTCGACCATATTGTTCTTCTTTGATCCCATTTCTTGGACAAGTTTAAGTGCTTGCCTTCTGCAAATGATTTCACTTGTCCAACCTCTATCCCGCTCTACCCTTGAGTGTCGGTGTACTAGAGTAGGGGTACCCTAGTACCCCGAACTCGTGCACGGGCAGTTGCAGCACCCCGCGGCAGGGCTGGCCTAGTGACCGCCAAGGTCCTCCGCAGCTCCTTTGGAGCCATTCAAGAACAAAGCAATCAAGGCCCCGGCAAGAGGAGCTTGCTGGGAAGACCACTCAAGGAACGAAGGAAACAAGACCCCGACAAGAGGAGCTTGTCGGGAAGGCTTGGTGAGCGACAAGCTCCCGAGCACGACAAGGGTTCTGCCGCGGCAGGCGACCTCTCTTCATATCCGCTCCAACTCATCCGCCAACGTGTCGCCATGGGGCTACTCCAGGCACGCGTGTCAATGGGCTGTGCCGCCAGCGGGGAGCAGCGATAGGCGGCGCTGACAAGCCACCATCGTGGCAAACGGAGGCGCACTTGACGGTCCCTGTTGCACTGTTCAGGCGACTGGGACGGGCATTTATTACTCTTGTCCCTTGCCGTCAGAATTAGGTATAGGGCACTGTACACTGTACAAGTTGGTGTACCAACCACTGTTTTTCCTGTTTTACCCTAGTCTACTTGCCACCTGTGGTGACCCCTTTGAGCCTATAAAAGGAGGCCCAAGAGCAACATAGAAAGGGTTCGGCTCCGGTTCAGTTCATTCGACTCATTCGAGACCACACTCAGGCTAGGTTTTGTAGCTCTCATTGCTCCCTAGCAAGAACACAATACAATCAACCAAGCAGCAGTAGGAGTGTTATCTCTCTGGAGAGCTCCGAAGCTGGGTAAATCTGCTCGTGTGCATCGCTTCGATCCGCTCTTTGTGCATTTTCCGCCCCCCTCCGAACCACAAGGGACTAGGTCCCATAGGTGTTCGTGGGTCACGATCAGCTTCCCCGACATCTTTGGCGCGCCAGGTAGGGGGCGTCGAGGCTGTGTGAACCCTATCCGGCGTTCACACGAGCAGTTTCTTCATCAACCTTCATCAACATGCCCCCGAAGAAGAAGGCTTCGGCGGCAGCAGAGCCGTCCGCGTCAAACCCACCACCACCAGAGCTGACGAGTGGTGGGGAAGACGCTGGCGGAGGAACGGGCGTCGTCGAGAGAGCCCACGACGCCGCCAGGTCCAAGGACAAGGCGGCGCAGGCTTCGGCGTCCGAATCCGCACCGCGTCCTTCTCAGGAGGCGCGGGACCGATAGCGTCATGATGCTCGCAGCACCATACGCTCGTTGGATCAAGGCCAAGCTGGAGGCTCCCGAGGTCCTCGAGACCCGCATGCACGCCAGCATGCTGGTACGAGCGGAGTACGGTCGCTTGGGCGGGATGCTGTTCCTCCTAACTTGGTTAGGAGTCCGAGCACATCCCGTTCCTCGCTCCGTACGCCATTGCCACCCTCCACTCCAGCAGAAGCCTTGGCGAGAGCTCAACTGCTTCTAGACTACCCTCCAACGGCCGACAAGGTCGACGAATGGAGGGCCACAATCCAGAGTCTCATCGGCTTTGCCAACGGCGACGTTCCGCGGCAACCAACTGCGTCCTTGCCGCGGCGCGACGACCAGGCACGAGCCGGTGGCGACGAGACCTGCGGGGGTGCAACCACCATGCACTCCCCTTCTCGAAGGCCAAGATCACCAGCTCCTCGGATCCACCTCGACAGTGACTCCACCGCCTCGTCGGATCCACGAGCTCGCCGTGATCAGCGCCAAGTTCTTCAAGAACGACAACAAGAAGACGCTCGAACCCGCATCAAGCGCCGAAGAGAAGCGCGGCGTCAATCTGACCAGCGCGCTGGGCCTGCTGTTGACATGCATGCGCCAGGGGAACCAGGTGACTTGCCGTACGCGGTAGGTTGCCCTGCGTTCACTCGTGAGCTGCGGCAAGTCCAGTGGCCCGACAAGAAAAACTTCAAGCCAGATGTGCCAGAGAAGTATGACGGCAGGACACACCCATCGGAGTTCCTCAGCATCTACACCATCGCGGTGCAGGCTGCGGGGGGACGGGACGACAAGATCCTCGCCAACTACTTCCCTCTGGTGCTCAAGCCAAACGTCAGATCTTGGCTCATGCACTTGCCGGACAGCTCCATATCTTCTTGGGCAGATTTGTGCCATCAGTTTGTCGGCGCCTTCACAGGCGGCCACAAGCCACATGGCCAAGAGAGTGACCTTCACCTGCTTGCCCAGAAGGAGGGAGAGTCCCTGCGCAAGTTTATCCAGAGATTCAGTCGTGTGCACTACAACATCCCAGATGTCCACCCTGCCGCGGTGATCAGCGCGTTTCATCAGAACGTGCGGAACCGCGGGATGAGGGAGGAGATGGCGATGTGCAAGGTCAAGGACGTTAGTGAGCTGTATGCCTTGGCCGACAAGTGTGCACGTGCTGAAGAAGGAAGAAGACTCCCAGGAGAGAATGTTGGAGCACAATCTGACAGTGAGGAGACCGCCCCGGCAAAGAAGAGCAGTCGGCGGAACAACAGAAAGAAGAAGAGCAAAGAGGTACTAGTTGTCGAGCAGTCCGGCAACGGGGGTGGCGCCAAGAAGGCCAAGGTTGGCGGCTCCGGCAAGGAGGTTGCCGCTGACACCGATCGCCAAGCTGTGGCGGCCGCCGACAAGCCGGACAGCTCCAACAAGCAGTACTGTAAGATTCACCGCACCAAGGGCCACGATCTCCAGAGTTGCAAGAAAGTCGAGCAGCTAGTTGAGCTACAGAAGGCTGAATACGAGCGGCGAGACAAGGAGAAGGCCCAGGAAGGTGCTGTGGCAGCTAGCAAGAAGCGACCCGGCCAGGGAGGACGCCGTGGCAAGGCCAAGCAGCGGCAAGGAGACAGACCTCCCCGCGGTCGCGACAAGGATGAAGAAGATGATGACGATGAAGACATGGAAGACGATGAAGCTGATGAGCAGGAGTTTCAGAAGGCAACAGAGGTTCTCTGCGTTGACGGTGGTGCTTCTCTGCATACCTCACACCGCCAACTCAAGCAATGGATGCGGGAGGTCAATGCAGCAGAACCATCCGTGGAGTCACGTAGACCTCTGAAGTGGTCCAGCACACCCATCATTTTTGATATTGAGGACCACCCTGACCGCATAACTGCGGTCGGGTGCTTGCCGATGTTGGTCTCACCAACTATCCGCAACCTCAAGGTCACTAAGATGTTGGTTGACGGCGGGGCCGGCCTGAACCTGATCTCCTCTGCAGTGCTCCAGAAGCTTCAAATCCCTGACAGCGAGCTCGAAGAGACTGGCACTTTCCAAGGAATCAACCCAGGAAGGAGCAAGCTGAAAGGGAAGATCACACTGCCAGTAACATTTGGCAGCGAGCTGAATTTCAGGACTGAGAGGGTCACGTTCGACGTTGCCGATTTCCCATTGCCCTACAATGGGTTACTTGGCCGTCCAGCACTCGCCAAGTTCATGGTAGCCTCTCATTACGCCTACAACCTACTCAAGATGCCCGGCCCGATAAGTGTCATTTCTGTACATGGCGACAAGAAAGATGCACTTATCTGCGCCGACAAGATTTACCGGGATGCAGCAGCTGCGACAGATAGCAAACCACTTGCCACTGAAGCTCCTGGGGGGAAGAAGAAGACCACCTTGTCCGGCAAGAACTCTGATGCCTACTCCGGCAAGCGCACCTCTTCGGAGTGCTGCGCTACCGTCGAGGACGCACCATCGAGCTCCACCGGCAAGTGCAAGAAAATGATGGTAGCTCCACCGAAGACCAAGAAGGTGCCCGCCAAGGAGGACGGCACTGGTGGTACCTTCACCATCAGTGCCACGCTTGACCCTAAATAGGAAAGCGAGCTCGTTGCTTTCCTGCGGGCGAATGTCGATGTGTTTGCATGGCAACCATCTGACATCCCCGGTGTTCCCAGGAAAGTAATTGAGCACCACTTAGCTGTCTGTCCTCATGCGCGGCCCGTCAAGCAAAAAGTCAGGAAGCAAGCAGTGGAGCGCCAAGAATTCATAGCAGAAGAGATCAAGAAGTTGGAAGCAGCATGCCTTGTTAGAGGAGTGCTCCATCCCACGTGGTTGGCCAATCCGGTAGTTGTACGCAAGGCAAATGGGAAATGGAGACTTTGTATTGACTTCACGGATGTTAATAAAGCTTGTCCAAAAGACCCATTTCCCTTGCCACGTATCGACCAGATTGTTGACTCCACAGCTGGATGTGATTTGCTTTCATTTCTTGATGCATACTCCGGATATCATCAGATATTCATGGCAGAAGAGGATGAAGAGAAAACCGCATTCATTACACCATGTGGCACATACTGCTTCATACGGATGCCCTTTGGTTTGAAGAATGCTGGTTCAACGTTTGCAAGAGTAGTCCATGACGCCTTTGAGCCACAAATGCACAGAAATGTAGAAGCCTACATGGATGACATAGTGGTCAAGAGCAAGGACAAAGCAACTCTGGTTCAAGACTTAGATGAGACCTTTGCAAATCTGCGCAAGATCAACCTCAGGCTCAACCCCGAGAAGTGCGTGTTTGGAGTCCCCTCCGGCAAGCTTCTCGGGTTCTTCGTGTCTCAGAGGGGAATTGAAGCCAACCCCGACAAGATCAAGGCCATTGAGCAGATTGAAGCACCAAGGCGCGTCAAGGATGTAAGAAGGCTTGCCGGTTGCGTGGCTGCTCTCAGCAGGTTTATCTCTAGGTCAGCTGAGCGCGCCCTGCCATTTTTCAAGATCTTGAAAAAGGCAGGTCCAATGAAATGGACTCCCGAAGCGGAGGCTGCGCTGCAGAACTTAAAGAGGTACCTGTCCTCCACTCCAATACTTGTCGCACCTAGGCCACAAGAGAAGTTGCTGCTGTACATAGCGGCAACCAATCAAGTGGTTAGTGCTGCGTTAGTAGCGGAAAGGGAGGTAGATGAGGAGCCGGCAACCGAGGCAGATGCATCCAGCGACAAGCAGGGGGCTTCGCCGACAAGCTCTGGTCCCGACAAGGACGGATCTGCGCAGGATTGCGACAAGATACAGAAAAGGATGGTGCAGCGCCCGGTCTACTTTGTCAGTTCCCTTCTGCAGGGGGCTAGGTCAAGGTATTCTGGTGTGCAGAAATTGCTTTTCGGCCTCCTCATGGCCTCGAGAAAGCTGCGCCATTACTTCCAAGCACATGAGATAACAGTTGTCACTTGCTTCCCGTTGAAGAGGATACTGCAAAATCCAGAAGCAACAGGCAGGATTGTCGAGTGGGCACTGGAACTGTCAAGCTTTGGCCTCAAGTTTGAAAGCACTTCAACTATCCAAAGCAGAGCACTGGCAGAGTTTATAGCAGAATGGACGCCAACACAAGATGAAGAAATTCCAGAGACGAGCATCCCCGTCAAGAAAGCAAGTAAAGAGTGGCTGATGTACTTTGATGGTGCCTTCTCGCTGCAAGGCGCCGGTGCCGGCGTGCTGCTTATCGCGCCCACCGGAGAACACCTCAAGTACATAGTCCAAATGCACTTTCCCAAGGAGCAAGCAACAAATAATACTGCAGAGTATGAGGGTTTGCTTGCCGGTCTCAGGATTGCAGTGGACCTTGGGATCAAGAAGCTTATCATCAGGGGTGACTCGCAGCTTGTCGTCCGCCAAGTAAACAAAGATTATCAGAGTCCGTTGATGGAAGCCTACGTTGATGAAGTGAGAAAGCTAGAAGAGCACTTTGAAGGCCTGCAAATGGAACATGTGCCAAGAGCTCAGAATGATATTGCTGATGGCCTGTCAAAGTGTGCTGCACTCAAGTTACCTGTGGAACCAGGAATTTTTGTGCTCAAGCTGACTCAACCAACTGTAACACCATCAACTGGACAGAGCAAGAAGAGGAAGTTGGTTTCTGGTGACTACTTTCCGGCAGAGCTCCCTGAAGCCACCGCCAAGAAGGTCCCCAAAATCAACGCAGATATCGCTGAGGAGCAGTCTGCTCCGACAAGCCTTAGGGTTTGTTTCGTTGAAGCAGACGCTCCCGACAAGTTTTGCTTCGGCAAGCTTGTCGGGGATCATCAAGCTCCGGCAGAACCGCAGGTTCTTGCCGTGGAAGCTGATGTTCCCGCAGCGGCAGATGTGCCTTTAGTCCTTGTTGTCGAGCCGCAGGCTCCAACATGGGCGCAACAGATCGTCCATTTCCTTCAGACAGGAGAACTTCCCGAAGAGCAAGAAGAAGCAGAAAGAGTAGCCCGACAGTCAAGTATGTACCAGTTTGTTGATAACATCCTGTACAGAAGAAGACTCAACAGAGTGAAATTGAAGTGTATTTGCCGGGAAGATGGACAAAAGCTATTGGCGGAGATACACGGAGGCATATGTGGTCACCACATTGGCGCAAGAGCACTTGCCGGCAAAGCATTCCGGCAAGGTTTCTTCTGGCCAGAAGCCCTCCAGGATGCAACTGCACAAGTAACCAAGTGTGAAGCGTGCCAGTTCCATTCAAAACAGATACACCAGCCAGCTCAAGCTCTCCAGACGATCCCTTTATCCTGGCCATTTTCGGTCTGGGGGCTCGACATCCTCGGCCCCTTCCCCCGAGCTGTCGGGGGCTTTGAGTACTTGTACGTCGCAATCGACAAGTTCACAAAGTGGCCGGAAGTGGAGGCAGTGAGGAAGGTGACATCACAGTCAGCAGTCAAGTTCTTCAGGTCAATTGTTTGCCGTTTTGGGATTCCTAACCGGATCATCACCGACAACGACACCCAATTCACGAGTCGCACCTTCATGCAGTACGTCCAAGATCTTGGCGCCAAGGTCTGCTTTGCTTCTGTTGCTCACCCGAGAAGCAACGGTCAAGCAGAGAGGGCAAATGCTGAAGTGCTGCGAGGACTCAAGACCAGAACTTTCAACAGGTTGCGCAAGTGCGGAAGAAACTGGATTGAGGAGCTGCTGATGGTTCTTTGGTCGATCAGGACGACGCCAAATCGAGCCACTGGCCAGACACCTTTTGCTCTAGTCTATGGAGCAGAGGCAGTTCTCCCCACGGAACTCGTATACGGATCACCTCGAGTACTCGCTTATGATGAGCTTGAGCAAGAGCAGCTGCGACAAGATGACGCGCTGCTCCTCGAGGAGGATCGTCTTCAGGCTGCTGTATGAGCTGCTCGTTACCAGCAAGCTTTGCGCCGCTACCATAGCCGCGAAGTTAATGCCAGAAGCTTCGAGGAAGGCGACCTTGTTCTTCGGCGCGTTCAATCCGCCAAGAATTCCAACAAGTTGACGCCGAAGTGGGAAGGCCCTTATCGGGTAAAACGAGTCACTAGGCCTGGCGCTCTCCGCCTTGAGACCGAAGATGGCATTCCGGTGAGCAACTCCTGGAATATAGAGCATCTTCGTAAGTTTTACCCATAGGGCACGGTTGCTGGAACCCGTTCCGGCAACCACCCTTTTGTACAAGTCTTGCCGCTGTTGCATGTAATCCTTTGTACAAAGCCGGGCGCAGACCCCGTGCATCAGTAAAGCTTATGTGTTGCGCACAACTTGTCAATTTCATGCTTTCATCATTATTTTGCATGTATTATCTGACATTTTGTGCAGCATCCACACCCGGTAAGCGATAAAGAGCCACTAGGCTCCATAACTTTATTTTCTCTTCTTTCTTCTCATAAGAAAGGAAGGTTCATCCGCCCACAAGTTAGCCGGGGGGGAAGGAGAAGATAATGGTGTGGGCCACCAAGTGTCGCTCGAGGAAGTATCGCCTTGCCGGGAAGCAAACGACAGAAAAGCTAAGTTGCCAAAGTTTGAGCAAACGGTTTTTAAGTTTTTAAGTTATCTTCCTCGAACGATAATACTTTGTATGGAAAACCTGTGCGCGGAGGAACCAACTCGTAGCTAGTCGCACCCTTATTTTGTTTCGAGTCCGCTCAACAACTTAAGTGCGCTGCAACTAGTTGCGACAAGGTTGCTTGTCGGAGGTAGCATCGCCAGCAGGCTGCTGACGTTCCGCACACAGCGCTCGCGGCAAAGGTGCTTGCACCGACAAGTTCCCTAAAAGCGTAGGGCACAAACATACAAAGGAAGGAATCGAGTAAAGGAAATAACATTGCAATCGATGCCTAAGATAGATTATATTACAAAAATAACTTGTCGCAGACCTAATAGATTTTTCTCCTAAACATGATCTGCAGCGACAAGGGAAAGATAAACTTGGTGGCCTAGTCTACGCGGTCGCCATCGAGCCTCTTGACCCCGCTCATCCTGTCCACGATGGGTGCGACAAGGGCCTTGAGCGCTTCAACGTCAACAGTTGGAGGCAGGGACTTGAGGACGTTGGTGAAGTTGACGCCTGGATTGCGGAAGGCCACCTTCATCAGCACCTTCTGGAGGGCGCCGGCGCAGACTTGGCGCGACTCGTCGTCCAGCTGCTTTGGGATATCCTCCCGGAGCCGCTGGAGACCCGTCAACACGCCCTTGAAGAACAGGCTGAGCTTGGCGCCGGGTTGAAGGCGCTCGTCGGTGGAGTACCCGAGGTCCACCATCCCCAGCTCCATCAAATCATTATGGATGGCGGCGGCAGTATCCACAAGACCCTCCGTCCAGTGCATCACGCTGTCTCCGAGAGTATTCTGGGCGGTCACAGCATTCGACAGCAGCTCCTCGTTGGCTTTGATCTTCTCCAACAGGCCCGCTTCTCGCTCCTTGGCGCCGTCCAGCGTCTCCGTCAAGGTGGTCATTTTCAGCTCCAGATCCGCCTTGGAATCCTTGGCGGCGTCGAGCTCTTTTATCTTCTCAGCGAAACGACCCTGTAACTCGCCGAGAGTGTAGGCGTCCTTCTCGCGTTCGCGCTTCAGCCCGGTGAACTCCTCGGCGCTCTTCTGGAGGGTGGCCTCCAGCTGAGCCACCCTCGTCTCCAATTCCTTCTTGGCGGCCTCGGCAGCTGCGGCGGCGTCCTTTGCCTCCTTGAGTGCTCCGCCAATTGATTGCTCGCGTGCGGCAAGATCTTCCTCATAGCTGTCGAGGTTGATCTTCCGCTGCGCCAGCTCACCTTCTTGCGCAGAGAGCTTCTCGCCGGCAAGCCTTTGCTGCTCCTCGACCTCGGCCTTCTCCAGGATGAAGGCCGTGCGCTCTTCGGAAAGCTGCTCCCGTGCTTCTGCTATGTCCCGGAGAGTTTCCTTGTTGGCGCGCCGAAGCTCTTCTGTGCGCTTCTCCATGTCAGCTCCCGCCCTCGCGACAAGTGCTTCCCGCGACTCCAGCTTGGCTTGTCGGGCGCGGTAGAGCGACAACAGCTTCTTCAGTAGCTGCTCCTCCTCAGACTCGCCACTGCTGCTGCTTGGCGCGTTAACCAGCGACAACCCAGCGGAGGCGAGCAGCTCCACGTCGAAGGTCTCTCCCTCGACCGGCGCCCTGGAGCTCGACGCCCATGGAAGCTTGATGAAGACACCTTCGCCGTCCTTCAGATAGGCGCCGGGCTGGGGCTCTTCGGAGTCTGGTGCAGCATCGGTGGCGGGGGGATCGGCGGTCGGTGCAGCGCCTGGCGCTCCTGCGGCCTCAGGGCCGTCAGTATGATCACCAGACCCCTCCCCAGCCTCTGCGCCAGCAGCCTTGGCGGCCTCCTCGCCGGCGGACCCATCGGCGCCGGCCTCCTCCTCCATGTTGGCGGCGTCGTCGTTGTTGCCGCGAGCGTCCTCCTCGCCGGCAACCTCGGTCTCCATCGGCTCTCCGGCAGATGGATCTGATGATCAGAGAAAGAAAGAATAGTCAAGCAAATGTTCAAAAAGAACAGAAGAAAAGGAACCCAAGGGAAATTTTCAGTTAAGAAGATTACCTGCAATGGGATCTGTAGCCGCGGTCTCCACCACAGGAGGGTCGTCGGCGCTGCCCCTTGTCGGAGAAGCTCCCCTTGTCGGAGAGGCCTCCCTTGCCGGAGAGCGTTCCCTTGGCAGAGATTTCTCCCTTGGCGGCGTAGTTGAAGCAGACAGGACTTCAGGAGTGACTTCCGGGACTTCCTGATGAGGCTGCTCTGCTCCTACATAAATCAACAAGCCAGAAATCAGTAAAGAAGGAGCACCCAAGCACACCTAACCGTAAGAAATGAATCAAATATTTATGCTGGGGGCTGTGCTGGGGGCTGCTCTGATGAAGGGTCGCCGGATCCGGCAAGGGAGTCTCAGACGTGCCTCCTGTCGCCACAGGGGAATCGTCTTCGATGACAACCACCGGAGTCTTGGCCCTCTTCGACGCCCTCTGAGCCAGCGTCCTGAAAAAGGAAAGAGCTCAGAATGAAACAAGTCAGATACAAAATAGAGCAGAAAATTGAAGAGCTACAAGTAGCAGCGACAAGATCTTACTCTTCCTCTTCTTCCTCGGAGTTGAGAGCGGAGAAGTCAAATTCCGCTCCGGTGCGACGAGCTGGAGGAGTAGGCTCCCTCGGACGCTTGGCGGGTGCGGGGGCCGTGGCTCCAGAAGGCCCCGCTCCCGTTGCTGTGGCGGCAGGAGGCGCTCCCGCGGCAACAGTGCTTGCCGCGGTGGAGCGCGTCGGGCGGCGAGGCGGCTGTTGGGCCGTCTGCCGCCCCGCCACTTCTCCGGTCTTGCGGAGGCGTCTTCTTGGCGAGGACACGGGCTCCTCCCGCGGCAAGCTAATTGACGGCGGAGGGGAGGCACCCCCGGCAGGCTCGTTCGGCTCGGCGTCGGGCTCGGCCTGCTCCTCCTCACCGGCGAACTCCTCTCGATCGGCAAAGCTTGCCGCCTCGGCTGCCTCTGCCTCCTCGACGGAGAACCCAAACACGCCAGCGGCAGCAGCTTCTGCCGCCTCCTCCAACCTTGTGGCGATGCGCGCCATCTCTTGCTCGGTGGTGTCGCGGGTGAGCCGTTTCTGCTCGTCGGCACGGATCGGCACTTCTTCCAAGTTGTCGAAGAACTGCTGCACGATGTCGTTGGCGGGCTCCTGCCAAGTTGGAACGATTCCATGGGAATCGCACAACGGCATCATCGTGCGGATGCGGTCAAGCGACGAGTTGTTGTACAAGGGCACGACTCCCCTCGGCAACATGAACCACTCGGGGTGATCTGCATCAGGCTTGAACAGCTCCCGCAGCATAACATCCAGCTCCAAGACAGTAAAGTTCCAGTTGAGGCCCGGACGCAGCCTCATGATGTCCGCCACGTTTTGGAACTCCCAAGCAGGCCTCCCCCTCTCCTGCAAGGGCGCAATGCGGCGGCGAAGGAAGTCCGCGCCAACAGCTCCTACGGTAAGCCCGGCGTGCCTGAGGCGCAGGATCCGGGTCACGGCAATCTTCAACTTGGCATCCTCCGGCGCCAAGTTGCTCCAATCATTGCCGCGCACTATGGGGGTTTGGCGCAGGGCAGTGAAAGGCTGCGGGTCCTCCTCTAAGATCCAACACCAATCGGCTCTCCACTCCTCCCACTTGCTGCGCAGCTCTCCGTCAAGATATGCTTCCTTCTTGCCGATCCTGGAGATCCATGCAATCCCTCTGGCAAGCGGCTCTCCTCTCACAACACGAGGCATGAAGTAATGGCGGAAAAGTGCTACATTTGGGTGGACCCCGACAAAGTTCTCGCAGAGGTGTGCAAAAACTGCCATGGTGAGGACGGCGTTGGGGGTGAAATCAAGGAGGCGGAGGCCATATGTGTTCATGACGTCGCAAAAGAATTCTGAAAAGGGCGGGCAGAGCCCGCAGTGGAAGAAAAGCGCGAAGAAGGGTTACCCGATGGAAACCTTCTCGGATGTGGCAGCGGAGATCACCCTCGTGCGCGGGTGCGCCCGCGTCTCCGTCGACCAGAAGAGGTAATACAGCTCTCGCATCTCCTTCGCATCGAGCAGGGGATCGAAGAGGGCCCGCTCCTTCCGCAGCGCCGCGAGCCGCCGCGCCTCGGCCGACTTCACCCCTTTGCCCTTGTCGGCTTTCGGAGCCATGGCGGAGGTGGTGGAGGAATCCGACGGCGCTGGTGGCGCCGGTGGCAATGGGGAGGGGGCGGAGCGTCGCTCTCTTTTTGGACTCGAGAAGAAGGGGGGAGCGGCGGTGGTTTTGTGATGTGACAGCAATGGCAAGTGGGCGTCCTGCCCCTGTTTCCCCTGCTTATAAGGAGGGAGAGGGGGCGGGCGTTCCGATTTTCCCATTAAAGAAAGCCTCCACGATCCCTCCCACGACGCCACGTCCGGAACGTGCCGTTCCTGGGGGACGTGGTGGGTCCAAGGAGAATAACTGCGCGATCTAGGCCGCGCGTGCCCGTGCACTGTTTTGGGCCTGTCCCAACAGAGCTCGGCGCCGTGTATGGATCGGGGGCTATGGCCCAGGCTCGGGGGCTCCTGTCGGTGTACTAGAGTAGGGGTACCCTAGTACCCCGAACTCGTGCACGGGCAGTTGCAGCACCCCGCGGCAGGGCTGGCCTAGTGACAGCCAAGGTCCTCCGCGGCTCCTTTGGAGCCATTCAAGAACAAAGCAATCAAGGCCCCGGCAAGAGGAGCTTGCCGGGAAGACCACTCAAGGCACGAAGGAAACAAGACCCCGGCAAGAGGAGCTTGTCGGGAAGGCTTGGTGAGCGACAAGCTCCCGAGCACGACAAGGGTTCTGCCGCGGCAAGGCGCTTGCCACGGCAGGCGACCTCTCTTCATCTCCGCTCCAGCTCATCCGCCAACGTGTCGCCATGGGGCTACTCCAGGCACGCGTGTCAATGGGCTGTGCCGCCAGCGGGGAGCAGCGATAAGCGGCTCTGACAAGCCACCATCGAGGCAAACGGAGGCGCACTTGACGGTCCCTGTTGCACTGTTCAGGCGACTGGGACGAGCATTTATTACTCTTGTCCCTTGCCGTCAGAATTAGGTATAGGGCACTGTACACTGTACAAGTTGGTGTACCAACCACTGTTTTTCCTGTTTTACCCTTGTCTACTTGCCACCTGTGGTGACCCCTTTGAGCCTATAAAAGGAGGCCCAAGAGCAACGTAGAAAGGGTTCGGCTCCGGTTCAGTTCATTCGACTCATTCGAGACCACACTCAGGCTAGGTTTTGTAGCCCTCATTGCTCCCTAGCAAGAACACAATACAATCAACCAAGCAGCAGTAGGAGTGTTATCTCTCCGGAGAGCTCCGAAGCTGGGTAAATCTGCTCGTGTGCATCGCTTCGATCCGCTCTTTGTGCATTCTCCGCCCCCCTCCGAACCACAAGGGACTAGGTCCCATAGGTGTTCGTGGGTCACGATCAGCTTCCCCGACATTGAGTATACCCTCTGGTACCGCGAGAATATCAGGGAACTACATAACTTCTTATGGGTTCTTCATCAACTGTTATTTCTCACCGATTCCAATTTTCCTGGGTTCTGGGTTGTCGTCAACCGAGAACACTGATAAATGAATCAATTCCGCACTTCGATTCAATAACCTTTCACTTCATCATTCCTTTGACTCGATGTCGTCGCTGATTGATTACATCTTCATGAAATCTCGACAAATGTGTCGCGATCATCATCAACCTTATGAGATTTCCAGGATATCAATCGGATTCATGAAGAGAAATACCATCCTTGCCCTCGATGAGTCGTGTTATCATCGGCCACCTTATTGACTCCCCTCCGACACAAACTTGTTCGTGTTTTGTGTTGTACCTTGAGTTCCTTGCTGCCTAGCATTGTTCTTCTTTACCTTGAAATATTACCACCTTTTATGTCAAGAATGTCGTGGGGAATTTCACCACCTCTTAAGAATTCTTGGTATGGTGAAACTTTTCACCATCACCATTCTTCTTGGGTCCTCGTGTTGATTCCAACCGGGGTACCAACAAGTGAGCGGTGCTGTTGGATTCTGCCCTTCTAGCAACCCTATTGCTTCGAAGTTAATGGTCGGCCGTTCATTCTTATACTATTGATTATTGAATCATCATTCCGACATTGGTCGTGCAACCCAGCCCATATTCCGGGTGCACCTCTCATCCAATGTTTAACTGTGTATGTTCTCCTCAAGCATACACCATTTTATCATTTAATCCGACAAATGTTATCTCCTTGTTCACATAACTGTGGAAATCCACCTTTTTGGAAATCTCGAGGATTTTCGCTGATTCCATCAGCTACCCCCTCATCCTCTCCTTGATTTAATGATGAGCTCTTGTTTCGGAACTTGCTCCCATAGTTCATTTCCCGAGAATCTTCGATGTCATCTCGTCAATTTGTATCGCACCTTTTCTCCTCAAGCATCATGAGATTGAGGTATCCTAACACCGATCAGATCTGAATCTCGGTCAGATATGATGATTGGAACATTTTTCCAAGAGTCATAACACTAGTCTTTTATGACCCGGTAAGGTGATGGCATGCCCAGTACACCTGGCCGGATGACCTGCTGTTATAGTTTCCTTCTTAACAAGGTTAACCATTTTTTTCGTGAGGAAATTGAATGCCTTGTTTAATAAGTTTATCCTGATGGATCCTTTGTGTATCCAAAGTCTGACGTTTGCTTGAAGACCATGTCAATGATATCTCGAAGCATGTCTTTGATACTCCGATTTTCAACAAGAACATTTAATGCCCAATGCTAAATGTTTCTTTATCAATTATCCAAACACCGTTGTATGGGTAATGTCATGAAATTTCTCTCCCCTACCAAAGAGGTTTTCTACATTATATCCTGTCATGGATATCCTGCTCTGCTTATCATTGGGAAGGATATACCCCTGGAATATCTGATAATCATATTTTCCTTTCCATTATTTGGTTTAACCTTTCTGGTGATCATTATGGTCTAAGCAATATTAATTCCCTGCTTATGTAAACCCCTCGGTGTACAATTCTGTCAGTAAGACCCTGTTACTTTTGTTGATGACATTTCGGTAACCACCTATGGACGAGAACTTTGCCTATTGGTCCGCCTCGTTGCAACGAGCAGGAAGATGGTTCTCTTCGTCCCTCGCCCTTGGTACCAACGTTGTTGCCGACATAGCTGACATGGTACTCCCTGACATGCCTTGCTATCATGACCGTGCAAGATGTCACAACTCCTAAAAAAACCACATGGTGGGCCCATAACCCACAGTTCCACATGATCGAAACTTGACTCTCCTGTACACCCCCAATTTCCAAAGTTATTCCTCGCGCTTGACTTCTTATGTAACTTACGGGCCCCTTGCCAAGTGATCTATTCGGGTATCAGACGCAATACTTATTCTCGTTGCTCTGAACCCCTTCACCTTTTGATAGGCATTGAACGCTTGCCTATCGGTTTGAAACTTCTCATGGTACCTTCTAACTTTGCTCTCGACATCTTCTTAAGTTTCAATTCGAGAGATACTTAAGCTTCTTCCCCTGGGTTAACCGTCTGATGCTCGATCTTGTTAGAATCCGTCCTTATAGGGTTCTCCCTTCTCACCCTTTCGTAAGTACGGTGAAGATCCTGAAGGAAGGACGACAAACTTCATCATGATGACCTGAAGTCGAGGACTGAAGACATCAATGTAATGGATCGACCTCTTCGAGAAGAGCAACTATGACCGAGAAGAATAGTTAGAATTTCGTAACTAGATCCCTTCCCCCTTATAACCGTTCCTAAATCTCGGGACGAGATTTCTTGTAGTGGAGGAGAATTGTGACGCCCGGGTAATTAGGCTACAGTAATCCCACATTAATGATGCCACATCACCACGGTTACTGATGTTAACGTCACGTTAGTTCAAAATCGATTCGAAATTCAAATTCAAAATATGGCAAACCACAAAAGTTTTCGAACATCAAAACTAAATTGTTTGGGTTGTGCCAAATAATGCATAAGTAATATTGATGAAGAAACCAACCTCTTTGAAAGTGTTTGATTGTCCTAAAGTAAATTAAATAGTAGCAAAACAATTAATCAAATGCTTTTTACAATTAATAAATTATTAAACTATTCTATCTAGTTGCCCAAACTTATGTGGCCGTAGTATAATTATTTAGACTAAATTAGGGACTACTTTTATAAGTCATAAATCTAAAATAAAAGTGAAACTAAAAGTAACACAAAAATAAATAAAAGAAAAAAAACAGAAAAAAAACAAGGAGAAGAAAAGGAAAGCACCCCCCCCCACTGGGCCACGGCCCAGCAGGCCTCCAGGCCGAACGGCCGGCCCACCAGGCCTAATCGGCCACCCCCACTCCCTTATCCCCATCGCCAATCCCGGCCGAACGGCTGGCCCACCAGGCCTAATCGGCCACACCCCACTCCCTTATCCCCATCGCCAATCCCGCTGCTCGTCGCCCCACCTCGCCGGCGTAGAAAGCCTCCACGATCCCTCCCACGACGCCACGTCCGGAACGTGCCGTTCGTGGGGGACGTGGTGGGTCCAAGGCGAATAACTGCGCGATCTAGGCCGCGCGTGCCCATGCACTGTTTTGGGCCTGGCCCAACAGAACTCGGCGCCGTGTATGGCCCAGGCCCGGGGGCTCCTGTCGGTGTACTAGAGTAGGGGTACCCTAGTACCCCGAACTCGTGCACGGGCAGTTGCAGCACCCCGCGGCAGGGCTGGCCTAGTGACGGCCAAGGTCCTCCGCGGCTCATTTGGAGCCATTCAAGAACAAAAAAAATCAAGGCCCCGGCAAGAGGAGCTTGCCGGAAAGACCACCCAAGGCACGAAGGAAACAAGACCCCGGCAAGAGGAGCTTGTCGGGAAGGCTTGGTGAGCGACAAGCTCCCGAGCACGACAAGGGTTCTGCCGCGGCAAGGCGCTTGCCGCGGCAGGCGACCTCTCTTCATCTCCGCTCCAGCTCATCCGCCAACGTGTCGCCATGGGGCTACTCCAGGCACGCGTGTCAATGGGCTGTGCCGCCAGCGGGGAGCAGCGATAAGCGGCGCTGACAAGCCACCATCGTGGCAAACGAAGGCGCACTTGACGGTCCCTGTTGCAGTGTTCAGGCGACTGGGACGGGCATTTATTACTCTTGTCCCTTGCCGTCAGAATTAGGTATAGGGCACTGTACACTGTACAAGTTGGTGTACCAACCACTGTTTTTCCTGTTTTACCCTTGTCTACTTGCCACCTGTGGTGACCCCTTTGAGCCTATAAAAGGAGGCCCAAGAGCAACGTAGAAAGGGTTCGGCTCCGGTTCAGTTCATTCGACTCATTCGAGACCACACTCAGGCTAGGTTTTGTAGCTCTCATTGCTCCCTAGCAAGAACACAATACAATCAACCAAGCAGCAGTAGGAGTGTTATCTCTCCGGAGAGCTCCGAAGCTGGGTAAATCTGCTCGTGTGCATCACTTCGATCCGCTCTTTGTGCATTCTCCGCCCCCCTCCGAACCACAAGGGACTAGGTCCCATAGGTGTTCATGGGTCACGATCAGCTTCCCCGACATTGAATATACCCTCTGGTACCGCGAGAATATCAGGGAACTACATAACTTCTTATGGGTTCTTCATCAACTGTTATTTCTCACCGATTCCAATTTTCCTGGGTTCTGGGTTGTCGTCAACCGAGAACACTGATAAATGAATCAGTTCCGCACTTCGATTCAATAACCTTTCGCTTCATCATTCCTTTGACTCGATGTCGTCGCTGATTGATTACATCTTCATGAAATCTCGACAAATGTGTCGCGATCATCATCAACCTTATGAGATCTTCCAGGATATCAATCGGATTCATGAAGAGAAATACCATCCTTGCCCTCGATGAGTCGTGTTATCATCGGCCACCTTATTGACTCCCCTCCGACACAAACTTGTTCGTGTTTTGTGTTGTACCTTGAGTTCCTTGCTGCCTAGCATTGTTCTTCTTTACCTTGAAATATTACCACCTTTTATGTCAAGAATGTCGTGGGGAATTTCACCACCTCTTAAGAATTCTTGGTATGGTGAAACTTTTCACCATCACCATTCTTCTTGGGTCCTCGTGTTGATTCCAACCGGGGTACCAACAAGTGAGCGGTGCTATTGGATTCTGCCCTTCTAGCAACCCTATTGCTTCGAAGTTAATGATCGGCCGTTCATTCTTATACTATTGATTATTGAATCATCATTCCGACATTGGTCGTGCAACCCAGCCCATATTCCGGGTGCACCTCTCATCCAATGTTTAACTGTGTATGTTCTCCTCGAGCATACACCATTTTATCATTTAATCCGACAAATGTTATCTCCTTGTTCACATAACTGTGGAAATCCACCTTTTTGGAAATCTCGGGGATTTTCGCTGATTCCATCAGCTACCCCCTCATCCTCTCCTTGATTTAATGATGAGCTCTTGTTTCGGAACTTGCTCCCATAGTTCATTTCCCGAGAATCTTCGATGTCATCTCGTCAATTTGTATCGCACCTTTTCTCCTCAAGCATCATGAGATTGAGGTATCCTAACACCGATCAGATCTGAATCTCGGTCAGATATGATGATTGGAACATTTTTCCAAGAGTTATAACACTAGTCTTTTATGACCCGGTAAGGTGATGGCATGCCCAGTACACCTGGCCGGATGACCTGCTGTTATAGTTTCCTTCTTAACAAGGTTAACCATTTTTTTTCGTGAGGAAATTGAATGCCTTGTTTAATAATTTTATCCTGATGGATCCTTTGTGTATCCAAAGTCTGACCTTTGCTTGAAGACCATGTCAATGATATCTCGAAGCATGTCTGTGATACTCCGATTTTCAACAAGAAAATTTAAAGCCCAATGCTAAATGTTTCTTTATCAATTATCCAAACAACGTTGTATGGGTAATGTCATGAAATTTCTCTCTCCTACCAAAGAGGTTTTCTACATTATATCCTGTCATGGATATCCTGCTCTGCTTATCATTGGGAAGGATATACCCCTGGAATATCTGATAATCATATTTTCCTTTCCATTATTTGGTTTAACCTTTCTGGTGATCATTATGGTCTAAGCAATATTAATTCCCTGCTTATGTAAACCCCTCGGTGTACAATTCTGTCAGTAAGACCCTGTTACTTTTGTTGATGACATTTCGGTAACCACCTATAGACGAGAACTTTGCCTATTGGTCCGCCTCGTTGCAACGAGCAGGAAGATGGTTCTCTTCGTCCCTCGCCCTTGGTACAAACGTTGTTGCCGACATAGCTGACATGGTACTCCCTGACATGCCTTGCTATCATGACCGTGCAAGATGTCACAACTCCTAAAAAAACCACATGGTGGGCCCATAACCCACAGTTCCACAGGATCGAAACTTGACTCTCCTGTACACCCCCAATTTCCAAAGTTATTCCTCGCGCTTGACTTCTTATGTAACTTACGGGCCCCTTGCCAAGTGATCTATTCGGGTATCAGACGCAATACTTATTCTCGTTGCTCTGAACCCCTTCACCTTTTGATAGGCATTGAACGCTTGCCTATCGGTTTGAAACTTCTCATGGTACCTTCTTACTTTGCTCTCGACATCTTCTTAAGTTTCAATTCGAGAGATACTTAAGCTTCTTCCCCTGGGTTAACCGTCTGATGCTCGATCTTGTTAGAATCCGTCCTTATAGGGTTCTCCCTTCTCACCCTTTCGTAAGTACGGTGAAGATCCTGAAGGAAGGACGACAAACTTCATCATGATGACCTGAAGTCGAGGACTGAAGACATCAATGTAATGGATCGACCTCTTCGAGAAGAGCAACTATGACCGAGAAGAATAGTTAGAATTTCGTAACTAGATCCCTTCCCCCTTATAACCGTTCCTAAATCTCGGGACGAGATTTCTTGTAGTGGAGGAGAATTGTGACGCCCGGGTAATTAGGCTACAGTAATCCCACATTAATGATGCCACATCACCACGGTTACTGATGTTAACGTCACGTTAGTTCAAAATCGATTCGAAATTCAAATTCAAAATATGGCAAACCACAAAAGTTTTCGAACATCAAAACTAAATTGTTTGGGTTGTGCCAAATAATGCATAAGTAATATTGATGAAGAAACCAACCTCTTTGAAAGTGTTTGATTGTCCTAAAGTAAATTAAATAGTAGCAAAACAATTAATCAAATGCTTTTTACAATTAATAAATTATTAAACTATTCTATCTAGTTGCCCAAACTTATGTGGCCGTAGTATAATTATTTAGACTAAATTAGGGACTACTTTTATAAGTCATAAATCTAAAATAAAAGTGAAACTAAAAGTAACAGAAAAATAAATAAAAGAATAAAAACAGAAAAAAAACAAGGAGAAGAAAAGGAAAGCACCCCCCCCCCCCACTGGGCCACGGCCCAGCAGGCCTCCAGGCCGAACGGCCGGCCCACCAGGCCTAATCGGCCACCCCCCACTCCCTTATCCCCATCGCCAATCCCGCTGCTCGTCGCCCCACCTCGCCGGCGTAGAAGGCTACCCCACGCCGGCGTAGAAGGCTACCCCACGCCGGCGCCGCCTCCTCGTCCTCCTCCCCGCCAGAAACGCCCCGAGCCCGGAGCCGCTCGACCCCGACGCCAGCACCTCCCCCGAACGACGCCGCCCCGTGCTGGGCTTCCTCCTTAGCCTCGCCGCCGCCGGAGCTCCTCGCCGGATGGCCTCCCCGGAGCGCTCCCTCGCCGGTCTGCTTCTTCTACGTCGACGCCGTCGTCTCCGACCACCACCCCGACCCCCGCTGCCATGATCCCTGCACCCCGTCGTGAGCCTCGCTCCCTCCCCTCTCCTTCAGGCGACCCCACCTGCGGCGCTGTGCGAGTGCTCGCGCTCGTCGCCGCAGCCTTCGCACTGGCCATCCCCCCCGCGCGCTCCTCGCCACCGCGCCCACCGGCGTCGTCCGGCTTGCGTGCCTGTGGTCACCCCCTTACGTCGCGCGCCCGTTGGCCGTCCACCGCGGCGCCCGCAACCGCGCGGTTCTGCCGCAGCCATGGGCTGCTCGCCCTTCGCCTAGCTCCGCCATGGCCTCATCCTTCCACCTCCCCT
>LR880972.1:876763684-876781152 GCA_904067115.1 Aegilops sharonensis
CCCGGGCTTTCGTCCTGTCGCCGCTCGGGCTCAGCCTCCGCCGCCCCGCGCCCCCCCTGGGCGTGCGGCCGCTCGGGCTGGTGCCCGACGCCCAGCTCTGCCCCAGCGCCCGTTAACGCCCGACCCTGTATGGCCCTCTAGGCCACTGCCAAACAGGGCCCACGCCCCAGAACATTTTATAAAAAAAGGAAAGGAATTAAAATAAATAAATAATAATTAAAATATTAATTAATTAATTAAGTAAATAATTAATTTAATTAACCTAATGACTAATTAACCTAATTAACTACTGTTAATTAGCTAACAGAGTATGACGAACGGGACCCACATGTCAGGTTGACCAGTCAACTCTGTTGACTACTGACGTCAGCATGACATCATGCTGATGTCATTAATTCATTTTCGAATTAATTAAATAATTATTTAAATTCCAGAAATTAATAAAATCTTTAGAAAATCATATCTTTTAATCCGTAACTTGGATTAAAATATTTTCAACATGAAAGTTGCTCAGAACGACGAGACGAATCCGGATACGCAGCCCGTTCGTCCGCCACACATACCTAACATAGAAAACACACAACTTTCCCACTTCGGTTCATTTGTCCGAAAACGCGAAACACCGGGAATACTTTCCCGGATGTTTTCCCCATTCGTCGGTATCACCTACTACCGCGATTGGGCACCCCTAGCATAGTTACTTGTCATGTCATGCATCGATAGTCATCTGTTTGCATGGTATTTATTGTTTCTTCCCCCTCTTCTCTCTGGTAGACTACGAGACCGACGCTGCTGCTGCCCAGTTCGATTACGGAGTTGACGACCCCTCTCTCTTGCCAGAGCAACCAGGCAAGCCCCCCCCCCCTGATCACCAGATATCGCCTACTCTCCTCTATACTGCTTGCATTAGAGTAGTGTAGCATGTTACTGCTTTCCGTTATTCCTATCCTGATGCATAGCCTGTCTTTGCTACTTCTGTTGATACCTTTACCTGCAATCCTACTTGCCTAGTATAGGATGCTAGTATTTCCATCTGTGGCCCTACATTCTTGTCCGTCTGTTGTGCTATACTATCGGGCCGTGATCACTCGGGTGGTGATCATGAGTATATACTATATACTTTATACATGATACATGTGGTGACTAAAGTCGGGTCGGCTTGTGGAGCACCCGCGAGTGGATCTTTGAGGCGGAGCGACAGGGCAGGTTGAGACCGCCTAGGAGAGAAGTGGGCCTGGCCCTGTTCGGCGTTCGCGGATACTTAACACGCTTAACGAGATCTTGGTATTTGATCTGAGTCTGGCCATTTGGTCTATACGCACTAACCAACTACGCGGGAACAGTTATGGGCACTCGACGTCGTGGTATTAGCCGAAGCATTTCGTGACGTCAGCGACTGAGCGGCGCGCGCCGGATTGGACTGGAACGCCACTAGGCTAGGTCTGCTTCCGGCCACGTACGCAACGTGTAGGTGTGCTAAGGGCGATGGGCCCAGACCCCTGTGCGCTTAGGTTTAGACCGGCGTGCTGACCTCTCTGTTATGCCTAGGTGGGGCTGCGACGTGTTGATCTTCCGCGGCCGGGCATGACCCAGAAAAGTGTGTCCGGCCAAATGGGATCAAGCGTGTTGGGTTATGTGGTGCACCCATGCAGGGAAGTTAATCTATTCGAATAGCCGTGATCTTCGGTAACAGGACGACTTGGAGTTGTACCTTGACCTTATGACAACTAGAGCCGGATACTTAATAAGACACACCCTTCCAAGTGCCAGATATAACCCGGTGGTTGCTCTCTCTCAGGGTTACGAGGAGGGGATCGCCGGGTAGGATTATGCTATGCGATGCTACTTGGAGGACTTCAGTCTACTCTCTTCTACATGTTGCAAGACGGAGGCTGCCAGAAGCGTAGTCTTCGACAGGATTAGCTATCCCCCTCTTATTCTGGCATTCTGCAGTTCAGTCCACTGATATGGACCTTTACACATATATCCATGCATATGTAGTGTAGCTCCTTACTTGCGTGTACTTTGGATGAGTACTCACGGTTGCCTTGTTCCCCCTTTTCCCCCTTTCTTTACCCGATTGCTGCAACCAGACGATGGAGCCCAGGAGCCAGACGCCACCGTCGATGACGACTACTACACTGGAGGCGCCTACTACTACGTGCAGCCCGCGGACGACGACCAGGAGTAGTTAGGAGGATCCCAGGCAGGAGGCCTGCGCCTCTTTCGATCTGTATCCCAGTTTATGCTAGCCTTCTTAAGGCAAACTTGTTTAACTTATGTCTGTACTCAGATATTGTTGCTTCCGCTGACTCGTCTATGATCGAGCACTTGTATTCGAGCCCTCGAGGCCCCTGGCTTGTATTATGATGCTTGTATGACTTATTTATGTTTTAGAGTTGTGTTGTGATATTTTCCCGTGAGTCCCTGATCTTGATCGTACACATTTGCGTGCATGATTAGTGTACGATTGAATCGGGGGCGTCACACTCTTACTTATCGAAAACTGTTGCAATCCCCTATACTTGTAGTTATCACGTGCCCCCACTAGTTCAGGTTCCACTTGACATGATCTGCTCAGACCGAGTGGAAAAGTTCTGTTCAAAGACCCCTGTCGAATCAAACATTCGACAGTGATCTCGGAGACTACACCCAGTGGGTACACTCAGCGTGCCCCCACTGGTTCAAAGATTCAATCAGCACAACTTAGTCGACTCAAGAGGAAAAACTATTCAGCAGAAATTGAAACACCCAGTGGGTGTACAGATGCAAAGTGCAGACTGACAAATAGATGGTAGCATATCCTAACAGAACAAGTGTCAAGATAGAAGATCAGTCGGAAATAAGCTAGCCTAGACGTTGGTCTGGAGTGCTGAGCTGGCGTCATAAGCAGCTTGACTAGCCTCGCGAACCACTTTCATCTGCTCCATCATGATGCCTGCTTGGCATATAGCTTCCTTGGCAGCGCTCACTTGGTCCTTTGGGACGTGATGGGCGGTGAAAAGTGAAGACAGTGGATCAGCTGGAGCCTGTGCAGTCGACGCTGAAGGCTGCGCACTTGACAATGGAACGGCAAAAGTAAGAGAAGCCCCGTTGATGTCTCCGGACTGCTGAATCACCAGTTCCGTCACTGGCGTCGACTGAGGCGTCTTGCTAGTTGATGTTTTCCTGCTCAAAGTCTTGCTCCTCCTTCCCGTGGGCCTCAGTGGCACATCCTCGTCGTCGTCTGGAAGTTCAATAACATTGGGTGGAGCTGCAAAGGAATCAATCGCAAGAGTTCATTCGACCGTCAAAATGGCAGATAAAGTAAAGACAATATGGCAAGAGTTATACCCGCATTGGAGGTGACTGCATCTTCCATCTCCTCATCATCATCATCTTTATAAACAGAAGTCCCAGAGGTAGCAGTGCTACAAATTTCAAAGTTCGTTCGGTCAGGCCTTCCGAGGCGAGTCAACCAAAGATCAAGTCATGCTAAACTAAGAAGTCGAATTTAAGGATTACCCAAAAGCAATGGGGACATCCACTTTGATCTTGGGCAAGGCCTTCCGAGGTTTTGACGGCGCAGCTTTGGGCTGCTTCGGAGCCTTCTCAGTCGGCACAGGAGAAGACGTCCGAGTGCGCTTTGAAGTTTGTCCAGTCTGTGCAGTCGCTTTGCCACGGATATTTGCTAGGTCATGGGTATGCTTGGATCGCCTTTCGGTGCGAGGGGGGAGTCGACTTCCTCACCACCACTTGAGTCGTCACTCTCCTTGTCTTCTCCCCCATCAGAATGCTAGTCGCTGCTGTCGCCCCCGCTCGCCTCTCCCTCTTGCTCCTGCTCCTGCTCCCCATTGGGCATCGAATACGTCTCAGTATAAATCTGCAAGACACAGAGTCGACCGGATTTCAGTCGGTTTCAAAAGCAATTGCATGCCAGAACAAAAAGACACTCGGATGGAAACAGTCAGACCTTTTCTGGTTCGTTGGTGTTGTCGAATGGATGGACCCTCCTAGCCCCCCTGGGGTTGTCCTTGTTGCCAGTGATGCCCTGCAACCACTGCGCCACCGTCTCCTCATCGACTTCTTCCGGGTGGATCCGAGTGCTGTCTTCAATACCCGAGTACATCCACATTGGATGATCACGGGCTTGGAGTAGCTGGACACGTCGACGGAGAAATACCTCTAGCAAGTCCATGCCAGTCACACCATCGCGAACAAGTTGGACTACTCGATCAACCAACAAATTCACCTCCACTTTCTCAGCAGGAGTCACTTTCAAGGGGGAGGGTTTCTCAACTCGATCCATGGAAAACGGGGGAAGGCCAGTCAACTGAGCAGGAGTCGGCTGGTCCTTGCAATAGAACTAGGTCGACTGCCAACCTCTGACTGACTCGGGAAGAATGATAGCTGGGAAAGTGCTTTTACCCCTCATCTGGATCCCTAAACCTCCACACATCTGAATCACGTGTGTCCTCTCATCACTCGGATTAGCCTTTTTTACAAACTGAGAACGACAAGTGAAAATGTGCTTGAAGAGACCCGAGTGCGGTCGACACCCCAGAAAGTTTTCGCACATGGACACGAATGTAGCAAGGTACGTGATGGTGTTGGGAGAAAAGTGATGAAGTTGGGTGCCGAAGAAATTCAGAAAACCCAGAAAAAGGATGTGGGAGCAAGGAGAAACCGCGGTCAACGTGCGTGGCAAGAAGGACACACTCACCCTCTTGCGGCCGCGGTTCGGTCTCGTCCTCCGGGAGCCGCTAGGAACGGGGAATCAATCCCCCCTCCTCCAGATCCTCCTGCTGGATCATGGAGCGAATCCAGTCGCCCTGAATCCAGCCGGGCGGCAGGCCAGATCTCGACGACGACCCGCCCCGGCTCGCCTTCTTACCCTTCGCCTTCACCATTGCCTTCTTCGCACGCTCCAGGGCTGCTGTGTTGTCCTTTGCCATCGCTGCGAGTTGCGCTCGGGCTGGGCGGTGGCATCGAGGGAGGAGGCGGGCGCAGTGGAGAAGCAAAGGAGGAAGAAAGGAAATGAGGCGTACAGTGCAAAGGCGCCGGCCCAGAAGCCTTATATGGGCTTGTTCACTGAGTGACTGACTTGTGGGCCCAGGCAATCCTGTCAAATCCCGCAACAGTCGCGCACGCGGTACGTGGCGAAAAAGGTGGCGTAGAGATCGAGGCATCCCTGCCTAATCCACTCCGATTACCGCGGCCCTCTCCGCCCTGCGCGCTTCCCCAAATTTCGAATCCCACGAGATCCAGGAACGACAGAGCAGTCAATCATGCCGAAGATTTTATACCATATCAAACACTCGAAGCTGATCAACAAAGTTCACTCGAAAACTTTTGAATGGCTTAAGGCGACTGAAAATGAAGTCTAAGTTTTTGCATGGTTCACCAATCCAAGTAAAGTGCTTCTGAAGCATGAAAGTTTGGTCGGAACCACCTTCAACTCCGTCTCCACTCGGACCTAGAACCATTCGGGGGCTAATGACGATGACATGTACCTAGGGTAGGGTAATAGACCAGGTCTAAGAACCCTACCCAAGGACACTGCCCTACAGTCAAGGACATTCAAAGGACAGCAGATTCTACCGACTGAAATTGCCACAAGACACAACCCACTCGACTGTGGGTTCACCCAGATATATAGCCCAATTCCATTCGACCAGTATATATTCATTCGACCATACCAGAAACCACTCAGAGAACAGAAGATCTAAGGCCACTCTGAATGACAACGGTCGGGCGTTCACTCTCTTAATGATCATTTATATGACTTTAATGCTTGCGTTACCAGTAACGTTCCCTCTTTATGTACATTGAACCCCTTGTAACGTGGGCTGGCTGGGGTCCTGGCGCACTCTATATAAGCCACCACCTCCACTGGTACAAGGGTACGCACCCCCTGTAACTTCACGCATAATCCAATCGACCGGCCTCAGGGCGCCGAGACCTAGGGCTGTTACTTCCTCTGAGAGGGGCCTGAACTCGTAAATCTTGCGTGTACAACTTCACCGTAGCTAGGATCTTGCCTCCTCATACCTACCCCCATTCTACGGTCAGACTTAGAACCACGACACCTCCCCCCTGCCCAAACCAAATTGGACAAGGGGTGGGGGCGCGGCTCCCCCTTTCCTTCTCCCTCTCCCTCCTTTCCTTCTTTCCCACTCCGAAAAAGAAAGGGAATCCTACTAGGACTTGGCACTCCCCTAGGAGGGCCGGACTCTCTCCCTCCCTCCTTTATATATGTGGGCAGGGGGCACACCAAGTCTTCTTTTAGCCATGTGCGGTGTCCCCCTCCACAGTTACACACCTCGGTCATATCGTCGTAGTGCTTAGGCGAAGCCCTGCGCCGGTAACATCATCATCACCGTCACCACGCCGTCGTGCTGATGGAACTGATCTCCCTCGTCCTCAACTGGATCAAGAGCTCGAGGGACGTCATCGTGCTGAACGGGTGCTGAACACGAAGGTGCCATATGTTCGGTGCTTGGATTGGTTGGATCGCAAAGACGTTCGACTACATCAACTGCGTAACTAAACGCTTCCGCTTTCGGTCTACGAGGGTACGTGGACACACTCTCCAGTGTCCTTGCTATGCATCTCCTAGATAGATCTTGCGTGATCGTAGGAATTTTTTTGAAATACTGCGTTCCCTAACAGTGGTATCCGAGCCAGGTCTATGCGTAGATGTTATATGCACGAGTAGAACACAAAGGGTTGTGGGCGATAATAGTCATACTGCTTACCACCAACGTCTTACTTTGATTCAATGGTAATGTTGGATGAAGCGGCCCGGACCACATTACATGATCGCGTTCATGAGACTGGTTCTACCGACGTGCTTCGCACACAGGTGGCTAGCGGGTGTCTGTTTCTCCAACTTTAGTTGAATCGAGTTTGACTACGGCCGGTCCTTGTTGAAGGTTAAAACAACACACTTGACAAAAAATCATTGTGGTTTTGATGCGTAGGTAAAAACGGTTCTTGCTAGAAGCCCGTAGCAGCCACGTAAAACTTGCAACAACAAAGTAGAGGACGTCTAACTTGTTTTTGCAGGGCATGTTATGATGTGATATAGTCAAGGCATGATGAGATATAAATTGTTGTATGAGATGATCATGTTTTGTAAAAGTTATCGGCAACTGGCAGGAGCCTTATGGTTGTCGCTTTATTGTATGAAATGCAATCGCCATGTAATTGCTTTACTTTATCACTAAGTGGTAGCGATAGTCGTAGAAGCAATATAGTTGGCGAGACGACAACGATGCTATGATGGAGATCAAGGTGTCAAGCCGGTGACAATGGAGATCAGGACGGTGCTTTGGAGATGGAGATCAAAAGCACAAGATGATGATGGCCATATCATGTCACATATTTTGATTGCATGTGATGTTTATCCTTTATGCATCTTATTTTTCCTAGTACGGCGGTAGCATTATAAGATGATCCCTCACTAAATTTCAAGGTATAAGTGTTCTCCCCGAGTATGCACCGTTGCTACAGTTCGTCGTGCCGAGACACCATGTGATGATCGGGTGTGATAAACTCTACGTTCACATACAATGGGTGCAAGCCAGTTTTGCACACGCAGAATACTCGGGTTAAACTTGACGAGCCTAGCATATGCAGATATGGCCTCGGAACACTGAGATCGAAAGGTCGAACGTGAGTCACATAGTAGATATGATCAACATAGAGATGTTCACCATTGAAAACTACTCCATCTCATGTGATGATCGGACATGGTTTACTTGATATGGATCACATGATCATTTGGATGACTAGAGGGATGTCTATCTAAGTGGGAGTTCTTAAGTAATATGATTAATTGAACTTTAATTTATCATGAACTTAGTCCTGATAGTATTTGCATATCTATGTTGTAGATCAATAGCTCACATATAGCTTCCCCGTTTTATTTATGATATGTTCCTAGAGAAAACGAAGTTGAAAGATGATAGTAGCAACGATGCAGACTGGGTCCGTAATCTGAAGATTATCCTCATTGCTGCACAGAAGAATTATGTCCTTGATGCACCGCTAGGTGACGGACCTATTGTAGGAGCAGATGCAGACGTTATGAACATTTGACAAGCTCGGTATGATGACTACTTGATAGTTTAGTGTGCCATGCTTTACAGCTTATAACCGGGACTTCAAAAATGTTTTGAACGCCACAGAGCATATGAGATGTTCCAAGAGTTGAAATTGGTATTTCAGACTCATGCCCGTGTCGAGAGGTATGAGACCTCTGACAAGTACTTTGCCTACAAGATGGAGGAGAATAGCTCAACCAGTGAGCATGTGCTCAGAATGTCTGAGTACTACAATCGCTTGAATCAAGTGGGAGTTAATCTTCCAGATAAGATAGTGATTGAAAAAGTTCTCTAGTCACTATCACCAAGTTACTGGACTTCGTGATGAACTATAATATGCAAGGGATGAAGAAAACGATTCCCTAGCTCTTCGCGATGCTAAAATTGGCGAAGGTAGAAATCAAGAAAGAACATCAAGTATTGATGGTTAACAAGACCACTAGTTTCAGGGAAAAGGGGCAAAGGAAAAGAAAGGGAACTTCAAGAAAGAATGGCAAGCAAGTTGCCACTCCCGTGAAGAAACCCAAAGCTAGACCCAAGCTACTGTAAAGGAAATGTTTACTGGAAGCGGAACTGCCCCAAATACTTGGTGGATAAGAAGGATGGCAAAGTGAACAAAAGTATATACGATATACATGTTATTGATGTGTACTTACTAGTGTTCATAGTAGCCCCTGGGTATTTGATACCGGTTCAGTTGCTATGATTAGTAACTCGAAACAGGAGTTACAAAATGAACAAAGACTACTTGAGGGCGAGGTGACGATGTGTGTTGGAAATGATTCCAAGGTTGATAAGATCACCATCGCATACTCCCTCTACCTTCGGGATTAATATTGGAACTAAATAAATGTTATTTGGTGTTTGCGTTGAGCATAAATATGATTGGATCATGTTTATTGCGATACGATTATTCATTTGAGTCAGAGAATAATTGTTGTTCTGTTTACATAAAGAAAACCTTCTATGGTCTTACATCCAATGTAAGTGGTTTACTGAATCTCGATCATAGTGATACACATAATATTGATGCCTAAAGATGCAAAGTTAATAATGATAGGGCAACTTATTTGTGGCATTGCCGTTTAGGTCATATTGGTATAAAGCGCATGAAGAAACTCCATGCTGATGGGATTTTGGAATCACTTGATTATGAATCACTTGATGCTTGTGAACCATGCCTCATGGGCAAGATGACTAAGACTTCGTTCTCTGGAACAATGGAGCAAGCAACTGACTTATTAGAAATAATACATACTAATGTATGTGGACCAATGAGTCTTGAGGCTTGCGGCGGGTATTAATATTTTCTGACCTTCGCAGATGATTTAAGCAGATATGGGAATATCTACTTAATGAAACACAAGTCTGAAACATTTGAAAAGTTCAAAGAAATCCAGAGTGAAGTTGAGAATCATCGTAACAAGAAAATAAAGTTTCTACGATCTGATCGCGAAGGCAAATATTTGAGTTACGAGTTTGGCCTTCATTTAAAACAATGTGGAATAGTTTCACAACTCACGCCACCTGGAAAACCACAGTGTAATGGTGTGTCTGAATGTTGTAACCGTGCTTTATTAGATATGGTGTGATCTATGATGTCTCTTACTGATTTACCACTATCGTTTTAGGGTCATGCATTAGAGACAACTGCATTCACGTTAAATAGAGCACCATCTAAATCCGTTGAGACGACACTGTACGAACTATGGTTTAGAAAGAAACCTAAGCTGTCGTTTCTTAAGTTTGGGGCTGCGATACTTATGTGAAAAAGCTTCAACCTGATATGCTCGAACCCAAATCGGAGAAATGCGTCTTCATAGGATACCTAAAGGAAACTGTTGGGTACACCTTCTATCACAGATCCGAAGGCAAGATCTTTGTTGCTAAGAATGGATCCTTTCTAGAGAAGGAGTTTCTCTCGAAAGAAGTGAGTGGGAGGAAAGTAGAACTTGATGAGGTAATTGTATCTTCTGCCGAATTGGAAAGTAGTTCATCACAGAAATCAGTTCCAATGATTCCTACACCAATTAGTGAGGAGGTTAATGATGATGATGATGAAACTTCAGATCAAGTTACTACCAAACCTCGTAGGTCAAAAAGTGTATGATCCATACCAGAGTGGTACGGTAATCCTTTCTGGAAGTCATGTTACTAGACCATGACGAACCTACGAACTATGAGGAAGCGATGATGAGCCTAGATTCCGCGAAATGGCTTGAGGCCATGAAATTTGAGATGGGATCCATGTATGAGAACTAAGTATGGACTTTGATTGACTTGCCTGATAATCGGCGAGCCATTGAGATTAAATGGATCTTCAAGAGGAAGACGGACGCTGATAGTAGTGTTACTATCTACAAATCTTGAATTGTCGCAAAAGGTTTTCGACAAGTTCAAAGTTGTTGACTACGATGAGATTTTCTCACTCGTATCTATGCTTAAAGTCTGTCCGAATCATGTTAGCAATTGCCACATTTTATGAAATTTGGCAAATGGATGTCAAAACTACATTCCTTAATGGATTTCTTAAAGAAGGGTTGTATATGATGCAACTAGAAGATTTTGTCAATCCGAAAGGTGCTAACAAAGTGTGTAAGCTCCAGTTATCCATTTATGGACTGGTGCAAGCATCTCGGAGTTGGAATATACGCTTTGATAGTGTGATCAAAGCATATGGTTTATAAAGACTTTTGGAGAAGCCTGTATTTACAAGAAAGTGAGTGGGAACTCTGTAGCATTTCTGATATTATATGTGGATGACATATTGTTGATTGGAAATAATACAGAATTTCTGGATAGCATAAAAGGATACTTGAATAAGAATTTTTCAATGAAAGACCTCAGTGAAGCTACTTACATATTGGGCATCAAGATCTGTAAAGATAGATCAAGAAGCTTGATAATACTTTCGATGAGTACAAACCTTGATAATATTTTGAAGGAGTTCAAAATGGATCAGTCAAAGAAGGAGTTCTTGCCTGAGTTGTAAGGTGTGAAGTTGAATAAAGACTCAAAACCCGACCATGGCAGAAAATAGAAAGATATTGAAAAGTCATTCCCTATGCCTCAGTCATAGGTTCTATAAAGTATGCTGAGGGAGTCCTGGATTAGGGGGTGTCCGGATAGCCGAACTATCACCGTTGGCCGGACTCCTGGACTATGAAGATACAAGATTGAAGACTTCGTCCCGTGTCCGGATAGGACTTTCCTTGGCGTGGAAGGCAAGCTTGGTGATACGGATATGTAGATTTCCTACCATTGTAACCGACTCTGTGTAACCCTAACCCTATCCGGTGTCTATATAAACCGAAGGGTTTTAGTCCGTAGGACGAACAACAATCATACCATAGGCTAGCTTCTAGGGTTTAGCCTCTCTGATCTCGTGGTAGATCTACTCTTGTACTACCCATATCATCAATATTAATCAAGAAGGAGTAGGGTATTACCTCCATCGAGAGGGCCCGAACCTGGGTAAAAACATCGTGTCCCTTGCCTCCTGTTACCATCCGCCTAGACGCACAGTTCGGGACCCCCTACCCGAGATCCGCCGGTTTTGACACCGACATTGGTGCTTTCATTGAGAGTTCCTCTATGTCGTCACCTATAGGCCCGATGGCTCCTTCAATCATCAGCAACAACGCAGTCCAGGGTGAGACTTTTCTCCCCGGACAGATCTTCGTATTCGGCGGCTTTGCACTGCGGGCCAATTCGCTAGGCCATCTGGAGCAGATTGAAAGCTACACCCCTGGCCATCAGGTCAGATTTGGAAGCCTGAACTATACGGCCGATGTCCGCGGAGATTTGATCTTCGACGGATTTGAACCACAGCCGAGCGCGCCGCACTGTCTCGATGGGTACGATCTAGCTCTGCCGCCGAACAGCGCCCTGGAGGCCACACCAGTATCCGCTCCGACCCTTAATCTGAAGCCGGTTTCGCCGATCGAGGACGGTTGGTTGGACACCGCCTCGGGGGCTGAAATCTCCACGGCGATTGAGCCGAACATCATCCCTGTCCTTTGCGAAGCTCGTGACTCCCAGGTGCCGGACTCCTCTCCGGACTCCAAACCCTCCGCGCCCCTGCCAATCGAATCCGATTGGGCGCCGGTTATGGAGTTCTATGCCGCGGACATCTTTCAACACTCGCCCTTTGGCAACATCCTGAATTCACTAAAGTCTCTCTCTTTATCAGAAGAGCCCTGGCCGGACTACGGTCAGGAAGGTTGGGATGCGGATGACAAAGAAATTCAACGCCCACCCACCACCCACTTTGTAGCCACTATCGATGATTTAACCGGCATGCTCGACTTCGACTCCGAAGACATCGACGGTATGGACGACGATGCGGGAGACGACCAAGAACCAGCGCCTACAGGGCACTGGAAGGCCACCTCGTCATACGAAATATACATGGTGGACATCCCAAAAGATGAGAACGGCGATGGAACAACGGAGGATGACCCCTCCAAGAAGCAGCCCAAGCGCCGGCGTCAGCGGTGCCGCTCTAAATCCCGCCACAGCAAAAACGGTGATTCCGGCACGGGAGATAATAACACCCCAGACAGTGCCGAAGACAACCCCCTCCAGCAGGATTCAACACAGGAGGAGGGAGAAGCCAGCCCTCATGATAGAGCGGCAGAGAGGGAGGTGGAGGACGATAATTATACGCCTCCCTCTGAAGCTGAGGCAAGCCTCAACGACGACAAATTTGTCGTGCCTGAGGATCCCGCCGAACAGGAGCGTTTCAAACGCAGGCTTATGGCCACGGCAAGCAGCCTCAAGAAAAAGCAGCAGCAGCTTAGAGCTGACCAAGACTTGCTAGCTGACAGATGGACTGAAGTCCTTGCAGTCGAAGAGTATGAACTCGAACGCCCCTCCAAGAGATACCCAAAACGCAGGCTGCTACCCCAATTAGAGGAAGCAGCACCTAAACCTACATCACCAGCGCATGATGCGGCCGACTGGCCACCCCGTGGCCGCGACAGAGTGGCCTCTAGACCCTCCATTCAAGCCGCACCCCGGCGCCGCTCGACCAAGGCACGGGGAAACGCGCCAGACCTGCGAGACATATTGGAGGACAAGGCAAGGCAAACAAGATCGATCTACGGATCGCGTGGGCGCCCCACGACACGTGATGATAACCGTCACGCCGGATACATCAACTCCGGCCGGGCCGAACACAGTAGACAAAGCTCATTTGAGCTGCGTCGTGATATAGCCCAATACAGAGGCGCCGCACACCCACTATGCTTCACAGACGAAGTGATGGATCATCAAATCCCCGAGGGTTTCAAACCCGTAAACATCGAATCATACGATGGCACAACAGATCCTGCGGTTTGGATCGAGGACTACCTCCTCCATATCCACATGGCCCGCGGTGATGATCTACACGCCATCAAATACCTCCCACTCAAGCTTAAAGGACCAGCTCGGCATTGGCTTAACAGCTTGCCAGCATAATCAATTGGTTGTTGGGAGGACCTGGAAGCCACATTCCTTGATAACTTCCAGGGCACATATGTGCGACCACCAGACGCCGATGACCTCAGCCACATAATTCAGCAGCCAGAAGAATCGGCCAGACAATTCTGGACACGGTTCCTAACCAAGAAAAATCAAATCGTTGACTGTCCGGATTCAGAGGCCCTTGCAGCCTTCAAACATAACATCCGCGACGAGTGGCTTGCCCGGCACCTAGGACAGGAAAAGCCGAAATCCATGGCAGCCCTCACAACGCTCATGACCCGCTTTTGCGCGGGAGAGGACAGCTGGCTAGCTCGTAGCAACAACTTGACCAAAAACCCTGGTAGTTCGAATACCAAGGACATCAATGGCAGGTTGCGTCGCAACAAGAACAAGCGCCGCATTAACAGCGATAATGCGGAAGATACGATAGTCAATGCCAGATTCAGAGGCTCTAAACCCGGTCAGCCGAAAAAGCCGTTCAAAAGAAATACTCAGGGCCCGTCCAATCTGGACCGAATACTCGATCGCTCGTGCAAAATACATGGCACCCCCAAAAAACCAGCCAACCACACCAACAGGGATTGTTGGGTCTTCAAACAGGCAGGCAAGTTAAATGCCGAACTCAATGACAAGGGGCTGCATAGCGATGACGAGGAGGAGCCCCGGCCGCCGAACAATAGAGGACAGAAGGGTTTCCTCCCACAAGTGCGGACGATGAACATGATATACGCAACCCATATACCCAAAAGGGAGCGGAAGCGTGCGCTAAGGGACGTATATGCGATGGAGCCAGTCGCCCCAAAGTTCAACCCATGGTCCTCCTGCCCGATCACCTTTGATCGAAGGGACCACCCCACTAGCATCCGCCACGGCGGATTCGCCGCATTGGTTCTTGACCCAATCATTGACGGATTTCACCTCACTAGAGTCCTGATGGACAGCGGTAGCAGCCTAAACCTGCTCTATCAGGATACAGTGCGCAAAATGGGCATAGACCCCTCAAGGATTAAACCCACAAAGACCACCTTTAAAGGCGTCATACCAGGTGTAGAGGCCAATTGTACAGGCTCAGTTACACTCGAAGTGGTCTTCGGATCCCCGGATAACTTCCGAAGTGAAGAGTTAATCTTCGACATAGTCCCGTTCCGCAGCGGCTATCACGCACTGCTCGAACGAACCGCTTTTGCAAAGTTCAATACGGTGCCGCGCTACGCATACCTCAAGCTCAAGATGCCAGGCCCTCGAGGAGTAATCACAGTCAATGGAAACACCGAACGCTCTCTCCGAACGGAGGAGCATACGGCGGCCCTCGCGGCGGAGGTGCAAGGAAGCCTCTCACATCAATTCTTGAGTCCGGCCACTAAACGTCCGGACACTGTCAAACGCGCCCGGAGTAACCTACAACAAGACCGCCTGGAACGATCCAAGCACGCGTAGCAATCTGGCCCCAACCCCAGCCCTCGCAAAATTGCGAAGCCAGTACTACGCGTACATAACTACGCTCTGGAGATACCATGGGCATAAGGGGAGGGGCACGACCACGGCACGCCCAGAATGCGGCTCAACCGCACCAGGGGCTCCCGATTGTGTCATTCTTTTTCTTTCTTCTTTTTTCTTACTTTCAGGACTCTGTTTTCCAGAAGTCCTGTCCGGCACTAGAATTGCCGAACTCACGATGCAACAGCCAGGGAAGCAGAAAGCTACGTCGAGTGTCTAGGTGGTCTCTACTATGATCATTATACCTGTTTTACATACCATCCCGCAGCTTACCCCTGGAGGGGGACATGTTAAATAGTCCCATCCCTTGCTTATCGCACTATTTGTATCGTTCTGCTTCCATTGCAGTACCTTTTTGAATAAACAATACATAGCTTTTGCCTATTATTGCACTCCTTTCTTTATCTATATATATGTTCATTTCATGACATGTTGCACCCGTACACTTTGGTACGGCCAATACACCAGGGGCTTAAGTACCCCAAAAGTATGGTGTGATAAGTCCGAACACTTTCACAAGTGCGGCACCCCGAACTTATAGCATTATATGCATCGGCTCCGAATCATGTCTTGGGTCAATAGTTGGGTTTGCCCGGCTCCCATGTTTAGGTACCTTATGTTCCGTTATATCGGCTAAGGTAGCGCTGGGAGAACCACTGCGATTGTGCCCCGGTTGAGCTGGGTTGAGCACCTCAGTGGAGAAAGCTAAAACTGACCGTCATGATAGGGCGAGAGCCGGTCGCTGTTTGAGAGGTTTTTTCGGGTCCCTAAAGACTTATGCCGCTTAGAGCAAGGAGCCGGCATTGTCCGGCCAAGGCGTGGATAGCGCCCCGAACTCGGTCTTCCGAATACTAGGGGCTTCGCCGAAATTTAAAATTATAGAATTCTATGGCTAAGTGAGAGTGTTCAAGCACTATAAGTCCGGTTGCCTTGTTCGTTGCGTTGAGCGCCTCCCTCGACAGACCCAAGAATGGGAACAAGAGCGCTCAAGTTTATCCCGAACACCCCAGCACTCGTGGCATGGGGGCTGAAGCCAACGACTTGCCATCTCTCAAATTTGATAAACGGCCGCACAAAAGGTAATATTTTAAATTCACAAGCGTTGCTTAGCGCATATGAACAAGTTTTCAGCGTACATGATAACAAATGCGAGTCTATTCAAAAATTACATCTTTGGAGCATTCACCCGCTATACGGCGGGCACCCTTCATGACGCCCTCATAGTACATTTCGGGCTTGCGATGCTCCTTGCCCTTCGGTGGCCCGTCCGTCACAAGCTTCTCCGCATCCAGCTTGCCCCAATGCACTTTAGCACGGGCAAGGGCCCGACGGACACCTTCAATGCAGACGGAGCGCTTGATGACTTCAATCCATGGACAGGCGTCCACCAGCCGCCGCACTAGCTCGAAGTAGCTCCCAGGCATGGCTTCCAATGGCCACAGCCGAACTATGAGGCCCTTCATGGCCTGTTCGGCGACCTTGTGGAGCTCGACCAGCTGCTTCAGCTGGTCGCTCAGGGGCACCGGATGTTCGGCCTCAGCATACTGAGACCAGAACACCTTCTCCGTCGAGCTCCCCTCCTCGGCGCGGTAGAACGCGGCAGCATCAGACACACTACAGGGCAGATCTGCGAATGCTCCTGGAGAACTCCGGATTCGGGTAAGTAATAGATAATTCCCTTTCACATGCTTGCTTTGCATAAAGAATGCCTTACCCGCTGCTATCTTCTATAATGATTCAATTTCTTGGAGGGCTTTTTGGGTTTTGGCCTTAGCGGCTTTGGCACTCTCAAGAGCCGAGGCGAGCTCAGACTCTCGAGTCTTCGAGTCACGCTCCAAACTCTCGTGTTTTTCCACGAGAGCCTGGAGCTCTTGCCGCACCTCCGCCACCCGCTCCTCCTGCTTCTCTCGCTCGGTGCGCTCCGCGGCCGCTTTGCTTTCGGCCGCGGACACCGCTTCCTTCAGGGTCGCCACCTCGTTCGTGGCCCCTACAATACCCACGTTATTCCTGTCATTTTTTGCAACCGAATCCTTTCTATAAGGTATTTCTTTAATAAGGTATTGCTTACCTTCCCTGTCCTCGAGCTGCTTCTTGGCAAGGCCGAGCTCGTTCTCAGACCGCTCGAGGCTCTTCTGAAGGAAATATGCCCTAGAGGCAATAATAAAAGTTATTATTTATTTCCTTATATCATGATAAATGTTTATTATTCATGCTAGAATTGTATTAACCGGAAACATAATACATGTGTGAATATATAGACAAACAGTATGTCACTAGTATGCCTCTACTTGACTAGCTTGTTAATCAAAGATAGTTGTGTTTCCTAACCATGAACAAGGAGTTGTTATTTGATTAACAAGGTCACATCATTAGTTGAATGATCTGATTGACATGACCCATTCCGTTAGCTTAACA
>LR880972.1:876839525-876849999 GCA_904067115.1 Aegilops sharonensis
TAAAAAACAATTCGAGTAATGGCTTGGTAGTGGTGTGACGTCATGCCATGGAAAACGTCAGCAGATTGAACTTGTGTACATATTATTATTCTCTCTACGGTGGAATGTGGAATTTATTTTGCAGAGCCGGACACTATCCTGGTGTTCACAATCTTCTATCATTTGGAGGAGGAACCCGCCTTGCAATGCCAAGCAATATACACGCCGGACTTATCGTCATTGAAGCCTGGTTCAGGGGCTACTGAGGGAGTCCTGGATTAGGGGGTGTCCGGATAGCCGGACTACCATCATCAGCCGAACTATCATTTGCCGGACTATCATCATCGACCGGACTCCAAGACTATGAAGATACAAGATTGAAGACTTCCCCCCGTGTCCGGATGGGACTTTCCTTGGCGTGGAAGGCAAGCTTGGCGATACGGATATGTAGATCTCCTACCATTGTAACCGACTCTATGTAACCCTAGCCCTCTCCGATGTCTATATAAACCGGATGGCTTTAGTCCATAGGACTACAATCACAACAACCCTTACAATCATACCATAGGCTAGCTTCTAGGGTTTAGCCTCCTTGATCTCGTGGTAGATCCACTCTTGTAAACATCCACAATATCAATATCAATCAAGCAGGACGTAGGGTTTTACCTCCATCAAGAGGGCCCGAACCTGGGTAAACATCGTGTCCCTTGTTTCCTGTTACCATCCGCCTAGACGCACAGTTCGGGACCCCCTACCCGAGATCCGCCGGTTTTGACACCGACAACTATCATGTAGACTCCACATAGCACCGGTTGCAGCATTGAGCATATTTGTCGGTAGCATCGCGCTACCCGCCACATGCACCCTCCTCGAGATATCCTTAGGTGAAGGTGGCCCGTCCTGAGCACGGATCGTACTCAGTGCCGGCTGGCTCGCACCCTTGTTACTCTTTCTTTTCCGTCCCTTCTTCTTCTGTTGTAATGGGACCGAGTTCTGCTCACAGACCGCCTTCTTGAGTGTGTTGGGGCTGATAATATTTGGCACCTCGGCTATCTGAGGCTCGGTGAAGTCGGCAGTTGGAGGCGTCTCCTGAGAACTGAACGCCAGACGACGCCTGTTGCAATTGGGTTTCTCCGTGGTACCAGCTAGATCGCGATCGTCTTTTGTAGGGTTGGGTTCTTGAGAAGGAGGCCCCAAGAATTCGTCATCGTACCCATGTTCGGCAAAGTACTTATCGACGTTGCTAAATGTACGGCCGTCGTCGTTGTCGTCGTCGTCCAGATCCTGTGCCATATGCATGTTCGGATCCTGTGCCATAGGGATGCCTGGCATGTCCGGTAGCGTTGCGGCGGTCTTACCATGGCTTGGCGCCGGCACGACTGGCGGTGTTGTCTTTGGGGTGGTGTCCCCCGCCCCCAAACGAATCTGGCTCTTCGGCCAAAGCAGGGGCCAGCTTAGGCAGGCGCTGAGGGTCATCAGATCATCTTCGTCGGCCCCGACGAGTCGAATCAGAGGTAACAACTCGTCGCAGCCTGGCAGCACCCGAACCAGTTGAACCCTATACACGGTGGGTGGCATCGGTTTACTATGGAACACGGGGTTGCCCGGTTGAACGATTTTACCCTTGGCGACATCGACCAACTCGTCGTTCACGAAGTGCAGGAGAGTGCACGGAACGTCGGCGGCGCCCTGCGAAAATATGTAGGGCGTCAGGGATGCCGAGACAAAGGCAAGGAGATGAAGTCCTCGGCCGAGAGGCTTAATTAGTTACCGTGATGATGGCGTCGAGCTCGGCTAATGTCGAGGCACCGCCAACGGCGGGCGTGCAACTGACGGAGGGGCCGCTTGCTGCCGAGGTGCCGGCCGGCATACACCTGGGTGCATTAAGCTCCAATGCCCGTGTCGGCGTCGGAGACACCAATACCGCCACCGCCGGAGACACCAATGGTGCCGCCGGAGACACCAATGGCGCCCCCTGTGCGTTGTGCGAGTTGCTGGCCGTGAAGCTGGGAATCGGGGCGGCCCTTGTTGGCACCCGCAATCCACGTTGTCAGACCATGAATGAAGGTATGCATAATGCCGGTGAGCGTCGATCCCAGTTGTTGTTGCACTTGCTGTTGGACAATCTCCGGAATCCGCGCCACTTGTGCCTTGAGTTCTTGAACCTCGCGCGACTAGCTTTCTGAGCTGGTCTTTTTCTCCTTTCGCCCACCAGCGGTATAGTATGACGACCATTTTGTGGACAAGCCTTTGCCGGCCACACGACCAGCTGACGATGGCATACTGAGCTTATCCTTGTTTTTGATTACGTTCAACGCCCTATTTAGAGTGCTGTCCCAAGCAGGGGTGCTCTGAGACGACCCCGCGCTACTGATTTCAGTCTCCTTCGCTAGAACAAGCTCAAGCGCATTGGTCTTCGGATCCGTGGTAAGCTCCTTTGTTATCGGGTCCTCCTTGTACCGGGCCCTGACATAGTTCCCGGTCTGCTTGTCACTGTATTTCTCGAAGCGGGGCGGTAGGTGATAACCCACAAGTATAGGGGATCACAACAGTTTTCGATAAGTAAGAGTGTCGAACCCAATGAGGAGCTAAAGGTAGAATAAATATTCCCTCAAGTTCTATTGACCACCGATACAACTCTACGCACGCTTGACGTTCGCTTTACCTAGAACAAGTATGAAACTAGAAGTACTTTGTAGGTGCGATAAGATAGGCTTGCGAGAATATAAAGAGCGAGAAAATAAAAGCTAGGGGCTGTTAAGACAAAGAAGCAATAAAGTAAATATAGCGAGTGTGGAAAAGTGGTGATAGAGGTCGTGGAATTGCCCCTAAGCAATTGACTATGTTAATAGACCGGTAATCACTATTGCAATTCTATTTGAGGGAGATGCATAAGCTAACATATCATCCCTTACTTGGAATTCTATGCACTTATGATTGGAACTCTAGCAAGCATCCACAACTACTAAAGATTCATTAAGATAAAACCCAACCATAGCATTAAAGTATCAATTCCCCTTTTATCCCATACGCAAACAACCTACTTACTCGGGTTTGTGTTTCAGTCACTCACGCAACCCACCATAAGCAAATCATAAACTTATTGCAAACCCTACAGCGGGAATCCCTCACGCTTGCACGACACGGAGGGCACAATAGGACAACACCAATAATAAAACATGCAACTCAAACCAATCATAGCAATTCATCAATCACCGATAGGACAACGAAAATCTACTCAGACATCATAAGATGGCAACACATCATTGGATAATAATATGACGCATAAAGCACCATGTTCAAGTAGAGGGTACAACGGGTTGCAAGAGAGTGGACCACTGAATATAGAAGGGGGAAGGTGATGGAGATGTTGGTGAAGATGACGGCGGTGTTGGTGAAGATCGGGTGATGATGATGGCCCCCAGCAGCGCTCCGGCGCCACCGGAAGCAAGGGGGAGAGAGGCTCCCTTCTTCTTATTCTTCCTTGACCTCCTCCCTAGATGGGAGAAGGGTTTCCCCTCTGGTCCTTGGCTCCCATGGCTTGGGAGGGGCGAGAGCCCCTCCGAGATTGGATCTATCTTTCTATTTCTGCGTTCTGTCCTGGCTCTGTTTCACCATTTCACGTTGATCCTTCCTCCAGAAAATCATAAATATTCCAAAATAATTCTCCGTCCGTTTTTATCCCGTTTGGACTCCGTTTGATATTGGGTTTCCGCCAAACATAAAACATGCAACAAACAGGAACTGGCACTGGGCACTGGATCAATATGTTAGTCCCAAAAAATAGTATAAAAAGTTGCCAAAAGTATATGAAAGTTGAATAATATTGGCATGGAACAATAAAAAATTATAGATACGACAGAGACGTATCAACATCCCCAAGCTTAATTCCTGCTCATCCTCGAGTAGGTAAATGATAAAAAGAATTTTTTTGATGTGGAATGCTACCGAGCATAATCTTGATCATATGTCTAATCATGGCATGCATATTAAGACACGAGTGATTCAAATCAATAGTCTATCATTTTACATAAAAACAATAATACTTCGAGCGTACCAATAAGGCAATCATGTCTTTTCAAAATAACAAGGCCAAAGAAAGTTATCCCTACAAAATCATATAGTCTGGCTATGCTCCATCTTCACCACACAAAATATTCACATCATGCACAACCCCGATGACAAGCCAAGCATTTGTTTCATACTTTTGACGTTCTCAAACCTTTTCAACTTTCACGCAATACATGAGCGTGAGCCATGGACATAGCACTATAGGTGGACTAGAATATGATGGTGGAGGTTGTATGGAGAAGACAAAAAGGAGAAGATAGTCTCACATCAACTAGGCCTATCAACGGGCTATGGAGATGCCCATCAATAGATATCAATGTGAGGAGTAGGGATTTCCATGCAACGGATGCACTAGAGCTATAAGTATATGAAAGCTCAAACTGAAACTAAGTGGGTGTGCATCCAACTTGCTTGCTCATGAAGACCTCGGGCGTTTGAGGAAGCCCATCATCGGAATATACAAGCCAAGTTCTATAATGAAAATTCCCACTAGTATATGAAAGTGATAACTCAAGAGACTCTCTATATGAAGAACATGGTGCTACTTTGAAGCAAAAGTGTGGTAAAAGGATAGTAACATTGCCCCTTCTCTCTTTTTCTCCCATTTTTTTTCTTTTTTTTCTTTCTCTTTTTTTTGGGCCTTCTCCTTTTTTTGGCCTTTCTATTTTTTTTCGTCCGGAGTCTCATCCCGACTTGCGGGGGAATCATAGTCTCCATCATCCTTTCTCACTGGGGCAATGCTCTAATAATGATGATCATCACACTTTTATTTACTAACAACTCAATATTACAACTCGATATCTTGAACAAAGATATGACTCTATATGAATGCCTCCGGCGGTGTACCGGGATGTGCAATGATCTAGCATAGCAATGACATCAAAAAATGGACAAGCCATGAAAACATCATGCTAGCTATCTTACGATCATGCAAAGCAATATGAGGATCAATGCTCAAGTCATGTATATGATGATGATGGAAGTTGCATGGCAATATATCTCGGAATGGCTATGGAAATGCCATAATAGGTAGGTATGGTGGCTGTTTTGAGGAAGATATAATGAGGCTTATGTGTGACAGAGCGTATCGTATCACGGGGTTTGGATACACCGGTGAAGTTTGCACCAACTCTCGAGGTGAGAAAGGGCAATGCGCGGTACCGAAGAGGCTAGCAATGATGGAAGGGTGAGAGTGCGTATAATCCATGGACTCAACATTAGTCATAAAGAACTTACATACTTATTGCAGAAATCTATTAGTCATCAAAACAAAGTACTACGCGCATGCTCCTAGGGGGATAGATTGGTAGGAAAAGACCATCGCTCGTCCCCGACCGCCACTCATAAGGAAGACAATCAATAAATAAATCATGCTCCGACATCATCTCATAAGGAACCACATGAAGCATTATATAAAGCCATACTCAAAAGATATAAGTGAAGTGCTAAGAGCATTCTACAAATCAACCAAGGACCATCTCATACCATCATGGTGCATAAAATAAAAATAAAAACCTAAATGCAAAGACGCTCCAAGACTTGCACATATCTCATGAACGAAACAAATCCGAAAACATACCGATACTTGTTGAAGAAAGAGGGGATGCCTTCCCAACATCCCCAAGCTTAGACGCTTGAGTCTCCTTGAATATTTACTTGGGGTGCCTCGGGAATCCCCAAGCTTGAGCTCTTGCCTCTCTTCCTTCTTCTCACATCGAAACATTCTCAATCATCGAACACTTCATCCACACAAAACTTCAACAGAAAACTCGGTAAGATCCGTTAGTATAATAAAGCAATTCACTACTCTAAGTACTGTTGCAAACCAATTCATATTTTGTTTTTGCATTGTATCTACTGTAATATAACTTTTTCATGGCTTAATCCACTGATATAAGTTTATAGTTTCATCAAAACAAGAAAACTATGCATCAAAAACAGAATCTGTCTAAAACAGAACAGCCTGTAGCAATCTGAACATCCACCATACTTTTGTACCCCAAAAATTCTACCAAAATTAGGGAAAATAAAAAAGTTGTATAGAAAGACAGTGCAAAAGGAATCAGATCCATTTGACGTTCCAGTAAAAAATTAAAATTCGCGCACTACAGCCAAAGTTTCTGTCCTGCACTGCATAAACCAACAAGCATTGTAAACATCCTAAAGGCAAACCTTGGCACATTATTTTTATAATACAATGGAATTGTACAAGGGGATAATTATTTTTTTGAAATTTTTTTGGGTTCCCCTCTTTATTTTTGTTGTTTTTAAACTATACTAAAGCACTCAACAGAAATAAATGACTCTCTAAAACTTCCGGGTTGTCTCCCTGGCAGCGCTTTCTTTAAAGCCATTAAGCTAGGCATATAGTGCTCAAGTAATGGATCCACCCGGATCCCAAGGTATATCAAAGCCAATTTTAATTAAATGATTTGTAATTTAGTATTTAGCACAAAGTAACATATATCAAGCAATGACGAAGTCTAACTCTCTTCCTATGCATCGGCATGTCATAAAAGAACAATTCATGCACACATAGTAAAGGCCAATGCATAGTGTAAGCAGTTTTTTGCAATTTTATCATATTGGATACATAGAGAGGTGGAGATGTAGTTCCTCTCTCATAATAATTGCAAGTAGGAGCAGCAAGCACATGCATATCATATTCATCAAAATCATCACGTGCAACGGTAAAAGGCAACCCATCAACATAATCCTTACTAAGCGCAAATTTCTCCGATATAGTGTAGTCGGGAGAATTCAAAAAGATAATAGGACTATCATGCGTGGGTGGAATAGCAACAATTTCATGTTTAACATAAGGAACTATAGCAAGTTCATCTCCATAAGCATAATTTATATTGGCATCTTGGCCATAAGCATAGCAAGCATCATCAAAAAGGGATATTTCAAGAGAATCAACGGGATCATAACAATCATCATAGCAATCATCCTTTGGTAAGAACGAAGGGGAATTAAATAATGTATGAGTTGGAGGGTTACTCTCATTAGAAGGTGGGACCGGTTAGCTAATCCGTTCTTCCTCCTTTTGTTCTTCGCTCTCCTCATCATCTTTTTCATCCAATGAGCTCACTGTTTCATCAATTTCTTCTTCCATAGCTTCCTGCAAAATATTAGTCTCTTCTTGGACAGCGTTGACTTTCTTCTTAAAAGCATTAATATAGTAATTGTATTCATAATTTTCATAGCAATATCCAAGTATAGCAAGATTTTCCGGCCTATAACCATCATCATCAAAAGCTTCATACTTTTCAAACAAAGCTTCAATATCGTAGGCAGCCTTAAAAGCAACAAATTCTTCTATTTGTTCCACATCATAGTAATCATATATACCATTAGCATAAGAAGCTAAGGTTTCATTATCGTTAAATTTGCATGAAAAGGGGAGGTGTGGAGCCTCCATCCTAGAGCAACAAGTAATATCATATTTCAAGCATAGATTCCAGGCATACCAACGCAACATAATAAATTGATCCCATAATAGTTTCCCTTTTTGTGTCGAGCGATAATCCCTAAAGTATTCACGTTGATCCAACGTGTCTCCCATTATAAAGTTGAATGGGGTTTTCTCAGGATTATCAAAGTAGTACACAATATCTTCCGCATAATGAGAATCGAGGGTTTTAGGAGTTACCCCATCCTCATGAGTAGCAAGTACAACTAATTTTTTTGGTATTTTGCGTTCCATATCCATAACTAAATATAGAGAACAACTTAGAACAGCAAATAGAAATTACTTAGTGATAAAGCAAACAAGCACACTCGAGAATATTCACCCCACGCTATGACTCCCCGGCAACGGCGCTAGAAAAAGGTCTTGATAACCCACAAGTATAGGGGATCACAACAGTTTTCGATAAGTAAGAGTGTCGAACCCAATGAGGAGCTAAAGGTAGAATAAATATTCCCTCAAGTTCTATCAACCACCGATACAACTCTACGCACGCTTGACGTTCGCTTTACCTAGAACAAGTATGAAACTAGAAGTACTTTGTAGGTGTGATAGGATAGGCTTGCGAGAATATAAAGAGCGAGAAAATAAAAGCTAGGGGTTGTTAAGACAAAGAATCAATAAATTAAATATAGCGAGTGTGGAAAAGTGGTGATATAAGTTGTGGAATTGCCCCTAAGAAATTGACTATGTTACTAGACCGGTAATCACTATTGCAATTCTTTTTGAGGGAGAGGCATAAGCTAACATATCATCCCTTACTTGGAATTATATGCACTTATGATTGGAACTCTAGCAAGCATCCGCAACTACTAAAGATTCATTAAGGTAAAACCCAACCATAGCATTAAAGTATCAAGTCCCCTTTTATCCCATACGCAAACAACCTACTTACTCGGGTTTGTGTTTCAGTCACTCACGCAACCCACCATAAGAAAATCATAAACATATTGCAAACCCTACAACGGGAATCCCTCACGCTTGCGTGACACGGAGGGCACAATAGGACATCACCAATAATAAAACATGCAACTCAAACCAATCATAGCAATTCATCAATCACCGATAGGACAACGAAAATCTACTCAGACATCATAAGATGGCAACACATCATTGGATAATAATATGAAGCATAAAGCACCATGTTCAAGTAGAGGGTACAACGGGTTGCGGTAGAGTGGACCGCTGAATATAGAAGGGGGAAGGTGATGGAGATGTTGGTGAAGATGACGGCGGTGTTGGTGAAGATCGCGGTGATGATGATGACCCTCAGCAGCGCTCCGACGCCACCGGAAGCAAGGGGGAGAGAGGCCCCCTTCTTCTTCTTCTTCCTTGACCTCCTCCCTAGATGGGAGAAGGGTTTCCCCTCTGGTCCTTGGCTCCCATGGCTTGGGATGGGCGAGAGCCCCTCCGAGATTGGATATATCTTTCTGTTTCTGCGTTCTGTCCTGGCTCTGTTTCACCGTTTCGTGTATATATGGAGATCCGTAACTCCGATTGGCCTGAAACCTTCGCCCAGATCGTTTTCCAAAAATTAGCTTTCTTGCGGCCAAAGAAGGGCATCAACCGCCTTATGGATGGCCCACGAGATAGGGGGGCACGCCCCCCTGGAGGGTTGGCGTGGGCCACTCTCGTGGCCACCTCAAGCATCGTTTCGCGTTGATTTTACTTCCCAAAAATCACAAATATTCCAAAAAAAATCTCCGTCCGTTTTATCCCATTTGGACTCCGTTTGATATTGGGTTTCTGCGAAACATAAAACATGCAACAAACAGGAACTGGCACCGGGCACTGGATCAATATGTTAGTCCCAAAAAATAGTATAAAAAGTTGCCAAAAGTATATGAAAGTTGAATAATATTGGCATGGAACAATAAAAAATTATAGATACGACGGAGACGTATCAGTAGGCCTTGCTCGGCATGCTCCGTGTCCTCCTTGTCCCATATAGGCTCTGCCACTCTGTAACCGCCGGGACCGAGTTTGTGTTCCCTAAGTTCAACTCCCGCATTTCTTTCCCCCACTGACTTGATTCGGAGGTTGCGCTGCTCTCGCACTTGATCTTGAACTCCTTGTAGTCATCTTTGCTGATCGAAGGATTTTTCGCCTTGATCTTCTCATAACTATCACCTTTCTCAATCATTCTCTTCACCCCGCTTCTTCAAGTAGACATGGCCGTGCTCATCCTCGTGAGGGCGGCACTGTTCACTTTATTCCCTGAGAGGCGTGTGTTTTCAAATTCATCGGGGAACTTGTATCGTTCGTGCAGCTTCGTGAAGAGGAGGTTGCGCAAATTCCCTCGGTCCTTATGCCTAAGGTTCTCGGTGTTGATCGAGATGGTGCTCCAGAGAATGCACCCGAGCTGAACCGAGTACCCCTTGACTATATGTTTGGGCTCCGTTGGATGCACGTCGGAGTCCACTTGAGTAAATTCGTCCTTGACGGTGCGGAGCGCGTTCGGGCGCCGGTCCTTCCGTTGCCTCTTCGGTTGGCTGCCATCTGTGCGTGCGCCGCCATCATCAGTGGTGGCATCCTCGGCGGCACCATCAGTGGTGGCATCCTCGGCGGCACCATCAGTGGTGGCATCCTCGGCGGCACCATCAGTGGTGTCATCCCCGACGCCACTAGGGGTTGTGTATTCAGGATCGGTGTCTTCCGCGGCGTCCTCATAGCGGTGAGGTTCTTCCTCCAACTCCTGGGACAACTCCCAGAATTGCTTGCCGCCTGAACCATCGGCCTCATCGTTGTGGGCCATGTTTCGCTATAAATAGGAAAAAAGTTTGGTCAAAAAGTTGGTTATTGTCAAGGAACAAGATCATGGTCTCATCATTTAGGGTTTGTCGACACCGAGGCATCCTAAAAGCTAAGCTTTTATCATTTAGGGTTTGTCGACGCCGAGGCACCCTAAAAGCCTAAGCGTACATCATTTAGGTTCTCATCGACACCGAGGCA
>LR880972.1:876858399-876875514 GCA_904067115.1 Aegilops sharonensis
GAGGGAGAACAACATAAAGATAGCTTCCCCCCTTACTTACCTATCAACAAAAGGTAATTTAACCACTTAATTTGGATAAATCTATGGTGCAAATGAGATGAGGAGAAGGAGGCAGCCGAAACAAGCTTGGAGGAGGAGGTGGAGACAATGAAGTGGGGAAAGTGAGTGGTTAGGTGTGGCTGTCCAAAATATCTTTTTGGTCCCAGGTTACTAATGGTGCACCACCTGCAAATGCGCCATTAGTAACCCTGGTTACTAATGGTGCACCTGCAGGTGGTGCGCCACAGTAGTTTTATAAAAAAAATATCTATATACTAATGGCGCACCGTGGCACAGTGCGCCATTACTAGTTTAAACTAGTAATGGCGCACTGTGCCACGGTGCGCCATTAGTAGTTTTGCAAAAAAAAGAATAAAAAAAACAATAGTAGTGGCGCACTGTGTGGCCGGTGTGCCATTACTAGTTAGCAGTACTAATGGCGCACTGTGCCAGGATGCGCCATTAGTATGTTTGGAAAAATAAAAAAAATTGTTACTAGTGGCGCACCATGTGCCTGGTGCGTCATTAGTGTCTTCCACACTAATGGCGCACCCGCACATGGTGCGCCACTGCTATATAGTAGTGGCGCACCACATGACAGGTGCACCATTAGTACCTATTTCATCTATAGCCCTTTTCCTAGTAGTGTGTGGGTGAGTAGAGGGATACCCTGGGCCAGCGATGGGAGTAGTAGGGGGCGGTGAGGCCTCCGCGGCATCACAGTCGGCCACGAGAGGCAGGAGCACGCGGCACGACCGGCGCTGCTTTGGGCGGCTGGAGCAAGAAGACCAGAGGTTGAAGAAGCACTATGGTCGTTGGATGGACTTCGTACGGTCACTGGAGCTAGAATCGTTCATATTGACTAAGTTGACAAAGCCCTCCGTCCCCGTCAACTTAGTTGGCCCACAAGTCATCCTCCCACTATGGTGGGTCCCATCTAGCAGGGTGGGTATTCATTCTTTTGTGCGTAATAAGGAGGCACTTCCTTACGTGCGAAGATATAGCTGGTGGGTCCGACATGTCAGCGGGGGGAATGTTTTTTTCGCGAAATACAAAGGCCCTTCCGGTGGGTCCCAGCTGTCAGGTGGAGGAATCATTATTTTGCGCGTACAATCCACGACCGATGGATGTCGTTCGTTGACCAGGCCGCGCCGAGAGCACCATGGCGGTGGAGGACGGTGAGGCCTAGGAAGGGAACGACATGGAGCCGGGGAAGACTCGGCAATGGTTGCCCATGCGGTGGGGAGTATGAGGGTTTACTGGTCCGGCTGCTGTCACCGAAAAATAACAGGAGGTGTGGGTGAGTAGAGGAATGGCCTGGCCAGCAATGAAGTAGGGTGGGGTGGTGCGGCCTGTGCGGAAGCACAGCCGGCCACGGGAGGCGGGAGCAGGCAGTCCCACCGGAGCTGGTATGGGCGGCTGGAGCAAGAAGATCAGATATGGAAGAAGCAGCACGGCCGTTGGATTAACATCCAACGGTCACTGCTGCTAGAATCGTTTGTGGACTAAATTTGTATCGTTTGTGGACTAAGTTGACAAAGCCAAAGTACACGTCAACCTAGTAGACCCACAAGTCAGCCTCCAAATCTGTCCCAAACAACATACAACCCGAAATTTCTAGCCAGATTCAAATTAATTTTAAATCTAAATATACCTTAATTTAAATTCAATGAAATTTTACCCAAACAAAAATAATGAAATTTAAAATATCAAAATCCGAAAGAAAACAGTATTTGGGAACTAATTGCCTGTTTGCTGTATTTTTTTCATTTTACAGCCCATTTATTATTACTTATAGCCCATTTCTTATTACTTATAGCCCATTTATTATTACTTATAGCCCATTTATTATTACTTATAGCCCATTTTCTGGGCAAAATGCATCCCTCCTCGTCTTGACAGATTTCCGGCCCAGCAGGACGTAGAAAAACAAGTAGGCCTATGTTGGTTATTCTGCAAAAAAACAAAATAGTTGACTAGCCATTTTTCAGAAAGGAAAAAAACAAACTGGGCTGGTCATGTGCTAAAAATATGAAATAAAAGCCTGGGCTAGACGGGCCACGGGTCCCGCACAACCCAGTTGATACCCTTCTCGTCCCGAAAAACCAAAATTACTACGCGCGCTGCTGGGTCCCTACTGTCATCCTCACCACGTATAGTCATCTCCTTATTCCTCTCGGTTGTTGACCATGTTGACAACACCGGAGGGCGGCGCCGCGGTGAGCGAACCAAGGCGGAGGATGATGGTGAGGCCTCGGACGGGAACGAACAGGAGCCGGGGAAGATCACATCCAACCGTGGGAGGCGGGAGCACGCGATCCCGCCGATGCTGGTTTGGCTTTGGCGGCTCGAGGAAGAAGAGACTGAAGAAGTGCGACAGACGTTGAATGTCAATCAAACGGTCAAGGTTGGCACAATCGTTTTTTGAGTAAGCGGACACCAAGTAGCATACTTTTTTATATATAGGAAGAAAACTGCGAGGAAAATGTGTTCGTCTGCCGTCCTCCTCACAGGGAACGTTCGCCACATAAGTCACTAGCACCCTTGGTTTTCAACCGAGAGGTCTTGGGTTCGAGTCCGAGGAACTCTCAATTTTGTCCTCCTTCCTTCCTTGCAAAAAAAAAGGGAAAGAAAATCAAAGACTTGGGAAGGCGTACAGAACAAGCTAGTGTACCAGTAAAGACACGTTGCCGAGTTTTAGAAAAAAGAAAGACGTGCTCCTGTAGCTGGTTCGAATCCAAACCTAGACTATGACTATATATGGTGCTATGCTACTCTGCAAGTAATGAAACTGACATATCCAACATTCGCTTCTCCTCTTCTCTACTTACTCTGCCTAGCATCAGAAGCTCTGGCCGCAGCAACCATGTCCGCTGGCTGCTCGTCCACCTGCTCTTCAGCAGGCAACAACCAGATATGCACAAAGTCGCCACCCGTACCATCACCTATGGGTCTCATCACACCCCCGCCGGCACGCGCACCGCAGCCGATTGCTCATCGCAACCCGCTGCCGTTGGTGTGGTGCCACTGCCGCGAATCACGTAGAGTCATCCGTCGCATCTCAACCACAATCTGCAACCCTGGCCGAGTCTTCTACAAATGCCCGAATCATGGGGTAATAATATGTTTAAGTGCTATTCTGCTGCTTTCAGTTGCTGATTTTTTAATAGTTTGGTTGATGATCTTCCAATTTGATTCATGCAGAAAAGGGAAGATTCGTGTGATTTGTATTTCTGGGAAGTTGCTGATGTGGGGGAATGCAACTACGCTGATTATTTGGTTAGCCGAGGAATCCCAATACCAGCAGGTTGGGGTGTTGGAAAAGTAACTGAAGGAATGACAGAAGAGGAAGATGCAGAGCAGAAGGTTAAAGATGCAGTTCCTCTGATCATGGCCAAGCAACAGCTGCTGAACGGCCTTGACAGCAATGAGGAGATGAAAGAGCTTGTGAAGATAATGGGCAAAATCGATGTGCTCTGTAGGATGATTGTCTCTTTATTTGCAGTGTATTAGCACTCGTGATGTATTCAGTGGCTACGACATGAGCACTTTGCTGAAACTAGTAATGAATGAAACTTGTGTAGCAGGCTGGGCATAGTGTTGTGAACATCTAATGATTTCTATTAGCGGAAATCAGGGGGTATCCCCTTTTGCTCATATAAATAAATAAATAGCAGAGGCCCTGTCGGGTCAGCTTTGTTCTCATTCGAAGACGTTGAGCAAATTGCAGTCCAACAGCAAACTATGTCATCAAATTCAAGTTTCACAGCCAAATATGAGTACAACTAAACAACAATGTCATCATGTTTTAGTTGTCATACAATCACCAAACACAAATCAGCATACATAACAAGTGATGTTCTCACAGCAAAATACTAAACAACATGTTCATCAGGTTTTAGTTGTCATAGCAAACACAATTTCACATAGTAGATAAAAAAACGTCTTCTGACAGGCAAATACGACAAAAGCAATGTAATCATCATCCGCAGCAGCAGCGTCAACATCTTCGCCATGTGTATCAGTCTGAATCGTAATTCCCCATGGTGTCATCTTCTTCTTCGTCCTCAACGTCCTCGAACGTTGGCTTCTTCTTGATCAACTCTTGTATGTCCACAGCACGACAGGCAATCTTTTCGCCGGCGTCATTGACGTGATGGTTCTCAAAGATATTAGGAACATCTGTGTTATCTTGTACATCAGGAGTAGTGTAAGCATCATCTTGTTGTGCAACTTCATTAAACGAATTCCTCTGCTCAAACCTTTGCAATACTCTCCAGTCATCGTTACGTGCAAATGTGTCTTCCAAGAAAAATATCTGTGTTGCTTGATTTGCCAAAATAAAAGGCTCGTTGGTCTGGTACACCGCCTTGACATTGATGGATTTGAAATAATCATCATCTCTAGGTTTTGTGATCCTGGAAAACAGGTTATACCAACGACAGTACAACAGAACCACACACCGATGATCCTCGAAACTGGAGATATACTGCAACTGAACAATGTCTGTTATGTTAGCATACATTTCAGTTGGCTCTTTGTCATACGTATCCGTGCTCATGATGGCACTGTTTTGTGTCTTCCTGCCTTCGTCTCGTGCAAGGGTGTTGTAGCGCACATCTCCAACAACGCAAGATTCATAATGTCTTACCTGAGTATCAGGACCCATTGCTAGTGAGTAAAGGGCATCATCAACTGCCTGCCATCCTCCCGCATCTTCTTAACCTATGGTTAGAAAATAGACAAGCTGATCATCTTATGTACTCAATATATTAAAAAAAACCGACAGTGCACTTCAAAAGCTTACATGGTTCTTGAACCATTTCGCAAATCCTGCCATAACCAGTTTGTCAATGTTTCTTGGATTTTGCGGCAGTAACTCCTCTTTGTAGATGCTGCACAACATAGTGATCGCGTCAAACATCTAAATATATAAGAATGTGCTGCAAGTTTAGTAGATTACGATGTATAAGCTGCAGTACTGCACTTACTTGATATAAGGTAGTATCTCAGGACAGTTATTCAACACATACCAAACCATTATGTCCAAATCTTTAGGTTTGTCCTCTTGTCGACTCTTCCCTGTAACTCGAACAGAATAATCGAAAACATTGAGCCCGGGATTGTTTTCATCCACCTCTTTGCTAAGCTGATAAGCTATTTCAATGTATTTTGAGTAGAATGTCAACGCTTCTGTAGCAATGTAGGCCTCTGCAATGGAACCCTTGGGTCTAGCTCCGTTCCTAACATAGCCCTTGAAAGTGCCTAGCTGCCTTTCAATAGGGTACATCCAACCATACTGTACTGGACCTCTAAGTAGTGCCTCATCAGGTAGATGAACAGCCAAATGCACCATCACATCAAAGAAGGCTGGAGGATATATCTTCTCAAGGTCGCATAGGATAGTTGGTATCTTGTCTCTAAGATGCTCCAAAGCATCTATCCTGATATTTCTACTTCAGAGTTCCCTAAAGAATTCTCCCAACTCTGCAACTGCTCTGTATAAGTCTGGGCGGCCCAATCCTCTAAGGATAACAGGTAAAACCCTTTGAAGTAGGTTGTGGCAGTCATGAGTTTTCAACCCTTGTACCTTGTTTCCATCTGCACTGACTCTCCTTTCAGGGTTGGAAGCAAATCCATGTGGGAATCTCACACGTGACAGTACCTCACAGAATTCTTTTCTTTTTACCTTGTCCAAGACGTACACAGTTGGTGCCATATCCCGTAGTTTACCTTCATCTTGCACCTGCAAATCCTTTCTGATACCCAGGTGTGTCAAATCAATCCTAGATTTTAAGGTATCTTTCGTCTTGCCTTCAATGTTAAGAAGTGTGCCGATAATGCTGTCACATATATTTTTCTCGATGTGTATCACATCAAGATTATGCCGCAGATCCAAATCTTTCCGATACTCCAAGTCCCACAAAGTGGACCTGCGGGTAAACAATAATCTCTCTTCTACCATGCCACGCTTCCTTTTCCCGCTACCATTACCAGGATGGTTTCCTGGTGTAATATGCCCGACCTTCTCTAATTCCACTTGCAACTCATCGGCGGTGAGCATCTTTGGTGCATCACGGTTTTCATGCTTTGCATTGAACACATGTCTTCGGTATTTTCTAGGATCCGGCTTGTCCTTGGCAAGGAAACGACGGTGTCCAATGTAACAGATCTTGCTAAGTATTGCGTATGACAGCGGATTCCTGTCACAACGAACACATGCATTGTAACCATGTGTCGTTCGCCCTGACATAGTGCCCAAAGCCGGATAATCATGGATGCACCAAATTACAACAGCACGCAGAAAGAAATCAGCTGGTGGGCTGCTATATAGGTCTCGAGTGAGAACACCCTTCCATAGCTGTTGAAGTTCCTCCACAAGAGGCTCCATGAACAAATCAAAATCCTTTCCAGGACTTTTTGGACCTGGGATGAGTAAGGCCATCATGTAATTTGATTCTTTGGTGCACACATTTGGAGGCATGTTGTAAGGGATAACAAGCACTGGCCACACATGCTATATGTGGCGCTCTGGTGGCCAAATGGGTTAAATCCATCTGAAGCTAAGCCAAGTCTAATGTTTCTCGGGTCAGCAACAAACTCTTTGTGTTTATCATTGAAGCTTTTCCACTCACTACCATGAGATGGATGGCTCATTACATTCTGATCTCTATACTGCTGGTTCCTAGAATGCCACAGTACATCCTCTCTTGTTTCAGCATCATGAAACAACCTCTGCAATCTTGGTGTAATTGGAAAATGTCTCAGAACATTATGAGGAACCCTCTTCATAGCATCACCATCTTTCCATCTTGATGATTTGCATTTCAGGCATTCACTTAAGTTGGCATAATCCTTCCGGAACAAAACACAATTATTCTTACAAACATGGATCATATCATATCCTATTCCAACTGCACGAAGGAAATTCTTCATTTTACTGTAGGTGTGTGGCAGCTCAGACGCATCTGTGAAATATTTGCGGAAAGCAGCCAACATCGCATCGAATGATTTGTTGGTCATCTGCTCAGATGTCTTCACCTGAATAAAGGTGACTATAGCTGAGAATACTGACAGCTTATTTCCTGGGGTGACAGCAACATTGCATTGTTCCAACATGCGGGCCCACCGGTTTTCTTCTGCAGGTGAAAGTTCACGGAATGCACGAGCATTTCATAGCATTGTTTCAATGTTAGTCAAACTCACTGGCTCCGCCACCACCACCTCCTCCTCCTCTTCCACCTGAGCATCAGGCAGATCAAGATGGTGATCTGCTGCTTCCACGTAGTCAATAACATTGACGTTCACAGCTTCACCATGATGAACCCACCTGGTATATTTGACCGACATCCCATACAAGTGTAGATGATTTTGCACAGTTGACTGGGGTCTTGTAACTGAATTCATACAACTGCTAGATGGGCAGAGCAAATCTGATTTCGGACGACCGTACTCAACTCTGATAAAGTTCATGAAGTTTTCAACCCCCTCGACATATGCAGCGGAGAATCTTCGAGTAGAAGTTATCCAATTCCTGTCCATCTATTAGACATACAAATTAGTTCTTCTACTAGATATTACAGGAAAAACATATATGCTTTTTTATGAAGTCCAGAAAAAAATACCTAGGTCGATGTCTAAAGCTATGGCAAGATATTTGGACGAGTAGATCTAAGTAACAAAATATATGTAAAGCTAATTCAGCAAACAGATTTGAGTGCTAAATTATGGCAGGCTGTTTCAGTAGTCAATGAGGCCGAGCACACAGCCATCAAACTATCGAAGGCCATCGCAGCAACAAAGATCGAGTATAAAACGGTGTAGAGCTATTTCACCTAATAGATTGGCTACTAGACCATGGCAATCTACGTCACAATAAATATATGGCTGGATATTTTAGCAACTAATCGGCCTTGTCATGCCCTCTCAGCTAAGCAGATTGAGTGCAGAATAGGGCAAGGAAGCTTCTTAAGCAGAGCATATTGACAGTAAACTACTTCGGCAAACAGTGAGATTAACAACGTCTATCAGCTAACATTCAGCGCTACACCGACATGAACGGGGCCTCAGTCTAGATTGCGCATATCGTGGGAGAAGCTGAACGCCGTGCGTCTCCACACGAACGTCGCCAGCGGTGGCGGTGCTGACCGTCGTGCGCCTCCACAAGAATGTAGCCAGAGGTGGCGGCGCGGCTAGAGGACGGCAGTCTACGAGAGCATACTGTGGGAGCGAGAGGATCGCCGTGCGTCCCCTCGACGAACCGCGGCGCCGACGTATCGGCGCGGCGGGGAGGGCGGCTTTGGCGGAGCAAATGGAGTGGAGGGGGGACGGGGGGGGGGGGGGGGGGGGGGGGGAGGGCGGGGGGGGGGGGGGAGGGGGGGGGGGGGGGGGGGGGGGGCCGGCTGCCCCCCCGCGACGGCCGGGGGGGGGGGGGGGGGGGGGGGGGAGGGCGGGGGGGGGGGGGGAGGGGGGGGGGGGGGGGGGGGGGGGCCGGCTGCCCCCCCGCGACGGCCGGGGGGGGGGGGGGGGGGGGGGGGGAGGGCGGGGGGGGGGGGGGAGGGGGGGGGGGGGGGGGGGGGGGGCCGGCTGCCCCCCCGCGACGGCCGGGGGGGGGGGGGGGGGGGGGGGGGAGGGCGGGGGGGGGGGGGGAGGGGGGGGGGGGGGGGGGGGGGGGCCGGCTGCCCCCCCGCGACGGCCGGGGGGGGGGGGGGGGGGGGGGGGGAGGGCGGGGGGGGGGGGGGAGGGGGGGGGGGGGGGGGGGGGGGGCCGGCTGCCCCCCCGCGACGGCCGGGGGGGGGGGGGGGGGGGGGGGGGAGGGCGGGGGGGGGGGGGGAGGGGGGGGGGGGGGGGGGGGGGGGCCGGCTGCCCCCCCGCGACGGCCGGGGGGGGGGGGGGGGGGGGGGGGGAGGATTTTCGCGCGGTGGGCGGGGGGAGTTTGGCGCATGGTCGGTTTCTCCAAGTGTAGTCCCACGTGTCAGTGAAGAGGCAAGCCGAAGCGCGTTTCGTTTGCGTGAGCCGTGTGCAGGACCGAACGTGTGTGGGGTGCAATGCGACCGCGGCAGGAGTGTTGTGAGTGTACCACCTTTTTTCCTTTTAAACTAGGTGCTTCGCCCCCTCAAAAAAAATGTTGCTTCGCGCGATCCATCGATACTACTACTAGTAATCCGGTAATCCCGACTAAAACGGCACGGCCGGGTCTTTTCCCGCGCGATATGCTGGGAGGTTGGCTTAGTTGGGTTTTTTTAGATTTGTCTCGGTTCAATAAAAAGCAGAGTTGGTGATGATGGTGTGCCTGTCATCCTGCAATATAGGCCGTCCGATCTATATCTAACGGATAGGAAGGAAACTATGACAATTTACCCGCACTCCTCTCCTCATTTGTAGATAAGGCTTTCCCTCGTTCATCCTTTTCTCCCACAAGATCTTGATCTTCTGTGCAACGCACGGGCATCTTGCTAGTACTCCTACAATATGTATATTATTGTGAAAGTTCATATACACCGGCCGAGATTAATGCAAACACGGCAGATTTTCATTACATTTCAAACTTTTATAGGACAGAAAAATAAGAGAAACCAGACCCTAAACCTATTCTACGGTGGCGACCGACATCCATGTACGGGGGCGGGGTTCAAGACCCGTGAAGTGAAGGTGCGGTCTCCGGCAAGGAAGAGTAGAACACGGGATATGGACCGGCCAGTTGGCACACCATGCCCTGCCGCCTCCCATGCCCTACTCATCCTCGGAGGAGTCCCCGACCTCGGCGGTGCCGGACGTTAGACGACGGCAAGTAGGACGCGTGGCTGACGGTGCTCTCGTCGTCGGCCGCCAGCGTGGCCACCGCTTGTGCGGTCGCGTCCGCGTCCGGCTACGCCGCTATTGCGTCGCGAGAGGCGACTTGAGCGAGGGCGGCGACCTCGAGCTTCATCCCCGAAGACAAGCTCTCCCGCAGAGCATTCACACTTGCGGTCTTGGCAGATGTGGTGCCAGGTAGGAGGACGATGCGCTATGGTGTGGAGGTTAGCTGGGCGTTGCCGCTTTAAGTAGCGCATTCCGGTGAGGCCAAGCGTTCGGGTGCGTCATTAAGTCACCGGAGTTGGTTCCTTGGGCACCGAGCCTCTTAACGACGACATACGAATGGACGGCATGAATGCGGGCAGCTGACGCCGGCTGGGAACGCACCGTGCGATGGTGCGAGGGACGAGGGCTTTGGTGTGCCAGGGTAGTCAGCTACGGTCGTGGCAACATTGGAGATGCCCTTTGCTCAAATGCGATCCCCGCATGTCATTGAAAAAGCAAGACGACCGGCATGGTCTCAGGTCCAGAGGATGAAGTTGGCCGCGCTACACCACTCCGCGGACGCGTCGCGGCGCCCCGTGCATCCTCGACGAGCCGGGTGTTGGGGTGTGTTTGGATTGTGGCCAAAGTGCACCTTACCAAAATTTTGGTCATGACCCAAAGATTGGTCTTTGTTTGGATGGTTGCCATTTCTTTGGCATGCCAATGAACTCTAGCCAACTCTAGTTCATTTTTCTTGCCAATGTCGGCCAAATCATGGGCAACCAATACCTCAACCAAAATTTTGGCTACCCAATGCTTTGATGGGGCAACCTTGGGCACAAACCAAACATACCGTTGGTCGTGCTACATCACTAACGCCACCCTCGGCACACTAAAACCGACCGTGTCTATCAACGATATGAGCGTGTCGCTCACCGCGGTCGCCGTGTCCAAAGGCGGTGCTGGAGCTGCGCCCTATTGTTGGCCCCAATTACCCACATGAACGGTTGTCGGTGGCGAGGAGGTCATGGGCCAGCTCCTCCATTGGACTAGTCTGCGCTATGTCGGTTTCCCTGTTTTCCCGGCCAAATTCGAGCGTTAGTGCTCCGTGTTGCGCATTAGGCATTTCACTATGTAGGCCAAGCGAGACAACTTATTGTTTATTTGAGCCGTTCAAGTGTAATCATGTGGCGTTTGCTTATTTCTCATTCCTCTCCAACCCTCTTCTCCATCGATCATGTCGCCCTCCAGTCGAGCCCATCCTCCCGCATGCCTCATTTGAACATTCCGCCGAGTATCATTCGCATGTACCCACCCTAGTCCTCTTTCAATAGATCTCCGGACCCCGAAATGATATCAAGAGGAATGAGTGGGGGCACGTGATACCTAAGGCGGATTCAAAATTTTGAACCGGTGATCATAGAATCCGCAAATCATATATAAAGGGTATTCAATGTTCGTTTCGTTTTTGAACATACAATATACTCCCTCCTATCCTTTCTACTTTACATACTATGATAGGAGTATAAGTTTTATGTGTAGTCAAAGTATCTCTACTATGATAAAAAAGGTATCAACATTCAACAACGCCCAATAAATATTGTTAGATTCGTACGTACTCCTAGATTTGTACTCGAGATGGTTTCCAATTTGACTATTGACAAGATTAATAGTACTCCTTTCACATATGTGAGTAAGTCATCTTAGGTTGCGCACTGTGACCAAGGAGGAGGGGAAAACCGAGAGACATTAATGTTTATTTGCTAATTAATAGTATTTCATGCAATGAACTAACCACTGCATGTCATGTTTGATAGTCTCAGGTCATTAAAAGCATGCACACCCTCATATCTTATTGGTTCATATGTCAAGAAACAAGAAACGAGGAAGAAGTTAATGCACTGCACCTACGTGTTTTGGGATTATTTGGTTTTTGTAAGATGACTTACACACCTAGACGGAGGGAGTACATGAGATGTATAATGTGAAAATTATATCATTGGAAACTCCTTTCACATACGAAATTGACCATATGCTTTGTGTAAGTTGCATGTCATATATTATTACTCTAACATTTGGTCAAAGTTAGCCTCGAAAAAGGCATTAGACCCTGTATGCTTTGCGTAAGTTGCATGTCATATATTATTACTCTAACATTTGTGTAAGTTGCATGTCATATATTATTACTCTAACATTTGGTCAAAGTAGTATAGTGGAAGTGGATCCTCTGACATAGGTATCCCTGCCTTACCCTCCCTTTTGGTCACTTACTGGCGGACCCCATGCTTGCTAGGCCCCGCATGTCAGTTACTCAATGGATTCGGCCACGTCAGGGGATCCTCATCCGTAGTATACTCCCTCTGTTTTTATTTACTCCGCATAAAACGGAGGGAGTGGTGGTATAATAAATGACGCGGGCGGGGGAGGGGGAGGGACGTCGGTTTGCTTTTAACTGCGGCCCCACAAGCGACCGAAAACGCAAGATAAAGTGCGTTCAATTCGGTGAGCGACGTGGAGGGTCCAGCGTGCCGGGCTGCAACGCGAACGCGACAAGAGCGATGTACAGTCAAAACCGATTGACCGGTCGTCACCGGAACCACTATTCACACCAAAATCTTCGCTGATTGGCCTACGCCAGCCACTGCCCTAAAACCACACCAAATCTCCAGCCCATTCCCCCACCTTTTGATCCCCTAGCCCTCATCAAGCGTCCCCTAGTTCGCCAAAAAGCCATGGTGCACCGCAAGATCACTTACTACAAGATGCTGACGCCGGAGCGCCGCGTAGTAATCGCGACGGCGGTCGGCGCCACAGACCTCCGTTCCCAAGCTCGCGTTGCGGCGGGCCAATCCCCGAGTTCTCTGGAGCCAAGCTACAAGGAGGAGGAAGCCGATCCAATGTTCACTGCGGAGGTCGCGGCGCAGAAGGCCCCCGATAGGTATGAGACGATGGACGTCGACTTCGTGCCGGCGTCCGAGTCCCCCATGGTGCAGGCGGACCAGCGGTTCAACATGCCGATACTAAAGGAGGACCGGGAGGCAGAGGCTCAACTTGACGCGGAGCGCGCGCATGCCGCTGCCATCGAGGCTCTCCTGCAGGCGGAACCGGATGTCGTGGATGTGAACCGGGCGGTGGAGGCTCAACTTGAGGCGGAGCTCGCGGATGCCGCTGCCATCGAGGCCCTCCTGCAGGTGGAACCGGACGTCCTGGACATGAACCGGGAGGCAGAGGCTCGACTCGATGCAGAGCACGTGGATGCCACTCTCATCGACGCCCTCCTGCAGGCGGAACCATAAGTCCTGGACTTGAACCGGGCGGCGGAGGCTCGACTCGACGCGGAGCGCGCGGATGCTGCTGCCATCGAGGCCCTCCTGCAGGCGGAACTGGACGTCCTCGACTTGAACCGGGCTGTGCTCTTGTCCGTGCAGAGCGCCCGCACGCTCCGCTTGAACGAGTTGCTGGAGGCTGAGGACAACCACGGTGCAGAGACACACGTCGGCAGCGACGGCTGGTTCGCGCCGGCAGCCAAAGACGACGATGCCGTCTCTTTCCGCGAGCAGTGATAGTTTTTCTTTATGTTGTTGTTTTTATGGATCTTTTGCTGTGTAAAAACATACTATTTGTTATGCAAGTCGCCTGACTTGGGTCAGTCTACCATTTCAGGCGGTTGGATGAATATCCTACGTCTCCTAACCCTTCTTTCCTTCTTCCTCACCTCTTCTTCTTCCCCAACAGACCACCGCACGGGCCGTACGGTTACTCCCCAACATGCGGTTGGATAAACATACTCTATGAACGAAAATTATGTGTCAGCGATAGGATGGCTGAGTTTGGTTTGTGCACATGCGACATCACGTGTCAGTGAGGGTGCGTTCCCTTGGTTGGGTTTGCAGCGTGCAGGAGCGACTGTGTGAGGGTGCGGTGCGACCGCGGCGTGCAGGAGCCACCGTGTGAGGGTGCGGTGCGACCGCGACAGCCGTGCACAAGTGTACCTCCTTCTCATTTTGAAAACTTTAGGCAAGCTTGGCAAAAATTTGTGGCGAAGTTTGGCAATGCAAGGCCTAGACCCAAACAGGATAAGTACGTACATACTAGGAGTACTAGTGTTAAAAAAGAAAGGCGGGGTTTTCCTCCGCGGGATTTAGTCGGTACAAATCCTCGTTTCACGTGTCAATTAATGCGTATTTATTTCTCGAAAGACCAAAGAGCTAACCATCTCACTCCTCATCGCTTGATTAATGCAGCGCCATGCAAACGAACCTTCTCATTCCGCATGCATGCAGGGGATATTAATGTCCTTGGTTGCTAACCCCATCAATTTTGCCTCGATTAGTGTTAGTGGCCCTTAGTAAATTGTAATTTTGATATACTGACCTTGTGTACAAAAAAATGGAGGTAGTAACTATATTTTAATTCCTTGCCCATTGCGGTGACGTCGACGACTTTTTTTTGTGGTTTGGCGAAGTGCGTTCGACGGAGAACACCATTGAGGGAGACCACGGTAAGTCATTTGCAAGTGCCGCCTGCAAGCCGAGACAACCGCCTTATTTGCATCGAGGAAGTCCTTTACTAGTACTACTACTAGGAGTACTAGTGCGGTGAGATGGTTTCTCGAAGAAGACGATGGAGAAGCGGAGTCAGCGAAGAGTGAAATGATAGTTGCTTCGTCCGTGCTTTGTGATTTGATGCCTCACTGCTTTGTGATTTGTGATAGAAGGGACAGGGGAGTAGACTCTGTGCTCTATATTGTACTACATGCATCCAAGCATGGGAGAAAGAGGAGAGACGTTGCATTTTTCTATTCCTTCAATCAATCAATCAGCGAGCTTCGGTTCCATCTTTTTGGCTTTGGCAGCACCGTCCACAATGGTTCCCACGATGCCAAAAACTATTTTCACATTTGGCTACACATTGTGGATGCCCTTAACCGTACCACTTGGTTTTGCTCCTGTGTGCTATCTATACAAATCTCAATTATATTGATCTAAAAATTTATAGAATCAAAGATTAGTAAAAAGGAGGTGATTTTGCCGCACGGATGGCGGGGAGGTTTCTTATTTTCGGAGGACGTTGTCCTGGCGGTTTGCTAACATGCGGTCCCACGTGTCAGTGCTTTACCAAGCTGATCCGTGTCCCACATGAGGCAGAACAACGACAGAAGCAACACGTGGTTAAGTTGAAGAAGATGAGGGAGAAGCGGATTCAACAACGAGTGAAATGATGGTTGCTTCGTCCCTCCAACTTCTTTTTTTAGATTATTACTTCGTCCCTCCAACTTAACTGCGGGAAAGGTGCAACTTTGTGATTTGACGCCTCATTGCTCATTACTACGCCGGCGCCATGACTGGGGTGCTTCACCCCGGCTGCTCTGCACTGTATTCCGGTATGGCACGTGGACCCGATAGCTTGACGTCCCACATGTCGGCGAAAGGGACTAGAAGATTTATGAAAGGGAGCGCTCCACTCTTACGACGGAGGAGTAGACGACACGACGGCCCAGTGAACTGTCACTTGTACTGTATAGTACTATAGTTTTGCTGTTTCGCACAATCCATCAATACAAACCCGATTAAACAGGAAAGGGCGGGATTTTTCCCGCGCGGTAGATGATACTGGCCATACATTTCAAAGGCAATTTTAATGTATGCAAACTGAATAATTATAAGTAACAATATGATATCTAGTAAAACTAAAAACACATATGATTTATTGTGTTAGAGTGTAGTAGTAGTGCTGTATTGCATAGTTGTTAGATGTAACATGCGAGAACGTGTAGAGATGTAGTTTTGGAGGGCCTACAGAGAGAAAAGCGTAATACGGTCACCGAACTTCAGAATAAGCTGATTACGGTCACTATATACGTTTTGCGGTGATTACCGATCACTTGCTCACAATTCAGCATCGGATTGCACTCTGTTGACCGGCCAAATAGTCTGCGTGGCGCCATGTTGACTAGTTAAATTGACCACGTTCCTTGTGGGCCCCACCCGTCAGTTCGCATAGGGAAAATGTCAGATAAACACAAATTTACGCAGGCGCGACAAGGCTCCAACCCGTGCACGGGAATCACCTGGTTGTGTATGTGTCTGTCAGGGCCTGATGTGTGCGCATGCACGTGTAGGTTGAGCACTTGAGCGTGAGGGTGTGTGTTGGTCGTGTGGTGTACTGGTGTGTGCATGCATGCGTGCGTGTGTGCGTGTGAGTGTTGCGTGCGTGCGTGGCTGCGTGTGCACGTGTGAGTGTTGCGTGCGTGCGTGGGTGCATGTGTTTGTGTGAGTGTTGCGTGGATGGAGTTCGTGTGCATGCGTGCGTGTGTGTATAATCACCACACCAGCTCCTGTGTGTTAAAACAGACGGCTTAGCATACCAATCCAAGACCACCTTGTCCGCTGTGCCCGCGGTCATGACTTCGAACCACCGTCAAAATATTTTTTTGTCGTTTGTTTTCATTCTTACAAGCAAGATGCCCGTGTGTTGCACGTAACATCAAGATGCATTTGTATGACTTGTTTATCTTGTGAGAGAAAAGGATGAACGAGGGAAGGCCTTATTTGCAAATGTGAGAGGTGTGTGGGTACCTTTTTGCAAAATTGCCATAGTTTCTTTCCTATCCGTCAGATATAAATCGGACGGCCTATATTGCAGGATGGCAGGCACACCATCATCACCAACTCTGTTTTTTATAAGAGTGTATTTTATGTATTTTATAATAGTGTAGATGTAGAGTAGATACAAGTCGACAGGTGGGCACGATGTTAGTGAGATATTGCGATGCAACACTAGAGGTGCCACGTGGAGCGTTTAACTGGTCAACTAGTCATGTCATGAGCAAATACAAAGTTGTACGGTGAGCCCGTGACTGTATAATAACCACTAAAGATAAACGGTGACCGTAATGAGTGGATTATGAAGTCCAATGTATGTATCGTGCTTTCGCTTCGAATACAATGATCGTCATTGCATATATCGCGAGAGAAAGATGAAACACGCATGAATTTTCTAGGGGCTTACTTTTAGAGGACCTGGAGATAGTTTTGTGTGCATACGTGAAAGGGGCGTACAGGGGGGGGGGGTATGCGATGGAGAGAGATATGCTCTTCGTTTCTCTTTATTATGACTAACTTTGTATATAGTATAAAAATATACAAATTCACATTGCGGAATAAATATCATTGTGGGCACCATGCAATGCAAATTAGCGTTCGTACTCCTCCATATAACTTTGTAATGTTATATATATGTAGAAACTCTAAAATAATTTTTTGGCCATACTTTATTCAAAAGGAATGTTGTATG
>LR880972.1:876892488-876903933 GCA_904067115.1 Aegilops sharonensis
GTTGCTTCGTAAGGGGCTGATTTGGATCCATATGTTTCATGCTATGGTTAAGTTTACCTTAATACTTTTGTTGTAGTTGCAGATGCTTGCAATAGAGGTTAATCATAAGTGGTATGCTTGTTCAAGTAAGAACAACACCCAAGCACTGGTCCACCCACATACCAAATTATCAAAGTACAGAACGCGAATCATATGAACGTGATGAAAACTAACTTGACGATATTCCCATGTGTCCTCGGGAGCGCTTTTCCTTATATAAGAGTTTGTCCAGGCTTATCCTTTGCTACAAAAAGGATTGGGCCACCTTGCTGCACTTTATTTACTTTTTTTACTTGTTGCTCGTTACAAATTATCTTATCACAAAACTATTTGTTATCACTTGTTTCAGTACTTGCAGAGAATACCTTGCTGAAAACCGCTTATCATTTCCTTCTGCTCCTCGATGGGTTCGACACTCTTACTTATTGAAAGGACTACGATAGATCCCCTATACTTGTGGGTCATCAGTGTTATATCCCTATACTCCCCCACAGTTATACTAGCAAGAAAATCTTTAAACTCAGATTTGCGAGGCTCACTAGTGCTACCCCATTGTGGAAGTTTGCAAGCAGTATTAAAATCCTCTAAGTATATAGTATAAGAATTTTCATAAAGATCAAACAGGACAATTTGAGAATTGCGTGATGAGGAAAATTCAAACCTCCTCACAAAGGAATCAGTGAGATAGTGGTACTGGCGGCACTTATCTGCCTCGAAGCTCACAAGATCAGCGTTACACACATATGCATTAAATTCTTCCTTGATTACTCCTCGATCCATGAAGTCCTCAGAAGGCCATTCACAAGCCCGTACTTGAGCTTCCCTTGGTGGTTCATCGTCGGCATCGCGCATTGCGAGCCTGGGTCCTTGCTTCCTTGAAGGGCCACCTTGGTACATTTTCCTAAACATATTTCTTCCTCTGAAAAATTTCTGAAAATTTTAGTAACTTCAAATAAAAGTGAACCTAGCTCAACAAAATTGATAGCAACTACTCCCATAAGCGCCTAGAGACTATATCATGCATTAGAACTTCTTGGAACCATATAAATTTGACATGAAAGCTCAAGAACATGGTCACCTAGGCAGCAAAATTTTGCATTGAATAAAGCACTAGAACAAAAACTAATTGGACCATTGGAGGAGTCACATACCGAGGAACAATCCCCCAAAGCAGTTTTGTGAGAGGTGCTTTGAGCAAGGAGATCAAAAATCGCAGCAAAATGAGCTAGAACTCGTGCTTGAGCTGGTTGGTGATTTTTTTGGGAGGAAGGAGTGTGTGGTTGCTAGAATAAGTGGAGGGGAGCCACCATGGGCCCACGAGACAGGGGCGCACGCCCAGGGGGCGTGGGTGCACCCTGGACCCTCGTGGCCAGGTGCTTGCTCCCCCTGCTGTGTTCTTAGTGCCAGATATTCTCAAATATTCCAGAAAAAATCATATTTAAATTTCAGGGCATTTGGAGAACTTCTATTTTCTGGGTATTTTTTATTGCACGGATAATTCAGAAAACAAACTGAAAATACTAATTTCACTTTATTTCAACTAAATAACAGAAAGTAAAAGGAGGGTAGAGAAGGTTGTGCTTTCTAACTTCATCCATCCCATGCTCCTAAAAAGGAATCCATTAATAAGGTTGATCAAGTCTTGTTAACAAACTCATTCCGAATAACATGGAACCGGAGAAATTTCGAATAACACTATGTTACCTCAACGGGGATATGCACGTCCCCAATAATAAGAATATCATATTTCTTCTGGACAGTAGGAAGAGGAAATTCAACCTCAAAAAATAGTCGATGGAAATTTTCCAATAGAATTGATACTGTGGACTTTAGGTTGTTTCCTCGGAAAGTGTACCGTATGCTCATTACCATTAACATGAAAAGTGACATTGCCTTTGTTGCAATCAATAACATCCCCTGCAGTATTCATGTAGGGTCTTCAAGAATAATAGACATACTATCGTCCTCGAGAATATCAAGAATAACAAAGTCCGTTAAAATAGTAACGTTTGCAACCACAACAGGCACATCCTCACAAATACCTACAGGTATAGCAGTTGATTTATCGGCCATTTGCAAAGCTATTTTAGTAGGTGTCAACTTATTCAAATCAATTCTACGATATAAAGAGAGAGGCATAACACTGGCTCCAAGATCACATAAAGCAGTTCTAACATAGTTTCTTTTAATGGAGCATGGTATAGTGGGTACTCCTGGATCTCCTAACTTCTTAGGTGTTCTACCCTTAAAAGCATAATTATCAAGCATGGTGGAAATTAAAGCTTCCGGTATCTTTCTTTTATTAGTAACAATTTCTTTCATATACTTAGCATAAGGATTCATTTTAAGCATATCAGTCAAAGACATACGCAAAAAGATAGGTCTAATCATTTCAGCAAAGCGCTCAAAATCCTCATCATCCTTTTTCTGGGATGGTTTGGGAGGAAAAGGCATGGTTTTCTGAACCCATGGTTCTCTTTCCTTACCGTGCTTCCTAGCAGCAAAGTCTCTCTTGTCATAACGTTGATTCTTTGATTGTGGGTTATCAAGATCAACAACAGGTTCAATTTCTACATCATTATCATTACTAGGTTGAGCATCAACATGAACATCATCATTAACATTATCACTAGGTTCATGTTCATTACCAGATTGTGTCTCAGCATCAGAAATAGAAACATCATTGGGATTCTCAGGTGTGTCTACAACAGGTTCACTAGAAGCATGCATAGTCCTATCATTTTTCTTTTTCTTCTTTTTAGAAGGACTAGGTGTATCTAAATTATTTCTTTGAGAATCTTGCTCAATTCTCTTAGGATGGCCTTCAGGATACAAAGGTTCCTGAGTCATTTTACCAGTTCTAGTAGCCACTCTAATAGCATAGTCATTATTCTTACTATTCAATTCATTGAGCAAATCATTTTGAGCTTTAAGTACTTGTTCTACTTGAGTGATAACCGTAGAAGCATGTTTACTAATGAGTTTAAGTTCACCTTTAACTCTAGACATATAATCACTCAAGTGATCAATCATATCAGAATTGTGTTTCAGTCGTCTACCAACATAAGCATTGAAGTTTTCTTGCTTGACAATAAAATTGTCAAAGTCATCTAAGCATTGTCTAGCAGACTTATAGTGAGGAATATCACCTTCATCAAATCTATAGAGAGAATTTACCTTTACTACCTATGTCGGGTTATCAAGATCATATGTTTCTTCAATAGGTAATGAATTAAGATCATATATTTCTTCAACATGCGGTAAATTAAGACCATGTATTCCTTCAATAGGAGGTAAATTCTTAACATCTTCAGCTTTAATACCCTTTTCTTTCATAGATTTCTTTGCCTCTTGCATATCTTCAGGACTGAGAAATAGAACACCCCTTTTCTTCGGAGTTGGCTTAGGAGTTGGTTCAGGGAGTGTCCAATTATTTTCATTAGTCAACATATTATTCAATAGAATTTCAGCTTCATCTCGTGTTCTTTCCCTGAAAACAGAACTAGCATAACTATCCAGGTGGTCTCTGGAAGCATCGGTTAGTCCATTATAAAAGATATCAAGTATTTCATTTTTCTTGAGAGGATGATCAGGCCAAGCATTAAGTAATTGGAGAAGCCTCCCCCAAGCTTGTGGGAGACTCTCTTCTTCAATTTGCACAAAATTATATATTTCCCTTAAAGCAGCTTGTTTCTTATGAGCAGGAAAATATTTAGCAGAGAAGTAATAAATCATATCCTGGGGACTACGCACACAACGAGGATCAAGAGAATTAAACCATATCTTAGCATCACCCTTTAATGAGAACGGAAATATTTTAAGGATATAATAGTAGCGAGTTTTCTCATCATTAGTGAACATGGTGGCTATATCATTTAATTTAGTAAGATGTGCCACAACAGTTTCAGATTCATAACCATAAAAAGGATCAGATTCAACCAAAGTAATTATATCAGGATCAACAGAGAATTCATAATCCTTATCAGTAACAAAGATAGGTGAAGTAGCATAAGCAGGATCATATTTCATTCTAGCATTCAGAGTTTTCTGTTTAAGCTTAGCTAATAATTTCTTAAGATCACTTCTATCATTGCAAGCAAGAAAGTCTCTAGTAGTTTCTTCAACCATAAAATAGCCCTCAGGCACAAGAGGCAATTTGTATTTAGGGGGAGAGTCTTCATCATCACTTTCATTAATATTATCAGTTTCAATAATTTCATTCTCTCAAGCCCTAGCAAGTTGTTCATCAGGAAATTCACCAAGTGGCACAGTAGTATCAAGCATAGAAGTAGTTTCATCATAAGTATCATGCATAGCAGAAGTGGCATCATCAATAACATGCGACATATCAAAATTAATAGCAGAAGAAGGTTTAGGTGTCGCAAGCTTACTCAAAACAGAAGGTGAATCAAGTGCAGAGCTAGATGGCAGTTCCTTACCTCCCCTCGTAGTACAGGGATAAATTTTTGTTTTCGCATCTTTGAAGTTCTTCATAGTGACCAGCAGATATAAATCCCAAGTGACTCAAAGAATAGAGCTATATTCCCCGACAACGGCGCGAGAAAATAGTCTTGATAACCCACAAGTATAGGGGATCGCAACAGTTTTCGAGGGTAGAGTATTCAACCCAAATTTATTGATTCGACACAAGTGGAGCCAAAGAATATTCTCAAGTATTCGCAGTTGAGTTGTCAATTCAACCACACCTGGATAACTTAGTATCTGCAGCAAAGTATTTAGTAGCAAGGTAGTATGGAAGTAACGGTAACAGTAGCAAAGTAATATTTTTGGGTTTTTTAGTGATTGTAACAGTAGCTACGGAAAGTTAAATAAGCGAAGAACAATATGTGAAAAGCTCGTAGGCATTGGATCGGTGATGGAGAATTATGCCGGATGCGTTTCATCATGTAACAGTCATAACATAGGGTGACACAGAACTAGCTCCAGTTCATCAATGTAATGTAGGCATGTAAATATAATCATACGTTCTTATTGAAAAGAACTTGCATGACATATTTTGTCCTACCCTCCCGTGGCAGCGGGGTCCTGATGGAAACTAAGGGATATTAACGCCTCCTTTTAATAGAGTACCGGACCAAAGCATTAACACATAGTGAATACATGAACTTCCTAAACTACGGTCATCACCGGGAGGGGTACGATTATTGTCACTTCGGGGTTGCCGGATCATAAGACATAGTAGGTGACTATAGACTTGCAAGATAGGATCAAGAATTCACATATATTCATGTAAATGTAATAGGTTCAGATCTGAAATCATGGCACTCGGGCCCTAGTGACAAGCATTAAGCATAGCAAAGTCATAGCAACATCAATCTCAGAACATAGTGGATACTAGGGATCAAACTCTAACAAATCTAACTCGATTACATGGTAAATCTCATCTAATCCATCACCGACCAGCAATCCTACGATGGAATTACTCATGCACGGCGGTGAGCATCATGAAATTGGTGATGGAGGATGGTTGATGATGATGATGGCGACGGATTCCCCTCTCGGGGGCCCCGAACGGACTCTAGATCATCCCTCCCGAGAGAGTTTAGGGCTTTGCGGCGGCTCCATATCATAAAACGCGATTGAGGGAGTTCCGGACTAGGGGGTGTCCGGATAGCCGAACTATCATCATCGGCCAGACTCTAAGACTATGAAGATACAAGATTGAAGACTTCGTCCCGTGTCCGGATGGGACTTTCCTTGGCGTGGAAGGCAAGTTTGGCGATACGGATATGTAGATCTCCTACCATTGTAACCGACTCTGTGTAACCCTAACCCTATCCGGTGTCTATATAAACCGGAGGGTTTTAGTCCGTAGGACGAACAACAATCATACCATAGGCTAGCTTCTAGGGTTTAGCCTCCTTGATCTCGTGGTAGATCCACTCTTGTAACACACATCATCAATATTAATCTAGCAGGACGTAGGGTTTCACCTCCATCTGGGTAAAACATCGTGTCCCTTGTCTCCTGTTACCATCCGCCTAGACGCACAGTTTGGGACCCCCTACCCGAGATCCGCCGGTTTTGACACCGACATTGGTGCTTTCATTGAGAGTTCCTCTGTGTCCTCACCGATAGGCCCGATGGCTCCTTCGATCATCAACAACGACGCGGTCCAGGGTGAGACTTTTCTCCCCGGATAGATCTTCGTGTTCGGCAGCTTTGCACTGCGGGCCAATTCGCTTGGCTATCTGGAGCATATCGAAAGCTACGCCCCTGGCCATCAGGTCAGATTTGGAAGCTTAAACTATACGACCGATATCCGCGGAAACTTGATCTTCGACGGATTCGAGCCGCAGCCAAGCGTGCCGCACTGTCTTGATGGACATGATCTAGCTCTGCAGCCGAACAGTGCCCTGGAGGCCGCACCAGTATCCGCTCCGACCCTTAATCCGGAGCCGGATTCCCCGATCGAGGACGAGTGGTTGGACACTGCCTCGGGGGCTACAATCTCTACGGCGATCGAGCCGAACTCCATCCCTGTCCTTTGCGAAGACTCCGACTCCAGGGTGCCGGACTCCTCTCCGGACTCTGAACCCTCCGCGCCCTTGCCAATCGAATCTGATTGGGCGCCCGTTATGGAGTTCACGGCCGCGGACATCTTTCAGCACTCGCCTTTTAGCGACATCCTGACTTCACTAAAGTCTCTCTCTTTATCCGGAGAGCCCTGGCCGGACTACGGTCAGGAAGGTTGGGATGCGGACGACGAAGAAATTCAACGCCCACCCGCCACCCACTTGGTAGCCGCTGTCGACGATCTAACCGACATGCTAGACTACGACTCCGAAGACATCGACGGTATGGACGACGATGCCGGAGACGACCAAGACCCAGCGCCTACAGGGCACTGGAAGGCCACCTCATCATACGACATATACATTGTGGACATCCCAAAAGATGGGAACGACGATGGAACAACGGAGGACTACCCCTCCAAGAAGCAACCGAAGCGCCGACGTCAGCGGCGCCGCTCTAAATCCCGCCACAGCAAGAATGAAGATTTCGGCACCGGAGACAACAATACACCGGACAATGCCGAAGACAATCCACTCCAGCAAGATCCAGCGCAGGAAGATGGAGACGCCAACCCTCACGAGAGAGCGGCAGAAGAAGATGTAGAGGATTATATGCCTCCCTCCGGAGACGAAGCAAGCCTCGACGACGATGAATTCGTCGTGCCTGAGAATCCCGTCGAACAAGAGCGTTTTAGACACAGGCTTATGGCCACGGCGAACAGCCTCAAGAAAAAGCAGCAACAGCTTCGAGCTGATCAGGATCTGCTAGCCGACAGATGGACTGAAGTCCTCGTGGCCGAAGAGCATGAGCTCGAACGCCCCTCCAAAAGTTACCCTAAATGCAAGCTGCTCCCCCGATTAGAGGAGGAGGCTTATGAACCTGCATCACCAGGAGACAACATGGCTGACCGACCACCCCGTGGTCGCGACAGAGAGGCCCCTAGGCCCTTCACTAGAACCGTACCCCGGCATCGCTCAAAAAGCACACGGTCGAAGGGGAACGCTCCGGACCTGCGAGATATATTGGAGGACAAGGCAAGACAATCAAGATCGATCTATGGATCGCGTGGGCGCCCCACGGTACGTGACGACAACCGTCGCGCCGGACACAGTAAGTCCGGCCGGGCCGAACAAAACAGACCAAGCTCTTTTGAGCTCCGTCGTGATATCGCCCAGCACAGAGGCGCCGCACACCCACTATGCTTCACAGACGAAGTAATGGATCATCAAATCCCCGAAGGGTTTAAACCCGTCAATATTGAATCCTATGATGGCACAACAGACCCCGCGGTTTGGATCGAAGACTATCTCCTTCACATCCACATGGCCCGTGGTGACGATCTTCACGCCATCAAATACCTCCCCCTCAAGCTCAAAGGACCAGCCCGACATTGGCTCAACAGCTTGCCAACAGAGTCAATTGGGAGCTAGGAGGACCTGGAAGCCGCATTACTCGGTAACTTCCAGGGCACTTATGTGCGACCACCAGACGCTGATGACCTAAGCCACATAATTCAGCAGCCAGACGAATCGGCCAGACAATTCTGGACACGGTTCTTAACCAATAAAAACCAAATCATCGACTGTCCGGATGCGGAGGCCCTCGCGGCCTTCAAGCTTAACATCCGTGATGAGTGGCTTGCCCGAAACCTAGGACGAGAAAAGCCAAAATCCATGGCAGCCCTCACATCACTCATGACCCGCTTCTGCGCGGGTGAGGACAGCTGGCTAGCACGCAGCAACAACCTCAGCAAAAATTCTGGCAGTCCGGACTTCAAGGACCGAAATGGCAGGCCGCGTCGTAACAAAAACAAACGCCGCATTAACGGCGACAATATTGAAGATACGACAGTCAATGCCGGATTCAGAGGCTCTAAACCCGGTCAGCGGAAAAATCCATTCAAAAGAACTACTCCGGGTCCGTCCAATTTGGACCGAATACTCGACTGCTTGTGCCAGATACACGGCACCCACGAAAAGCCAGCTAACCACACCAACAGGGACTGTTGGGTATTCAAGCAGGCAGGCAAGTTAATTGCCGAAAAGAATGACAAGGGGCTCCATAGCGATGACGAGGATGAGACCCAACCGCCGAACAATAAAGGACAGAAGGGTTTCCCCCCACAGGTGCGGACGGTGAACATGATATACGCAACGCACATACCCAAAAGAGAGCGGAAGCGTGCACTCAGGGATGTCTACGCGATGGAGCCAGTTGCCTCGAAGTTCAACCCATGGTCCTCCTGCCCGATCACTTTTGACCGAAGGGACCACCCCACCAGCATCCGCCACGGCGGATTCGCCACACTGGTCTTAGACCCAATCGTCGATGGATTTCACCTAACCAGAGTCCTGATGGACAGCGGCAGCAGCCTGAACCTGCTTTACCAGGATAAAGTGCGCAAAATGGGCATAGACCCCTCAAGGATTAAACCTACCAAAACGACCTTTAAAGGCGTCATACCAGGTGTAGAAGCCAATTGTACAGGCTCAATTACACTGGAAGTGGTCTTCGGATCCCCGGACAACTTCCGAAGCGAGGAGTTAATCTTCGACATAGTCCCGTTCCGCAGCGACTATCATGCCTTGCTCGGACGTACCGCGTTTGCAAAGTTCAACGCAGTGCCGCACTACGCATACCTCAAGCTCAAGATGCCAGGCCCTCGAGGAGTCATCACGGTCAACTGAAACACTGAACGTTCTCTCCGCACGGAGGAACATACAGCGGCTCTCGCGGCAGAAGTGCAATGCAGCCTCTTAAGGCAATTCTCAAGTCCGGCCGTTAAGCGGCCGGACACAGCCAAGCGCGCCCGGAGTAACTTACAACAAGACCACCTGGCACGTTCCGGGCACGCGTAGCAGTGCGGCCCCAACCCCAGCTCACGCGAAACGTCAAAGCAGGTCCTTCGCGTACACCATTACGCTCTGAAGATACCATGGGCATGGGGAGGGGGGCACGACCACAATACACCCAGACTGCGGCTCAACCACACGAGGGGCTCTCAAGTGTGTCGTTCCTTTTTCTTTTCTTTTTACCTTTTACTTTTTACCCACAGGACTCCGTTTGTCAGAAGCCCTGTCCGGCAGCAGACCTGCCGAACTCACAATGCAACTGCCAGGGAAGGATAAATGCTACAACGAATACACAGGTGGTCTCCATTACGAGCATTTTTATACACCAATCTGCAGCCTACCCCTGGAGGGGGACATGTTTAACAGTTCCATACCTTGCTTATCGCACTATTTGTATCATTCTGCATTCGTAGCTGCACTCATTGAATAAAACAATGCAGCACCTTTTTTGCTTATAATTGCATTTCTTTTTCATACATATGCTCATTCACGGCATGTTGCATCCGTACACTTTGGTACGGCTAATATACACCAAGGGCTTATGTTCCCCGCATTATGGTGTGATGAGTCCGAACACTTTCACAAGTGCGGCACCCCGAACTTATAGCACTATATGCATCGGCTCCGAATCATGTCTTGGGTCAATAGTTGGGTTTGCCCGGCTCCCGTGTTTTGGCACCTTACGTTCCGTTATATCGGCTAAGGTAGCACCGGGAGAACCACTGCGATTCCGCCCCAGTTCGGCTGGGTTAACGCCTCAGTGGAGAAAGCTAAAACTGACCGTCATGATGAGGCGAGAGCCGGTTGCTGTTCGAGAGGTTTTTTGCGAGTCCTTAAAGACTTATGCCGCTTAGAGCGAGGAGCCGGATACTGTCCGGCCAAGGCGTGGATAGCGCCCCAAATTCGGCCTTCCGAAGACTAGTGGCTTCGCCGAAATTTAAAATTATAGAATTCTATGGCTAAGTGAGAGTTTTCAAGCATTATAAGTCCGGTTGCCTTGTTCGTTGTGTTGAGTGCCTCCCTAGATGGAGCCAAAAATGGGAACAAGAGCGCTCCAGTTTATCCCGAACACCCCAGCACTCGTGGCATGGGGGCTGAAGCCGACGACTTGCCATCTCTCAGATTTGATAAACAGCCGCACAAAAGGTAATATTTTAAATTAACAATCGTTGCTTAGCGCATATGAACTAAGTTTTCAGCGCACAGGATAACAAAATGCGAGTCTACTCAAATATTACATCTTTGGAGCACTCACCCGCAATAGTGCGGGCGCCCTTCAGCACACTCTTATAATACATCTCGGGCGTGCGATGCTCCTTGCCCTCTGGTGGCGGGTCCGTCACGAGCATCATCAATAACATGCGACATATCAAAATTAATAGCAGAAGAAGGTTTAGGTGTCCCAAGCTTACTCAAAACAGAAGGTGCATCAAGTGCAGAGCTAGATGGCAGTTCCTTACCTCCCCTCGTAGTACAGGGATAAATTTTTGTTTTCGCGTCTTTCAAGTTCTTCATAGTGACCACCAGATATAAATCCCAGGTGACTCAAAGAACAGAGCTATGTTCCCCGACAACGGCGCTAGAAAATAGTCTTGATAACCCACAAGTATAGGGGATCGCAACAGTTTTCGAGGGTAGAGTATTCAACCCAAATTTATTGATTTGACACAAGGGGAGCCAAAGAATATTCTCAAGTATTATCAGTTGAGTTGTCAAATCAACCACACTTGGATAACTTAGTATTTGCACCTAATTATTTAGTAGCAAGGTAGTGTGGAAGTAACGGTAACAGTAGCAAAGTAATATTTTTGGGTTTATAGTGATTGTAACAGTAGCAATGGAAAGGTAAATAAGCGAAGAACAATTTGTGAAAAGCTCCTAGGCATTGGATCGGCGATGGAGAATTATGCCGGATGAGGTTCATCATGTAACAGTCATAACATAGGGTGACACAGAACTAGCTCCAATTCATCAATGTAATGTAGGCATGTATTCCGAATATAGTCATACGTGCTTA
>LR880972.1:876909724-876922977 GCA_904067115.1 Aegilops sharonensis
TTCAAACCTCGCAATATCCCAAGTAAATGGAGACTTTGACGCCAAAGGTCCAAAAATGGCAGCTTACCGCGACGCCGTCCTAAAAATGTCAGCTCGGTTCGAAGGACTAGAATTCCACCATGTAGCCCGGGATAATAACCAAGCAGCAGACTTGTTAGCACGCATCGGCGCTAAACGAGACACCGTCCCTCCACACATCTTCCTGGAACGGCTCTTTAAGCCATCCGTATTATGGGAAGAGGAGTCCGGAAATAACAATCCGGAGCCAGCTGCATCACCTAACTCAGACCATTCTGACACAATCGGCGGCTCAGCCAATGAAATAACACCTTCAGCTCACGAAATAATGGCAGTAATTGCCCCGTGGACAGAACCATTCCTAGCCTACTTAATGCGGCAGGAACTTCCCGAAGACCAAAATGAGGCCCGCTGCATAGTTCGGCGATCTAAAGCCTACAAGGTCCATGAGGGAGAACTTTATAAGAAAAGCACAACCGGAGTCCTTCAAAGGTGTATCTCCGAAGAGGAAGGGCGAAATCTCCTGGCTGAAATTCACGCCGGACTCGGCGGGCACCACGCAGCAGCCCGGGCCCTTGTAGGAAAGGCCTTCCGTACATGATTTTATTGGCCGACAGCCCGGGCAGATGCTTAGGACTTAGTCCAATGATGCGTCGGTTGCCAGCTCTTAGCTAACCAGAGCCACATGCCACCCACCGCCCTCAAAACTATACCCATTACCTGGCCGTTCGCGGTCTGGGGGCTTGACATGGTTGGACCCCTTAAAGGGGGAACCCACAAGCACAAATACTTATTGGTCATGGTGGACAAATTCACCAAATGGATTGAGGTCAAGCCGGTTAAAACGGCAGAATCCGGACCGGTGATAGACTTCATATCCGGGGTAGTACACCGTTTTGGCGTCCCCCACAGCATCATCACTGATAACGGCACGAACTTCACGGCCGACGAGGTTAAACTCTGGTGCAAAAATATGGGCATTAAGCTCGATTATGCATCAGTCTATCACCCCCAAACTAACGGTCTAGTCGAGCGAGCAAATGGTCTAATCATGAGCGGCATCAAACCCAGACTAGTGCGGTCCCTCAAGGAATCTAACACGCACTGGGTAGAGGAGCTCGACTCCGTACTCTGGGGGCTGCGGACCATGCCAAACCGAACTACCGGATTCACACCATTTTTATGGTATACGACGCAGAGGCAGTCCTGCCCTGCGATATAATTCATGACTCACCTTGTGTGCGCATGTACGAAGAAAGAGAAGCCGAGCTAGATCGGCAGGACAGTTTGGACGCCTTAGAGGAGGAGCGGGACGTGGCAAAGGCTCTTTCCGAATTTTATCAGCAGCAGGCTCGAAGATATCAAAGCAGAGAAGTACGGGCCAAAACTTACAATGTTGGCGAACTTGTTCTATGCCTGCCGGACAAGAAAAAGGACAAACTTAAGCCCAAGTGGGAAGGTCCCTTCATCATCGACCAAGTCCTGATCGGCAGAGCATACCGTCTACGTAACGCATCTGATAACCGACTCGAGCCGAACCCATGGAACGCAGCCCGTCTCCGAAGATTCTACGCCTAACGCCGGACTCCGGGTTCGTCTCACTCCCCCGTCCACCCCTTTTTTTTACTGTCTCTCGTCCTCCTCCTTCTTCCCACTTTTTTTTCAATACCTTTTATGGGCTGACTTGCGCTTTGTTCGCACACACTTGATGTGCTCCTGGCACTCATTATACCTGGGGGCTTCTTTAACAAAAGCTTATTCACACGGGCTTCATGCCCAACACATGTGTCATACTTCCGCATGTACCTTTTATTCACCATTATATGCATCGATATGACTTAAGTTTTGGCCAAGCTGGGTTGCCTGGCTCCTGTGCTTACCCCTACGTTCTCGATTGTTCGGCTAGGAGGTAAAGGGAGCACCTCTGTGATTGTTACTGCCGGGTCAGCCGGATGTGTACCTCAGACTGGGTGAAGCCGAAAGCTAGCGTTCTTAAGAGAATATTCGGTCGGTGACTTGAAAGATGATTTATTACTTACTTATTTATCTGCCCCCAGATGCTTTTTCTGCTATTTTCGCAGTCCGGCATTGCACTTTAGGGCATGCCTCCCAGGGAAAGGAACCCTTAACGTAACTATTCTCCCTGGAAGATGTTTCTTACTAACCATGTAATATAACATAACTAGTTGGGCACTTGTCTGATAAAGTATGACCCCGACGCCTTGTCTCCATGCATGCCCCGGTTCTTTTATAACCGTAAGGGTATTCGGACACACTCCGGACTGTTGGGTCCCGAGGTTGAAGTGAAACGGTCCACAAAGACAAACGATCTACAATCCGGCTAGAAGGCATTTTACATGTCATTTCAAATTACATCGTCAAACCGTCTGATTGTACTCCTCCTCAATCGCATCTAACAGGCTGTCTAATTTACAGCCCTGTTGGGAATATTTCACGGCCAGTTCTACTTGGCCGTACATCAAGCTCACAGGGATCTCCTTCCCATCAGGCCCCGCAGGTCCGACCTCGGCCATGTGGTTTGGGTCAGACTTCGGGTAACGTGTCTTCACCATGGCCCAGGTTTCCCTGGCGCCTTGACGGCAGGCCGATATCTTCCACAAACGGAGGCGTCGCCGTCCTCCCTGAAGCTTCTCAGCAAGCTCACCAAGGCCCTCGGGTAGGGAGACGGATGGCCATAAAGCATGAACGACGCCGCTCATCGCCTGCCGAACACGTTCGAGCAATTGCACTAGCTCGGGAAGTTGGTCACCCGTTGACTCAGGCATTTCCTCCACAGGGCGACCTGTGAGCACACCTAAAGACATATTTCTGTCAATCGACTTCCTCGCCGAATTCTTCTTTTCAAAGGAATTTGTTCAAGCACTTACTATAAATGCCGCGACGAAGCCGCTGATTCTCCTTCACGGAGCCAGACAGCTGGGCCCGAACACCTTTCAGGTCTTCTCCTTGCTGGGTGTGGGCATCTTGGAGCTTGTTTCTCTCCTGCTGCACCTTCATAAGCACCCTCTCGCCGGCCTTTAGCTGACGCAGTAGCTGTTGCTTGTCCGGATCTAGTCCGGCGACCTCTGCAATATTATTGTCAGATTCACGCCACACTTTGCTAAATAATTATCTTTTCAAAGTACGTCTTACCAGCGGGGGTCTCTGTGGCTCCCCCTGTGGCAGCCAGTGCGGCCTCAAGTTGGGCCTTGCACTCTTGGAGCTCCTGGGACAGATGGGTATTCTTCTCCGTAAGACCCTGCATAATAATTGATCCTTAAATCAGTTATTTCAACTACTTTAAGTCTCGGGGGCTACTGGCATATATAACTATTAAAATTACTTACCCGTATGTCTTTCACATACTGCTCCGTGGCTCTGGTTAACCCATCTTGAGCGGCACGGAGGTGCGCGTTTCCCGCTTTAAAGGCATTTAACGCCTCCGGGGAGAAATACGCGTCACGAAGAACTGTCCGGCGACGCCTGTGATTCATGGCGCTCTCCACCTCAGACCGGGTGGCGGACAGCCTGTCGGCATCCTCCGTCGGAGGAGCGTCCGGCTCACGCCTTGTATTCGCCTCCCCTCCCAGACCATGCGTTGGAGCATGGCTGGCGGAGGCTTGATTGGCAACCTCTCCGGAACCTGTCCGGCGAGCGCTCTTTCTGGAAAGCTTATGAGCATTAATATACCTCCTAGGGATCCTTCCCTTAAAAATAGCGGTGCTCCGTACCATTGCGGCGACGTTTCGGTTCGCGTCGCGCTCCTCTTCCTCCTGTCGGGCCGGACTGACCCTTGTTGTCCGGCCGCCGCGGGTTCGGCTTCCCACCTTAAAGGCACCTCCTGCGATGCACCATCAGTATGGGATGGTCAGAATTGAGCGCGGATCAAATGATGGTGTCAAAACCTTGGTCGTAGTCACCTGGGAGGCCGGAAACACACCGGGGTAGTCAGCCATAATTGCGACTAGGGCATTTTCTATGCTACGTTGGTGGAACACCCCGTCAATCAGCTCCACCTTTATGTCTGGATCCTCTTCGGAGGTCGGATCAAGGGATCTTTTTGGATCCTCGGGCTGTGGCGTTAGGCTTCGTATGCCCTCCACGTCCCGGCGCAGCTCCTGCGTCGAAATCACAGAGTAAGATACTTGACTTTAAAAAAGTATGGATCGGGTAGATGAACATCCGCTTACCCAGCTTCGAGGGTTATTCATAGAAAATCCATTCAGCGGATTCTTGCGGAGGAAGTCCTCCTCCTCTCCCTTGTATAAGCCGGACAGGATCTTTGCCAGATCGGCTACCGAGCCTGGCCCTTTGCGGCCATGACGGGTGGCGTCATCTTCCCCGTTGAAATCCCACATAGAGTGGCCCCTATATTGGAGTGGCCGCACCCCTCGCATAATGCACGTGGCCATGACTCCAATCATGGTCAATCCGGAGTGGGCCAGTAACCTAAACCGGCCCATCAGATAATGGACGCTCCTATCATCTTCCCGTTGAGGGCTCCGCGGGCGCCAACTCAGGCGTTTCTTCAAGGGAGCATTATTGAACTTCGGGAGGCCGATCCGGACTGGATCCGGCAGAGGGGCGTCCTCCATGTAGAACCATTTCGAAGGCCAGTCTTCGGACGCCTTCTTCGGGGTGCCGGATAGATATCCGGTCCCGGCGATGCGGCATATTTCGGCTCCGCCCACTTGATATATTGACCCCTCATGAGAACGGGGTACGAGACAAAACAATCTCTTCCACAGGCCAAAATGGGGCTCGATGCCCAAGAACAGCTCGCAAAAAGCTACGAAGCCCGCGATGTGCAAAATGGAGGCGGGCGTGAGGTGGTGAAGTTGGAGTCCGTAGAACTCTAGGAGCCCCGGGGAAACGGATGTATGGGAAATCCGAGTCCCCTTATTAGATAGGGGACAAAGCATACCCGCTCCCCTTTGGAAGGGTTGGGGACGCTCTCCGCCTGCTTTCCACCCTTGTAGGTGGCTAGTATGGCTCGAACCGGAACCATGAAAGCTGGGGGAAGATATCCCTCGGTTTGAAGTACCACTAGCTCGCTGTGTGGAACTGCGCATCTCCCCCAATCTCCTGGCTTAGTGCTAGGAGCGCGAGAGGAGGAGTCGCGTCGGCTATCCATGATAGAATGGATTTTTGTCAGAGGTGCTTCAATGAGAACTTGCAGATGGAGGATGGTGTGAGCTGGATCTAGATCCTCGCCTCTCTTATAGGCGGCTCGTTCGCACGGCTAGGGTGTAAAATGTAAAAATATCCCAGCCTTTCGCATTCGTACGACACGTGGAAGAAGACCATTACTGGGCATAGAAGCCAAGGAGCGCAACATTTATAAGGAAGCCGGATACTATTCGACGGGAACATGAAGCTTGAAGGAGAACCCGCCTTGCAACGCCGAAGACAATATACGTGCCGGACTCGTCGTCGCTGAAGCCCGGTTCGGGGGCTACTGAGGGAGTTCCGGACTAGGGGGTGTCCGGATAGCCGAACTATCATTATCGGCCGGACTCCAAGACTATGAAGATACAAGATTGAAGACTTCGTCCCGTGTCCGGATGGGACTTTCCTTGGCGTGGAAGGCAAGCTTGGCGATACGGATATGTAGATCTCCTACCATTGTAACCGACTCTGTGTAACCCTAACCCTATCCGGTGTCTATATAAACCGGAGGGTTTTAGTCGGTAGGACGAACAACAATCATACCATAGGCTAGCTTCTAGGGTTTAGCCTCTTTGATCTCGTGGTAGATCTACTCTTGTAACACACATCATCAATATTAATCAAGCAGGACGTAGGGTTTTACCTCCATCAAGAGGGCCCGAAGCTGGGTAAAACATCGTGTCCCTTGTCTCCTGTTACCATCCGCCTAGACGCACAGTTCGGGACCCCCTACCCGAGATCCGCCGGTTTTGACACCGACAATAGGTTTGCAATAAAGTAAAGAGCGAGTAAATAAAAGCTAGGGGCTGTTTAGATGAAGACACAACTAAATTAGTTTTAGTAGAGAGCCTTTTGTTACGAGAAAGTTATTTGTCCCTAGGCAATCGATAACTAGACAGGTAATCATTATTGCAATTTTATTTGAGGGAGAGGCATAAGCTAACATACTTTATCTACTTGGATCATATGCACTTATGATTGGAACTCTAGCAAGCATCCGCAGCTACTAAAGATCATTAAGGTAAAACCCAACCATAGCATTAAAGTATCAAGTCCCCTTTATCCCGTACGCAAACAACCTACTTACTCGGGTCTGTGTTTCTGTCACTCATGCCACCCACCATAAGCAAATCATAAACATATTGCAAACCCTACAGCGGGGATCCCTCATGCTTGCGCGACACGAAGAGCACCATAGGACAGCATCAATAATAAAACATGCAACTCAAACCAATCTTGATCATCAAATAGCCCATAGGACAAAACAGATCTACTCAAACATCATAGGATAGCCATACATCATTGGGAAATAATATATAGCGTTGAGCACCATGTTTAAGTAGAGATTACAGCGGGTAAGAGGTTACACCGCTGCATAGAGGGGGGAAGATTTGGTGATGATGGCGGTGAAGTTGTTGGTGAAGGTTGCGGTGATGATGATGGCCACGACAGCGTTTCGGCGCCACCGGAAGAGAAGGGGAGAGGGGGCCCCTTCGTCTTCTTCTTCCTTGACCTCCTCCCTAGATGGGAGAAGGGTTTCCCCTCTGGTCCTTGGCCTTCATGGCGTGGGAGGGGCGAGAGCCCCTCCGAGATTGGGTCTATCAATCTATTTCTCTCTGTTTCTGCGTTCTGGTCTACTGCCCTTTCACCGTTTCGTATATATATGGAGATCCGTAACTCCGATTGGATCGAAACCTTCGCCGTGTTATTTTACCAAAAAATAGATTTCTTGCGGCCGAAGAAGGGCATCAACCGCCTTATGGGTGGCCCAGAGGGTCAGGGGCGCGCCCAGGGGGGCAGGCGCCCCCCTGCCTCGTGGCCACCTCGGGCACCGTCTCGCGTTGATCTTTCTCCCATATTTTCCAAATATTCCAAAAATAAGCTCTGTTTGTTTTTATCCCGTTTGGACTCCATTTGATATGGATATTCTGTGAAACATAAAACATGCAACAGATAGGAACTGGCACTGGGCACTGGATCAATATGTTAGTCCCAAAAAATAATATAAAAAGTTGCCAAAAGTGTATGAAAGTTGTAGAATATTGCATGGAACAATAAAAAATTATAGATACGACAGAGACGTATCAGCATCCCCAAGCTTAATACCTGCTCGTCCTTGAGTAGGTAAATGATAAAAAAGATATTTTTTGATGTGGAATGCTACCTAGCATAATCTTGATCATGTATCTAATCATGGCATGAATATTAAGACACGAGTGATTCAAAGCAATAGTCTATCATTTGACATAAAAACAATAATACTTCAAGCATACCAACCAAGCAATTATGTCTTATCAAAATAACATAGCCAAAGAAAGCTCATCCCTACAAAATCATATAGTCTGGCTATGCTCCATCTTCACCACACAAAGCATTCAAATCATGCACAACCCCGATGACACGACAAGCAATTGGTTCATACTTTTTAACGCGCTTTAGCTTTTTCAACCCTCACGTAATACATGAGCGCAAGCCATGGACATAGCACTATAGGTGGAATAGAATATGATGATGAAGGTTATGTGGAGAAGACAAAAAGGAGAAAGTCTCACATTGACGCGGCTAATCAACGGGCTATGGAGAGGCTCATCAATTGATGTCAATGCGAGGAGTAGGGATTGCCATGCAACGGATGCACTAGAGTTATAAGTGTATGTAAGCTCAAACTAAAACTAAGTGGGTGTGCATCCAACTTGCTTGCTCATGAAGACCTAGGCATTTGAGGAAGCCCATCGTTGGAATATACAAGCCAAGTTCTATAATGAAAATTCCCACTAGTATATGAAAGTGATAAATCAAGAGATTCTTTATATGAACAACATGGTGCTACTTTGAAGCACAAGTGTGGTAAAAGGATAGTAACATTGCCCCTTCTCTCTTTTCTCTCATTTTTTGTTTTTTTATTTCTTTTCTTTTTTGGGGCCTTCTCTTTTTTTGGCCTTTCTCTTTTTTATTTTTATTTTTTTTGACCAGAGTCTCATCCCGACTTGTGGGGGAATCATAGTCTCCATCATACTTTCCTCACTGGGGCAGTGCTCTAATAATGATGATCATCACACTTTTATTTACTTACAACTCAATATTACGACTCGATACCAGAACAAAGATATGACTCTATATGAATGCCTCCGGCGGTGTACCGGGATGTGCAACGATCTAACGTAGCAATGACATCAAAAAATGGAAAAGCCATGAAAACATCATGCTAGCTATCTTACGATCATGCAAAGCAATATGACAATAAATGCTCAAGTCATGTATATGATGATGATGGAAGCTGCATGGCAATATATCTCGGAATGGCTATGGAAATGCCATGATAGGTAGGTATGGTGGCTGTTTTGTGGAAGATATAATGAAGCTTATGTGTGATAGAGCGTATTGTATCACGGAGTTTGCACCAACTCTCGAGGTGAGAAAGGTCAATGCACGGTACCGAAGAGGCTAGCAATGATGGAAGGGTGAGAGTGCGTATAATCCATGGGCTCACATTATTCATAAAGAACTCATATACTTATTGCAAAAGTTTATTAGCCCTCGAAGCAAAGTACTACTACGCCTGCCCCTAGGGGGATAGATTGGTAGGAAAAGACCATCGCTCGTCCCGGACCGCCACTCATAAGGAAAGCAATGAAAGAACACCTCATGCTCCGACTTCGTTACATAACGGTTCACCATACGTGCATGCTACGGGACTTGCAAACCTCAACACAATTATTCCTCAATTTCACAATTACTCAACTAGCACGACTCTAATATCACTATTTTTATATCGCAAAACTATTGCAAGGAATCAAACATATCATATTCAGTGATCTACAAGTTTTATGTAGGATTTTATGACTAAACATCTGAATGACTAGTTCCTGTCAACTCTCTAAATAGATATAAGTGAAGCAAGCGAGTTTAATTCTTTCTACAAAAGATATGCCCACGGTCTAACAAATATAAGTGAAGCAAAAGAGCATTCTAATATGGCGGTTTTCTATGTGAAGAGAAACTAGCAATCCAAACTTCAAATGATATAAGTGAAGCACATGAAGCATTCTATAAAGCCATACTCAAAAGATATAAGTGAAGTGCATAGAGCATTCTATAAATCAACCAAGGACTATCTCATACCAGCATGGTGAATAAAAGAAAAATGAAAACTAAAGAAAAAGACGCTCCGAGGTTGCACATATCGCATGAACGAAACGAATCTGAAAACATACCGATACTTGTTGAAGAAAGAGGGGATGCCTTCCGGGGCATCCCCAAGCTTAGAAGTTTGAGTCTCCTTGAATATTTACTTGGGGTGCCTCGGGCATCCCCAAGCTTGAGCTCTTGCCTCTCTTCCATCTTCTCACATCGAAACGTTCTCGATAATCGAACACTTCATCCACATAAAACTTCAACAGAAAACTCGGTAAGATCAGTTAGTATAATAAAGCAAATCACTACTCTAAGTACTGTTGCAAACCTATTCATATTTTGTTTTTGCATTGTTTCAACTGAAATATATCTTTTTCATGGCTTAATCCATTGATATAAATTGATAGTTTCATCAAAGCAAGCAAACTATGCATCAAAAACAGAATCTGTCTAAAACAGAACAGTCTGTAATAATCTGAACATTCACCATACTTATGATACTTGAATTTTTTGCCAAAATTAGGAAAAATAAAAAATTTGTATATGAAGACAGTGCAAAAATAATCAGAACCATTTGATATTCCAGTAAAAAACTAAAAATCACGCACTACAGCCAAAGTTTCTGTCCAGCACCGTACAGACCAACAAGCATTATAAACATCCTAAAGGCAAACCTTGGCACATTATTTTTATTTCTAAACTTTATAAATGCACACAATACTAGTAAATGACTCTCTAAAACTTCCGGGTTGTCTCCCTAGCAGCGCTTTCTTTAAAGCCGTTAAGCTAGGCATATAGTGCTCAAGTAATGGATCCACCCGGATCCCAAGGTATATCAAAGCCAATTTTAATTAGCAATGATTTGTAATTTAGTAGTGAGCACAAAATAACATATATCATGTAATGACGAAGTCTAACTCTCTTCCTATGAATCGTCATGTCATAAAAGAACAATTCATGCACACATAGTAAAGGCCAATGAATAGTATAAGCAGTTTCTTGCAATTTTTTCGTGTTGGAAACATAAAGAGGCGGAGATGTAGTTCCTCTCTCATAATAATTGCAAGTAGGAGCAGCAAGCACATGCATATTATATCTATCAAAATCATCATGTGCAACGGTAAAAGGCAACCCATTAATATAATCCTTAATAAGTGCAAACTTCTTCGATATAGGGTAGTCAGGAGAATTCAAGAAGATAATAGGACTATCATATGTGGGTGCAATAGCAACAATTTCATGTTTAACATAAGGAACTATAGCAAGTTCATCTCCATAAGCATCATTCATATTGGCATCTTGGCCACAAGCATAGCAAGCATCATCAAAAAGGGATATTTCAAGGGAATCAACGGGATCATAACAATCATCATAGCAATCATCCTTCGGTAAGAACGAAGGGAATTAAACAATGTATGAGTTGAAGAGTTACTCTCATTAGAAGGTGGGCACGGGTGATCAATCCGCTCTTCCTCCTTTTGTTCTTCGCTCTCCTCCTCATCTTTTTCATCCAATGAGCTCACAGTTTCATCAACTTCTTCTTCCATAGATTCCTGCAAAATATTAGTCTTTTCTTGGACAGCGGGGTAATCCTCAATATATGGTTCAACATAGGCATTCGAAGCATAGTTATCATAGCAATATTTAAGTATGGCAAAATTTTCAGACTTGTAAAGAGTAGCATCATACGTTTCAATCAAAGAAGCAATTTCATAAGCACCCTTAAAAGCAACAAATTCTTAAATTTGTTGAATATCATAGTAACTATAAACACCTTTAGCATACGAAGATAAGATTCCATTATCAATAAGCTCACATTGGTAGGGAAGGTGTTTCTCGGGGTTTTCAGAACAACAAGTAACATCATATATATAACATAAATTCCAAGCATAACATTGCAAACGATGAATTTGATCCAGTAAATGTTCCCCTTTTCAGATATACGGTGTCGCACATAACAAGCATGCTCATCTAAGGATTTGCCCTCAACTAAACTAGTTTGGGTTTCAGCACGAGCACATAGGGATCGAAGATGATCCAAGTAATAAGCTTCAGGAGTGTGATAGATTTTGAGTGGTTCTTCAACCATTGGTACAGTAGGTACAACCAATTTTTTTTGGTATTTTGTGTTTCTTATCCATAAATAAACATAGAGAACAACTAAGAACAACAAATAAAAATTACTTAGTGATAAAGCAAACAAGCACACCTGAGAATATTCACCCCACGCTATTGCTCCCCGGCAACGGCGCCAGAAAAAAGGTGTTGATAACCCGCAAGTATAGGGGATCAATTGTAGCCTCTTTAGATAAGTAAGAGTGTCGAACCCAATGAGGAGCTAAAGGTAGAACAAATATTCCCTCAAGTTCTATCGACCACTGATACAACTCTACGCGCACTTGACGTTCGCTTTACCGGAAACAAGTATGAAACTAGAAGTACTTTGTAGGTGTTGTGGATAGGTTTGCAAGAAATTAAAGAGTGAGTAAATAAAAGCTAGGGGCTGTTTAGATAAAGACACAACTAAATTATTTTTAGTAGAGAGCTTTTTGTTACGAGAAAGTTATTTGTCCCTAGGCAATCGATAACTAGACCGGTAATCATTATTGCAATTTTATTTGAGGTAGAGGCATAAGCTAACATACTTTCTATACTTGGATCATATGCACTTATGATTGGAACTCTAGCAAGCATCCGCAACTACTAAAGATCATTAAGGTAAAACCCAACCATAGCATTAAAGTATCAAGTCCCCTTTATCCCATACGCAAACAACCAAACTCGGGTTTGTGCTTCTGTCACTCACGCCACCCACCATAAGCAAATCATAAACATATTGCAATCCCTACAATGGGGATCCCTCACGCTTGCGCGACACGGAGAGCACAATAGGACAACATCAGCAATAAAACATGCAACTCAAACCAATCTTGATCATCAAATAGCCCATAGGACAAAACGGATCAACTCAAACATCATAGGATAGCCATACATCATTGGGAAATAATATATAGCGTTGAGCACCATGTTTAAGTAGAGATTACAGCGGGTAAGAGAGAGGTTACACTGCTGCATAGAGGGGGGAAGAGTTGGTGATGATGGCGGTGAAGTTGTTGGTGAAGATTGTGGTGATGATGATGGCCACGGCAGCGCTCCGGCGCCACCAGAAGAGAAGGGGAGAGGGGGCCCCTTCGTCTTCTTCTTCCTTGACCTCCCCCATAGATGGGAGAAGGGTTTCCCCTCTGGTCCTTGGCCTCCATGGTGTGGGAGGGGCGAGAGCCCCTCCGAGATTGGATCTATCTCTCTGTTTCTCTCTGTTTCTGCGTTCTGGTCTGCTGCCCTTTCACCGTTTCGTATATATATGGAGATCCGTACCTCCGATTGGATCGAAACCTTCGCCATGATTTTTTTTACCAAAAATTAGCTTTCTTGCGGCCGAAGATGGGCATCCACCACCTTACGGGTGGCCCACGACGGTCAGGGGCATGCCCAGGGGGGCAGGCGCTCCCCCCCTGCCTCGTGGCCTACCCTCCCGTGGCAGCGGGGTCGTAATGGAAACTAAGGGATATTAAGGCCTCCTTTTAATAGAGTACCGTACCAACGCATTACCACATAGTGAATACATGAACTCCTAAAAGTACGGTCATCACCGGGAGTGGTCCCGATTATTGTCACTTCGGGGCTGCCGGATCATAACACATAATAGGTGAATATAGACTTGCAAGATAGGATCAAGAACTCACATATATTCATGTAAACATAATAGGTTCAGATCTGATATCATGGCACTCGGGCCCTAGTGACAAGCATTAAGAATAGCAAAGTCATAGCAACATCAATCTCAGAACATAGTGGATACTAGGGATCAAACCCTAACAAATCTAACTCGATTACATGATAAATCTCATCCAACCCATCACCGTCCAGCAAGC
>LR880972.1:876923221-876935251 GCA_904067115.1 Aegilops sharonensis
AATACATGAACTCCTCAAACTATGGTCATCACCGGGAGTGGTCCCGATTATTGTCACTTCGGGGCTGCCGGATCATAACACATAATAGGTGAATATAGACTTGCAAGATAGGATCAAGAACTCACATATATTCATGTAAACATAATAGGTTCAGATCTGATATCATGGCACTCGGGCCCTAGTGACAAGCATTAAGAATAGCAAAGTCATAGCAACATCAATCTCAGAACATAGTGGATACTAGGGATCAAACCCTAACAAATCTAACTCGATTACATGATAAATCTCATCCAACCCATCACCGTCCAGCAAGCCTACGATGGAATTACTCACGCACGGTGGTGAGCATCATGAAATTGGTGATGGAGGATGGTTGATGATGACGATGGCGACAGATTCCCCTCTCTGGAGCCCCGAACGGACTCCAGATCAGCCCTCCCGAGAGAGTTTAGGGCTTGCGGCGGCTCCGTATCGTAAAACGTGGTTGAACCTTTCTCTCTGCTTTTTTTCTCCCCGAACACGAATATATAGAGTTGGCATTAAGGTCGGTGGAGCTCCAGGGGTCCCACGAGGCAGGGGGCGCGCCCAGAGGGGGCAGGCGCGCCCCCACCCTCGTGGAGAGGGTGTGGGCCCCCTGGCCTTGGTTATTTCGCCAATATTTTTTATATTTTCCAAAAATAATCTCCGTGAAGTTTTAGGTCATTCCGAGAACTTTTGTTTCTGCACAAAAATAACACCATGGCAATTCTGCTGAAAACAACGTCAGTCCGGGTTAGTTCCATTCAAATCATGCAAGTTATAGTCCAAAACAAGGGCAAAAGTGTCTGGAAAAGTAGATACGACAGAGACGTATCAGAACCTTCCCGACCACTTACCTTGGCATGCCACTTAGTGACAGGCGTCTTCTAGAGAAGGACTTTCGTCCAATAATCGCCAAGCTCCAGCCTAGGATGGAGCCCTGGCAGGGGAGATGGCTATCTAAAGCCGCTCGAGTGATTCTGATGAACTCCTCCCTTATTAGCCTATTTATGTATGTCATGGGATTCTTTAGTCTGCATAAATCCCTTCATCATGAGGTCACGAAACTCCTGTCCAGATTCTTCTGGGCTGGAGAGAACGATAAACAGATGTATCACATGGTGAAGTGGTCTGAGATATGTAAGCCTACAGACCAAGGAGGCCTTGGGGTTATTTCGTCCAAGGGGACGAATATTGCCCTCCTCTCCAAATAGCTTTGGCGGATTCAGACCGATGAGGGCGGCCTGTGGCTTGAGACTATCTGCGCGAAGTACCTTCGCGGGCAGCCACTGGCATTCGCTCCTAGAACTGGTGGGTCTCAATTCTGGCAATTGGTGATCCGTCTGATGCCGATATTGCGCATTGGGACCTCCATTAAAGTAGGTACCGGATCCGGCACCCTATTCTGGCTAGATCGATGGGCAGGGACCTGTCCCTTTGTGGAACGCTATCATGCGCTGTTCGCGATCTGGGTCCGCCCATAGCTGTTTGTGACCGTGGCATTAGCTGACTTGGGAGCTATTGCCTTCCACCGTACCTTCGGGGCGGTGGAACTCGAGCAATGGGATGAATTCTCAAGTGTATTACCCTCCACCCCCTCCCTAGAACCGGCTTCGCTATCTTGGCATCTCGAGTCAAGTAGCAGATTCTCGACTAGATCCCTATATCAGACGATTGTCCCCACTCCTGGCCCGGTGGAACTATCAGTGCTTTGGGAGATCAAACTCCCCTTGAAAATCCGTATATTCCTCTTGCAATGGGTCCACGGCCGCCTCCCCTCGGGTACGGAGGTCTGCAAACGTAATGGCCCTGGGGATGGCCTCTGCCCCATTTGTTTGGTGTGACGCCCAGATAATTAAGCTACAGTGATCCCACGCTAATGGTACCACGTCACCACGGTTGCTGCTGCTAATCTATCGTTAGGACAAAACCGGTCCAAATTTCAAAATTCAAATTAATGATAACAATAAAAGTTTTCAAAAATTAAAACAAAAATGTTTGGATTGTACTAAATATTACAAAGTTAATTATTGTGCAACAAACCCATTTTTATAAAATGCCTAAGAAATTTAAAATGATTTAAAACAGAAAAGTAAAATAAATAAAAAGTATAGAAAAACAAAACAAAACAAAACAAAAGGGCCCCCCCCAATGGGCCAACCGGCCCAGCTAACAGCCAGGCCAGCCCACTGGCCCAGCCGGCCGACCCACCCCACTCCCTTATCCCCTCACACCCGCTAACCCTAACCCCCGTCGCCCCACTTCACCCCCTCTCGATCCAATCTGAATCGAGGAGACCCCCACTCCCTCGTCCCTCTCGCCCCCCCCCCCCCTCCCCCGGGGGCCCCCCCCCCCCGCCCCCACCAGGCCTCAGCGGGGGGCCCCCCCCCCCCGCCCCCACCAGGCCTCAGCGGGGGGCCCCCCCCCCCCGCCCCCACCAGGCCTCAGCGGGGGGCCCCCCCCCCCCGCCCCCACCAGGCCTCAGCGGGGGGCCCCCCCCCCCCGCCCCCACCAGGCCTCAGCGGGGGGCCCCCCCCCCCCGCCCCCACCAGGCCTCAGCGGGGGGCCCCCCCCCCCCGCCCCCACCAGGCCTCAGCGGGGGGCCCCCCCCCCCCGCCCCCACCAGGCCTCAGCGGGGGGCCCCCCCCCCCCGCCCCCACCAGGCCTCAGCGGGGGGCCCCCCCCCCCCGCCCCCACCAGGCCTCAGCGGGGGGCCCCCCCCCCCCGCCCCCACCAGGCCTCAGCGGGGGGCCCCCCCCCCCCGCCCCCACCAGGCCTCAGCGGGGGGCCCCCCCCCCCCGCCCCCACCAGGCCTCAGCGGGGGGCCCCCCCCCCCCGCCCCCACCAGGCCTCAGCGGGGGGCCCCCCCCCCCCGCCCCCACCAGGCCTCAGCGGGGGGCCCCCCCCCCCCGCCCCCACCAGGCCTCAGCGGGGGGCCCCCCCCCCCCGCCCCCACCAGGCCTCAGCGGGGGGCCCCCCCCCCCCGCCCCCACCAGGCCTCAGCGGGGGGCCCCCCCCCCCCGCCCCCACCAGGCCTCAGCGGGGGGCCCCCCCCCCCCGCCCCCACCAGGCCTCAGCGGGGGGCCCCCCCCCCCCGCCCCCACCAGGCCTCAGCGGGGGGCCCCCCCCCCCCGCCCCCACCAGGCCTCAGCGGGGGGCCCCCCCCCCCCGCCCCCACCAGGCCTCAGCGGGGGGCCCCCCCCCCCCGCCCCCACCAGGCCTCAGCGGGGGGCCCCCCCCCCCCGCCCCCACCAGGCCTCAGCGGGGGGCCCCCCCCCCCCGCCCCCACCAGGCCTCAGCGGGGGGCCCCCCCCCCCCGCCCCCACCAGGCCTCAGCGGGGGGCCCCCCCCCCCCCCGATCGGGTTCGGGGCGCACCCCCGACCACACCTCGCCTGCGCACGCCGCCGCCTGGTGCCGCCCCGGCCCCGTCGCCGGACTTCGCCGAACGCCTCGTCCTCTCTGCCCCCCTCCCGGCCTTGTAACTCACCCGCCGACGCCGCCCCGCCCGGACTCCTCCGCGCCCCTCCTCGCCGTCGCCGACTCGGCCCCGACCTCACCACCTCGACGCCGTCGACTGCCGGATCCCGCTTCCTCACCGGAGCTCCTCTGCCTCGACCCCGCCGTCGCCGGAACGTCACCTCGACCCCCTCCTCATCGGACCTCCTCGACCTCCGTCGAGCCCGCTGCCTAAACCCTACCGCCCCAGTGAGCTCCCCCTTCGCCCCCTCTCCCTAGGTCGCCACGGTCACCGCCCACGGTCACCGCCCGCGGTCGACGCGCTCCGGCACCACCCATTGCGCGCTCACAGCGCACCTCTCCCCGTCGCCGTGACGACCTCGCCGTCCCGCGCCAGGACACCGCGCCCGGATCCCGTCGCCCGCCGCAGCTCGTGCCACCTGCGGCTGTTGCCGCCCACACCGCCGTTCCGCTCCGCCCGTAGCCCCCGCCCGCACTGCTCCAGCCGGTGGCGCCCCGACCAAACCTCGCCGACGCCCCACTGCTACCGCCGGGCGCCTCCACCGCCCCGTCCGTTTTCGCCCCTGCCCCGCTTGCGGTTCCCGCTGTGGCGGCGCCTCTACCGAGCCCACCCTCCGTTCCAGCCATCGCCGGAGATGGCCGCGCCGGCTTGCCCCGCTCGGGTGCCCAGCCGGGACCCGGCGCCCACCCGTTGTGCCCGTGGCCCGTTCGGGCTATGCCCGCAACCAGCGCCCAAAACCGCTCGGCCCCCGGGCCACTGACTAGGGGGGCCCGCCCAAGAACGGTTTTAAAAAAAGAGAGTTAAAAATAAAAATAAATATAAAAATGATTTAATAAAATTAATTATTAATTAATTAATTATCTAATGAATTAATTAAGTTAATTAATCCGGTTTAATTAATTTAATTAACTAGTTATGTTAATTAAATAGTAATTAAATTAACTAATATGTAATTAACCTAAACAGTGTATGACAGGTAGGTCCGACTGGACCCACTGGTCAGGTTGACCAAGTCAACTCTGTTGACTGCTGATGTCAGCATGACATCATGCTGATGTCATTAATCTGTTTTTTAAATTAATTAAATAATTAATTAAATTCCAGAAATTAATAAAATCTTTAGAAAATCATATCTTTTAATCCGTAACTCGGATTAAAATATTTTCAACATGAAAGTTTCTCAGAACGACGAGACGAATCCGGATACGCAGTCCGTTCGTCCGCCACACATACCTAGCATAGCAAACACGCAACTTTCCCCCTCCGGATCATCTGTCCGAAAACGCGAAACACCGGGGATACTTTCCCGGATGTTTCCCCCCTTCACCGGTATCACCTCATACCGCGTTAGGGCACCCCTAGCACCGATACTTGTCATGTCATGTATCGCTATGCATCTGTTTGCTTAAGTATTTATTGTTTCTTCCCCCTCTTCTCTCGCTAGACACCGAGACCGACGCCGCTGCTACCCAGTACGACTACGGAGTTGACGACCCCTCCTTCTTGTCTGAGCAACCAGGCAAGCCCCCCCTTTGATCACCAGATATCGCCTACTCTTCTCTATACTGCTTGCATTAGAGTAGTGTAGCATGTTACTACTTTCAGTTAATCCTATACTGCTGCATAGCCTGTCCTTGCTACTACTGTTGTTACCTTTACCTGCTATCCTACTGCTTAGCATAGGATGCTAGTGTTCCATCAGTGGCGCTACACTCTTGTCCGTTTGCCATGCTATACTACTGGGCTGTGATCACTTCGGGAGGTGATCACGGGCATATACTATATACTTTACACTGATAAATTACCTGTGATACTGTTCGGAGATGGGGGCTGAAAGGACAGGTGGCTCCATCCCGGTAGAGGTGGGCCTGGGTTCCCGACGGCCCCCGACTGTTACTTTGTGGCGGAGCGACAGGGCAGGTTGAGACCACCTAGGAGAGAGGTGTGCCTGGCCCTGGTCGGCGTTCGCGGATACTTAACACGTTTAGCGAGATCTGGGTATTTGATCTGAGTCTCGCCATTTGGTCTATACGCACTAACCATCTACGTCGGAGTAGTTATGGGTATCCCGATGTCGTGGTATCAGCCGAAACACTTCGTGACGCCAGCGACTGAGTGGCGCGCGCCGGATTGGAAAGTAAGCCTGCTCTTGTGTTAAGGGGGCTAGTTCCGCTTTCGGCCGCGTACGCAACGTGCATGTGTGCTATGGGCGATGGCCCAGACCCCTGTGCGCTTAGGTTTAGACCGGCGTGCTGGCCTCTCTGTTGTGCCTAGGTGGGGCTGCGACGTGTTGATCTCCCGCGGCCGAGCATGACCCAGAAAAGTGTGTCCGGCCAAATGGGATCAAGCGTGTTGGGTTATGTGGTGCACCCCTGCAGGGAAGTTAATCTATTTGAATAGCCGTGATCTTCGGTAACAGGACGACTTGGAGTTGTACCTTGACCTTATGACAACTAGAACCGGATACTTAATAAAACACACCCTTCCAAGTGCCAGATACAACCCGATGGTCGCTCTCTCTCAGGGTTACGAGGAGGGGATCGCCGGGTAGGATTATGCTATGCGATGCTACTTGGAGGACTTCAGTCTACTCTCTTCTACATGTTGCAAGATGGAGGCTGCCAAAAGCGTAGTCTTTGACAGGATTAGCTATCCCCCTCTTATTCTGGCATTCTGCAGTTCAGTCCACTGATATGGCCCTTTACACATATATCCATGCATATGTAGTGTAGCTCCTTGCTTGCGAGTACTTTGGATGAGTACTCACAGTTGCCTTGTTCCCCCTTTTCCCCCTATCTCTACTCGATTGCTGCGACCAGACGATGGAGCCCAAGAGCCAGACGCCACCGTCGATGACGACTACTACCCCGGAGGTGCCTACTACTACGTGCAGCCCGCTGACGACGACCAGGAGTAGTTAGGAGGATCCCAGGCAGGAGGCCTGCGCCTCTTTCGATCTGTTTCCCAGTTTGTGCTAGCCTTCTTAAGGCAAACTTGTTTAAATTATGTCTGTACTCAGATATTGTTGCTTCCGCTGACTGGTCTATGATCGAGCACTTGTAATTCGAGCCCTTGAGGCCCCTGGCTTGTATTATGATGCTTGTATGACTTATTTATGTTTTAGAGTTGTGTTGTGATATCTTCCCGTGAGTCCCTGATCTTGATTGTACACATTTGCGTGCATGATTAGTGTACGATTGAATCGGGGGCGTCACAAGTTGGTATCAGAGCCGACTGCCTGTAGGAATCCCCTTTCCAACTCCTTGGCCGAAGTTGAGTCTAGTCAATTGCAAAACTTTTACTAACATGGTTGTGTGGCTTACGGGCCCACGTCGCCATTGGGTGGTATTAGGATCTTTTACTCCTCGATCTTTACTCTGGGACTCTGAACTCTCTTCTACTCGGGTTAAACGATTTTTACTAACTCTGACTCTAGGTTCTCGATAATACTTTCTCCCGGAGAGGCCCTTCAGTCCAGATGATCACCGACTGCACCTGAAGATTTCGGAGATACTCTTTGATATTCTCTCGAGACTTTGTGCCCATCACTTTTGCTATTCCCGACCACCGATAAATCCGTATGGATAACTACTTACACTTGCCATTCATACGATCATCCCCCATTGAACATGTTATTACAAGATACCCCGACGTTTTCTCTATCGTTCCAGGAATACTTTGTGCCTACCGCCTAGCAGTTCTTTGCCACATGAATACCCCTTCAAATAAATCCTCGCACTTGTCGAGTATCCGCTCATCCCCAGTTGTTCATGTGTTTCACAAAAGCCTTCAAAATACTATTTGATCTTCCGAAAATCCTCTACAACCTGTTGCTCTTGGAATTCTTGCATACTTGCTTTCTGGTTAATTCCATTTGTCTAGCGATATCCGTTAAAATCCTTTGGGATTAACATTCTGATCCTGTTGATTCAGCATGTGTGAGGATGCACACGATCATCAATTAATCCTTGGAAATTTTCTTTCTGGCTCAGGCATTGTATCGAATATGAGCTGGTTCTTGCCCAATCAAGATTTGATCGGGTGCATCTCTAAGTCTATTCAACTTACTCATCTTTTGATCAGAGCCTCTGCTTCTGATCCTTCGTCTTGAAATCATAATTCCTGTGTACCCAAGCATCGAATCATTCAGATGTTTATATAAGACGATGCCTTTGCATCCCCTTCTTCATCTGATTGATTATCGATACTCACATCAGCTCCACTGTGGATCGCCATATCCACTGTTGGATTGTTATATCCGACGGTGTCCTTCATAATAAATCACCTTGTGAGTCCTTCTCCGATACATAATGCCTTTGGTAAATTGTATCCTTTCCTTTTGTCAACCATGCTCTGCTTTCGAGCTGGTGATATTTACTCTTGAAGCTTATGGTATATGTTCGTAAGAAGCCCTGATGGGATTGAACCAACGCCTTCCCTCATAGGTGTGAACCTGAAAGATTTCACGAGTCATACTTATCTGGTATTGCACCAGGTAAAACTTTCAACAACTAATGTCATCTTCGAAATAGGAGAGGTGAATGGAAGGTTATACATTGAAGAAGTGGGAGTCGACCTTGAACTTTGTGTTCATGCCCATGGACATGATGTAGATCCTATCCTGGAAGCTTCTTGTAATAATAGCTATTTCCTTGATATAATATCCTTTGGTTTCGTTGAATTGATCCTTTGCAATCATGGTTCCGACCATATGTTCTTCTTTGATCCAATTTCCCGGGCAAGTTTAAGCACTTGTCTTCTGTGGATCAATACCCCAGTCCAACCTTTACTTTGATCTACCGTCGAGTATTACCCCCCGGGTATCTCGAGATTATCACGAAACTGCGTAACTTCTTATGGGTTCTTCATCAACTGTTATTTCTCACCAATTCCAATTTTTCTGGGTTTTGGGTTGTCGTCAACCGAGAACACCGATAAGTGAATCAATTCCACACTCTGATTCAATAACTCTAAGTAATCTTCATTGCTTATGAGTTTATTAATCCTTCAAGTCACTCCTAGCCTGATCGGCTATATCATTACCGTGCTAAATTTTAACTGTGCTACCTGGTCCTTAATCCCGGAGCACAACTTTTGACAATGAGCTAAGCTTACGTCGATCTTCCTCGTCATATCAGTTCGCCTTGAACAACAATCTTGATTTCAAGTTTGTGTCGTACCTATGGTTCCAATAACCTCTTGCTTCATCATTCTTTTGACTTGATGTGATCGCGGNTATTTCACCAGGTAAAACTTTCAACACTAATGCCTTTATCAAAGCGAGGAGTGAATGGAAGGTTATACATTGAAGAAGTGGGAGTCGACCTTGAACTTTGTGTTCATGCCCATGGACATGATGTAGATCCTATCCTGGAAGCTTCTTGTAATAATAGCTATTTCCTTGATATAATATCCTTTGGTTTCGTTGAATTGATCCTTTGCAATCATGGTTCCGACCATATGTTCTTCTTTGATCCAATTTCCCGGGCAAGTTTAAGCACTTGTCTTCTGTGGATCAATACCCCAGTCCAACCTTTACTTTGATCTACCGTCGAGTATTACCCCCCGGGTATCTCGAGATTATCACGAAACTGCGTAACTTCTTATGGGTTCTTCATCAACTGTTATTTCTCACCAATTCCAATTTTTCTGGGTTTTGGGTTGTCCTCAACCGAGAACACCGATAAGTGAATCAATTCCACACTCTGATTCAATAAATCTAAGTAATCTTCATTGCTTATGAGTTTATTAATCCTTCAAGTCACTCCTAGCCTGATCGGCTATGTCATTACCATGCTAAATTTTAACTGTGCTACCTGGTCCTTAATCCCGGAGCACAACTTTTGACAATGAGCTAAGCTTACGTCGATCTTCCTCGTCATATCAGTTCGCCTTGAACAACAATCTTGATTTCAAGTTTGTGTCGTACCTATGGTTCCAATAACCTCTTGCTTCATCATTCTTTTGACTTGATGTGATCGCGGATCGATTACATCTTCATGAAATCTCTCGACAACTGTGTCGTGATCATCATCAACATCCTAAGCTCTACCAAGATATATATCGAATTCTTGATGGGTAATACCATCATTGCCCCTTGATGTTTCGTGTTATCATCGACCACTTTATTGCCCTCCGTCCAACACAAACTTGTTTGTGTTTTGTGTTATACCTTGAGTTCCTTGCTATCCAGCAATTGCTCTTCTTTACCTTGGAGTATTACCATCCTTTATGTCAAGAATGTCATGAGAATTTCACCACCTCTTAAGAATTCTTGGTATGGTGACACTTATCACCATCACCACTCTTCTTGGGTCCTCGTGTTGATTCCAACCAGGGTACCAACAAGTGAGCGGTGCTATTTGAATTCCACCCTTCTGGCAACCATATTGCTTTGAAGTTAATGGTCGATCGTTCATTCTTAGACCATTGATTATTGAATCACCATTCCAATGTTGGCCGTGCAACCCAGCCCATATTTCGGATGCACCTTTCAACCAATGTTTAATTGTGTATGTTTTCCTCGAGCATACATCATTATACCATTTGATCTGACAAATGCTATCCCCTAGTTCACATAATTGTGGAAATCCACCTTTTTGGAAATCTCAAGGATTGTTACTGACTCCATCAACTACCCCGTTATCCTCTCTTTGGTTTAAATGATGAACTCTTGAGTTGAAACTTGCTTCCATAGTACATTGCCCAATAATCTTACAATGTCGCCTCATCAATTTGTTTTGCACCTTTTCTTCTCGGGCATCCTGAGTCTGAGGTATCCTGACACCAATCAGATCTGAATCTCGGTCAGATATGGTGGCCGGGACATATTTCCAAGAGTTATAACATTAGCATTTGACCCGATAAGGTGATGTCATGCCTAGCACACCTGACCGGAGGGCCTATTGTTATAATTTTCCTTTTAGCGATGCTATCCATTCTTCCATGAGGAAATTGTAAGACTTATTCTACAAGCTGTTCCTGATGGATCCTTCGAGTATCCGAAGTCTGATCTTTACCCAGTGACCACGTCAAATGCTATCTCGAAGCATGTCTGTGAAACTCTGATTTTCAACAAGAACATTTGAAGCCCAATGCTAAATGTTTCTTGCTCAATTATCCAAACACCGTTGTCATGAAATTTCTCTCCCCTACCTAAGGAGTTTTCTACATAATATCCTGTCATGGATATCATGCTCTGCTTGTCCTTGGGAAGGATATACCCCTGATATACGTGTTTAAGCACATTTTCCTTCCCATTGTTTTGTTCAAACTTTCTTGTAAACTACTTAACGGAGCAGTGGTAATCCCCTGCTTAGGTAAACACCTCGGTGTACCTTCCTGTCTGGTGTAACCCTGTTTCTACTGTTGATGACTTCCGGTAACCGCCGATGGACGAGAACTTTGCCTATTGGTCCGCCTCGTTCAACGAGCAGGAAAGTGGTTCTCTTCGTCCCTCGCCCTTGGTACCAACGTTGTTGCCGACATAACTAACATGGTACTCTCTGACTTGCCTTGCTATCATGACCGTGAAAGATGTCACTGCTCCTATTAAAAAAAACCACATGGTGGGCCCATAACCCACAGTTCCACAGGATCGAAACCTGACTGTCCTGTACACCCCCTATTCCCAAAGTTATTCCTCGCGCGTGGACTCGTATGTAATTCACGGGCCACTGTCCTAGTGATCTATTATGGTATTAGATGCAATACTTACTCTCGCTACTCTGAACCCCTTTCTCACTCTGGTTCAGGCTTCGAGCAACTATCTATCCGCTTGGAGCCTCTTATGGTACCTTCGTTCCTTACTCTCGAGGTATTTCATATGTTCAACTCGAGAGATAATCTTATACTAATTCACGGGTTAACCCCAGATTGTTTCCCTCAAAAGCATTATGTCGTAGTGAGCTGCCCCTTATCCTTTCGTAAGTATGATAGAGTTCCCGAAGAAATGATGACAAGTTTATCATGATGCATCGGAATAAAGAATTGAAGACATCAACGAAAGGGATTAACTTCTTCGAGAAGATCCGTTAGAATATCGTAACCAGAACTTTCCCCCTTACTCCCCTCTTAAATCTCGGGACGAGATTTCTTGTAGTGGAGGAGAATTGTGACGCCCGGATAATTAAGCTACAGTGATCCCACGCTAATGGTACCACATCACCACGGTTACTGTTGCTAATCTATCGTTAGGACAAAACCGGTCCGAATTTCAAAATTCAAATTAATGATAACATAAAACTTTTCAAAAATTAAAACAAAATATTTGGATTGTACTAAATATTACAAAGTTAATTATGGTGCAACAAACCCATTTTTATAAAATGCCTAAGTAATTTAAAATGATTTAAAACAGAAAAGTAAAATAAATAAAAAGTATAAAAAAACAAAACAAAAGAAAAGGGACCCCCCCCCAATGGGCCAACCGGCCCAGCTAACAGCCAGGCCAGCCCACTGGCCCAGCCGGCCGACCCACCCCACTCCCTTATCCCCTCACACCCGCTAACCCTAACCCCCGTCGCCCCACTTC
>LR880972.1:876942150-876963200 GCA_904067115.1 Aegilops sharonensis
GCAATATGATATAAACCCCATCTTTTTATCCTCGATGGCAATAATACAATACGTGTCGTTTCCCCTACTGTTACTGGGATCTAGCACCGCAAGATTGAACCCAAAGCTAAGCACTTCTCCCATTGCAAGAAAGATCAATCTAGTAAGCCAAACCAAACTGATAATTCGAAGAGACTTGCAAAGATAACCAATCATACATAAAAGAATTCAGAGGAGATTCAAATATTGTTCATAGATAATCTTGATCATAAACCCAAAATTCATCGGATCTCGACAAACACACCGCAAAAAAGAGATTACATCGAATAGATCTCCAAGAGAATCAAGGAGAACTTTGTATTGAGATTCAAAGAGAGAGAAGAAGCCATCTAGCTAATAAATATGGACCCGAAGGTCTGAGGTAAACTACTCACACATCATCGGAGAGGCTATGGTGTTGATGTGGAAGCCCTTCGTGATCAATGCCCCCTCCGGCGGAGCACCGGAAAAGGCCCCAAGATGGGATCTCACGGGCACAGAAGGTTGCGGCGGTGGAAATAGGTTTTCGTGGTGCTCCTGGATGTTTTTGGGGTACGTAGGTATATATAGGAGGAAAAAGTAGGTCGGTGGAGCCACGAGGGGCCCACGAGGGTGGAGGGCGCGCCCCCTGCCTCGTGGCCTCCTCGTTGATTTCTTGACATCCACTCCAAGTCCTCTGGATCACGTTTGTTCCAAAAATAACTCTCCCGAAGGTTTCATTCCATTTGGACTCCGTTTGATATTCCTTTCCTTCGGAACACTGAAATAGGCAAAAAACAGCAATTTGGGCTGGGCCTCCAGTTAATAGGTTAGTCCCAAAAATAATAGAAAAGTGTATAATAAAGCCAATTAAACATCGAAAACAGAATATATAATAGCATGGAGCAATCAAAAATTATAGATACGTTGGAGACATATCAAGCATCCCCAAGCTTAATTCCTGCTCGTCCTCGAGTAGGTAAATGATAAAAACAGAATTTTTGATGTGGAATGCTACCTAACATATTCTTCAATGTAATTTTCTTCATTGTGGCATGAATATTCAGATCCGACAGATTCAAGATAAAAGTTTAGTATTGACATAAAAATAATAATACTTCAAGCATACTAACAAATCAATTATGTCTTCTCAAAATAACATGGCCAAAGAAATTTATCCCTACAAAATCATATAGTCTGGCTATGCTCTATCTTCACCACACAAAGTATTTAAATCATGCACAACCCCGACGACAAGGCAAGCAATTGTTTCATACTTTTGATGTTCTCAAACTTTTTCAATCTTCACACAATACATGAGCATGAGCCATGGACATAGCACTATGGGTGGAAGAGAATGGTAGTTGTAGAGAAGACAAAAAGGAGAAGATAGTCTCACATCAACTAGCCGTATCAACGGGCTATGGAGATGCCCATTAATAGATATCAATGCACTACAAAAAAAAGACACATCCGTGACATTTTGGGCCGAACAAAAATCTTTTCTGTCATACTTATGACACTTCTATGACAATAATTGTGACAAAACACAATATCATCATAGATGTGGTGGGGTCCTACTTCTATGACAAAAAATCATGACAGAAAATGGGCTTTTCATCCTGGGCGGGCCGGAGACGCAGCTACATGACATTCTTTGGGCCATCCATGACGGAAAAAACTGTGGTAGAAGGGAGGGCGAGGAAAATATCAGGGTGTTCCCGGTTACGATGGGTCGTCGGGGCTGAGCGATGCGCGTTTCTCTCGTACACGCACGCGCGTGGGTGCGAGGCGTTTGGCTCTAACTGAACCCAAGCGAGGCGTTGGGCTCTAACTGAATCCGAGCGATTGCACTGCAGGCTACGCGTTACTGAACCCGAGTGATCGATTGATGGCTGATAACTGAACCCGATCGAGCGATTCCTTCGCTACTGCTACTAACTGAAGCCGATCGATGCTGCCTCTGGATGAACAGTGAGCGTTGCGAGGGGGGGGGGGTTGGATGAACAGTTCCCGGTGGGGTGGATGAACAGGACCCCGTGGTGTTGCCTCTGGATGGACAGTACCCCGATCGTTCGAGCCGGTTTGGGCTCTATGAACAGGACCCTGTGGAGGGCAAGATGAAAAGTAGACGGTGGAGGGCAGGATGAACAGTAGCCCGTGGAGGGCTGGTTGAACAGGAGCCCGTGGAGAGGGCTGGTTAAACAGTAGCCGGTGGAGTAGCGCGCGGTGGAGGCTGGATGAACAGGAGCCCATGGATGAACAGTCGCAGGTGGAGGCTGGAGGAGGTCGATGGTGGATAAACAGTAGCCCGTGGAGGCTGGAGGGGGTCGACGGTGGAGATGAACAGTATCCCGTGGAGTCCCGTTTTGCGGTACGCCACACCCCTCCCGATGAACAGGACCCCCGTTTCGACCGTAGCGCTCCAACACAAGTCCGTTTCCTCCGTTTTGCGGTACACCACACCCCTCCTGATCAACAGGACCCCCGTTTCGACCGTAGGAGGTCCGTTTCCTCCGTTTTGCGATACGCCAGACCCCTCCCGATGAACAGGATCCCGTTTCGAACATGGCCTGTCGAACACAAGGCCGTTTCCTCCGTTCTGCAGTATGCCAAGCCTCGTTTCCATCGGCCCAAGCCCTCCCGATGAACACGACAACGCATTCCATTCCGACCCAGCCGGTTGGATCCCCATGAACACGACGACGGCGCTGTTTCTCCGTTTCGACCCAGCCATGTACACGAGCCCTGGCCGTCCGTATGCGCGAGTAGGCGTTCGAGACCCTGCCCGTATGTACGTACTTGGCCGTATTTTCTTTCTTGCACCCTGGCCGCTGTACGTACGTGTAAATGCTACGTGCGCGCCTCTACATCGACCAGTATGTACGGACACGTTCGCGACCAGAATGACAACTCTACGTACGCTTCGACTAGGTGGGTCCCGACTATCAGGCACTTCCTTGCCTGCGAAGATGTAGCTGGTGGGTCCCAGCAGTCAGGGGGGCGAATCGTTTTTTTTTGGCCGGATGCACTTCCTTGTGTGTGAAGATGTAGCTGGTGGGTCCCAGCAGTCAGGGGGAAACGTTTTTTCGTGAAATACGGTGGCCCGTCCGGTGGGTCCCTGCTGTCAGGTGGAGGAATAATTATTTTGCGCGTAATAAGGAGGCACTTCCTTGCTGCGGCCGTGGACCCAGCTGTCAGCCTCTCCACGTACAGTACAAGTCCGATGGAAGTCGTTCCTTGACCATGTTGACCACGCCGCGCCGAGAGCACCAGGGCGGTGGACGATAGCGATGCCTAGGAAGGGGACGACGCGGAGCAAGGGAAGACGCGACAGTGGAAACCCGCGCGTAGAGGAGTACGAGGGTTCACTAGTTCGCTGCGGTGTGAGGCTTCCGTTGCCGCAGAATAACATGGGGTGTGGGTGAGTAGAGGAATGGCCTGGCAAGCAGTGGGAATAGTAGGGGGCGGTGAGGCCTCCGTGGCAGCACAACCGGCCATGGGAGGTAGGAGCATGCGGCACGACCGGCGCTGCTTTGGGCGGCTGGAGCAACAAGACCAGAGGTTGAAGAAGCACTACAGTCGTTGGATGGACATCGTACGGTCACTGGAGCTAGAATCGTTCATATTGACTAAGTTGACAAAGCACTCCCTCCCCGTCAACTTAGTTGGCCCACAAGTTAGCCTCCCACCAAGGTGGGTCCCACCTAGCAGGGGGAGTATTCATTTTTTTGTGCGTAATAAGGAGGCACCTCCGGTGGGTCCGAGCTGCCAGCGGGGGGAACATTTTTTTTGTGAAATACGTTGGCCCGTTGATAACCCACAAGTATAGGGGATCAATTGTAGCCTCTTTCGATAAGTAAGAGTGTCGAACCCAACAAGGAGCTAAAGGTATAACAAATATTCCGTCAAGTTCTATCGACCACCGATACAACTCTACGCACGCTTGACGTTCGCTTTACCTAGAACAAGTATGGAACTAGAAGTACTTTGTAGGTGTTTTTGGATAGGCTTGCAAGAAAGCAAAGAGCGATTAAATAAAAGCTACGAGCTGTTTAGATAAAGACACAACTAAATTAGTAAAGAGCTTTTTGTTACAAGAAAGTTATTGGTCCCTAGGCAATCAATAACTAGACCGGTAATCATTATTGCAATTTTATTTGAGGGAGAGGCATAAGCTAACATACTTTCTATACTTGGATCATATGCACTTATGCTTGGAACGCAAGCATCCGCAACTACTAAAGATCATTAAGGTAAAACCCAACCATAGCATTAAAGTATCAAGTCCCCTTTATTCCATACGCAAACAACCTACTAACTCGGGTCTGTGCTTCTATCACTCACGCCACCCACCATAAGCAAATCATGAACATATTGCAAACCCTACAGCAGGAATCCCTCACGCTTGCGCGACACGGAGAGCACCATAGGACAACACCAATAATAAAACATGCAACTCAAACCAATCTTGATCATCAAATAGCCATTAGGACAAAACGGATCTACTCAAACATCATAGGATAGCCATACATCATTGGGAAATAATATATAGCGTTGAGCACCATGTTTAAGTAGAGATTACAGCGGGTAAGAGAGAGGTTACACTACTGCATAGAGGGGGGAAGAGTTGGTGATGATGGCGGTGAAGTTGTTGGTGAAGATTGTGGTGATGATGATGGCCACGGCAGCGTTCCGGTGCCACCAGAAGAGAAGGGGAGAGGGGGACCCTTCGTCTTCTTCTTCCTTGACCTCCCCCATAGATGGGAGAAGGGTTTCCCCTCTGGTCCTTGGCCTCCATGGCATGGGAGGGGCGAGAGCCCCTCCGAGATTGGATCTATCTCTCTGTTTCTCTCTGTTTCTGCGTTCTGTTCTGCTGCCATTTCACCGTTTCGGGTATATATGGAGATGCATAACTCCGATTGGACTGAAACCTTCGCCGTGATTTTTTTAACCAAAAATTAGCTTTCTTGCGGCCGAAGAAGGGCATCAACCGCCTTACGGGTGGCCCACGAGGGTGGGGGGCGCGCCCTCCTGGTACAGGCGTGGGCCCCTGCCTCGTGGCCACCTCGGACACCGTTTCGCGTTGAACTTTCTCCCAGATTTTCCAAATATTCCAAAAATAAGCTCCGTCCGTTTTTATCCCGTTTGGAATCCGTTTGATATGGATATTCTGCGAAACCAAAAACATGCAACAGACAGGAAATGGCACTCGACACTGGATCAATATGTTAGTCCCAAGAATAGTATAAAAAGTTGCCAAAAAGTATATGGAAGTTGTAGAATATTGGCATGGAACAATCAAAAATTATAGATACGACGGAGACTTATCAGCATCCCCAAGCTTAATTCCTGCTCGTCCTCGAGTAGGTGAATGATAAAAAAGATAATTTTTTATTCGGAATGCTACCTAGCATAATCTTGATCATGTACCTAATCATGGCATGAATATTAATATACGAGTGATTCAAAGCAATAGTCTGTCCTTTGACATAAAAATAATACTTCAAGCATACCAACCAAGCAATTATGTCTTATTGAAATAACATAGCCAAAGAAAGCTCATCCCTACAAAATCATAAAAACAATAATACTTCAAGCATACCAACCAAGCAATTATGTCTTATTGAAATAACATAACCAAATAACATATCCATCTTCACCACAAAAAATATTCACATCATGCACAACCCCGATGACAAGTCAAGCAATTGTTTCATACTTTTGACGTTTCTCAAACCTTTTCAACTTTCACGCAATACATGAGCATGAGCCATGGACATAGCACTATAGGTGGAATAGAATATGATGGTGGAGGTTGTGTGGAGAAGACAAAAAAAGGAGAAAGTCTCACATCAACTAGGCGTATCAACGGGCTATGGAGGTGCCCATTAATAGATATCAATGTGAGTGAGTAGGGATTGCCATGCAACGGATGCACTAAGAGCTATAAGTGTACGAAAGCTCAAACTGGAAACTAAGTGGGTGCGCATCCAACTTGCTTGCTCATCAAGACCTTGGGCATTTGAGGAAGCCCATCATCGGAATATACAAGCCAAGTTCTATAATGAAAATTCCCACTAGTATGTGAAAGTGATAACTCAAGAGACTCTCTATATGAAGGATCATGGTGCTACTTTGAAGCACAAGTGTGGTAAAAAGGATAGTAACATTGCCCCTTCTCTTTTTCTCTCATTTTTTTTCTTTTTTCCCTTTTTTTGGGCCTTCTCTTTTTTTTTGGCCTTTCTCTTTTTATTTTTATTTTTTTTATTTTTTCGTCCGGAGTCTCATCCGACTTGTGGGGGAATCATAATCTCCATCATCCTTTCCTCACTGGGGCAATGCTCTAATAATGATGATCATCACACTTTTATTTCCTTAGAACTCAATGTTACAACTCGATATCTAGAACAAAGCTAGATATGATTCTATATGAATGCCTCCGGCGATGTACCAGGATGTGCAATGATCTAGCATAGCAATGACATAAAAAATGGAAAAGCCATGAAAACATCATGCTAGCTATCTTACGATCATGCAAATCAATATGACAATGAATGATCAAGTCATGTATATGATGATGATGGAAGTTGCATGGCAATATATCTCGGAATGGCTATGGAAATGCCATGATAGGTAGGTATGGTGGCTGTTTTGAGGAAGATATAATGAGGCTTATGTGTGACAGAGTGTATCATATCACGGGGTTTGGATGCACCAGCGAAGTTTGCACCAACTCTAGAGGTGAGAAAGGGCAATGCACGGTACGGAAGAGGCTAGCAATGATGGAAGGGTGAGAGTGCGTATAATCCATGGACTCAACATTAGTCATAAAGAACTCACATACTTATTGCAAAAATCTATTAGTCATCAAAACAAAGTACTACGTGCATGCTCCTAGGGGGATAGATTGGTAGGAAAAGACCATCGCTCGTCCCCGACCGCCACTCATAAGGAAGGCAATCAATAAACACCTCATGCTCCGACTTCGTTACATAACGGTTCACCATACGTGCATGCTACGGGATTTGCAAACCTCAACACAAGTATTTCTCAATTTCACAATTACTCAACTAGCACGAATCTAATATCACCACCTTTATATCGCAAAACTATTGCAAGGAATCAAACATATCATATTCAGCGATCTACAAGTTTTATGTACGGTTTTATGACTAACCATGTGAATGACCAGTTCCTGTCATCTCTCTAAATAGATATAAGTGAAGCAAGAGAGTTTTAATTCTTTCTACAAAAGATATACCCGCGCTCTAACAAATATAAGTGAAGCAAAAGAGCATTCTAATATGGCGGTTTTCTAGGTGAAGAGAAACAGGCAATCCAAACTTCAAATGATATAAGTGAAGCACATGAAGCATTCTATAAAGCCATACTCAAAAGATATAAGTGCAGTGCATAGAGCATTCTATAAATCAACCAAGGATCATCTCATACCAGCATGGTTCATAAAAAAATGAAAACTAAACGCAAAAGACGCTCCAATATTTGCACATATCACATGAATGAAACGAATCCAAAAACATACCGATATTTGTTGAAGAAAGAGGGGATGCCTTCCGGGGCATCCCCAAGTTAAGACGCTTGAGTCTCCTTGAATATTTACTTGGGGTGCCTTGGGCATCCCCAAGCTTGAGCTCTTGCCTCTCTTCCTTCTTCTCACATCGAAACCTTCTCGATAATCTAACACTTCATCCACACAAAACTTTAACAGGAAACTCGGTAAGATCCGTTAGTATAATAAAGCAAATCACTACTCTAAGTACTGTTGCAAACCAATTCATATTTTGTTTTTGCATTTTTTCTACTTTAATATAACTCTTTTATGGCTTAATCCACTGATATAAATTGATAGTTTCATCAAAACAAGAAAACTATGTATCAAAACCAGAATCTGTCTAAAACAGAACAGTCTGTAGCAATCTGAACATTCACCATACTTCTGATACTTTAAAAATTCTTAAAAAATTAGGACAAATAAAAAATTTGTACAGAAAGATATTGCAAAAAGAATCAGAACCATTTGACTTTCCAGTAAAAAACTAAAAATCGCGCACTACAGCCAAAGTTTCTGTCCTGCACCGCACAAACCAACAAGCATTGTAAACATCCTAAAGGCAAACCTTGGCACATTATTTTTCTAATACAATGGAATTGTACAAGGGGATAATTATTTTTGTTGAAAAGTTTCTGTAATCAAGATACACAAATTTGCCGTCAGCATGAACAAAGTTCAAGGCTAGCTCCCACTTCAACAATGCTTGTCTCTCTCACTTTCACTTTCCTTTTTGAAAAAGTTTTGGGTTCCCCTCTTTATTTTTGTTGTTTTTAAACTATATGAAAGAACTCAACAGAAATAAATGACTCTCTAAAATTTCCGAGTTGTCTCCCTGGCAGCGCTTTCTTTAAAGCCATTAAGCTAGGCATATAGTGCTCAAGTAATGAATCCACCCGGATCCCAAGGTATATCAAAGCCAATTTTAATTAGCAATGATTTGTAATTTAGTAGTGAGCACAAAGTAACATATATCATGTAATGACGAAGTCTAACTCTCTTCCTATGCATCGGCATGTCATAAAAGAACAATTCATGCACACATAGTAAAGGCCAATGAATAGTATAAGCAGTTTCTTGCAATTTTTTCGTGTTGGAAACATAAAGAGGCGGAGATGTAGTTCCTCTCTCATAATAATTGCAAGTAGGAGCAGCAAGCACATGCATATTATATCTATCAAAATCATCATGCGCAACGGTAAAAGGCAACCCATTAATATAATCCTTAATAAGTGCAAACTTCTCCGATATAGGGTAGTCAGGAGAATTCAAGAAGATAATAGGACTATCATATGTGGGTGCAATAGCAACAATTTCATGTTTAACATAAGGAATTATAGCAAGTTCATATCCATAAGCATCATTCATATTGGCATCTCTTGGCCACAAGCATAGCAAGCATCATCAAAAAGGGATATTTCAAGGGAATCAACGGGATCATAACAATCATCATAGCAATCATCCTTCGGTAAGAACGAAGGGAATTAAACAATGTATGAGTTGAAGAGTTACTCTCATTAGAAGGTGGGCACGGGTGATCAATCCGCTCTTCCTCCTTTTGTTCTTCGCTCTCCTCCTCATCTTTTTCATCCAATGAGCTCACAGTTTCATCAACTTCTTCTTCCATAGATTCCTGCAAAATATTAGTCTTTTCTTGGACAGCGGGGTAATCCTCAATATATGGTTCAACATAGGCATTCGAAGCATAGTTATCATTGCAATATTTAAGTATGGAAAAAATTTCAGACTTGTAAAGAGTAGCATCATACGTTTCAATCAAAGAAGCAATTTCATAAGCACCTTTAAAAGCAGCAAATTCTTCAATTTGTTGAATATCATAGTAACTATAAACACCTTTACCATACGAAGATAAGATTCCATTATCAATAAGCTCACATTGGTAGGGAAGGTGTTTCTCGGGGTTTTCAGAACAACAAGTAACATCATATATATAACATAAATTCCAAGCATAAGATTGCAAACGATGAATTTGATCTAGTAAATGTTCCCCTTTTCAGATATACGGTGTCGCACATAACAAGCATGCTCATCTAAGGATTTGCCCTCAACTAAGCTAGTTTGGGTTTCAGCACGAGCACATAGGGATCGAAGATGATCCAAGTAATAAGCTTCAGGAGTTTGATAGATTTTGAGTGGTTCTTCAACCATTTGTACAGTAGGTACAACCAATTTTTTTTTGGTATTTTGTGTTTCATATCCATAACTAAACATAGAGAACAACTAAGAACAACAAATAAAAATTACTTAGTGATAAAGCAAACAAGCACACCCGAGAATATTCACCCCACGCTATTGCTCCCTGGCAATGGCGCCAGAAAAAAGGTGTTGATAACCCGCAAGTATAGGGGATCAATTGTAGCCTCTTTCGATAAGTAAGAGTGTCGAAACCAATGAGGAGCTAAAGGTAGAACAAATATTCCCTCAAGTTCTATCGACCACCGATACAACTCTACGCGCACTTGACGTTCGCTTTACCGGAAACAAGTATGAAACTAGAAGTACTTTGTAGGTGTTGTGGATAGGTTTGCAAGAAAGTAAAGAGCGAGTAAATAAAAGCTAGGGGCTGTTTAGATAAAGACACAACTAAATTAGTTTTAGTAGAGAGCTTTTTGTTACGAGAAAGTTATTTGTCCCTAGGCAATCGATAACTAGACCGGTAACCATTATTGCAATTTTATTTGAGGGAGAGGCATAAGCTAACATACTTTCTATACTTGGATCATATGCACTTATGATTGGAACTCTAGCAAGCATCCACAACTACTAAAGATCATTAAGGTAAAACCCAACCATAGCATTAAAGTATCAAGTCCCCTTTATCCCATACGCAAACAACCAAACTCGGGTTTGTGCTTCTGTCACTCACGCCACCCACCAGAAGCAAATCACAAACATATTGCAATCCCTACAATGGGGATCCCTCACGCTTGCGCGACACGGAGAGCACCATAGGACAACATCAGCAATAAAACATGCAACTCAAACCAATCTTGATCATCAAATAGCCCATAGGACAAAACGGATCAACTCAAACATCATAGGATAGCCATACATCATTGGGAAATAATATATAGCGTTGAGCACCATGTTTAAGTAGAGATTACATCGGGTAAGAGAGAGGTTACACTGCTGCATAGAGGGGGGAAGAGTTGGTGATGATGGCGGTGAAGTTGTTGGTGAAGATTGTGGTGATGATGATGGCCACGGCAGCGCTCCGGCGCCACCAGAAGAGAAGGGGAGAGGGGGCCCCTTCGTATTCTTCTTCCTTGACCTCCCCCATAGATGGGAGAAGGGTTTCCCCTCTGGTCCTTGGCCTCCATGGCGTGGGAGGGGCGAGAGCCCCTCCAAGATTGGATCTATCTCTCTGTTTCTCTCTGTTTCTACGTTCTGTTCTGCTGCCATTTCACCGTTTCTGGTATATATGGAGATGCATAACTCCGATTGGACTGAAACCTTCGCCGTGATTTTTTTTACCAAAAATTAGCTTTCTTGCGGCCGAAGAAGGGCATCAACCGCCTTACGAGTGGCCCACGAGGGTGGGGAGCGCCCTCCTGGTACGGGCGTGGGCCCCTGCCTCGTGGCCACCTCGGACACCGTTTCGCGATGAACTTTCTCCCAGATTTTCCAAATATTCCAAAAATAAGCTCCGTTCGTTTTTATCCCGTTTGGAATCCGTTTGATATGGATACTCTGCGAAACCAAAAACATGCAACAGACAGGAAATGGCAGTCGGCACTGGATCAATATGTTAATCCCAAGAATAGTATAAAAAGTTGCTAAAAAGTATATGGAAGTTGTAGAATATTGGCATGGAACAATCAAAAATTATAGATACGACGGAGACTTATCAGCATCCCCAAGCTTAATTCCTGCTCGTCTTCGAGTAGGTGAATGATAAAAAAGATAATTTTTTATTTGGAATGCTACCTAGCATAATCTTGATCATGTATCTAATCATGGCATGAATATTAATATACGAGTGATTCAAAGCAATAGTCTGTCCTTTGACATAAAAATAATACTTCAAGCATACCAACCAAGCAATTATGTCTTATTGAAATAACATAGCCAAAGAAAGCTCATCCCTACAAAATCATAAAAACAATAATACTTCAAGCATACCAACCAAGCAATTATGTCTTATTGAAATAACATAACCAAATAACATATCCATCTTCACCACACAAAATATTCACATCATGCTCAACCCCGATGACAAGTCAAGCAATTGTTTCATACTTTTGACGTTTCTCAAACCTTTTCAACTTTCACGCAATACATGAGCGTGAGCCATGGACATAGCACTATAGGTGGAATAGAAAATGATGGTGGAGGTTGTGTGGAGAAGACAAAAAAAGGAGAAAGTCTCACATCAACTAGGCGTATCAACGGGCTATGGAGGTGCCCATTAATAGATATCAATGTGAGTGAGTAGGGATTGCCATGCAACGGATGCACTAAGAGCTATAAGTGTACGAAAGCTCAAACTGGAAACTAAGTGGGTGCGCATCCAACTTGCTTGCTCATCAAGACCTTGGGCATTTGAGGAAGCCCATCATCGGAATATACAAGCCAAGTTCTATAATGAAAATTCCCACTAGTATATGACAGTGATAACTCAAGAGACTCTCTATATGAAGGATCATGGTGCTACTTTGAAGCACAAGTGTGGTAAAAAGGATAGTAACATTGCCCCTTCTCTTTTTCTCTCATTTTTTTTCTTTTTTCCCTTTTTTTGGGCCTTCTCTTTTTTTTGGCCTTTCTCTTTTTATTTTTATTTTTTTATTTTTTCGTCCGGAATCTCATCCGACTTGTGGGGGAATCATAATCTCCATCATCCTTTCCTCACTGGGGCAATGCTCTAATAATGATGATCATCACACTTTTATTTCCTTACAACTCAATATTACAACTCGATATCTAGAACAAAGCTAGATATGATTCTATATGAATGCCTCCGGCGATGTACCAGGATGTGCAATGATCTAGCGTAGCAATGACATAAAAAATGGAAAAGCCATGAAAACATCATGCTAGCTATCTTACGATCATGCAAAGCAATATGACAATGAATGACCAAGTCATGTATATGATGATGATGGAAGTTGCATGGCAATATATCTCGGAATGGCTATGGAAATGCCATGATAGGTAGGTATGGTGGCTGTTTTGAGGAAGATATAATGAGGCTTATGTGTGACAGAGTGTATCATATCACGGGGTTTGGATGCACCAGCGAAGTTTGCACCAACTCTAGAGGTGAGAAAGGGCAATGCATGGTACGGAAGAGGCTAGCAATGATCGAAGGGTGAGAGTGCGTATAATCCATGGACTCAACATTAGTCATAAAGAACTCACGTACTTATTGCAAAAATCTATTAGTCATCAAAACAAAGTACTACGTGCATGCTCCTAGGGGGGATAAATTGGTAGGAAAAGACCATCGCTCGTCCCCGACCGCCACTCATAAGGAAGGCAATCAATAAACACCTCATGCTCCGACTTCGTTACATAACGGTTCACCATATGTGCATGCTACGGGATTTGCAAACCTCAACACAAGTATTTCTCAATTTCACAATTACTCAACTAGCACGAATCTAATATCACCACCTTTATATCGCAAAACTATTGCAAGGAATCAAACATATCATATTCAGCGATCTACAAGTTTTATGTACGGTTTTATGACTAACCATGTGAATGACCAGTTCCTGTCATCTCTCTAAATAGATATAAGTGAAGCCAGAGAGTTTTAATTCTTTCTACAAAAGATATACCCACGCTCTAACAAATATAAGTGAAGCAAAAGAGCATTCTAATATGGCGGTTTTCTATGTGAAGAGAAACAGGCAATCCAAACTTCAAATGATATAAGTGAAGCACATGAAGCATTCTATAAAGCCATACTCAAAAGATATAAGTGAAGTTCATAGAGTATTCTATAAATCAACCAAGGACCATCTCATACCAGCATGGTGCATAAAAAAATGAAAACTAAATGCAAAAGACGCTCCAATATTTGCACATATCACATGAATGAAACGAATCCAAAAACATACCGATATTTGTTGAAGAAAGAGGGGATGCCTTCCGGGGCATCCCCAAGTTTAGACGCTTGAGTCTCCTTGAATATTTACTTGGAGTGCCTTGGGCATCCCCAAGCTTGAGCTCTTGCCTCTCTTCCTTCTTCTCACATCGAAACCTTCTCGATAATCGAACACTTCATCCACACAAAACTTCAACAGGAAACTCGGTAAGATCCGTTAGTATAATAAAGCAAATCACTACTCTAAGTACTGTTGCAAACCAATTCATATTTTGTTTTTTCATTTTTTATACTGTAATATAACTCTTTTATGGCTTAATCCACTGATATAAATTGATAGTTTCATCAAAACGAGCAAACTATGTATCAAAACCAGAATCTGTCTAAAACAGAACAGTCTGTAGCAATCTGAACATTCACCATACTTCTGATACTTTAAAAAATCTTACAAAATTAGGACCAATAAACAATTTCTACAGAAATACATTGCAAAAAGAATCAGAACCATTTGACTTTCCAGTAAAAAACTAAAAATCGCGCTCTACAGCCAAAGTTTCTGTCCTGCACCGCACAAACCAACAAGCATTGTAAACATCCTAAAGGCAAACCTTGGCACATTATTTTTCTAATACAATGGAATTGTACAAGGGGATAATTATTTTTGTTGAAAAGTTTCTGTAATCAAGATACACAAAGTTGCCGTGAGCATGAACAAAGTTCAAGGCTGGCTCCCACTTCAACAATGCTTGTCTCTCTCACTTTCACTTTCCTTTTTGAAAAAGTTTTGGGTTCCCCTCTTTATTTTTGTTGTTTTTACACTATATGAAAGAACTCAACAGAAATAAATGACTCTCTAAAACTTCCGAGTTGTCTCCCTGGCAGCGCTTTCTTTAAAGCCATTAAGCTAGGCATGTAGTGCTCAAGTAATGAATCCACGCGGATCCTAAGGTATATCAAAGCCAATTTTAATTAGCAATGATTTGTAATTTAGTAGTGAGCACAAAATAACATATATCATGTAATGAAGAAGTCTAACTCTCTTCCTATGCATCGGCATGTCATAAAAGAACAATTCATACACACATAGTAAAGGCCAATGAATAGTATAAGCAGTTTCTTGCAATTTTTTCGTGTTGGAAACATAAAGAGGCGGAGATGTAGTTCCTCTCTCATAATAATTGCAAGTAGGAGCAGCTAGCACATGCATATTATATCTATCAAAATCATCATGTGCAACGGTAAAAGGCAACCCATTAATATAATCCTTAATAAGTGCAAACTTCTCCGATATAGGGTAGTCAGGAGAATTCAAGAAGATAATAGGACTATCATATGTGGGTGCAATATCAACAATTTCATGTTTAACATAAGGAACTATAGCAAGTTCATCTCCATAAGAATCATTCATATTGGCATCTTGGCCACAAGCATAGCAAGCATCATCAAAAAGGGATATTTCAAGGGAATCAACGGGATCATAACAATCATCATAGCAATCATCCTTCGGTAAGAACGAAGGGAATTAAACAATGTATGAGTTGAAGAGTTACTATCATTAGAAGGTGGGCACGGGTGATCAATCCGCTCTTTCTCCTTTTGTTCTTCGCTCTCCTCCTCATCTTTTTCATCCAATGAGCTCACAGTTTCATCAACTTCATCTTCCATAGATTCCTGCAAAATATTAGTCTCTTCTTGGACAGCGGAGACTTTCTCAATAAGTGCACTAATTTCGTAATTGTATTCATAATTCTCATAGCAATATTTGAGGATAGCTAAATTTTCAAATCTATAAACAGCATCATCAAAATCTTCAAACTCTTTACACATAGATTCAATTTCATAAGCACCCATAAAAGCAACAAATTCTTCTATTCGTTCCACATCATAGTAATCATATATACCATTAGCATAAGAAGCTAAGGTTTTATTATCATTAAATTTGCATGAAAAGGGAAGGTGTGGAGCCTTCATCCTAGAGCAACATGTATAATCATAACTCACGCATAGTTTGCCAAGCATACCACTTCAATATATGAATTTGATCCCATAATATTTTCCCTTTTTGTGTTAAGCGATAATCCCTAAAGTATTCACGTTGATCCAACATTACTCCCATTACATAATTGAATGGGGTTTTCTCAGGATTATTAAAGTAGTATATAATATCTGTCACATAACGAGCATCGAGGGTTTTAGGAGGTTCCTCATCTCCATAAGTAGCAAGTACACCTCATTTTTTGGTATTTCGTGACTATTCACCGTTTCGGGTATACCTAATTTTTCTGCTGCCATTTCACCATTTCGGGTATATATGGAGATCCGTAACTCCGATTGGACTAAAACCTTTGCCGTGATTTTTTTTTACCAAAAACTGGCTTTCTTGCGGCCGAAGAAGGGCATCAGCCGCCTTACGGGTGGCCCACGAGGGTGGGGGGCGCGCCCTCCTGGTACAGGCATGGGCCCCTGCCTCGTGGCCACCTCGGACACCGTTTCGCGTTGATCTTTCTCCCAGATTTTCCAAATATTCCAAAAATAAGCGCCGTCCATTTTTATCCCGTTTGGACTCCGTTTGATATGGATATTCTGCAAAACCAAAAACATGCAACAGACAGGAACTGGCACCGGGCACTGGATCAATATGTTAGTCCCAAAAATAGTATAAAAAGTTGCCAAAAAGTATATGGAAGTTGTTGAATATTGGCATGGAACAATCAAAAGTTATAGATACGACGGAGACGTATCACCCGTCCGGTGGGTCCCAGCAGTCTGGGGAAACGTTTTTTTCACCAAATACGGTGGCCCGTCCGGTGGGTCCTGCTACGTCTTGAGCTTGCGTTGGTTTTCCCCGAAGAGGAGAGGATGAAGCAGCAGAGTAGCGTAAGTATTTCCCTTAGTTTTTTAGAACCAAGGTATCAATCCAGTAGGAGGCCACGCGCAAGTCCCTCGTACCTACACAAAACAAATAGCTCCTCGCAACCAACACGAATAGGGGTTGTCAATCCCTTCACGGTCACTTACGAGAGTGAAATCTGATAGAGATGATAGATAATATTTTTGGTATTTTTGGTATAAAGATGCAAAGTAAAATAAAAAGGCAAAGTAAAGAGCAAAGCAATAATAAAGCGTAGGAAGATTAATATGATGAAAATAGACCCGGGGGCCATAGATTTCACTAGTGGCTTCTCTCAAGAGCATAGGTATTTTACGGTGGATGAACGAATTACTGTTGAGCAATTGACAGAATTGAGCATAGTTATGAGAGTATCTAGGTATGATCATGTATATAGGCATCACTTCCGAGACAAGTAGACTGACTCCTGCCTGCATCTACTACTATTAATCCACTCATCGACCGCTATCCAGCATGCATCTAGAGTATTAAGTTAATGAAAACAGAGTAACGCCTTAAGCAAGATGACATGATGTAGAGGAATAAATTCATGCAATATGATAAATACCCCATCTTGTTATCCTCGATGGCAACAATACAATACATGCCTTGCTGCCCCTACTATCACTGGGAGAGGACACCGCAAGATTGAACCCAAAGCTAAGCACTTCTCCCATTGCAAGAACTACCAATCTAGTTGGCCAAACCAAACGGATAATCCGAAGAGACTTGCAAAGATAACTCAATCATACATAAAAGAATTCAGAAAAGATTCAAATATTGCTCATAGATAATCTTGATCATAAACCCACAATTCATCGGTCTCAACAAACACACCGCAAAAAGAAGATTACATCGAATAGATCTCCATGAGAGAGGGGGAGAACATTGTATTGAGATCCAAAAAGAGAGAAGAAGCCATCTAGCTACTAACTATGGACCCGAAGGTCTGAGGTAAACTACTCACACTTCATCGGAGAGGCTATGATGTTGATGTAGAAGCTCTCCGTGGTGGAATCCCCTTCCGGCTGAGCTCCGGCACATGCCCCAAGATGGGATCTCGTGGATACAGAAAGTTGCGGCGGTGGAATTAGGTTTTTGGCTCCGTATCTGATCTGACGGGAGTACGTAGGTATATATAGGAGGAAGAAGTACGTCGGTGGAGCCTCGAGGGGCCGACGAGGTAGGGGGGCGCCCTCCACCTTCGTGGCCGCCTCGGAGCTTTCTTGACGGAGGGTCCAAGTCTCCTCGGTCTTATCCGATGATAAAATCACGTTCCCGAAGGTTTCATTCCGTTTTGACTCCGTTTGATATCCCGTTTCTTCGAAACACTGAAATAGGCAAAAAACAACAATTTTGGGCTGGGCCTCCGGTTAATAGGTTAGTCCCAAAAGTAATATAAAAGTGGAAAATACAGCCCAATATAGTCCAAAACAATAGATAATATAGCATGGAGCAATCAAAAATTATAGATACGTTGGAGATGTATCAGGCATCCCCAAGCTTAATTCTTGCTCGTCCTCGAGTAGGTAAATGATAAAAAGAGAATTTTTGATGCGGAATGCTACTTGGCATAATTTCAATGTAACTCTTCTTAACTGTGGTATGAATATTCAGATCCAAAAGATTCAAGACAAAAGTTCATATTGACAAAAAAAATACTTCAAGCATACTAACTAAGCAATTATGTCTTCTCAAAATAACATGGCCAAAGAAAGTTATCCCTACAAAATCATATAGTCTGGCTATGCTCTATCTTCACCACACAAAATATTTAAATCATGCACAACCCTGATGACAAGCCAAGCAATTGTTTCATACTTTTGACATTTTCAAAACCTTTTTCAATCTTCACGCAATACATGGGCGTGAGCCATGGATATAGCACTATATGTGGAACAGAATGGTGGTTGTGGAGAATACAAAAAGGGAGAAGATAGTCTCACATCAAGTAGGCGTATCAACGGGCTATGGAGATGCCCATCAATAGATATCAATGTGAGTGAGTAGGGATTGCCATGCAACGGATGCACTAGAGCTATAAGTATATGAAAGCTCAACAAATGAAACTAAGTGGGTGTGCATCCAACTCGCTTGCTCATGAAGACCTAGGGAAATTTGAGGAAGCCCATCATTGGAATATACAAGCCAAGTTCTATAATAAAAAATTCCCACTAGTATATGAAAGTGACACAACGAGAGACTCTCTATCATGAAGATCATGGTGCTACTTTGAAGCACAAGTGTGGTAAAAGGATAGTAACATTGCCCCTTCTCTCTTTTTCTCTCATTTTTTATTGGGCCTTTTCTCTTTTTTATGGCCTCTTTTTTTTTTGTCCGGAGTCTCATCCCGACTTATGGGGGAATCATAGTCTCCATCATCCTTTCCTCACTTGGGACAATGCTCTAAAAATGATGATCATCACACTTTTATTTTTCTTACAACTCAACAATTACAACTCGATACTTAGAACAATATATGACTCTATATGTGTGCCTCCAGCGGTGTACCGGGATATGCAATGATTCATAAGTGACATGTATGAAAGAATTATGAACGGTGGCTTTGCCACAAATACGATGTCAACTAAATGAACATGCTAAGCATTATGACAATGATGGAATGTGTCATAATAAACGGAACGGTGGAAAGTTGCACGGCAATATATCTCAGAATGGCTATGGAAATGCCATGATAGGTAGGTGTGGTGGCTGTTTTGAGGACGGTATATGGTGGGTGTATGATACCGGCGAAAAGTGCACGGTAAGGCTAGCAATGGTGGAAGGGTGAGAAAAGTGCGTATAATCCATGGACTCAACATTAGTCATAAAGAACTCATATACTTATTGCAAAAATATACAAGTTATCGAAATTAAGTATTACGCGCATGCTCCTAGGGGGATAGATTGGCAGGAAAAGACCATCGCTCGTCCCCGACTGCCACTCATAAGGAAGACAATCAATAAATAAATCATGCTCCGACTTCATCACATAACGGTTCACCATACGTGCATGCTACGGGAATAACAAACTTTAACACAAGTATTACTCAAATTCACAACTACTCAACTAGCATGACTCTAATATTACTACCTCCAGATCTCAAAACAATTATCAAGCATTAAACTTTTCTTAGTATTCAACACACTCAAAAGAAAGTTTTACAAATCTTGAATACCAAGCATATTATTATGAAGCAAATTACCATGCTATTTAAGACTCTCAAAATAATATAAGTGAAGCATGAGAGATCAATAGTTTATTTAAAACAAATCCACCACCGTGCTCTAAAAGATATAAGTGAAGTACTAGAGCAAAACTATCAAGCTCAAAAGATATAAGTGAAGAACATAGAGTATTCTAACAAATTCCAATTCATGTATGGCTCTCTCAAAAGGTGTGTACAGCAAGGACGATTGTGGTAAACTAACAAGCAAAGAAGGAAATAATACAATATGCTCCAAGCAAAACACATATCATGTGGTGAATAAAAATGAAGCTCCAAGTAAAGTTACCGATGGAAGTGGACGAAAGAGGGGATGCCTTCCGGGGCACCCCCAAGCTTCGACTTTTTGGTGTCCTTGGATTATCTTGGGGGTGCCATGGGCATCCCCAAGCTTAGGCTCTTTCCACTCCTTGTTCCTGTAGCGACCCGACCTCAGACGGTCAAGCCTCTGTGTTTCTGTGCCATCCCTAGATCAGTATGCTGGCACACACAGTACATCAATGTATATATCAAAGTGCAATCACATGTATAAATAACGTAAAATGATATATACCTCATAATACTCAGCGGAAACAATCAAACGGGTGTGGAGTCCCATCAACGCCATCGGCAGGTTGAGTGTAGACCGTAACCCTGTACCGTACTCTTACTCGTCGGAGGTAAAATATCTGCAACATGATACGTTGCAGCCATGTAGGTCAGTACATTGAATGTACCGGCAAGATCACAACATGAGAAAACAGATGATAAAACTATACTATATGCAATATGGCTTTGTGGCTCTGTATCTGAGTTTTGTTTGCGTAAAAGCTGGTTTTCTTTTCCCTACATCAAAGGAATAAATGAAGTCTGTACAATGGAGTTTTCTATCATGACATGGTTCCGCCAACCGATGTCTCATAGCCCAAAATCATCATAGTTTCCCACAATTAAGTTATCAGTCCGGTGTTGAGAGTTCCGAGATAGATCCAAGTCCAGAGGCTCAAATTGTCCGTAACCGGGGACACGGCTAATCGATTAGGTTTAAACCCTCTGCAGAGGTTTGTACACTTTACCCGCAAGATTCGATCCCTCTTTTTACGTTCTCGCACTTCAGGGTGTTTGAGAACAAGATGACCGAAACATGGTCTTCCGAAGAGTTCCTCTGACCACTGTCCGGTGCCCATCCAATCCTACCGTAGTTCTACATCTGCTAGCACCGTCCCAGCCAGATTCACCACTAAGGTCAACCAAGCCAGAGCCCATAGTGACTTGCGGTTGCACAGGTAAGCTTCCGGGCATGAAGTATTCTTC
>LR880972.1:877042184-877055320 GCA_904067115.1 Aegilops sharonensis
AGAGGGAGTATATTGTATGTTCATAAGCAAAACAAACGTATTGTACCCACCCTAGTCCTCTTTCAATCAATCTCCGGACCCCGAGAAGAAATCGAAAGAGAACGAGTCGGGGCATGTGTGATACCTAAGGCGGATTCAAAATTTTGAACCGGTGATCATAGCATCCGCAAATCATATATAAAGGGTACTCAATGTTCGTTTCATTTTTGAACGTACAATATACTCCCTCCTATCATTTCTAGTTTACATATAAGTTTTATGTGTAGTCAAAGTATCTCTACTTTGATAAAAAAGTATGAACATTCAACAACGCCCAATCAATATTGTTAGATTCGTACGTACTCCTAGATTTGTACTCGAGATGGTTTCCAATTTGTTTTCAACCACGTGAATGTGCTTGTTCTCGCGCATGCTCTTCCTACTAGGATTCGCCACGTATAGCCAGTCCAATAGTAACTTTTTTAAGCTCCCTGTCCAATAGTACTAGTGGAGTACTGACAACATCTGTACTAGAGTATGCAGTGCTCATAGTTGTACTCCCTCCTTCCATTTATATAGGGCCTATGTGGAGGAGAGAGATGTGAAAAAGTAAGGGGAGTGAGCTCTCATGCAAGAGCCTAGCTATATACGCATTCCTAGTTAAATACGTACAATAAATATGAAGAAAGAGATGGAGAGGAGATGGAAAAAAGTACTAATACAATAGCCAACCTTATAATTTTTTTGCGCGAAATAGCCAACCTTATAGCCCACACTACTGTATGAGTGCATATAAGAGATGATGGCTATAGATGACAATGGCAGTTCCTTATAGCCATCGACTGGCTATATTACTAACCATGCTCTAATGCGTTTTTCAAAACCGCATTTGACTATTGACAAGATTAATAGTACACGAGATGTATAATGTGAAAATTATATCATTGGAAGCTCCTTTCACATAAGTATCCCTGCCTTACCCTCCCTTTCAGTCACTTACTGGCGGACCCCATGCTTGCTAGGCCCCGCATGTCAGTTACTCAATGGGTTCAGCCACGTCAGGGGATGCTCATCCGTAGTATAATCCCTCTGTTTTTATTTACTTCGCATAAAATGACGCGGGCGGGGGAGGGGGAAGGATGTCGGTTTGCTCTCAACTGCGGTGCCACAAGCGAGCGAAAACGCAAGACAAAGCGGGTTCCATTTGGTGAGCAACGTGGAGGGTCCAGCGTGCCGGCCTGTAACGTGAAGGCGACAACAGCGATGTACAGTCAAAACCGTTGACCGGTCGTCACTGGAACCACTATTCACACCAGAACCTTCGCTGCTCAGACTACGCCAGCCACTGCCCTAAAACCACACCTAATCTCCAGGCCATTCCCCCACCTTTCGATCCCCTAGCCCGCATCAAGCGTCCCCTAGTTTGCCGGAAAGCCATGGTGTGCCGCAAGATCACGTACAACAAGATGCTGACGTCGGAGCGCCGCGCAGAAATCGCGGCGGCAGTCGGCGTCAGAGACCTCGGTTCCCAAGCTCGCTTTGTGGCGGGCCAATCCTAGAGTTCTCTGGACCCAAGCTACGAGGAGGAGGAAGCCGAACGAATGTTCACGGCGGAGGTCGCGGCGCAGAAGTCCCCCGATGGGTATGAGACGATGGACGTCGACTTCTTGCTGGCGTCCGAGTCCCCCATGGTGCAGGTGGACCAGCGGTTCAACCTGGCGTTACTAAAGGAGGACCGGGAGGCAGAGGCTCAACTCGACGCGGAGCGCGCGCATGCCGCTGCCATAGAGGCTCTCCTCCAGGCGGAACCGGATGTCGTGTATGTGAACCGGCGGCGGAGGCTCAACTTCAGGCGGAGCGCGCGGATGCCGCTACCATCGAGGCCCTCCTGCAGGCGGAACCGGACGTCCTGGACTTGAACCAGGCGTCAGAGACTCAACTCGACGCGGAGCACGCCGATGCCGCTCTCATCGAGGCCCTCCTGTAGGCGGAACCGGACGTCCTGGACTTGAACCGAGCGGCGGAGGCTCGACTCGACGCGGAGCGCGCGGATGCCGCTGCCATCGAGGCCCTCTTGCAGGCAGAACCGGACGTCCTCGACTTGAACCGGGCGGTGCTATCGTCCATGCAGAGCGCCTGCACGCTCCGCGTGAACGAGTAGCTGGAGGCCGAGGACAACCACGGTGCGGAGGCACACGTCGGCAGCTACAGCTATTTCGTGCCGGCAGCCAAAGATGACGAGGCCGTCTCGTTCCGCGAGCAGTGATATTTTTCTTTATGTTGTTGTTTTTAGGGATCTTTTGCTGTGTAAAAACATATATTGTTATCCAAGTCGTCTGACTTGGGTCAGTCTACCATTTCAGGGGTTGGATGAATATCCTACATCTCCTAACCCTTCTTCCTCACCTCTTCTTCTTCCCCAACAGACCACCGCACGGGCCGTATGGATACTCCCCAACATGCGGATGGATAAACATACTCTATGAACGAAAATTATGTGTCAGCGGTAGGATGGCTGAGTTTGGTTTGTTCACATGCGACAACACATGTCAGTGAGGGTGCGTTCCCTTGGTTGGGTTTGCGGCGTGCATGAGCGACGGTGCATGTGAGGGTGCGGTGCGACCGCGGCATGCTGGAGCGACCGTGTGAGGGTGCGTTGCGACCGCGACAGCCATGCGCAAGTGTACCTCCTTTTCATTTTGAAAACTTTAGGCAAGTTTGGCAAAAATGTGTGGCGAAGTATGGCAATGCAAGGCCTAGACCCAAACAGGATAAGTACGTAGTACTACGTACTAGGAGTACTAGTGTTAAAAAAGTAAGGCGGGGTTTTCCTTCGCGGGATTAATCGATACAAATCCTCGTTTCATGTGTCAATTAATGCATATTTTTTCTCCAAAGCCCAAAGAGCTAACCATCTCACTCCTCGTCGCTTGATTAATGCAGCGCCATGCAAACCAACCTTCTCACTTCCGCATGCATGCAGGGGATATTAATGTCCTTGGTTGCTAGTACGAGGCAAACCCCATCAATTTTGCCTCGATTAGTTTTAGTGGCCTTTTGCAAATTGTAATTTTGATATACTGGCCTTGTGTATAAAAAAATGCAGGTAGTAACTATATTTTACTTCCTTCCCCATTGCGATGACGTCGATGATATCTCGAACGTTGTTGTTTGGCGAAGTGCGTTCGACAGCGAACACCATTGAGGGAGACATTGCATTCAGGAAGTCCGTTGAACCAAAGGACGTGTAAATGTACTAGTACTACTCGTACACAAAAGCGTCGTCCGTCCAGCTTAGTGCGGTCAGATGGTTTATCAAAGAAGACGATGGAGAAGCGGAGTCAGTGAAGAGTGAAATGATGGTTGCTTCGTCCATGCTTTGTGATTTGACGCCTCACTTCTTTGTGATTTGTGATAGAAGGGACAGGGGAGTAGACTCTGTCCTCTATACTGTACATGCGTCCAAGCACAGGAGGAAGAGGAGAGACGTTGCATTTTTCTATTCCTTCAATCAATCAATCAATCAGGGAGCTTTGGTTCCATACTTTTGGCTTTGGCAACACCGTCCACAATGGTTCCCACGATGCCAAAAGCTATTTTCACATTTGGCTACACATTGTCGATGCCCTTAATCGTACCACTTGGTTTTGCTCCTGTGTGCTATCTATACAAATCTCAATTATATTGATCTAAAAAATTATAGAATTAAGATTAGTAAAAAGGAGGTGATTTTACCGCATGGATGGCGGGCACTACAAAAAAAAGACACATCTGTGACATTTTGGGCCGAACGAATTTTTTTACTGTCATACATATGACACTTCTGTGACGATAATTGTGACAAAACCCGGTATCATCATAGATGTGGTGGGCTCCTACTTCTATGACAAAAAATCAAGACAGAAAATGGGCTTTTCGTCCTGGGAGGGCCGGAGACGCAGCTGCATGACATTCTTTGGGCCGTCCATGACGGAAAAAACCATGGTAGAAGCAAGGGCGGGGAAAATTTCGGGGAGTTCCCGGTTACGGTGGGAGGTCGGGGGCCGAGCGATGCGCGTTTCTCTCATACACATACGCGCGCCTGTGCGAGGCGTTGGCTCTAACTGAACCCGAGCGAGCAGTTGGGCTCTAATTGAACCCGAGCGATTGCACTGCAGGCTACGCATTACTGAACCCGAGCGATCGATCGATGGCTGTTAACTGAACCCTATCGAGCGATTCCTTCGCTACTGTTGCTAACTGAAGTCAATGGATGCTGCCTCTTTGGATGAACAGTGAGCGTTGCGCGGGGCGGGGGGGGGGGGGGGTGTTGGATGAACAGTGAGCGTCGCGGGGGGGGGGGGGGGTGTTGGATGAACAGTGAGCGTCGCGGGGGGGGGGGGGGGTGTTGGATGAACAGTGAGCGTCGCGGGGGGGGGGGGGGGTGTTGGATGAACAGTGAGCGTCGCGGGGGGGGGGGGGGGTGTTGGATGAACAGTGAGCGTCGCGGGGGGGGGGGGGGGTGTTGGATGAACAGTGAGCGTCGCGGGGGGGGGGGGGGGTGTTGGATGAACAGTGAGCGTCGCGGGGGGGGGGGGGGGTGTTGGATGAACAGTGAGCGTCGCGGGGGGGGGGGGGGGTGTTGGATGAACAGTGAGCGTCGCGGGGGGGGGGGGGGGTGTTGGATGAACAGTGAGCGTCGCGGGGGGGGGGGGGGGTGTTGGATGAACAGTGAGCGTCGCGGGGGGGGGGGGGGGTGTTGGATGAACAGTGAGCGTCGCGGGGGGGGGGGGGGGTGTTGGATGAACAGTGAGCGTCGCGGGGGGGGGGGGGGGTGTTGGATGAACAGTGAGCGTCGCGGGGGGGGGGGGGGGTGTTGGATGAACAGTGAGCGGTGGCATTGCCTCTGGATGAACATGACCCCGTGGTGTGGAGTGCTGGATGAATAGTAGACGGTGGAGGGGTGGTTGAATAGTAGCCGGTGGAGTAGCGCGCGGTGGAGGCTGGATGAACAGGAGCCCGTGGAGGCTGGAGGAGGTCGACGGTGGATGAACAGTAGCTCGTGGAGGCTGGAGGAGGTCGACGGTGGAGATGAACAGTATCCCGTGGAGTCCCGTTTTGCAGTACGCCACACACCTCCCGATGAACAGGATCCCCGTTTCGACCGTAGCGCTCCAACGCAAGTCCGTTTCATCCGTTTTGCGGTACGCCACACCCCTCGCGATCAACAGGACCCCCGTTTCGACCGTAGGTGGTCCGTTTCCCCCGTTTTGCGGTATGCCACACCCCTCCCGATCAACAGGACCCCCATTTCGACCGTAGGAGGTCCGTTTCCTCCGTTCTGCGGTACGCCACACCCCTCCCGATCAACAGGTCCCCTGTCTTGAACGTGGCCGGTCGAACACAAGGCCGTTTCCTTCGTTGTGCGGTACGCCAGGCCTCGTTTCCATCGCCTATTCCGTCGAAGCCCTCCCGATGAACACGATGACGCATTCCGTTCCGACCCAGCCGGTTGGCTCCCACGCGTTCCGTTGCCTCCCGATGAACACGACGCATTCCGTTGCCTCCCCATGAACACGACACATTCCGTTGCCTCCCCATGAACACAACGACGATGCTGTTTCTCCGTTCCGACCCAGCCATGTACACGAGCCCTGGCCGTACGTATGCGCGAGTAGGCGTTCGAGACCCCGCCCGTATGTACACATACGTGGCCATATTTTCTTTCTTGCACACTAGCCGTTGTACGTACGTGTACATGCTACATGCGCGCCTCTACTACGACACGTGCGTGCCTCGACATCGACCAGTATATATGTAAGTACACGTTCGCGACCAGAATGACAACGCTACTTACGCTTCGACCAGGTGGGTCCCGACTGTCAGGCACTTCATTGCGTGCGAAGATGTAGCTGGTGGGTCCCAGTAGTCAGGGGGGCGAATCGTTTTGTTTTTTTTCCCGGACACACTTTCTTGCGTGCGAAGGCGTAGCTGGTGGGTCCCAGCAGTCAGGGGGAAACGTTTTTTTTGCAAAATACGGTGGCCCGTCCAGTGGGTCCCCACTGTCAGGTGGAGGAATAATTATTTTGCGCGTAATAAGGAGGCACTTCCTTGCTGCGGCCGTGGACCCAGCTGTCAGCCTCTCCACGCACAGTACTCTTCCGATGGAAGTCGGTCGTTGACCACATTGACCACGCCGCGCCGAGAGCACCACGGCGGTGGACGACGACGAGGCCTAGGAAGGGGACGACACGGAGGCAGGGAAGACTCGGCAGTTGTTTCCCACGCGGAGGGGAGTAAGACTATACGAGGGTTTACTGGTTTGTCTGCCGTCGCCGGAGAATAACAGCAGGTGTGGGTGAGTAGTGGGATGGCTAGGCCAGCGATGGGAGTACGGTGGGGTGGTGAGGTCTGCGCGGCAGCACAGCCGGCCGCGGGGAGAAGGGAGCAGGCAGTCCCGCCGGCGCTTGTTTGAGCGGCTGGAGCAGGAAGAGCAGAGATTGAAGAAGCACGACAACCGTTGGATGGACATCCAACAATCACTGCTTGTGCGTCAACCCTCTTTTTAGGAAAGCCTCAAATCTGTGGAAAACAGCATATAGCCCATCTGCCATTATTTCTAATAATTTACAGCCCATTTGCTAATTCTTAAGGTTTTTTTTTGGAGTCCATATTCTTTTTGTTAGCATTACAACCCATATTTTGGCCAAAGTTAAAAAAATATACGAAATTTTGCATATTTCGGTGCGGTCCGAACTGTTTTTAATCCCAAAATTTTGACTCACATTCAAACTGATTTTAAAAATAAATGTATATCAATATAAAATCCAATAAATTCTCCACGCATAAAAAATAATGTAATTTAAAATCTTGAAATGAAAAAAAGATATTTGAAACTAATTGCCGGTTTGATATGTTTTAAAAATGTACAGCCCATTTCTCATTACTGATGGGCCATTTTCTCGGCCAGCCGAATTAAAGCTCTCCTCGTCTTGAACGATTTGCAGCCCAACAGGCATGACAAAGCGACTTATTTGGAAAATCACAAAAACGAGGCTGTGGCCGTGGAACCAGCTGTCAGCCTCTCCACGTACAGTACTCTTCCGATGGAAGCCGTTCCTTGACCACGTTGAACACGCCGCGCGGAGAGCACCACGGCGGTGGACGATGGCGAGGCCTAGGAAGGGGACGACGCGGAGCCGGGGAAGATGCGGCAGTGGAAGCCCGCGCGGAGAGGAGTACGAGGGTTCACTGGTTCGGCTGCGTGTGAGGCTGCCGTCGCCGTAGGGCCTGGTCAGCGGTGGGAATAGTAGGGGGGCAGTGAGGCCTCCGCGGCAGTACAGCCGGCCACAGGAGGCACGAGTATGCGGCACGACCGGCGCTGCTTTGGGCGGCTGGAGCAAGAAGACCAGAGGTTGAAAAAGCACTATGGTCGTTGGATGGACATCGTACGTTCACTGGAGCTAGAATCGTTCATATTGATTAAGTTGACAAAGCCCTTCGTCCCCGTCAACTTAGTAGGCCCACAAGTCAGCCTCCCACCAAGGTGGGTCCCAGCTAGCCGGGGGAGTATTCATTTTTTGTGCGTAATAAGGAGGCATTTCCTGTGGATCCGAGCTGACAGCGGGGGGAACGTTTTTTTCGCGAAATACGGTGGCCCGTCCGATGTGTCCCAGCAGTCAGGGGGAAACGTTTTTTTTGCAAAATACTGGTGGCCCGTTGATACGTCTCCAACGTATCTATAATTTTTGATTGTTCCATGCTATTATATTACCCCTTTTGGATGTTTATGGGCTTTATTTTACACATTTATATCATTTTTGGGACTAACCTACTAACCGGAGGCCCAGCCCATATTGCTGTTTTTTTGCCTATTTCAGTATTTCGAATAAAAGGAATATCAAATGGAGTCCAAACGGAATGAAACCTTCGGGAGCGTGATTTTTGGAACGAACGTGATCTAGAGGACTTGGAGTGCAAGTCAAGAAGCTTCCGAGGAAGCCACGAGATAGGAGGCTACGCCCCCCTGTAGGGCGCGCCCCTGTCTCGTGGGCCCCTCGGGCGGCCACCGACGTACTTCTTCTTCCTATATATACCTACATACCCCGAAAACATCCCGGGGCACCACGAAACACAATTTCCACCGCGTAACCTTCTGTATCCGCGAGATCCCATCTTGGAACCTTCGTCGGCACTCTGCCGGAGGGGGAATCAACCATGGAGGGCCTCTACATCAACATCCTTGCCCCTCCGATGAGTTGTGAGTAGTTTACCACAGACCTACGGGTCCATAGTTATTAGCTAGATGGCTTCTTATCTCTTTTTGGATCTCAATACAATGTTCTCCCCCTCTCTTGTGGAGATCTATTCGATGTAAACTCTTTTTGCGGTGTGTTTGTCGAGATCCGATGAATTCTGGGTTTATGATCAAGTTTATCTATGAATAATATTTAATCTACTCTGAATTATTTTATGTATGATTGAGTTATCTTAGCAAGTCTCTTCGAATTATCAGTTTGGTTTGGCCTACTAGATTGGTCCTTCTTGCCATGGGAGAAGTGCTTAGCTCTGGGTTCAATCTTGCGGTGTCCTTACCCAGTGACAGAAAGGGTTGCAAGGCACGTATTGTATTGTTGCCATCGAGGATAACAAGATGGGGTTTATATCATATTGCATGAGTTTATCCCTCTACATCATGTCATCTTGCTTAATGCGTTACTCTGTTCTTACGAACTTAATACTCTAGATGCATGCTGGATAGCGGTCGATGTGTGGAGTAATAGTAGTAGATGCAGGCAGGAGTCGGTCTACTTGTTATGGACGTGATCCCTATATACATGATCATGCATAGATAATCTCATAACTATGTGCTTTTCTATCAATTGCTCGACAGTAATTTGTTCACCCACCGTAATACTTATGCTATCTTGAGAGAAGCCACTAGTGAAACCTATGGCCCCCGAGTCTATCTCTTATCATATTTGCTTTCAATCTACTTTTACTTGCATCTTTCCTTTTTGCATCTATATTATAAAATACCAAAAATATATTTATCTTATCATAGTATCTTTATTAGATCTCACTTTCGCAAGTGGCCGTGAAGGGATTGACAACCCCTTTATTGCGTTGGTTGCGAGTTCTCAGTTTGTTTGTGTAGGTGCGTGGGACTTTTGAGGAGCCTCCTACTGGATTGATACCTCGGTTCTCAAAACTGAGGGAAATACTTACGCTACACTTGCTGCATCGCCCTCTCCTCTTCGAGGAAAACCAACGCAAGTTCAAGACGTAGCAAGAAGGATTTCTGGCGCCGTTGTCGGGGCGGTCTTCGCTCAAGTCAATACATACCAAGTACCCATCACAAACCCATCTCCCTCGCATTTACATTATTTGCCATTTGCCTCTCGTTTTCCTCCCCCCCCCCACTTCACCCTTGCTGTTTTATTCGCCCTCTCTTTCCCAGTCTCCTCCTCTCCTTTTCGCTTGCCGTTTGTATGTTTGCTCGTGTGTTAGTTCATTTACCTTGTCCTCATGGCTAGTCCTCCTATCCTTATTCTCACTCCCGAACAAGAAATTCACAATTTTAAGCAAAGGGAGAGGGAAAGTTTAAAAGATGCTTGGCATAGAATTTGCAGTGCCCAATATAAAGCTACTAGGAAGCTTGCTACTTCCGTTCTTCTCCGCAATTTTTACGTAGGCATTACTCCTTGGAATAGATGTGTTCTTGATATTTCTACCGGAGGTGATTTTATGAGTAGCCATACTTTTGATGCTTATAATGTTATGTTAGACTTGTTTGGCCCACCACCTCTTTTGGTTAATGGTACGGTTTTAACTCTAGAACATGTGATGCAACAGCTTGATATTATTGAAAATAAAATTGCCACTATTGAGTTGATTGAAAATTTGGATAAAAGGATTCATAATCACATTACCCAATCTGGATCTAGGTTTGGAGTTACTTTGAAAAATCTTAAAGAAAAAGAACCTATAGTCAATGAAAAAATAGATCTAGACTCTGCTAGAATCGGTAAACTTGAGGATATCATTACAAACTTTGGTTCCGCGTTTTCCCCCATGAAAAATACTCCAAAACCCCCTACTAAAACTGCCAAGTTTATTTATGTTCCTAAAAATAAGGGCGAATCTTCTAGTAAGGGAGACGCGGATCTCAAATTTATAAGTGTTCTACCCAATTGTCTCTCTATCGTTAAGGAACCTTTTGCTACCAATGAATTTCTTGAATTTTTGCCTAAAGATTTAGCCATTACTAAAAAGGGAGAAATCCTTAGAGATCACAATCACTCTACTTATGAGTTTAGTGCCAAAGATGGCACTCGTTAGATCTATCTTCGCTTTTATGCCTAGCTAGGGGCGTTAAACGATAGCGCTAGTTGGGAGGCAACCCAATTTCCTTTGTGTTTTTGTTTTTGTTTCTGTTTAGGAATAAATATTTCATCTACCTTCTGTTTAGATGTGTTTTTATCTTTTAATTAGTGTTTGTGCCAAGTTAAACCTATGGGATCTTCTTGGATGATAGTTATTTGATCTTGCTGTAATTTCCAGAAACTTTCGGTTCACGAAAACAATTGTTAAAAATCACCAGAACGTGATAAAATAGTGATTCCAATTTCTGCTGATCAATAAACAAATTGCCTAGGTCTTCCTATTTTTGCTGAAATTTTTTGAGTTCCAGAAGTTTGCGTTAGTTACAGATTGCTATAGACTGTTCTGTTTTTGACAGATTCTGTTTTTCGTGTGTTGTTTGCTTATTTTGATGAATCTTTGGCCAATAAAATAGCTTATGAACCATAGAGAAGTTGGAATAGATTAGGTTTAACACCAAATTAAATAAAGAATGAGTTAATTGCAGTACCTTATGTGGTGGTTTTGTTTTCTTTCACTAACGGAGCTTATAAGATTTCCTGTTGAGTTTTGTGTTGTGAAGTTTTCAAGTTTTGGGTAAAGCTTTTATGGACTATGGAATAAAGGGTGGCAAGAGCCTAAGATTGGGGATGCCCAAGGCACCCCAAGATATTCAAGAATAACCAAAAGCCTAAGCTTGGGGATGCCCCGGGAAGGCATCCCCTCTTTCGTCTTCGTTCATTGGTGACTTTACTTGGAGCTATATTTTTATTCGCCACATGATATGTGTTTTGCTTGGAGCGTCGTGTATTATATTAGTCTTTGCTTTTTAGTTTACCACAATCATCCTTGCTGTACACACCTTTTGTGAGAAGCCTATTTGATTAGAATTTGCTAGAATACTCTATGTGCTTCACTTATATCTTTTGAGCTTAATAGTTTTTGCTCTAGTGCTTCACTTGTATCTTTTAGAGCACGGTGGTGTCTTAATTTTGAAGAAATTGCTAGTCTCTCATGCCTCACTTATATCATTTTGAGAGTCTTTGTCACGCCCAATATGCGACCCTATCCAAAAGGAACTCGATGGTCCCACTAAGGATAGACCCGCATATTGAAACGCTTTTGCAAGGTGGATATCATTACATCAACATTACATAATAGATGGGGATACATACATAAGGCACAAATGCCACAAGAATACATCAACATCATGTACAAGATAAACATCCGACTACGGATGAAACATAAACAGAAACTCAAACGACATCCACCCTGCTAGCCCAGGCTGCCGACCTGGAACCTATCCCCTAATCGAAGAAGAAGCAGAAGAAGAACTCCAATACAAGCAAACATCGCTCTCACGTCATGATCATCGTAAACCTGTACCTGCAACTGGTGGTGTAGTAATCTGTGAGCCACGAGGACTCAGCAATCCCATTACCATGGGTATCAAGACTAGCAAAGCTTAAAGGGAAAGGAAGGGATAAAGTGGTGAGGTTGCAGCAGCGACTAAGCATATATGGTGGCTAAACAACGCAAATGAGAGCGAGAAGAGAAACAAAGGAACGGTCGTCAACTAGTAATGATCAAGAAGTGATCCTGAACTCCTACTTACGTCAAACATAAACCAAGAACCATGTTCTCCTCTCGATCAACCCCGAAAAGAGACACTCACGGTTACACACACGGTTGGTGTATTTTAGAAGAGTTTGCTTCGAGTTTACTACAACCAGATATTAACAAATTCCCATCTGCCACATAACCGCGGGCACGGCTTTCGAAAGTTCAAACCCTGCAGGGGTGTCCCAACTTAGCCCATGATAAGCTCTCGCGATCAACGAAGGATGTTCCTTCTCCCCGGAAGACCCGATCAGTCTCGGAATCCCGGCTACAAGACATTTCGACAGCAATAAAACAAGACCAGCAAAGCCGCCTGGATGTGCTGACAAATCCTGATAGGAGCTGCACATATCTCGGTCTCAGGGCACACCGGATGAGTGAAGCGTACAGGAACCAACGTAACCCAAGTTGCCAAGGAATGGTCCCGCACGGTGCTCTAGTTTGGACCAACACTCGGAGGAGCACTGGCCTGGGAGGTAAAATAAAGATGACCCTCGGGCTCCGGAAACCCAAGGGAAAAAGGGCTAGGTGAGGCAAATGGTAAAACCAATGTTGGGCCTTGCTGGAGGAGTCTTATTCAAAGCGAACTGTCAAGGGGGTCCCATAAATCACCCGACCAAGTTAGGGACGCAAAATCCGGGAACATAATACCGATATGACGGAAACTAGGGCGGCAAGAGTGGAACAAAACACCAGGCATAAGGCCGAGCCTTCCACCCTTTACCAAGTGTATAGATGCATTAATTAAATAAGATATATTGTGATATCCCAACAAGTAAACATGTTCCAACAAGGAACAACATCTCCATGTTCCAACAAGGAACAAACTTCATCTTCACCTGCAACTAACAACGCTATAAGAGGGGCTGAGCAAAGCGGTAACATAGCCAAACAAAGGTTTGCTAGGAAGGGTGCAAAAGGTTAGAGGCTGACATGGTAATTTGGGATGGCTTGAGGAACATGTAATAGGTAATTTGGGATGGCTTGAGGAACATAGCAATGATAGTAGTGAGATCCAGGGTAGCGGTCATCTTGCCTGAAATCCCGCTAGGAAGAAGAACGAGTCCATGAAGAAGACGAACGGATGAAGCCGAACCAAGCGTAGACGAACGAATCCTCACGATCGCAACGAAACAGGAACTAACAAGAAGAAGCACACAACATGGTAAACACACCACACATGAACAAGACATGAT
>LR880972.1:877063154-877076074 GCA_904067115.1 Aegilops sharonensis
ACCGCGTTAGGGACGCAAAATCCGGGAACATAATACCGATATGACGGAAACTAGGGCGGCAAGAGTGGAACAAAACACCAGGCATAAGGCCGAGCCTTCCACCCTTTACCAAGTGTATATATGCATTAATTAAATAAGATATATTGTGATATCCCAACAAGTAAACATGTTCCAACAAGGAACAACATCTCCATGTTCCAACAAGGAACAAACTTCATCTTCACCTGCAACTAACAACGCTATAAGAGGGGCTGAGCAAAGCGGTAACATAGCCAAACAAAGGTTTGATAGGAAGGGTGCAAAAGGTTAGAGGCTGACATGATAATTTGGGATGGCTTGAGGAACATGTAATAGGTAGCGCAACATAGCGATAGAACGAAGCAACTAGCATAGCAATGATAGTAGTGAGATCCAGGGTAGCGGTCATCTTGCCTGAAATCCCGCTAGGAAGAAGAACGAGTCCATGAAGAAGACGAACGGATGAAGCCGAACCAAGCGTAGACGAACGAATCCTCACGATCGCAACGAAACAGGAACTAACAAGAAGAAGCACACAACATGGTAAACACACCACACATGAACAAGACATGATGCACAACAAGCATGATGCATGACAAAGCTACATGAAGCTACTCATGGCAAGAGATGATGCAAACAAGAGCAACACATCAAGGCAAGTTTAAATAAGGCCGGAAACAACATAGAACAATTCCGGTAAGTCCTCATATGCAAATTTCGAAATTGGTCCAGATCTGAATAACTTTATGTTCAAGTTGTTAAACAACAAGTTAAGATGCATCACGATGATCTACACAAAATTCTACTCAAGTTACATATAAAGTTCATTAGATTCGGAGCTACGGCCTAGAAGATATGAGCAAAACAAGTTAAACATGGCATTGATGCAAAATGCATATAAACATCAAGCAAACACCTCAAAACAAGGATGCAACATGATAATATGAAACTACATGCAAAATCAAGGAAGTTTCATATAGAGCACACTCAAAACGGAGCAACGGTTCAACACATACACACAATACAAGTCATGACAACAATCTGTCCATAACAGCAGGTAGGCATATTGCAAGCATCAAAAAAACATGCTACAGCACCATAACAAGATAACAAAAGGCATGGGAATGATGTACAGGTAAAGCATGACAAAACATGAACAGTGAGCTATCTCCAGAAATCACTAGAACATGCTCAAAAGGACATGGCAAGATTGCAAATAATAACAGTTTCAGACTTTAGCAGAAATAACATCAAGTTGCAATGTTTAGAGCTATCAAACAACATGATACAGGAACTTAACATGGAAAACAAAGGCATGGCATGAATCTACTAAATGCATAGAACTAAAGTCCCTTACTGACCATAAGCCAAAAAGGATTAGAAAATATGATGGCACCCATGTAAACATGGCAAGTTATATTACAGATTCAAACATGGCAGGAACAACGATAAGTAGGCATGTTGGTGAGCTTGAACCACTCACCACAGAGCAATACATGGAATGGCAAGGCAACTCACAGTAAGAAGACATGGCATAGAAGCTATAAATGGCAAGAACAACATCATAGCATGCAAGGATCAACTACAACAACCTTGGCAAAATTGAATAACATGTAAACAACCTGCGAGTAAACATTTTATAGCAAAAGTAGAGCTCGATTTACTCAAGCTATGGCACTCCATAATTGTAAACAAGGGCATGGGTGGATAGAGCATGACATGTATAACAAAACATCCTTACTGAAGTATCTCACAATATGCATGGATCTCTCTGTAGTATCAAGTTAACATGGCATAAAAATATCAGCAAAACATGGCTGGAATCAGCAACATCATGAAGCCTAGTTTGCATGCTTGTGCTAGTCACCACAGAGATCAAAAAAATACATGGAATACACCCCTGTAAAGATGGCATGGCATATTACAAAACACATGTAGGACTCAAGTTCATAGGGGGAACACATCAATCATGGCAAAAATGACAAAAGTGCATGTACTGATAAGAATCTGAAACTAACATCACATAGCACTCTTCTAACAGCATTTCGGGCATCAAGATGAGCTCAAATGAAAATGATGCAATGATATGAAATGATCTACTCTACGAGGCGAACATTTTGACATATTACACGCGCAAAACGGAGCAACGATGACAGAGTTATAGCATGATGAAAATGCATGAAAATACTGGAATATCTGGGACTTAGAGAAATATACCCTTCCGGAAAAATCAACCCGGGACGACGCGGTACCGGGACGGAGTGGATCGGGGAAGGCGTTTGGATCGGTGGGCTGGTGGATCTGGTCCAGCCCCCAGATCTAACCGGAGATCTCGCCGGAGACGGCGACGGAGGCCGGCGACGAGGGGCGAGCTCGCCGGAGCTCGCGGCCGGCGAGGCAGAGGGAGGCTCGCGGTGGCCGGGAGGCCGGGGTAGAGGCGCGGCGAGGAGCGGGGTCGCGGGCGCGGCCCCGGGCTGGATCCACGGCGGCGGCCCACGGTCGCCGGAGTAGAAGGAGCAGAGGCGGCGCGGGGGCTTCGGCGGCGGGGTCGCCGGCGCTGTGGGAGCATCGGGCGGCGGCGCGGCCGGGAGGTCACGGGCGAGCGGCGGCGGCCGTCGACGGAGGCGGTGGCGACAGCCGGCCGGGCGGAGGCGAGCGCCGGCCGGGCGCGGGGGCGGCGGCGAGCGCCGGCCGGTCGACGGCGGCGGCGGCGGGCGAGCGGGCGCGGGAGCGGCACGGGCCCGGTCGCGGCCCGGGGCGGGCTCCCCGCGGGCCGAGCGGGCCGCTGCGGCGGCGGGGAGGCCGGATGCCACGTGGCAAGGCCGGGTTGGCCGAGGGCGGCGGCGCGGGTTTCGTCCGGCGGCGCGCGGACATGTCCGCCGGGCGAGAGGAGGAGTAGACTAGGGTTAGGGTCGAATTGATCCGCGAATTTCGGGGGGAGACACATATTTATAGGTAGATGGAGCTAGGAGACTCCAAATGAGGTGCGGTTTTCGGCCACGCGATCGTGATCGAACGACCGAGAGCATGGAGGGGAGTTTGCTGGGTTTTGGGCCACTTTGGAGGGGGTGTTGGGCTGCAACACAAAAGAGGCTTTTGCGGTTACCCGGTTAACCGTTGGAGTACCAAACGACCTCCAAATGATCCGAAACTTGACAGGCGGTCTACCGGTGCTATACCAAGGCCGCTTGGCAAACCTCGGGCCATTCCGAGAACGTTTAACACCCGCACACGAAAAGAGGTAAAAGGGGGCGCCGGGAGACATAGGAGTGCCGGATTGCAGAACGGATAACGGGGAAAATGCTCGGATGCATGAGACGAACACGTATGCAAAATGAAATGCACATGATGACATGATATAAAATGCAGATGATGACATGGAAAAGTGCAACAAGCAAGCACATGACATGGCAACGACGACGAATAACTGAAGGACACCTGGCGCATCGAATCCGGGGCGTTACAGTCTTTTAGAACAGCATGGTATTTGCTATTGTCACAAAATTGGTCCTTGAATGATGAGCATCCAAGTTGGGTATAATAAAAACTATCATAGAAAAAGAATTGGATGCTATGATCAATTTGATGCTTGATAATTGTTTTGAGATATAAAGGTAGTAATGTTAGGGTCATGCTAGTGGGTAATTATGAAATTGAGAAATACTTTTGTTGAAGTTGGCAAATCTCGTAGCATGCACATATGGTAAAAGTTGTGTGACAAATTTGTTGCATGAGGTGCTCTTTTGATTGTCTTCCTTATGAGTGGCAGTCGGGGACGAGCGATGGTCTTTTCCTACCAATCTATCCCTCTTGGGGCATGCGTAGTAGTACTTTGCTTCGAGGGCTAAGTAGACTTTTGCAATAAGTATATGAGTTCTTTTTGACTAATGTGAGTCCATGGATATATGCACACTCATCCTTCCACTTTGCTAGCCTTTATTATTACCGCGCAACTTCGCCGGTATCATAAATCCTTTATTTACCTTCCTCAAAACAGCCACCATACCTACCTATTATGGCATTTCCATAGCCATTCCAAGATATATTGCCATGGAACTTTCCACCGTTCCGTTTACTATGACATGTTCCATCATTGTCATATTGCTCTTTGCATGATCATGTAGTTGACATCGTATTTGTGGCAAGGCCACTTTCATAATTTTCATACATGTCGCTCTTGATTCATTGCATATCCCGGTACACCGCCGGAGGCATTCATATAGAGTCATATCTTGTTCTAGCTTTGAGTTGTAATTCTTAAGTTGTAAATCCATAAAAGTGTGATGATCTTCATTATTAGAGCATTGTCCTAGTGAGGAAAGGATGATGAAGGCTATGATTCCCCCACAAGTCGGGATGAGACTTCGGAGTTTAAAAAGAAAAAAAATAGGAGAAGAAAAAAAATATAAAAGAAAAAAAGGAGAAAATAAAAAAAGAAAAAAAGGAGAAAATAAAGAAAGAAAAAAAGAAAGAAACAAAAAGGAAAATAAAAATGAGAGAAAAAGAGAGAAGGGACAATGCTACTATCTCTTTTTCCACACTTGTGCTTCAAACTAGAACCATGATCTTCGTGATAGAGAGTCTCCTATGTTGTCACTTTCATATACCAAGTGGGAATTTTTCATTATAGAACTTGGCTTGTATATTCCAATGATGAGCTTCCTCAAAATGCCCGAGGTCTTCGTGAGCAAGCAAGTTGGATGCACACCCACTTAGTTTCTTTCGTTGAGCTTTCATATATTTATAGCTCTAGTGCATCCGTTGCATGGCAATCCCTACTCACTCACATTGATATCTATCGATGGGAACCTCTATATATCCTGTTGATACGCCTAGTTGATGTGAGACTATCTTCTCCCTTTTTGTCCTCACAACCACCACCATATGCCACCATAGTGCTATGTCCATGGCTTACGCTCATGTATTGCGTAAGAGTTGAAAAAAGCTGAAGCGCATTAAAAAGTATGAAACAATTGCTCGGCTCGTCATCGGGGTTGTGCATGATGGGAGTATTTTGTGTAATGAAAATGAAGCATAGCCTAACTATATGATTTTGTAGGGATAAGCTTTCTTGGCTATGTTATTTTGATAGGACATGATTATTTGTTAGTATGCTTTGAAGCATTATTATTTTTATGTTTTATAAGCTTTTATTTTGAATCATTTGGATCTGAACATTCATGCCACAATAAAGAAAATTACATTGAGAATTATGCTAGGTAGCATTCCACATCAAAAATTTCTTTTTCATCATTTACCTACTCGAGGACGAGCAGGAATTAAGCTTGGGGATGCTTGATACGTCTCCAACGTATCTATAATTTTTGATTGTTCCATGCTATTATATTACCCCTTTCGGATGTTCATGGGCTTTATTTTACACATTTATATCATTTTTGGGACTAGCCTACTAACCGGAGGCCCAACCCATATGACTGTTTTTTTGCCTATTTCAGTATTTTGAAGAAAAGGAATTTCAAACGCAGTGCAAACGCAATGAAACCTTCGGGAGTGTGATTTTTGGAATGAACGTGATCCAGAGGACTTGGAGTGCAAGTCTAGAATCTTCCGAGGAAGCCACGAGAGAGGAGGCCGCGCCCCCCCCCCCTGTAGGGCGCGCCCCCTGTCTCGTGGGCCCCTCGGGCGTCCACTGACGTACATCTTCTTCCTATATATATACCTACGTACCCCGAAAACATCCAGGGGCACCACGAAACACAATTTCCACCGCCGTAACCTTCTGTATCCGCGAGATCCCATCATGGAGCCTTTGCCGGCACTCTGCCGGAGGGGGAATCAACCTCGGAGGGCCTCTACATCAACATCCTTGCCCCTCCGATGAGTTGTGAGTAGTTTACCACAGACCTACGGGTCCATAGTTATTAGCTAGATGGCTTCTTCTCTCTTTTTGGATCTCAATACAATGTTCTCCCCCTCTCTTGTGGAGATCTATTCAATGTAAACTCTTTTTGCGGTGTGTTTGTCGAGATCCGATGAATTGTGGGTTTATGATCAAGTTTATCTATGAATAATATTTGAATCTTCTCTGAATTCTTTTATGTATGATTGAGTTATCTTAGCAAGTCTCTTTGAATTATCAGTTTGGTTTGGCCTACTAGATTGGTCTTTCTTGCCATTGGAGAAGTGCTTAGCTTTGGGTTCAATCTTGCGGTGTCCTTACCCAGTGACAGAAAGGGTTGCCAGGCATGTATTGTATTGTTGCCATCAAGGATAACAAGATGGGGTTTATATCATATTGCATGAGTTTATCCCTCTACATCATGTCATCTTGCTTAATGCGTTACTCTGTTCTTATGAACTTAATACTCTAGATGCATGCTGGATAGCGGTCGATGTGTGGAGTAATAGTAGTAGATGCAGGCAGGAGTCGGTCTACTTGTTATGGACGTGATGCCTATATACATGATCATGCCTAGATAATCTCATAACTATGCGCTTTTCTATCAATTGCTCGACAGTAATTTGTTCACCCACTGTAATACTTATGCCATCTTGAGAGAAGCCACCAGTGAAACCTATGGCCCCCAGGTCTATCTCTTATCATATTTCTTTCAATCTACTTTTACTTGCATCTTTACTTTTTGCATCTATATTAAAAAATACCAAAAATATATTTATCTTATCATACTATCTCTATTAGATCTCACTTTCGCAAGTGGCCATGAAGGGATTGACAACCCCTTTATTGCGTTGGTTGCGAGTTCTCAGTTTGTTTGTGTAGGTGCGTGGGACTTTTGAGGAGCCTCCCACTGGATTGATACCTTGGTTCTCAAAACTGAGGGAAATACTTACGCTACACTTGCTGCATCACCCTCTCCTCTTCGAGGAAAACCAACGCAAGCTCAAGATGTAGCACCCGTCTGATGGGTCCCCGCTGTCAGGTGGAGGAATAATTATTTTCTGCGTAATAAGGAGGCACTTCCTTGCGGCTGCCGTGGACCCAGCTATCAGCCTCTCCACGTACAGTACTCTTCCGATGGAAGTCGGTCGTTGACCACATTGAAAACGCCGCACCGAGAGCACCACGGCGGTGGACGATGGCGAGGCTTAGGAAGGGGACGACGCGGAGCCGGGCAAGACGCGGCAGTGGATGCCCACGCGGAGAGGAGTACGAGTGTTCACTGGTTCAGCTGCGGTGTGAGGCTGCCGTCGCCGCAGAATAACAGGGGGTGTGGGTGAGTGGAGGGATGGCCTGGCCAGTGGTGGGAGTAGTATGGGGGCGGTGAGGCCTCCGCGGTAGCACAGCTGGCCACGGGAGGCAGGAGCAGGCGCACGACCGGCGCTGCTTTGGGCGGCTGGAGCAAGAAGACTAGAGGTTGAAGAAGCACTATGGCCGTTGGATGGACATCATACGGTCACTGGAGTATTGACTAAGTTGATAAAGCCCTCCGTCCCCTCAACTTAGTAGGCCCACAAGTCAGCCCAAAAATATGGTGAGTCCCAGCTAGCAGGGGGGTATTCAATTTTTTGGGCGTAATAAGGAGGCACTTCCTTGCGTGCGAAGATATAGCTGGTGGGTCCGACCTGTCAGCGGGGGAACGTTTTTTTCGCGAAATGCAGAGGCCCTTCCCGTGGGTCCTAGCTGTCAGGTGGAGGAATCATTATTTTGCGCGTAATAAGGAGGCATTTCCTTGCGTGTGGCCGTGGACCCAGCTGTCAGCCTCTCCACGTACAGTCCACTTCTGATGGATGTCGTTCATTGACCACGTTGACCAGGCCGTGCCGAGAGCACCAGGACGGTGGACGACGGCGAGGCCTAGGAAGGGAACGACACGGAGCCAGGGAATACTCGGCAGTTGTTTCCCACGCGGAGGAGTACGAGGGTTTACTGGTTCGCCTGCCGTCGCCGGAGAATAACAACATGTCTGGGTGAGTAGAGGGATGGCTAGGCCAGCGATGGGAGTACGATGGGGCCGTGAGGCCTTCGCGGCAGCATAGCCGGCCGCGGGAGGAGGGAGCAGGCAGTCCCACCAGCGCTTGTTTGAGCGGCTGGATCATGAAGAGCAGAGATTGAAGAAGCACGATAGCTGTTGGATGGACATCCAACAGTCACTGCTCTCGTGTGTTGACTAAGTTGACAGGGCGTTGCGTGTGCGTCAACCTTTTTTTATGAAAGCATACTCGTCAACCTGTAGTAGGCGCACAAGTCAGCCTCAAATCTTTGGAAAACAGCATACATCCCATCTGCCATTATTTCTAATAATGTATAGCCCATTTGCTAATTCTTAAGAAATTTTTTGGAGCCCATCTTCTTTTTGGTAGCATTACACCCCATATTGTGGCCACGGTTAAAAAGTATACGAAATTTTGCATATTTCGGTGCGGTCAACTATTTTTAATCCAGAAATATCGATTCACATTCAAACTATTTTGAAAAATAATTTATATAAATATAAAATCCAAATAATTGTCCACGCATAAAAATCAATGGAATTTAAGATCTTGTAATGAAAAAAAATTGAAACTAATTCCCGGTTTGATGTGTTTTAAAAATGTACATCCCATTTCTGGGCAAACCGAATGAAACTCTCCTCATCTTGAAAGATTTGCAGCCCAGCAGGGCCGATAAAGCAAGTAGGCCTTGTTTGGGTATTTCTTAAAAAAAATAGAACTGGGCTAGCCATTTTCAGCAAGAAAAAAACACAACTGGGCTCATGATGTGGTAAACATAAATAAAACCCTGGCTAGATGGGCCACGGCCCCCGCACAGCCCCGTTGTTACCCTGATCCGTCGCTAAAACTAGTATAAATAACAACTGCTTGTTCCTAAAAAAAATTAGCGTGACTTGCTGGGTCCCTGGTGTCAGCCGCTCGTAGTGTAATTCTCTCGTTTATTGACTACGTTGACAATGGCGTGAGCCCCAGATGTCCAACCATTAGCAGGAACCATATTTTTGGGCTTGTAATATAGAGGCACTTGCTTGCGTACTGCCATGACGCTGGTGGGTCCCTACTGTCATCCTCTCCACGTACAGTCATCTCCTTGTTCCTCTCGGTTGTTGATGATGTTGACAGCGCAAGAGGGCGGCGCACCGCGCACGCCGAGCGAACAAAGGCCGCAAGGGGGAGGACGACGGCGAGGCCTCAGACGGAATGAACAGGAGCCGTGGAAGATGCGCCGGTCCAGTTGCAGGCGGAGGGGAGTACGAGGATTGACTGCTTCGGGCGCGGGTGTGTGTTGGGGCTGACGTCGCCGGAGAATAACAGGATGTGTGGGGGAATAGAGGGAGGGACTGGACAACGTTGGAGGGTACGTACGGTAGGGTGGCGGAGGCGCAACCAGCCATGGGAGGCGGGAGCAGGCGGAGCCGACGGGGTGGTTTAGTTTGGGCGGCTGGAGGAAGAAGAAGACAAGAGATAGAAGATACATGACAGATGTTGGATGTCAATCCAACGGCTGGTAGGCAGAATCGTTTGTTGACTGGCTAGTAAGTCGACACCACCTTGGATAGGCTATTTCCTCGCGAGTCCCAAATGTCAGAATCCAAATCTGTCAGGGTCATGCAGCCTTTCCTATGAAAATGTACAGCCGATTTGATGTGCTAGTTCAAAATAAGTTTATGGGTGCTGGTGGGGGCTAATCAATTTGCTTTTATAATGCACAGTGAGCTCATGCAGCCGGCGAGAGTGATGTTATTTTCCTTTGTTGGGATTTGTTACAATATTTCACTCTAAATTAAACGAATGGCAAGCCATTTGCCTTGTTTCAAAGAAAATATGACAGTCACAGCCGAGTTGAAAAGGGCAGGAACATCTAACTCCAGCTTACAAACTGTACAAAAGCACGAGGGTTAATTGTTCATCAGGTTTACAAAAAAACCCAGATTGAAAAGGGCAACAACATCTAACTCCATCACTGTTTCCGACAGTCACAGTCAAATGGATCGGTTAGGTCCATAGAATGAACATCCTGGGTCATAAAATTTACTAGATTATGACCACAATATGTTGTAAATAAAAGCCCGGCACGTTCAGAAGCTCTTTTACCCACCTGAAACTCCTTTTTTTGCTCTTTGACATACCCATCCGTCAAAACCATGTTGCTGATAAACTTAAGCCTGATGGACAATAGTAACCTTACATTCAGCAGGAAGAATGTGACAAATCTTGTGTTTGCATGGTTGGCTACATATCGTTCTAGCGTTATTGTCTTCAATCGAATCTCATGAGAAGTGAGAAAATCCTGATGCTTACGAATCCACTGATTGGTTATAACTTTCTTACCCCGTCCTGTTGCCTAAATAGACATGAAGATTGAAAACGGTTAAGGTCTAAAAGAAGAGTGTCGAAAGAGCAACAGCTGAACGGTTAATTCTAGTACACTATATGCGGGCTTCCAATGTGCGTGAAATTATCACCTTTATATACAACTTCTCTAGACATGGAAAGCATTACAGCAAGCCAATAATCTTGTTCAGATCAAAACTATTCATTTGGATATATAAGATCTTGACAGAATCCAGCACCATTGATAGGCCATCCATGGAGAAACTCTTCATTGAGCATAGAACATAATATTAGTACAAAATGTGTACTCCAAGATGATATATAAATTATGCGCAGAAATTTAAAATGCAGCTTATGGTTACAAGTGTAGATGACAATATAAAGTACCTGAAGAACTGTGGAGCCATACACCATATTGAAATGAGCACAGAGATCATGTATTACACCAAGGTCTCCAGTTTAGGCGCAGAGAGGACGGTTATTTGCAACGGTGAATAAATAGAATCAGGGATCAACCTTTGAAGTGAAGGGGCATCTTGGATGATGAGCTGCCTTCCGTCAAAAGAAATTCCAATTCTTACAAGGTTAGGCGACTTTATTTGGAGACAACCAATTCTAACTATGAAAACAAGCACCAAGCACTCCAGCGTAGGGCAACTGGAGTGGATGATGCCGTGCAATGAGGCCTCCGATATACGAACCCGCACAAGTGAAACTTTCTTGAGAAATGGGAGTCGAAGGTTTAGTACTAGATTGTCTGGTAGGTAGCACAGCGCAAAGGTGGCGGTGTGGAGAGAGGAGGAAAACCGCGAGATGGACATCGGTGCTGAGGGCACAAGTTCATGGTGTTCAGTATGTGGTATGTGATTTATAGGGGAATAGTAGAACTCGAGCAGCTGTAGTTCTGTGAATTCAGGGGATTTCAGCCAGGCTTCCACCATGCAGGGCATGGCATGCTTGTTCAGGTAGCATGACGGGATGCAGAGGCTTTAAACGGAGCCCTGGTGGGAGGAGATGACGGCTCTGGGGATTTCAAAATCATTGAAGAGAGATAGCTGACGGCGGTCGAGATTAAGGGGCATGGCGCGCCATAGAGGGCGCCACCGAATTGAGAGGACTTGGGTGCGGCAGCAATCCTTGGTGGGGAGAAGCAAGATGATCTCCCCAAGGACGGCGTCTGGGAGATTGCTGATGCGGTGCACCCGAGATTCTACGGGTTCCTGGGATCCGGTGGGGGCGGGGTCGCCGCTTCTCCCCGCGCTGTCGGGTGCAGGATCTACAACAGGCGTCGCCGCTGGCGGGAGCCTCATCTTCTTGGCGCTGGGGGTCAGCCGACTCCATTTTCCTCGAGGGCGTCGCGTCGCGCTCACGGATTTGAGCAGAGTAATGAATGACGAGCCTAGTTGTAGTGCGAGCAAAGAAGAAGGGGAGCTGGGGGTTTTCTGTAGGAGTGAGGAAGAAGGGGAGCTGGGGTTTTCTGTAGGAGTGAGGTGAGGAATTTGGGGGTACGAGTGGAGCGAGCTGACGTGAGGTGGGTCGGAGCGTGGAGGAAGAAGATCACCCAGGTTTTGGGGGTGGGGGGTGTGCTGGGTGTGGGTAGCGCCTCTCATTCAGTAAATATATGGGCTTTTGAATTGATTTTACTATTTACTAGTGTGGATGGGCTGTTTTGTCTTGGGCCCAGAGAAACAATTACTACTAGTACAGTGGAGACACTCTACAGCTACCCAGAAAAACAATTACTACTAGTAGAGTGGAGACACTCTACCGCTTCTGGCTCCTCCTAGGTCATTGAAACATCTCCCTCTACTGAATGCCATTATACTTTTGTTCACCGACATGCGGGCCATGCAGCGCGCGGGCCCAAATGCCATCCACCAAATATGAAGGAAGTATGCAGGCGGACAGTCACCCCGGTCGTAGCGCGGCAGTAACGAGCCGTCGTATCACAAAACCCCACCTCCCAGCAGTCTAAGTTTTACGGACGAAGCAACCATCATTTCACTCTTCGCTGAATCCCCTTCTCCCTCACCGTCTTCAAGAAAGGCAACATTCGCATCTGCCACTGTTCTTCTCTCCCAAAGTTGGTATATTTTCGTTCAGAGAAAAAAAAGAACTTTTGCAAAGCAGTAACCGATCCTCACTCTCTTTTTTGTTTCATCGTCATTGCAATTGTGTTTTCCTTTCAGTGGTCTCCTAGTATTCGTCAGTTTCATGATGGACCAAGGAGAACCAGGCAAAGATCTGCCGATATTGGAGCAGACGCGAGAGGATGATCCCCACGAGACAAAGAGATCCAAGAAGATGGAGGCAGCCACCGAGCCAACCCCAGATACGCTCACGGCCACTACTGAGATGGTCAATGCCCCGTTTGAGGTTACAGCCCCGTGGCACTGCAGGAGCAGTTTTCCCCCTGCTGAGCTGCCCAAGGTAATTTCCTTCTTTGCCGATCTCGATTGTGGTTTTCATCTAAGTATGTGGTGATTTTTTTAGAAAAGGAAGTATGTGGTGATTAATAATGAAAATTTTATTAGCTTCGATGCCATGCTATACATAGTGGTTTAAATAACTTGTGTTTCTTATACTGAAAAGTAATTCAGAATTTGTTTCTTTTTCAATTAGAGCCCTGATGCAGACAAGGATTGTGTGGTTGT
>LR880972.1:877076327-877088229 GCA_904067115.1 Aegilops sharonensis
TTCTTTGCCGATCTCGATTGTGGTTTTTCATCTAAGTATGTGGTGATTAATAATGCAAAATTTTATTAGCTTCGATGCCATGCTATACATAGTGGTTTAAATAACTTGTGTTTCTTACACTGAAAAGTAATTCAGAATTTGTTTCTGTTTCAATTAGAGCCCTGTTGCAGACAAGGATTGTGTGATTGTACATGTCACTCGCTATGAGGCGGATGACCTGAATATACGCACTTGGAAAACAGAGTTCTTAGGCTGTTGGATCCTGGAAGCCATTTGCGGTTATACCAATGAAGAGTTGTATTCCAGCCTCACTGTTGTCAGGCGTGTTATCCAGGGTGTACTGAGGCACAAGAAATTCAAAGCTACTCCTTCGTATGTGAGGCATACTGTTCTTGTCAAGCTTACGCAGGAAGATGACATGGCATGCCTCCACAAACAAGTTTATCAGTGGCAAGGCCACAAGGTTGTCTTGATGAAGGTTCACAGGATTGAGCTGCTGCGGGACGTCCTCGATGATGTTCATGGCAAGGTCCGTCTTGTGTCCAGCCCAAATTAGATCGAGGCATGAAATAGTTGCCCCAGCTAGTGTTTAATAGTAGTTTGGATTGTGTCTAATTATCCAAACCTTGCCTGTTATCGACCCCTCTGGGGCTAGTACTCTGTTTGAATCCGTCTATGGGAACTGCTGCTACTTTTGTGTGCCCGTGAATCATGTGAGAACCATCGAATTGTTGTCGAAACAGATGCGTCCTCACTAGTTTTTTCATGAATATGGCATGGTAAGACATAAGTTGTCACAGTTTATCATACGAGCAGTGTGTGTTTTGATGAAATAGAGCACTCGTTCGAGAACTGTGCGCCGACGTATACATAAGTACTTGTAAACACTGTTGGTGCTACCCCACTTGTAAGCGGTTGTGCAAAACACGACACATTGGCTCAGCTCGCTTCAACACTAGGCTATCGACCAGCTAAATATCAACAATCTGCTATCTGACATATAAGCAACTATGTATCTTGTTACAGTGGTTCATGCAGTTAATTTGAGGCCACAATGTAATAAATTCCAAACGTTCACACGCTAGTCCAGCGCTCATGTGGAACACTCACATTAAACTCGTCTTCATAAAAAAACTTGGAAAGCATAAGTTAAGCAATTTTATACATCTCAACGATTCATAGAACATAACAAACATATACTAGTTCACAACAAAAGACAAAGTTGTGAGAAGGTTTACAAATCAGGAAAAAACAAGCAAGGCTTCTCTGAGCAAAGGGCCTCCTGGCAGGCTTAAATTTCCTGGAGTTCACTCTGGTTTTTTCTTGTTGCCACCATGCAGGGTTAGGTTCTCTCATTCCAGAATAACCAATTATAATTCTGGTCTCAGCTGGAATGCTGAACTAAACCATGCAGTGTACTGACCAGGTGAAATGCTTGTGCATTCCACTAAATTTAAGCACCGTTATTTGCAGAAATAAGCAGACCACAATGCCTCTTGTCCACGCATCTGTCCAAAAAACCGCCGTGCAGCCATGCCAGCTAGTCCTCGGTCCATGGATGAATAGGTAGAAAGCGCATTCCGGACTAGGATGCAGTTGTTTTCGCTCGTCCCTGCACTGCAATCAGGAAGTAAACTGCACGAATCAGCTTCTTTTAGATTGCGTGGGTCATTCTAGCTTAGTAACTACCAATGTAGGGAGACCTTGAAGACGGGAGGTTAGATGACGGCAACGAGGGATAGCCATATCATTTTGCGCAGTTGTACTAAAATTGAGGTGTGTGCTTTTGATTGCGCGGATAGAAACGATATGGAGACAGACATCCCGAAACGATATGGAGACAGACATCCCTGTTTGCGCAAATATGAAATACGGTTATTTAAACAGTGACAGATATTACTACTTTCCACCGTTTCCTCTTAGAACCAAGTCCTAGATTCATGCTACAGCTTTCCCACTTTCTTCCCTGTTTGAACCAATGCTTAGAGTCGACTGTATGAACTAGCTTTACTTCTAATAATAGTATAAGTCTAGGTGGCTTTGGAACAGCGGACAGAAGTAGAAAAGGATCCACACGAAGGGAGCTAGGGCAGTAGAGCAAGGCAGGTTTCGAAGGAATATATACCTGAGGGTCGTCGGCATGTGGCAAAGATCGCGTCGGGAGGCCGCATCTTGGCCACAATACTGCAGGGAGGAAGAAGGGGTCGGAGGCCCTCCTGAGCCGACGCTCTCTTGGAGAGAATGGCACGGCCCCCGATCGGGACGCGCGGGCAACCATTGGTCTCCTCCCTCGCCGCCGATGACAGCGGGAACGATGCACCTACACCCCTGCCCCGGTCGAGGTTGTCCGGCCGGATTTGTGACCAGCCGTGAGCTGAGAGAGAGTGTGGCCACCTATGTCTTGCTTAGATCCGGAGAGCATGAGAGGAACCCTAGTAAAGCAAGCGCTAAGGCTCCTGCTTTTATATATAGTGGAGTGATTTTGTTGTACTAGCTTCCAAAAAATGCGCTCCTACGTGTACCCGCGAGTGGGTGTGAGAGAACTAGTGCGTGCGTGCACCGCTTCTCTTCGTGAGAGTACAATATACTATGCCCAAAGAACGTTCATCGTAAGAGTAATATTATAAGTGTGTGACGGGTGATCTAAAATAAAATCTGCGCGCCGTCTTTTGTTTTTTAGAAGTTCTGAGGGTAGGGTGTGAAGAGCACATATGTGCGTGGCATCTACCTGCAGATAGACGGTGGGTGCGACGTGCTAGTCTGCGAGAGGACTCGGGAGAGTCGTGACTCGTGAGGGAGCGTGTGTGTGAGAGAGAGGGGGCACGTATCAATGCAATGCATGTGTCCGTAAATCATTATCCGACAAATGTTCGCCACAAGCCTTTTCCTGACGAACGCCGTAAGAACCGTTAGATCGGCATCCGATAGTGTCAGTTTTGCCATGTCATTGAACAGAACAGCCACTCCTCCTACACACAAATCTTCCACGTGAGTGTTAGAAACTGCCGTATGCTCCCTCCGTTCTGAAATGCAGTGCATATAGCTTTATTGAAAATTCGAACCTCGCAAACTTTTACCAAGTTTTCATGTACCAAATTGCACATGTAGAATACCCTGTATATATCATTTCATTCATCTTCGAGAAGTAACTATAAAGATGGGCGAGGAGTCTACAAAGAAAGACCATCGTATCACTCGCAGCAATTTCAACCATCCTTTAGTGTCGAGGAATGTCATAGGAACTCTATATGATATGATTTTTATAGGATTTTTTCCTTTAGAGCCAATTGGTTCATAGGAATAGATTCATATACTCCACATTTCAAAGGAAATAAACATGATATCATTTCTATAGCTTTAGAGCCACTTGGTTCATATGAATGGATTCCTATACTCCCTTAATTTGAAAGTAAAATAAACATTAGCGTATATTCAATAGAAAAGTTCCTATGAAATGAACCAAATTACATCTCTTTTCTAATCCCTCATAGGAATTGAGATACATGTCATCTCTAGATTCAATAGAAAAGTTACTATGATGTGAACCAAATGACATCTCTTTTCCAATCCCTACTCATAGGAATTGAGATGCTCCATGTCATCTCTTTCCATACAACTTCCATGTATACATCTTCTATTCCTAAATAGATAGTACAACCTACTAGTAGCTTTTTTCCAAAACATGCAACTATGGCACAAGAGCTATATAGTGTGCCAATAACTTTGAAAGATGGTCGTTGGATGAAGCTAACCCGACAGTGCAGAGATAGGCAAATCCGAGCACTACTGGCTGTTGGATATCATCAACATTCCACCAGATCTGCTACATGTACAATTTAGAAGACTCCATGGTTGAACTTAAGCATAATGCACAAACCTCAAAACACAAGCACTTCTCCTTTGTTCTAGAATCTTCTGTATCATAATTGATTATTTTTTCTAAATGAATTGCCACTATTTGTTTTTTACTTTATGATTTACAATGCACAACCCCATGAATCTTAACATTTTTATAAAACTAATTGATTTTGAATGATATGAACTATAAGAACTAAACGAACATCTACATCATGCATATATGACTCAAAGCTTTACATGCTATAGTGTGTATTTATTCATAATTTGGTTTCGAAATCTCATGCGTTCAATACATGTGTACCTTAATAGTTTTGAGTAGAGTAGCAAATTTCACACGGGCCTTGGGTATATCAAAATGCAGGGCCCATGCATCATTTCCTTTCGGTCGAACCTACGTCCACAATTTTTTCTACGTACTATATCTCCACTGGTCCCCGAACCCAAAATGCTGCCTCGTTCTTGTAAAACCAAGTGGCCCACACATATTTAAGGCATCGACTCGAACCCGTTTACTACGACGTGGCCCCGCACTCATCATCGGTTTTCTTCAAGAGGACGAGGGAGAAGCCGATTTGTAGTGGAGGCGCTTTAAAAAAAGGATCTATAGTGGAGACCCCTACCCTAGGGTGCCCTCGGTAGCTGCCGCACACATCATTGTTTTCTCTTTTCTTTAAGCTCTTGTGCCCTAGAGTGGAATGATGGTTGCTTCGTCCGTCCAGCTTAATGCGGGAAAGATGGGGCTTTGTGATTTGACCCCTCATCGCTCATTTTCTACTTCTGCGGCGCTACGACCGGGGTGCCTCCAATTCCAACCGCTGCTCCAAACTGTAATTTGGTGCATCGCACGTGGAACAAGACGGTGGATGAGCCACATGTTGGCCAATGGGGACCTGTTAAGTTTGTCACCATTTTGTGTGCGGACTGACCCTGCTTGAGTTGCTATGCCAACACGACAGGAGTATCCTACCACTTGGTTTTGCTCCTTGGTGAATCCCGACTATATTGATCTAAAAAGATACGTGCTGAACTACCCTCTCCGTCTCGGTTTTCTATTTTTAGGCGTCTCAGTTTATAGGGCCTGCACGTAGTTCTAGGTCATCCATTTGACTAACTAAATATGAGTTACTATATCACAAAAAGTATATCATTGGATTCTTAAGCAGATGTAGTTGTATTTAAAAGTCGAGGGCGGGGCTTTTCCTACGCGGTAGGCGGGGCAGTTCCACCAAGTCGGTTCGACAGAGACGCGAGAAGACGAGGGAGTAGGCTGCTGCAAACGTAGGGCTGTGTGATTTGATAGCGAGCTACTGCTGGACAGGTGGGGCCCTGTGATTTGACTTGCCATTATCATTTTAACTGCCGCGCTACGACCGGCGTGAGTCTCTTGATTCCTGACCACCTCCATACAGGTGCCTCTCCCGATGCTCCACCATGTAGTAGAGGCTGGCTCTTCCATGAGAGCCCACTTCTCCACTTTTTCCTTGCCTCTCTTTCCTCCACATTTGCAAAAATGCCATGTAAAGCGCACTATTGTACTTACTTGCTCCTACAGGTGCTTAAGCTTGCCGCATAGGCATAAAGTCTGATGTGGCAAGTTAATCAAGAAGAGAGAGACTAGTTTGGTGACCCAAGGAAGAAATGGTGCTAAGCGTGTACCTAGGTGAAAAGACAATTTTGAGTCTATAGCTAATTAAATGAAGGAAACTTAGCAACACCATTTCATTGGAAGAGGTCACTCCCTGGCAAATGCAATAAATACTATCCTTGTGTCCCATAATATAAGAACGTTTTTGGCACTAAACTAGTGTCAAAAACGTTCTTATATTACGGGACGGAGGGAGTACGAAGAAAGAGATAGAGAGGAGTACAAAAAATACTCTTATAGCCAACCTTGTTGTAGTATGAGTAAATAAGTGATGACTATGTATGACATGCCAACATCAAATAGCCTCACACACCGTGTTAAATCTCCAACGGCGCGACCGCGCGAGCGAAGCGACGGTCGTGGTAGGCACGGCCATGATATGGGCTGCTGGCAGCTCTTGGATCTGAGATCAAACGGTCGCATGCTAAGTTGCTAAAAATTTGCAGAATAACCCCCCCAGGATAGGATAATCACCCATAGGTCTAGAATCACGCCATGCAACCGTTCGATGTCAGGTCCAAGGGCTCTCGGAAGCCCGTATCATGGGATAATGGAAAGCCACTACCCTGCCGTTCGCACGCTAGCAGTTCGCTCCTACTCGTCCCCGCACGTCCTTCAATACTATGGCGGTTCACTCCTAGTCGTCCCGTCCATTCACATTACGGCAGTTCCACTAATCCTAACCCTCCTCCCAAATCCATGCCGTCCCAAATCTCCATGATCGGTGGTGAGTACAAGGTTAGAACCATCACCGGCAATGAGTTCGACGTCATCTACACCCGTTCTTCCGCGACGGTGAAAGGATGCCTTTCTCGCTTTAGACGCATGTTCAAAAACTCAGATGATGAGTGGGTCGCTGGGCTAGATGTTGAGTATACCACAGTCCTAGGACGAGAGAAGGATCTAAAGGACGAAAAGAGGAATAAGCTTGCCGTGATCCAGGTTTGCGTACATAACGTTTGCTTGGTCTACCACATATGCCATGCCGACGTTGAGTGCCAAGATTTTAAGAACTTCCTCAAGGACAAAACAGTGAAATTCGTTACTGTAGACTTTAAGAACGACAAAGAAGTCCTGGGTTGGATAGGCATCGTTGTAGGCAACCCCTTCGACCTCCAGAAGAATCGGCTGCTGCCCTCTCGTCAGCCTTCAATGTTGACCCTGGCAGGAGCCTTGGTTCATCCTTCGTACCGTAAACTGAAGAAACCTCATTACACGTTTCATCATCATGCATGGCAGCGGAATGTACTAGATATAGACCACATCCACTACGCTGCAATGGATGGCTACCTTTGTTTTAATATCTACAAGGGTGGTTGAAGAGCAACAACCAAGTGTGTGGTTCAAGCAAAGAAGTATCGGCCAAGAGGAAGAGGGACAAGGACGAAGTCGAGGACGTGGACGAGGACTCCGAGTAAGGTGGCTGTGTCATTGGTGGTTCTAAACTTCTAATGCAGTGTCTGCCGGATTAGTTGCATAGTTTAATTTCAGGTGTGCTTAGTTTAATTTCAGGGGTGTGTTGTGCTGAGCCCCCAGTAGAACTACGTTATGTTTCTTCTCGTTACTTTAACTCTTCAGTATGCACATACTACTAGTATTTCTTTAATAGAATTTAGCACCCCAATTAAGCACGTACTAGCTTTTTAATAGTACTATATGCATAATTTGGCGACGAGCGCTCTCTATATGTACCAACTTTTTTTTAATTTCAATATTTGCTCCATGGTGCAATCCATCGATAGTAGTACTGTACAAAAGTATACATTTTTCAAAAGGCTAGAATACTGTTCATCACATATATAGCCAGTTAAATTCTCAACCTAGAATGACGTGCATGCCATGTAGTAAACCGATACGGAGGAAGTATAGTAAAAATGAGGTAATTTTACCGAGCGATCGACGGGGGAGCATGGCCTGTCATGCGGTCCCACGTGTCATGATGTACCAAGGCGATGCGCGTGTCCCTCTTGAGGCAGAAGCAATACTACGTGGTTTGAGATGACGGCGAACCGAAGTGTGAAATAATGGTTGCTTTGTCCGTCTGGGAAGGTGCGACATTGTGATTTGACGTCTCATTGCTCATTACTACTACTGGGCCGGTACGAGTGGGGTGCGTCCCCCCTACTGTTCTGCACTGTTGTTTGGTGCTTGACACGTTGACCCGGTTGCTATATATCCCACATGTCGGCGATAGGAAGTACATAATTCATGAAAGGGAGCGTCGACGGAGGAGTATACTACAGAATTCATGAAAGGGAGCGACTTAGTTTTGGAAAAATCTGTTTTTACGGAGTACGTACCCACTACGGTTTATAGGGCTCATCTAAAAAGCATTCGCTTTTCCGTTTGATAAGTCTCAATTCTACTATACTAGTAGTAGTACCATTACATGTTGGATTTCGAGGTGCGTTAGATCACCCGACACAAGCAGTGTCAAGAGGAAACTAACCAATGCATGTACAAGTTCATGGAAATTTAGTGGTCATTCATGCATTCGTTCTAATTAATGCCTCGGTAAACATAACTTCTGGAGAAAAATGAGCGTACTAATTACTTGTGCAAACTACGAAATTAATTCGACCACTCACCGTCTACCTTGGTTGGAGAGATTTTGAAATTGAGCCATAAACTGGAATGGAGGGAGTAGTAACTTTTGTCTCGATTACTATTTGTGGCCTTGTATAGATGCAAAATGTATTGTTTATAGTGGCCTTATATAACTAAATAGAGGGAGTACTAACCAAAGTACGTAGTAGGGACGAGGAGTAAACGGAGGGAGTAGTAAAATTTTCTCCTCGTGCTGCGACCCACCGCGCGCGTGGGCGAGGGAGCGGGTGTAAAGGCGTAGTACAGTAGTAGTAGTACTATTGCTACTACTACTACTCGTAAGCAAGCTTCACCTCATCCTGCGAGCCACCGCGCCCGTGGGCGGGGGAGACGGTGTACTAAGCAATCTTATCCTTGTTCTGCGAGTTGACGGGACACATCAAAAGTACTCCAGTGTATAGAGCCTTGCCTCTAAGGTAGGCCCCACATGGTTTGCCTCTTTTTTTAATTTAACATAACGCGTCAAGTCGCAATTTGTTTGTTCACCCGTGCTAGACAATCCTCCCTCCACCAAGTGGACAACCAGTACACGTGCCAAATTACCACGTGGGCTGCCTTTTTCGTACAGAAATGAGCTCCACCGTGTACCCGCGCGGGTGTGGTTGGGAAAGAGACGGGAGTACGTGCGCCGTGCGTGCACCTCTTCTCTTCGTGCACATCCCCCACCTACGTGTGTGTGTGAGAGAGATACAAACCTAGACATAACGCGCCGTCCATCCCCATGCCTCCGCCCAGTCCGACCACCAGTCACCACCACGCCCCACTCCTCCTCACCTTATCTCTCATCTTTCTCCCTCCATTTTTATATACAAGGGGCCACTATCAAAATTACAATTTGCAGATATACAAGGCCACTAACACTAATCGATGCAATATTAATGGTGTTTGCCTCGTGGTACTAGGAAAGGAGGACATTAATTAGCCCTTGCATGCATGCGGGGGAGTTTGTAAAAAAATGCATCTTGATGTTCCGTGCAATGCACGGACATTTTGCTAGTCCATGAAAACAACACATGGCAAAATTCCACGGCGAATGAGGGATTTGAATCTGTTGGGAGGGGCTGTTTGGATCTTGCCCGGGGTAGCTAAAATATTGGCGACCCTTTTGTCCACCGGTGCCTTTGCCACCGATGAACGAGGAATGGCTCGGGTGCTCATGCCGTCATGCATCCTCCAGCGCGCACGTTGGAGACAAGCTCGCACGACCTGTGTTTTTTTGTCCCACAACGCCGCCCAAGCCGCCCGCAGACCGACCGGCGACGCGCAAATTACGCCATCCAACCGTAGCCGCACACATTATGACATCAACTCAACCAACTGGACGAAATTCACACAAACACGTAGAAAACCTGATATTTCATAAAAACAACGACGGAAATCATATAAAATACCGGATTTTCATACAAACATGAAGTATTTCATTACATTCAAATCAACTACGCAGTGCTAGTTCTGGACAACATAGGAATATAATACCTGGCCTAAACTGTCGCCCGCCGATTGGTTTGTGTTCCTCATGTCCAGCAGCATGATCACCGGACTGCCGGGAGCCCCGGAGGTATATGCTTCAGCGCAAAGGATGGCTCGCTTCCCCACTGCCCAACTGATATCATTGGCTGGTGCCGAAGATGATGGTGGCCGGCACCGGTTCGAGTTCATCACCTGCCACTACTTCGCCATGGCCGGCACCGACTCGAGTTCATCCTAACATTCCCCTCTTCCATGGAGCCCACGCGGGGTCGCCGAAGGTGTAACATCCCAAAATTCTAAATTTTGGAATGTTATATTAAATAAATAACTATGCTTGTTGTCTGATTGTTGGTTTGATTGATTGAGTGAAACTGAGTGAAATTTGAAACTTTTGAAAGTTGAATGAGAAGGAATGAAATGACTTTCCCAAAAACTTTCTCCTTTGCCTTTTGGATCTCAATGAATTCAAATTCATTCCAACACCAAAACCTAGAGTGAAGATGACATGACTTCTTCCATTTGGAATGAAAAGAGTTTTGAACATATTTGAATTTCATTTGAGAATATTTTAAATTCAAAGCTTTATGCAACTCAATGATTTTCATGAGGGAAGATAAAATGACTTCTTCAATTATATGAAATTTGAGTTGGAAGTATCAAATTGAAAGTCATTTGAAAATGCCTTGAAACCCTCTTTCAAATTTGAGTTTTGGAATTAGAATTTAAAACTTTGGCAAGTGGGAATCATTTCAAAAAACTATGCCTGATAAATACTTGATCAAAAGTATGAGAGGAGCAAACATGACAATCCAAAAATATCAGAGGAAACAATGCCAAAAGTTTTGGATTCAAATTTGAATTTTATTGGAATTTTTATAAAGTTGGATTTTGCCTTTGAAAAAATGTTCAAATGATAGGGAATATTCCCCTGATCATTTTGGTATATATATACCCTATATAAAATATTTATAGTTTATGTTTTATTTCTGTTTTTGTTTTATTAAAAAAAAGAGAAAACCCCCCCCAGGCGCCAGCCAGTCCCCCTGGCCCAGCCCAGCGAGCCGACCGAGCCGGCCTCACCTCGCCCCCGCGCCCGAAAACCCTTGGCGCCGGTCGCCCGCTCGCCCGCACCCCTCCCTCTCTCTCTGGCAGGTGCCCCCCCCCCCCCCCCCTCTCTTTGGGGGGGGCCCCCCCCCCCCCCCCCTCTCTTTGGGGGGGGCCCCCCCCCCCCCCCCCTCTCTTTGGGGGGGGCCCCCCCCCCCCCCCCCTCTCTTTGGGGGGGGCCCCCCCCCCCCCCCCCTCTCTTTGGGGGGGGCCCCCCCCCCCCCCCCCTCTCTTTGGGGGGGGCCCCCCCCCCCCCCCCCTCTCTTTGGGGGGGGCCCCCCCCCCCCCCCCCTCTCTTTGGGGGGGGCCCCCCCCCCCCCCCCGTCATCCCCCCCCGCCCCCCGCGCCGCCGCCGCCGCCGCAGATAGCCTGTTCCCGAAGGATCCGGGATTCCGATCCGCCCCCGATCGCCCCCCGCAGCATGGCCGAGGCCCCCGCCTATTTAAGCCGGGCCTCCGCACCCCCTTCCCCCCCCCCTAGCACCTCGCCGGAGCCGCTTGCCCTCGCACCCGAGCTCATCGGAGACCCGAGCCCCCGCCGCCGCCATTCTCGTCGCCGTCGCCGCCCTAGCCACCCCCGATCTTCCCCGACTCCACCAGACGCTTCCCCGAGCTCCCCCGCACCCGCCCGGCTACTCCCCTGACCTCCCCGACGACCGGAGCCCCCGGCGCACTCATCGCCGCCGCCGCCGCCGCCATCGGACGCCGGTAAGTCACCGGAACCCCCCTCCCCCATCCGATGCGCCACCAACGGTCCAGATTAGATCACCCCCGAAGGGGTATCTCTTTTAAAATAAACCGGACCGGCCCGGTTTAGTTCACGGTTTATTTTCATTAGGGTTTATTTTTATTAGCCCGGCCCGTTTTAGTTTAACCCAAGGCCCGTTTAGGTTATTTTACGCCCAGTGCACAGTTTAGGCCCATTAGGCCTTTTTCTTTTATTTCTGTTTTCTGTTTTTAACAGAATAGTTCCTGTTTTGAAAATTTCATATCTTTTATTCTGTTTAATATTTTTAGGTGATTCTTTTTTTGTTGGTTTTCAAATGTTCTATAGTTTCTGTAGAATATATATATAGCTATGTTAAAGTTAATTAAAATTGCTTTAATTTATTTTTAGTCAGAATAGTAAATCTGTTATAACATGAGCTAGAAAAATTATTTTTATATGATTCTTTTTGTCCCAACTTTATTTTGACATTGCCAAACCATAGGAATTAAT
>LR880972.1:877110831-877124941 GCA_904067115.1 Aegilops sharonensis
AAGTCATGAAGAAAGCAATAGCAACATACTAAACGATCATGTGCTAGGCTAACGGAATGGGTCATGTCAATCACATCATTCTCCTAATGATGTGATCCCGTTAATCAAATGACAACTCATGTCTATGGCTAGGAAACTTAACCATCTTTGATTCAACGAGCTAGTCAAGTAGAGGCATACTAGTGACACTATGTTTGTCTATGTATTCACACATGTATTATGTTTCCGGTTAATACAATTCTAGCATGAACAATAAACATTTATCATGAAATAAGGAAATAAATAATAACTTTCTTATTGCCTCTAGGGCATATTTCCTTCAGCTATATGCTTTTTGTGATTATTGTTTGCCTCGGTAGAATTTTTCCGGAGTGTGAAGCTTGCTGCTACGAATCCCTAGTTTTCGAAGATCGTCAACAAGGCAAGTTCACTTTGACCATGCTTTCATGCCTATGTTTTATTGCATTTAGTGACATCTTTGCAACTACCCCTCAGTAGTGTTATTGAATCCTTGTAGTTGAGTAGTATGCATGAGGTAGGAACCCATCCCCCTGTTACCAAGCCCGGGACGATATTTTATTTAATGCTACGCTATAGTAGACGGGGTTTGGTATGAGTACTCGGGAGTGGTGTGAGAATGGAGGATTCTACGTCAATGACGACAACTCCATGATGGAATCTGCCAGGACTGCATCTTCAAGACCTCAAGACTTCAAGACTCGAGACAAGAATTCAATACACACTACTGGGTGAAGGATGGTTGACGGCCACCCTGGAGAAACCAGTGGTTGGCCGGGATGCATGGAGAAGCGCCATGACATCTTGCGGAAAGCTTCACCCAGACTCAAAGAGATGGAAGAATACTTCACGCCCGGAAGCTTACCTGTGCAACCGCAAGTCATTATGGGCTCTGGCTTGGTTGACCATAGTTGTGACTCTGGCTGGGACGGTACTAGCAGATGTAGAACTACGGTAGGATGGGTTGAGTACCGGACAGTGGTCAGAGGAACTCTTTGGAAGACCATGTTTCGGTCGTCTTGTTCTCAAACACTCTGAAGTGCGAGAACGTAAAGAGAGGGATCGAATCTTGCGGGTAAAGTGTACAAACCTCTGCAGAGGGTAAAAACCTAATCGATTAGCCGTGTCCCCGGTTACGGACAATTTGAGCATCTGGACTTGGATCTATCTCGGAACTCTCAACACCGGATTGATAACTTAATTGTGGGCAACTTATGATGATTTTGGGCTATGAGACATCGTTTGGCGGAACCATGTCATGATAGAAAACTCCATAGTACAGACTTCATTTATTCCTTTGATGTAGGGAAAATAAAACCAGCTTTTACGCAAAAACCCCAGACACAGAGCCACAAAGCCATATTGCATATAGTATAGTTTTACCATCTGTTTTCTCATGTTGTGATCTTGCCGGTACATTCAATGTACTGACCTACACGGCTGCAACGTATCATGCTGCAGGATACTTTCTTCGACGAGTAAGAGTTACGATACAGGGTTACGGTCTACACTCAACCTGCCGATGGCGTTGATGGGACTCCACACCCGTTTGATTGTTTCCGCTGAGTATTATGAGGTATATAGCATTTTACGTTATTTATACATGTGATTGCACTTTGATATATACATTGATGTACTGTGTGTGCCAGCATACTGATCCAGGGATGGCACAGTAACACAGAGGCTTGACCGTCTGAGGTCGGGTCGCTACAGAAGGTCCTCGCAACAAAAGGATCCGGCAAGACATCTGCTGTGTACGCCGGCGTCGCCTCCGCGGTGGCCTTCATGGGACCCAAGTGGCGGCGGCCTCCCGTGTTCTACTTCTACTCGATGATGGTGGCGGACGCGGAGGCGCTGGCCACCGACTCGTCGCTCTCCACGCACCCGACTTCTGTCCCTGCTTGCATGGCGCGGCCACTGGCATGGGAGTCTCGGCCACAGAAACGGGAGACGCGGTACGAGGCGGCGGCGTGGACGGCAGCAACGACGCCCGTGCGCCGCTCCTCGTCGAGCTGGCCTGGAGCGGTGAGTTGCTGAACCGTGCACCGGCTTGGGGCGGCAACTGGCTCCGTCGGGCGAGGGGAGGGAGGTGGATCAGTGAGCTGCATAGCTCGTATCCGGCAGGCTACCTAGCCCGCTTGGATGCGGAATGACTACTCTTCGTAAGCCATTGTAAGAGTGGACAAAATGGTGGAGGAGATAGGGGAGCGGCGGAGGTGTGCGATTCTTGGCCGGCGTTTGGCCTCGTTTAAATAGGAGATTAAATAGACCGCGGACGGGAGGAGCTCGGCCGGCGTTGCGTTTCACACCGGCCCGGTCCAGAGTGGGTTTCTCGGCTTCCACACGGGCTGGTTTCATGGAGGCGTTTGAATGCGGCACGGAGGCGTGTTCAGCCGGGCGTGCCGCGAGTAGCACCCTCGAATCTGACCTAGGACACCGCGTTGTTCTTCCACTGACGTGTGGGCTCTTTGGGTGCATGGCCTGCATGTCAGTAACCCAACGCAGGCAGCGCACAGCAGAGGAACCTTTGGTGGCCCAGGGCGGTCAGAAGCGGGCATTTCATAAACGGATGATTGTTCATTGAGTGTGACGTCATCTTTTTCATGTAGATAAGCCTACTATGTTGATAGCCCGTTCGATACGTTGTGATTCATAAAGACCGCTGCAAACATCAATGTTCTGCTTATCACAGATAAGATTGATTAATACCCGTAACAATCCATGTCCTTAACAAAGGGTGCATCCACGTATAGGTTGAGCATGTGTTTTGCGTCGTGTGCTGTGTGCATGCAGGGTGCGAGTGTTGTGTGCGTGCAAGGGTACGTTTCAGTGTTGCATGCATGGGTGCGTACGTGCGTGTGTTCGTGAGTGCATGTGTACGTGTCAGTGTTGCACGCCAGCATGCGTGCGTGTGTACGTTATGTGTATGTGTTAGTGTTGCACGCCTACAGGCGTGCATGTCTTGCGTGCGTGCATGTGTACGTGCGGGGTGAGGCTACACGTCAGTCGACTGACTTTTCCAGCCGTTGGATACGAAATCAATGGCCTCCAGTTTATCATCAAACACCACCCCCCTGAGCCGCCAGCCACCACCGGCCAAACCGCCAGCCCCCGCCGCCCGCGGCCGGCGTGCCCTCCCCGAAACCACTCCCCACTGCCGGTCCGCCGCCGCACCGGCCATCCCTCTAGCCCCCCCCCCACCCGCGCCGAGCTTTTTCTCTGGCGGTCCCCACCCCACCGCCCTATGAACGCCCCCGACCACCGGTGACTGCCAACCATAGGTCTCACGACTTCGAATACCCACCGACCACTAATTTATTACCATTTCTGTCCTTCATATACGCGTTGAAGGGTGGGCCCTATGGTAATGTGCGCTGCTGAATGTGGACCGTTTGACTGGTCAATTGATCGTGTTATCAACAAATTACGGAGATGTATGGTGAGCCAGTGACTGTATGATCACCCTAAAATGTACTCCTATTTTATTAACACTGTACAGACTCAAACTACCATTTCTTTCTTCCATATAAGGGCTGACAGGTGGGCCCCACTGTTACGCACCCCGATGGTGCAACACTAGTTGCGCCGCGTGGAACGTTTGACTGGTCAATTGATTGTGTCATCAACAAAATACGGAGTTGTACGGGTGAGCCAGCGACCGTATAATCATGACATGTATTTGTTTAACACGGTATAGACGCAAGGGCTCATATATACGCGCAAACACTCACCGCTATAAGCGCACACACGCGAACCCTACCCCTATGAGCACCTTCGAGAGAGTGGGCCAGCATATATGATCTTGAGATTTTACGAAGTCACCATAGGTGCCTCGTAGTCGAGTGGAACGTCTCCTCCCACTGAATGTACATCGCCCGAAAATACTGAAATTAACACAAGATAAATGCGAGCACCGGGACTTTAACCTTGGTGGGCTCGAGAAACCACTGTCCTCTAACCATCCAACCACATGTTGGTTAGGACGACAAAATGTATGTGGTGACCGTGATGAGCTTATTCTGAAGTCCAGTGAACATATCGTGCTTTCGCTTCAAATACAATGACCGTAAGTGTCTTCAACAAAATACGGAGCACGCATCAAATGCCAAGTCCGTCAGTGTCATCAACAAAATATGGAGACGTATCGTGAGCTAGATACCGTTGTACTATTGTATATGCTTATTTTCTTAGTGGCCGATTGCATGTGTGGTGTGGTGGGCACATCATTTCTAGTTGTGGTGGGTCAACATGAAGACTCATGGGTCGGTTCCATCCTGCGCCACATATAGGTTGGACCGAGACGTGTTATACGAAGACCCATATGGAGGACTCGACGTATAATACAAAGCTACCAGGGTCGCGGAGGACTCTATCCCCACTTGTGATAAGCCGACTATATATGATTTGTAACCCTAGGCCCTTAGTATGTTATACAAGCTTGGGGGCTAGTTCGTCGATAGTATACACACACACACACAATGCCTGGTATTGACATGTACTTTGTACACACCCCTATCACTAATATACAGTACCAGGAGTAGGCTCTTTCTTCAACTGCAAAGGTCCGATCCGAACTAGGGTAAAACTTTGCCTCGTATTACCATCCAACCTAACAGCTAGAGATATCCTACCGAATGATAGGATGAAATCATATCTGCCAACTACTAAGAGAGAGGTGTGTCAGGGGGGGGGGCAATGTGTGTGAGAGAGGCCTAAAGATAATGTGCGTGCGGGAGACACGTAGGCACATATATGTGCGTATAGAGGCTAGTAGAGACCATGCATGTGTATATATGCATGTGAGAGAAATAGTGTTTTCCAACTGACATTAGTGAAAAGAGTGGTACAGAGTAGTCAGAAAGAGAGAGAGAGAGAGAAATAGAGAGAGCATGTGCGTGAGACACCCCGACACCCTGAGAGAGATTGTGAGCATGTGTGAAAGAGAAATGCCGATGCATATAAAGTGTGTGCACTTATGCGTTAGATAGAGAGATATATAACGCGTTTGTGAGAACGGGGCGAGGCATAGTGCATCTACGTGTAAAATACGGTTCTACGCATTAAATTAAAATATAAATGGCATTATTATTTTTGGATGAGATAATGAATTTTGGAAATTGCGTATGGACGATAATCGGTCTATCAGACACCCATACTATATTGAAATCTAGCATGTGCATGTGTTTATTTCATATTATCGATCAATAGAGTGAGAGCGGTTCGAAATACAGGCAATGGATGCTTTTGCAATTCATATATAAACATTAATTAGTGCACTCCATGTTGTTAGTGTGACACACTTTATACATTTGTCACTTGCATGGATACATTCCAAATTGCTAGCTACAAAATAGAATACATGTCGAATTCAACATAAAGGGGGTTTCGAAGATTCGAATTCATTGGAAGTGCATTCATCTATTTGAACCCGAGATAATGGCATTTGTAAATCAGATGTAAAAGCGGGCATCAATCTTTGTTGTGAGTTTGAACATGCTATATATATTCATACGCATATCTAACATTTTTTTGCAACCAAGGAGATTATATCTAGAACCATGCATGAACTGAGGTAAGTTCCATATTTTTTAATATATACTCGTGTACAATGTATATTCAAAAGTACCCCCTCCATTCCAAAATAATCGTAGCTTTAGGATTTTCAATAGTAAAGATTTGTGAAGTTTGACAAATCCTGATAGTTCAATTCAAGAGAACCGAAAACGTTAATGCTTCTGCTCCCAAATATTGAATGAAGCGCCAAATAGGCCTCTGGTCACCCGAAACCGCGCGAGAGTAATGTTTGGTGGTAGGAAATTACTGTCCTGACTCTGGCCCGTGTAGCCTATCGGCCCGATGTCCAAAGGTCTAAACCGGGGTAGGTTTGTAACTTCACCAAGATGCCGGTCTCAACCGCCTCTGAGAAGCATTCATACGCCGTGGACGCCAAAACACCCATGCGCTCAGCCGAAATCTATCCCGCCCACATTTGGGACACCTGACATGACTGTTCTACCCCCAACCCGCAATATGTCAAAATTTTTAGATGGGGGCAAAGTTTGTAACTTTCCCCAAATTTCAAACAAGCGCGTCTCAAACCGAAACATTGTCCCCCCTTAGTTCCCCGCTGTAGCATCCCAAATTTCCTATTTGGAATGTTTTACAATTATAGCTAAGCATCTATGCATTCTGTTTGAATTTGAGTGCCATTTGGAGTTTCAGAGTTTTGAGTTTTCAAATTTGAATTCAACCTATGGCAAGTGGGAATCATTTCAAAAACTATGCCTGATAAATACTTGAGTAAAAGTATGAGAGGAGCAAACATGACACTCCAAAAATATCAGAGGAAAATAATGCCAAAAGTTTTGAATTCAAACTTGAGTTTTATTTGAATTTGAAAAAAATGAATTTTTATAAAGTTTGGATTTTGCCTTTGGAAAAATGTTCAAATGATAGGGAATATTCCCCTGATCATTTTGGTATATATATGTCCTATATAAAATACTTATATTTTATAAGTTATCTCTGTTTTTGTTTTTATTAAAAAACTTTTTTTTAAAAGGCAACCCCCCCACGCGCCAGCCCGGCCACTGGCCCAGCCGACCCACCAGGCGGCCCAGCCGCCAGCCCGGCGAGGCAGCCGAGCCGGCCCAGCGCCAACCGACTCAACCCCCCGCGCCCGAAACCCTTCGGCTCGGTCGCCCGCACTGTTTCGCCCCTCCCCTCTCTCTCTGCAGGCGGACCCCACCCCCGTCGTCAACCCCTCGCCCACGCCTCGCCCGCGCCGCCGCCGATCGCCGGATCCCGACGAATCCGGGATCCGATCCGCTCCCGATTGACAGGGGGCGCAGGTGGCGCCCTGCGCGTATCAAGCCCCCCCCCGCGCCCCCCCCCAACCCCGGCCCCCCCCCCCCCCCTCGCCCCCGCCTCGCCCGCGCCGCCGCCGATCGCCGGATCCCGACGAATCCGGGATCCGATCCGCTCCCGATTGACAGGGGGCGCAGGTGGCGCCCTGCGCGTATCAAGCCCCCCCCCGCGCCCCCCCCCAACCCCGGCCCCCCCCCCCCCCCTCGCCCCCGCCTCGCCCGCGCCGCCGCCGATCGCCGGATCCCGACGAATCCGGGATCCGATCCGCTCCCGATTGACAGGGGGCGCAGGTGGCGCCCTGCGCGTATCAAGCCCCCCCCCGCGCCCCCCCCCAACCCCGGCCCCCCCCCCCCCCCTCGCCCCCGCCTCGCCCGCGCCGCCGCCGATCGCCGGATCCCGACGAATCCGGGATCCGATCCGCTCCCGATTGACAGGGGGCGCAGGTGGCGCCCTGCGCGTATCAAGCCCCCCCCCGCGCCCCCCCCCAACCCCGGCCCCCCCCCCCCCCCTCGCCCCCGCCTCGCCCGCGCCGCCGCCGATCGCCGGATCCCGACGAATCCGGGATCCGATCCCCTCCCGATTGCCCCCCTCGCCAAGCCGAGCCCCCCCCAATTTAACCCCCTCCCCGCACCCCATTCCCCCCCTCGCCCCTCGCCGGAACCTCTCCTCTCCCCTCACGAGCTCGCCGGAGACCCGAGCCACCGCCGCCGCCATTTTCATCGTCGCCGTCGCCCTAGCCCTCCCCGAGCCTCGTCCACTCCACCAAACACCCCCCTCGTCGCCCCACACCCGCCGGACCACTCCGCCGCCCTCCCCGACGACCGGAGCCGTCGACGCACTCGCCACTGAGCCGCCGCCGCCGTCCAACGCCGGTGAGCCACCGGAGCTCTTCTCCCCCGTCCGATCTAATATCGACGGCTAGGATTAGAACCCCGAAGGGGTACGCGCTTTTAAAATAAAACCCGGTTTTATTTCCGGTTCGTTACGGTTTAGTTTTAGTTAGGTTTTATTTTTAGACCGGCCCGATTCAGTTTAACCCTAGGGCCCGTTTAGCTATATTACGCGCAGTGCGTTAGATAGGCCCGTTTAGCCCATTTTTCTTTATTTTGTTTTTCTGTTTTAACAGAATAGTTCCTGATTTGAAAAATTCATAACTTTTATTCTACTCAATATTTTTGAGTGATTCTTTTTTTGTTGGTTTGCAAATTTCCTATAGTTTCTGTAGAAAATATATTTAGCTATGTTAAAATTGTTTTAAATTGCTTTATTTTAGATTTAGTCAGAATAGTAAATCTGTGATAAAATGAGCTAGGAAAATTATTTTTAAATGATTCTTTTTGTCCCAACTTTGTTTTAACATTGTCTAACCGTAGAAATTAATTTGGGTATTTTAGGATTAATAAAAAAAATTAGTTTTAAGCAGAATCTTGTTAATCCTAATTAATTAACTAGCTACTGTTTTCATATTATTTTAATTAGTAAATCAATTTATTTTTCACATGTGATTGATTATTATAGGATAGTTTATGTCACTTTATAGGATGAACTTTTATTTATAGTAAATAAAACTTTTATTTTATTTTTCTTAATAGAAATTGAATTAGGCCTAGTAGGAGTTTCATAATAGATTTTAAATTGATTCTTTTTGCCCCTAGTTGCTTAATGCACTCTTTTATGTTAAGTTAACATAAAACCATGATTAGGTTATGTTGAGAAAATTTTTGTTATATAAAACTATTTTAGTTGTTGCTTGAAGTAGGAAGACTTTGAACTTGATTTTCTTTGAGTTTTCCTTTGGGTTTTGTTTTGTTTGTTTGGTGTGTTATGTTACTATGTTGCTATGTTAAGTGATCTTATGCTATATTCTTATTGTGATTATTGTTTGTCTCGGTAGAGTTCCCGGAGTGCGAAGCTTGCTACTACGATTCTTTAGCTTACGAGGATCATCAGCAAGGCAAGTCTTTGATCATGTTATTTTCAATACCTATGATTTTGTGCATTAGAAATTATACCACTCCACCATGCATGCAGTAGTTGAAATTTTGAAGTTATGTTCTTGAGTAGTATCATGTGGTAGGATGAACCAATCCCCTTGTTACCATGACCCCGGGACGAAGTAGTTTATTTTGCTATGCTCGTAGACGGGTTTTGGTTGAGTGAAATTCATAAGAAAGATATGAGAGTCAATGATGATGACAACCCCGTGAACTACAAGATCAAGACGGACTTCGGAATTCACTACTGGGTGGAGGACGGTTGACAGGCACCCTGGAGAACCCAGTGGTTGGCCAGGATGCATGGAGAAGTGCCATGACATCTTGCGGAAAGCTTCACCCAGCCACGAAGAGACGGATGGATGCCCCATTGACCGGAAGCTTACCTGTGCAGCCGCAAGACATTATGGGCTCTGGCTGGGTTAACCTTAGTAGTGACGCTGGCTGGACGGTACTACGAGATGTAGAAGAACGGTAGGATTGGATGGGTACCGGCAGTAGCCAGAAGAACTCTTTGGAAGACTCTGTTTCATTCATCCCGTCTTCAAACACCCTGAAGTGCGAAGACTTAAAAGGAGGGAATGATTCTTGCGGGTAAAGTGCGCAAACCTCTGCAGAGTTAAAGATCTAATCGATTAGCCGTGTCCCCGGTTACGGACAATTTGAGCCTCTGGAACTTGGAAGTATTCGGAAATCTCAACACTAAAACTAATGAATTAATTTGAGGGGTTTATGACTTAATAATTTGGGAATGAGATATTGGTTGGCGGAACCATCTCAATAACTACCAACAATTTGTAGTAATTTGCAAGCAAGTCCACTGTAGTAGGAGAAAAATTGCTTTTCGCGAAATGATGAAACTTAGAGCCCCACAGCCAAAATGCATATAGTGTTAGTAATTTTATTACTGTTATTCTCTCATGACTTGCCAGCTTATTCAAAAAGCTGACCTACGCGGCTGCAACGTCTTATGTTGCAGAGATTTATTCCGATCAGGAGTGAGGCTACGCTCCGCGCTTGGCGATTGCCCTTGGAGTCGGATGGACTCGCTATTTCTTCTACGCTTCCACAGCTTTAGTAGTTTATTTCTCATGAGTTGGCCTTTGGCCGAATTTATTCTATTGTAATAAAGACTCTATATGAGAATCGTGTAATAAATTCAGGTGTGTTTGAACTTTGATTATTTCATCGATGTACTGTGAGTACCAGCATGATCTTGGGATGGTACAAACACAGAGATTTGACCGATTTTGGGTCAGGTCGCTACAGAGATGGTATCAGAGCACACGCTGACCGTAGGATCGTAACCCCTAGGATCGGAAAGCCATAGGAAGAGACTATTTACTTTATATCCTTATCATTCCGTAATTCTCCCCTGTTCATTTCTAACTCCTCTCCGATTTTCAACATTCTAGATGGCCGTCGAGTTCACCCCAGTTTTGCTACCGGAGTTTTGCCAACCCGATGAGACGATGCCCTTCGGCAGGAAGCTGGTCCAGATGGTGAAGAAGCTGAAGATTGCTCTGCCCTCGATCACCGGGAAGCCAACCAATGCACTCCCGACGGATACCCGCTACAGGATTGAGGTGCATATTCCAGGGAGAACCTTCGGAGGACATACAGAGCCTATTGGCTTTGAGTTCACCGACTTCAACTGGATCATCGGAAGGGACATGGCGATCTATCGTGCCCTTGGACATCTCCGAGAGGACTACAGGGCCGAGCTCGATCCCTCAGACCTCGCCATGGTTTCTCGCAGGGCAAGGAATGGAGATATCATCCGTACCGTACAGGACGACTCCATTCTCTCTTATGTCCAGGACATGGAGTGCCTCCTCAGGAAACGGGAGATTCAGACTCGCCGTAGCTCGAAGGTACACAGGAGGCTATTGTTCCGTGAACTGGAACTGGAGGAGAAGGCACACGCAGACTTCCTTAACCATGAGGAAGAAGTCGCGGAATTCATGGAGACAGTCGACGACCTGAAGATGAAGCTTGTCGCGATAGAGGAAAAGATGGACTTGGGAGAGGACCTTTTTCCGAGTGGAGATGACGGACCCCTCGTGAGTAATGATCAGGATTATGAAGGGAGTTCCACTGGAGGAAGCCGCAAGAGGAGGCGCCACAACAGAGGACATCGCACCAGAGGACGCAAGGATTATTGATGAAGACTTTTAGTCGACCACCATGTTATTTTACTTTTTCGTCGATCAGTTAGGCCGATATTTTCGATTAGTCATGAGCTTTTGTAATCGAGATTGAACCATGTTTGAGTGGAATGAATAAATGATTGGTGTGTTTATGATTGTGCATTCATATGGGTAGTGTTAATTCTCATAGACCATTGTTCTATTCTAATTTTCTCATCCACTCCAAAACACCAGATGCCTCCGAGACGTGACACCGGTTTTCCGCCAGAGCTCACCCAGCTGCTCCAGCAGCAGAATGCCCTCATGCAGCTACTCATACAGAATCAGAACAACAACACCAACAATCCACCGCCACCACCCCCTGTGGACAACTTGACTCGATTCCTGAGGTTGAATCCGCCAGTGTTCTCTAGTAGCACTGAGCCGATTGTGGCTGACGATTGGCTCCGCAAAATCGGAAGAGAGCTAATCACTGTTGGATGCACTGATGCAGAGAAGGTGCGCTTTGCCGCACATCAACTTGATGGACCTGCAGCTTCTTGGTGGGAGAACTACACCGCCACTTATCCCATTGGCACCATCACATGGGATCAGTTCCAGCAGGCCTTCCGCACCGCTCATGTTTCAGCTGGAGCCATGAGTCTGAAGAAGCGTGAGTTCCGCAACTTACGCCAGGGGAACCGTACTGTGGCACAGTACGTGGATGAGTTCAGCAAGCTAGCCCGCTATGCCCCGGATGATGTGGCCACAGATGCCGCAAAACAGGAGAAGTTTCTCGAGGGACTCAACGACGAGCTGAGTATGCAGCTTATTGTGGCTACCTTCGCCAACTACCAGGAGCTGGTAGACAAGGCCGTCATACTTGAAGGCAAGCATCAGCAGATTGAAAGCCGCAAGCGGAAGTACAGCCAGGGAAAGCACAACTCAGGAGCTCAGCAGAAGCCCCGTTATGCACCATACTCAGGAGGGCACACCCACCACAACCATGGAGGCCATAACCATGGAGGAAATGGGAACAACCGTAACCAGGACAACAAGTCAGGCAATAGCCATGGCAATGGAAACGGTAATGGCAATCAACACCATTCTGCCCCGGCTCCGAAGGATCTGAGCCACATCACCTGCTTCAAGTGCCAGAAGACAGGGCACTATGCCACCGACTGCCCGGAGGCCAAGCAGAGGAATGGAAACGGCAATGGAGGCTCAGCGAAGAAGCCCAACCCTTTTCCTCGTGCTCAGGTGAACCACATTGACGTGGAGGACGTCTATGATTAGCCAGACACCGTGGTTGGTGAGTTTTTATTGAATTCACGTTCAGTATTGGTACTATTTGATTCTGGTGCAACGCATTCATTCATATCAAGGGTAGTTGTGGAAAAGTACGGGTTGCCCACTAAAACCCTTAGAAGCCCCCTTCACGTCAGTTCCGCAGGAGGAGAAATGATGGCAGGCTTAGGCTGTCATGCAACCCTCAACATCGGAAATCATAAATTTCTCGCAGACCTCATAGTGTTGGAAACCCAGACCTTGGATGTAATTCTAGGCATGGATTGGTTGACGAAGTTTGAAGGAAACATAGACTGTGCCCGCAAGTCTATTCTGCTCACCACCCCGGAGCAGAAGAGGATCAAGTATGTAGCCAGGCACAGCCAGATGAAGAATCAGGTGCATTCCCTCACGGGCGTTGTTCAGGAGGAAGTGCCAATAGTGCAAGATTTTCCCGATGTGTTTCCGGAGGAATTACCAGGAATGCCACCGGACAGGGACATCGAATTTCTGATTGAGTTATTGCCCGGCACAGCCCGAATATCCAAGAGACCCTATCGGATGCCACCGAATGAATTGAAAGAGATCAAGGATCAAATTAATGAGTTATTGGAGAAAGGATATATTCGGCCAAGCTCATCACCTTGGGGAGCCCCAGTTCTTTTGGTAGAGAAGAAGGATGGAACCTTGAGGATGGTTGTGGATTATCGTGCGTTGAACGAAGTGACCATCAAGAACAAGTACCCTCTGCCGATGATTAATGATCTGTTTGATCAGCTAGTAGGAGCCAAGGTATTCGCCAAGATCGATCTTCGATCAGGGTATGATCAGCTGAAGATTCGTGAAAAGGATATACCCAAAACAGCATTCACTACCAGGTATGGTTTATATGAGTATACGTCATGTCATTTGGATTGACTAATGCCCCTGCATACTTCATGAACTTGATGAACAAGGTATTTATGGAATATCTGGACAAGTTTGTCGTGGTGTTCATCGATGATATACTGATTTTCTCCAAGAGCGAGGAAGAGCATAAGGAACATTTGCGTCTAGTTCTGGAGAAACTTCGAGAACATCAGTTGTATGCCAAGTTCAGCAAATGTGAATTTTGGCTGAAGGAAGTCGGATTCCTCGGACATGTTATTTCAGGAGAAGGAATAGCAGTTGATCCCGCCAAGGTTGAATCAGTCACCGATTGGAAGTCGCCCACCTCAGTCAAGGAGATCCGCAGTTTTCTCGGACTCGCAGGATATTATCGGAGGTTTATTGAGAACTTCTCGAAGATTGCCAAGCCCATGACTGAGCTGTTGAAGAAGGAAGCCAAGTATGTTTGGACCGAGGATTGTGAGGCCAGTTTTCAGGAATTGAAGAAACGTTTGGTTACAGCCCCAGTGTTGATTTTGCCGGACATACACAAGGAATACCAGGTTTATTGTGACGCTTCTCGTCAAGGACTCGGAGGAGTACTCATGCAGGAAGGAAAAGTTGTAGCTTATGCCTCCAGACAGCTACGACCTCACGAAATGAATTATGCCACACATGATTTGGAGTTAGCAGCCGTAGTGCATGCAACAAGACCTGGAGACATTTCCTCATCGGAAATCGTTGTGATGTCTACACAGATCACAAGAGTTTGAAGTGCATTTTCACGCAGAAAGAGTTGAACCTCAGGCAGAGGAGATGGCTAGAGTTGATAAAGGACTATGACATGAGATTGCATTACCACCCAGGTAAGGCTAATGTTGTAGCAGATGCTTTGAGCCGTAAGAGTTATGTGAATACTCTTACAGCAGGAGGATTACCTCAGGAGTT
>LR880972.1:877131333-877148987 GCA_904067115.1 Aegilops sharonensis
GAATTAATTTGGGTATTTTAGGATTAATAAAAAAATAGTTTTAAGCAGAATCTTGTTAATCCTAATTAATTAACTAGCTACTATTTTCATATTATTTTAATTAGTAAATCAATTTATTTTTCACATGTGATTGATTATTCTAGGATAGTTTCTGTCACTTTATAGGATGAACTTTTATTTATAATAAATAAAACTTTTATTTTATTTTTCTTAATAGAAATTGAATTAGGCCTAGTAGGAGTTTCATAATAGATTTTAAATTGATTCTTTTTGCCCCTAGTTGCTTAATGCACTCTTTTATGTTAAGTTAACATAAACCCTTGATTAGGTTATGTTGAGAATTTTTTTCTTATATAAAACTATTTTAGTTGTTGCTTGAAGTAGGAAAACTTTGAACTTGATTTTCTTTGAGTTTTCCTTTGGGTTTTGTTTTGTTTGTTTGGTGTGTTATGTTACTATGTTGCTATGTTAAGTGATCTTATGCTATATGCTTATTGTGATTACTGTTTGTCTCGGTAGAGTTCCCGGAGTGCGAAGCTTGCTACTACGATTCTTTAGCTTACGAGGATCATCAGCAAGGCAAGTCTTTGATCATGTTATTTTCAATACCTATGATTTTGTGCATTAGAAATTATACCACTCCACCATGCATGCAGTAGTTGAAACTTTGAAGTTATGTTCTTGAGTAGTATCATGTGGTAGGATGAACCAATCCCCTTGTTACCATGACCCCGGGACGAAGTAGTTTATTTTGCTATGCTCGTAGACGGGTTTTGGTTGAGTGAAATTCATAAGAAAGATATGAGAGTCAATGATGATGACAACCCCATGAACTACAAGATCAAGACGGACTTCGGAATTCACTACTGGGAGGAGGACGGTCGACGGGCACCCTGGAGAACCCAATGGTTGGCCGGGATGCATGGAGAAGTGCCATGACATCTTGTGGATAGCTTCACCCAGCCACGAAGAGAAGGATGGATGCCCCATTGACCGGAAGCTTACCTGTGCAGCCGCAAGCCATTATGGGCTCTGGCTGGGTTAACCTTAGTAGTGACGCTGGCTGGACGGTACTACGAGATGTAGAAGAACGGTAGGATTGGATGGGTACCGGCAGTAGCCAGAAGAACTCTTTGGAAGACCCTGTTTCATTCATCCCGTCTTCAAACACCCTGAAGTGCGAAGACTTAAAAGGAGGGAATGATTCTTGCGGGTAAAGTGTGCAAACCTCTGCAGAGTTAAAGATCTAATCGATTAGCCGTGTCCCCGGTTACGGACAATTTGAGCCTCTGGAACTTGGAAGTATTCGGAAATCTCAACACTAAAACTAATGAATTAATTTGAGGGGTTTATGACTTAATAATTTGGGAATGAGATATTGGTTGGCGGAACCATCTCAATAACTACCAACAATTTGTAGTAATTTGCAAGCAAGTCCACTGTAGTAGGAGAAAATTTTCTTTTCGCGAAATGATGAAACTTAGAGCCCCACAGCCAAAATGCATATAGTGTTAGTAATTTTATTACTGTTATTCTCTTCATGACTTGCCAGCTTATTCAAAAAGCTGACCTACACGGCTGCAACGTCTTATGTTGCAGAGATTTATTCCGATCAGGAGTGAGGCTATGCTCCGCGCTTGGCGATTGCCCTTGGAGTTGGATGGACTCGCTATTTCTTCTACGCTTCCGCAGCTTTAGTAGTTTATTTCTCATGAGTTGGCCTTTGGCCGAATTTATTCTATTGTAATAAAGACTCTATATGAGAATCGTGTAATAAATTCAGGTGTGATTGAACTTTGATTATTTCATCGATGTACTGTGAGTACCAGCATGATCTTGGGATGGTACAGACACAGAGATTTGACCGATTTTGGGTCAGGTCGCTACACCCGCCTCCCTCCGTTTCCCCATTCATACTCAGTGGGGGCAAAAACGCCCTCTCCACTAGCTGTGAAACCCCAGCCTCCTACGCCCCACCCCATAGCAGCCAATCCACCGTCGCCCTCCTCCATCACGCCGGAGCCGGTACCCTGATGTTGTCGTCCAACGCAACCGCAACCGCAACGCCCTCAAGGACTTAGCAGCTGAAGCCGAGGCAGAGCTGCCTCCACGACGCCGACACCGACGTGTGCCGTACCAGAACCACTCCGACCACGCCGTCCTGCGCCTCACTGCTGCGGCTCCACTATCGCAACCGTCCACCGCACCGGAGCTGTTCCCGCCACACCGTCGTTCGTCGCCTCGGATCTGATTCCCCGCCGCCGACAGACGGCCACCGCACCACACTCAACAACTTGGCCATGGGTTCGTCCAAGGCTGCACCGTCCTCCGCAACTTCTGGTTCCCGGCGAACAACAAGTAGAGAGAGGTACTCCTCTTCCCTTATTCGTGCAAATCTTACGTCTCCGCTCACACCGTATTCATCCCACGAAAGAAACTAGTTGAGTGCTTCTTACTGCATCTTCTTCATGATACTAAATGCACAAGGTTTCCTCCCTTTTACTATTTCACCTTTGCTAGAGGTCAGTAGCCCGCCTGGATTTCAATTCAGGGTCAGTCGAACCGCAATTAAAAGAAGCGGCTCCCTCTTAGGCGCGCGGAGCACCTAGTCCGCATGTTCCCCGGGGAAGCGGTGCATCGGTGTCTATCATAAGGGCGTGGGGCGCAGGAGCTGCTTGCGCCCGATCTGGAGGTCGGCGGGGCTTGAATGGATGGCCGGGGGGTGGTGCCTAGCACGACGGTGCGGTGAGGTCGAGGGGAGGGTGCAGGCAGGGGAGGAATACTGGGCCGGTGGTCACTGGCGTTTCGAGGAAGATCGTCAACACTGACTGGCTGGAGGTAGATGAAGGCGATCTGCCCATTCTTTGTACATCGAACGGTGCAGAAAAATGGACTGACCTATTTGCTTTCAGTCAACTGTTATTTTCATAGAATCCAATAGTAATTTAGTGTGCCATGCATGTTGTAGGGCTATCATATGTCTCCCGTCATTTATTTCTCACCGACCTGCTATCTGCTACCTTTACACTATACTAATTGTGCACACACTTCACCCATACTCACACTATTGTTTTTTTATGCATGGGTATTTCAGCCTCTGACTCAATGTTGATGAATGCTGGAAAGAAAAGACAGAAGTCGCTCTAGTGTAATTCAAAGATAAGCACTAAGCGTTTCAGCGCTCTAATGGGTGTAGTGTCAGCAGTTGGTGACAGTAAACGTAGCTCTGAAGTTGATGATCTCAATTTCCACACACAACCATCCCAGGTGCTTGCTTTAACTTCACGCTGTCAAATGTGCTTGCATGTTGCATATGGTGTCTAGCTTGTATTGCTTCCAATTTGGTTAAATTGCATCTGCTTACTTTACACATTATACCTTTGATAATGACATGCCTTCCTATTTTTGATACATACTACATATGTCTATTAACCATGTTCGTACATCAAACTAATGCTCTTTTGTATCCCTAGTCAATCACTTATGATGAGACAGTCACCCGAGTGGGATACTATGAGACGCACTACTCGTTTAAAGAGTGCAGCGTCATCCTCCCCACATGATTCTCAAGAAAAAACAAGGCTAAATGAAGATAGTCAACTTAGCTCTCTAGTTGATCACGGCAATTCCCCCACACCACCATCGCAGGTGCTTGCTCTTACTTGGCAGTGTGATATGTGGTTGCATGTTGCATATGGTGTCTACCTTGTAATGCTTCTAATTAGGGTAAATTGCATCTGCTTAGTTAACACATTATACCTGTGAATATGACATGCCTTCCTCTTTTTGGTACATACTACGTCTTTCTATTAACCATGTTCTTACATCAAACTACTTTTCTTGTGTATCCCTCATCAATGCTCCTAATTAGTTAAATTGCATCTCCTTAGCTTACACATTATACATGTGAATATGACACGCCTTCCTGTTTTTGGTGCATACTACATCTGCCTATCACACCATGTTCTTACATCAAACTACTGTTCTTGTGTATCCTGCGTCTATCGCTTATGATGAGACAGTCACGCGCGTGGGTTAATATGAGATGCAATACTCTTATAAAGAATGCAATTTCATCCTCTCCACATGATTCTCAAGAAACAGCAAGCCTAAATGAAGATATTGAACGTAGCTCTGTACCTGAAGACCGCACTTCGCCTACACCAACATCACAGGTGCTTGCTCTAACTTCGCAGTGTGATATGTGGTTGCATGTTGCTACGGTGTCTAGATTGTAATGCTTCTAATTAGGGTAAATTACATCTGCTTAGTTTACACACTATACCTATGAATATGACATGCCTTCCTATTTTTGGTACACACTACATCTATGTGTTAACCTTGTTCTTACATGAAACTACCTCTCTTCTGTATCCTGCATCAATCACTTACGATGAGTCACCTTTATTCGTTGCATATTGCATATTATTTCTAGCCTGTTGCCATGTATTTCTTCTAATTTGGTCAAATACATTTGTTAGGGCACCCTTTTAATTTGGCAGAGTGATATTGGTTTCATCTTTCATATGGTTTCTAGATTGCATCGATTCTAACAAGTTCAAGCACCTTCTTCTTAGTTTACACTTTATACATCATACGTGTCAATATGTCATGCCGTCCTGTTTTTCATACATATTCCATCCTCCTATCATGCGGCTGCTTTACATGAAAGTAGTGTTCGTAAGTATCATGCATCAATGAGTTCTGAAGAGCAAATTTTATTCCTTTTTCTTGTGGGTTTGACTTGACAAGGCAAAATCAAGAAAGAGGAAGGAAAAGAGTAAGGAAGGCGATGATGGTGGTCCTCTGCAGGAACGTAAACGGAGCATCTGTACCAATTCTCCTTGTACTGATAGTGCATTACAAGGTCCAAGTCTCCACTCCCCTACTCCACCATCCAAGGTGCTTGCTCTAACTTGGCAGTGTGATGTCTGGTTGCATGTTGCATATGGTGTCCAGCTCGTATTGCTCCTAATTAGTGTAAACTGCATCTGCTTAGCTTACACATGATACATGTGAATATGACACGCTTTCCTGTTTTTGGTACATACTATATCTGTCTATCACAGCATGTTCTTACATGAAACTACTCTTCTTGTGTATCCTGCATCAGTCACTTATGATGGGACACCTTTAAGTTGGCAGTGTGATATTGGTTTGCGTCTTGAATATGATTTCTAGCATGTATTGCTTCTAGTTTGATGAATGCCATCTATGACGAGACCATTTTAACTTGGCAAAGTGATATTGATTACACCTTCCTTATGGTGTCTTGCAGTGTTTCTAATTTGTTGAAGTGCCTTCTGCTAAGTTACCACATCATTGGTGTGAATATGTCAAGCCGTCCATTTTTTCGTACATATTCCATCCTCGTATCATGACTTTGCCTTTCATCAGAGTAGTGTTCGTCAGTATCATGCATGAATGAGTTCTGAAGAGGGAATGATATTCCTTTTTCTTGTCGGTATGACCTCACAATGCAAAATCAATAAAGCTGAAGGAAATTGGAAAGGCATTGGATGATGGTGGTCCTTCCGAGAAACTGAAATGGAGGTTCTCTACAGATTCTACTCCGCCATCCACCCAACAAGATTCACAAGACAAGCAAGGCTAGACAGTCGACGTAGCTGTGTAGATGATGAGCACATCTCCCCTACTCCACCATCAAAGGTGCTTGCTCTAACTTGGCACTATTATATGTGGTTGCATGTTGCGTATGATGGTTAGCTTGTATTGCTTCTAACTTTGTTGAATTGCATCTGCTTACTTTCCACATAATGCCTGTGAATATGACACGTGTTCCTGTTTCTACATCAGACTACTAATCTTGCATATTCCGCATCTATCACTTATGATAAGGCACCTTTAAGTCGCCACTGTGATATTGGTTGTGTCTTGCATATGATTTCTAGCATGTACTGCTTCTAATTTGTTGAAAGGCCATACGGTTTGAACTTGGCAGAGTAATATTGGTTGCATCTTTCATATGGTGTTTAGCTTGCTGTGCTTCTAATTTGTTGAAATGCCTTCTGCTTAGTTACCACATCATAGGTGTGAATATGTCACACCATCCTGTTTTTCATACATATTCCATCCTCGCATTATGTGTTTGCCTTTCAGTCGAGTAGTGTTCATCAGTATCATGCATGAATGAGTTCTGAAGAGCGAATTTTATTCCTTTTTCTTATCGGTTTGACTTCACAATGCAAAATCATTACAGCTGAAGGAAATTAGTCTGGCAGTGGATGACGGTGGTCCTTCGGAGCAACTCAAACAGGGGGTCTCTACAGATTCTACTCCGCCATCCTCCCAACAAGATTCGCAAGACAACACAAGGCTGGACAGTCAACGTAGCTGTGTAGATGATGAGCACATCTCCCCTACTCCACCATCACAGGTGCTTTCTCTAACTTGACACTATTATATGTGGTTGCGTGTTGCGTATGATGTCTAGCTTGTATTGCTTCTAATTAGAATTGCATCTTCTTACTTTACACATAATGCCTGTGAATATGACACGTGTTCCTGTTTCTAGAACATACGTGTCCATGATGAGCACATCTCCCCTACTCCACCATCACAGGTGCTTGCTCTTACTTGGAACTGTTATACGTGGCTGCGTTTTCCGTATGATGTCTAGTTTGTATTCCTTCTGATTATGTTGAATTGCATCTGCGTAGCTTACAACTTATACCTGCAACGATCACTTACCCATAAGACACATTTAACTTGGGACCGTGATATAGGCTGCATCTTGCATTGTCTTCTAGCTTCTACTGCTTCTAATTTCTTGAAATGGCACTTACGACGAGACACTTTTTACCTGATAGAGTGATATTAGTTGCATGTTCATATGGTGCCTAGATTTCATTTCTTCTAATTTTGTTGAAATGCCTTCCTCTTACTGTTTTTTCATACATATTCCATCCTCCTATCGTACGTGTGAATATGAAACGCTGTCTTTTTTTGTATATATTCCATCCTCCTATCCTACGCTTGCCTTACATCAAAGTAGTGTTCGTCTGTATCATGCATCAACTAGTTATGCAGAGCTAATTTTATTCATCTTCTTGTGGTTTTGACTTCATAAGGCAATATCAGAAAATAGGAAGGAAAACAACAAGTTAGGGGATGTTGGTGGTCCTCCGCACTGACGCAAACAAAGACTCTCTAGATTTGCCACTTTTACTGCTAATGAAGTTGAAGTCCCAAGTCTACATGATGAGTTCATCTCCCGTACTCCACCATCGCAGGTGCTTGCTCTAAGTTGACAGTGTGATAATTGGTTTCTTGTTGCATATGTTATCTAGCCTGTATTTCTTCTATTTTGATTAAATTGCACCTGCTGAGTTTATACATTATACATGTGCATATGACATGGCTTTCTGTGTCTAGAATACACTTCATCTATCTATCATACCATGTTCTTACATCAAAGTACTCCTGTTGTGTATCCCGCATCAGTCACTCATGATTGGACGCTTTTAACATGGCAGTTTGATAGTTGTTGCATCTTGCATTGATTTCTACGTTGTACTGCTTCTAATTTTTCGAATTGCACCTTATGACAAGACACTTTTAACTTGGCAGAGTAATATTGGTTGCATCTTTCATATGGTGTCTAGCTTGCATTACTTCTATTTTCTTGAAAATCCTTCTGCTTAGTTTGCACATCGTAGCTGTGAATATGTCATGCCGTCCTGTTTTTCTTACATATTACATCCTCATACGGTTGTCTTACATCAAAGTATTGCTTGTCTGTATCATGCATCAAGGAGTTCTGAAGAGTGATTTTATTCTTTTATGTTGTGGGTACAGCTTGACATGGCAAAGTCAAAAATGAGCAAGGAAAATAATATAGTAGGTAGTGTTGTTACTCGTCGGGTGAAACGGAAAACGTTCTGCCGTCGAGATTCTGCTGGTACTTATAGTGCAGTAGAAGATCCAAGTCCACCGGCTAAATCTACAAACACAGTATCACCTGCTCCACCAGCTGCACCATCCGCTTCAACTGTACCAGCATCTAAACCAGTTACTCGTTTGTTTGCTTCGGAACTAGCCAGTTCCCAAGCTGCCTTCACACCTAACACTACTTCCAAAGCACTGCTGACACAACAGAACTTGGCAAGATCAGATGAACGTCATGAGCATCAACACCAAGACGGTACCTGACCGAGTCAAGTTGCAGTTGCATGCTCCTATATATGTACTCTCACAGTTTGATGTACACTAACACTTTCCATATTCGTTGTTGAACTAGCACCACGACGCAAGCGGAAACAGACATCAGGGATAATGCTTGACAGATTAACAAAATCTAAAGGAGGAAGAATGGAGTTCCATTTTGAGGCAGGTTTAAAAAGGCCACATGATGCTACAGAGTCAGCCAAGTTAGTATCAGAGGCAGCCGTTGCCGTTAGGTGTCATGCATGTATCCTCCCAACGTGGATCTAGTACATGAATGAGAAAGACAATACCCAGTTTAACACCTTCCTTGACCATTTATCCGTAAGTAATGTTATTCATCGCAATTAGTAATACTAGTCATCAACCCGTGCACCTGCACCGGCTAGTTCGTTTTTTGCAACTAAATATTGAATTTTATGTTTATTAAAACCCAGAAAATTATAAATTGGGAGTGGGGTCGATTTATGTTTATAATTATATATGAAATAACACTACTAAAAACATACAACATAATGTTCCTTTTGAGGAAGCATATCAACAAATGTTACTGATTTGTAGTTAAGATGACTTGTGTTACTGTGGTTGGATCAGTTGTAGACAGCAAAAAGAACATGGAACCTGATGAACACACTGTGTTTGTGATTATGTATGTAACGTTGGCTATTAAATTGATATAACTATGTGTAGTTTGACCTAACTTACATAATTTAAATTTTAAATTTGAAATGAAAATTCATGTTATAAATAGGATCAAAGTGTATCTAATGAAGGGTATTGTTGTTTGCAAATATAATCTAATGTCAACGTAAATCTTTGATATAAGATATGATGCATTGCGGAGTGCTGACAGTAGCAAACCACAATCCCAACCTTCATCTCTATACTTTTCAGGGAGGGTTGACTCCGTATTTTAGGCGAAACTTATGAGATTTTTATGCAACTTATAGAGACACAAAAGATGACTTCTATCTCTACTTGACTAATGATTCAGTACATCTTCAAGCAAAAAATCATGAAGATCACACTACGATGCCCTAACTATGGTAGAAGCTCAAAGGTGTGACAATATTTGGCAATATATAATCCCCGCCCACAAGTTTCCTCTTAACATGCAAATAAAAATCATTCACTTGTTGCTTATTTCAGGCTTCAATCTATATTTTCAGTTTTGATAGGATAATCTGTATCCATATGTACAGTCAAAGATGTCAAAGTATTTGAAAGAGAAACTTGCATCAGTCATATGGAACCTACAACAACCTTCTGTGATACTCCTCTAGGTGGCAATGGTTCACCGTTTCACTTCTGACCAAACAATTAGCATAATATCTGCAATCAATTTACGCAGTCTATCCAGGTTCTTACAGAACATATAATCAACATCAATGACAACTCTTTTTTCTATCAGATAAACAAACTGGACTACCAACCTGACATCTTCATAAAGTATTGACTTGTATACATGCGAGTTTCTTTTTGCCATTTTTCAGATGAGCGCAAACTATATTTCTGAAAACTGTCCATGTGATCGTGAGACTTACAACTCTATATGGGACTATTTATGACAGATATATGTACATGATATGTCTTTCTTGATATCTTTTCCGCTCCACATATATTAAGTGGTGACATGATTGATCAGTTTCCTAACTAACATGAATTAAGAACATCTAATTGAAATACTGAGACCCGCAAGAAAGAATGGGAGTCAATCATGGCCTCGTGCTTCACTTGCAATCTACACCAAAAATATGGATTATTAAGTAACAATAGCAAGAACTTCGTACGGGTATTAAGTGGTGACAGGATGATCAGTTTCCTAACTAACATGAATTAAGAACGTCTAATTGAAATACTGAAACCCGAAAGAAAGAATGGGAGTCAATCGTGGCCTCGTGCTTCACTTGCAATCTACACCAAGTATGGATTATTAAGTAACAATAGCAAGAACTTCGTACGGGAAAAATTATATGGAAAAATTATTGATTTTGCAAAGAATCTGATTATGTTAAGAACAATTCATGCTTGTGTGTGCATGTTCCGAATGAATAATACTATGCAATGCTCAGTTCTGTTTTCTAATACAGTAATAATCACCCTCTATAAAACATATTAACTTCTGCATCTAAGCATATGTAGGGACTCCAATCATCTATATATGTATGCAGACATGAATTCCTTGTATTCAACATCTGGTATCTAATTATGCATCTATTAATTAGTATGTATCCATCAGTTCCATATATGTATTAGCAAGTCCCATCGGGATAATAGTAGTATGGGAGTTGGGCAGTACAAAGTTCAATATCTGACTTGATACTAATTAATGGGGATGAACCACGGCCATAATATATCCCTCCTTGTAGGCACACATGACACAGAACTTTTCCAGAGAGAGCGTCCGCCCATTGGCTCCAAACCTAATTAGGATATCCAGATGCAAATTAATCAATCAAGAAATAAATTAATACACTACTTGCTAGATTAACCCCAACGGCTCTTTACTACTACACATCCTCGATTACCCTGTGCTTCCAATGCATGTACAACAACATCTCATGCTTCAGCTATATACCTCGTATCTCCGCAACATCAGGACGGAGATGGGTTAGAGGGGCATCATCATCATGGAGAGACCAAGAGAATTAGGGATAGCAGGAGATAATCGATCGGATCATACCTTTCCCTGGATGATTCATGATGTACTGATGGTAGGAGTGATATTTGTGCGTGCATGAAGATCAGCCCTCCATGAAGCAGCGACGACATTAGGATTATTTCTTCATAGATCTTGTGTGGCGTACTTGTTTTATTTTTTTGAGAAAATGTGTGGCGTACTGATGGTAGGTGACAATCGAAGGAGTCCTTTTTTTTGGCTGAGGAGTCCTTTTTCACGTCAAGGTGGAAACCGGAGGAGTCCTTTTGTTATTATTTGTTTGGGCTGTGGAGTCCTTTTTTCACACGGCAAGCTGGAAATCAAAGGAGTCGTGCGTAGGGTAAGAAGAAGGGACCAGACTCTTTGATCTTCTAACATGAGAAGGTATGACCCTTTGATCTATTTTTTTTAGTAAAGACTTTCTGATCTGTTTTTTTAGTAAAGACTCTTTGATCTGTTATTTAATCCTAATCATTGAATTGAGATCCTAAGGATGTTTTTACATGGTTTTCTAGGATTAACGTGGTAACTCCAATGGTGCCTCCAATTAGTAAATATAAGATTGTCTTGCTCTGTCCCATACTTTCTAGCTTCCTCCTAATAAGAATCACATTCTTTTTTCAACAGACGAGGTTCAAGTAGGATCCGAAAGATGATGCAACTAAACAAGCATGCACTCATGTTTTTCAGTCTGCTCTGCGACAGTATCGGTACCACCTTAGAAAATCTCACTTTCAAGGCAAGGCTAACAATGAAATCGCCCAAACATCTCCAGTGGAATATATTACAAATGATGACTGGACAGCCCTTGTTAAACATTGGTCTGATCCAAAGTATCAGGTAGGCTATATGTATTTGATCAGACCACATATTGAACTTGTATTTATGTATGTGCCTTACAAGTGTATCTTCTTCTAGGCTAACTGTTTGAAGAACACAACCAACCGTTCTAAAGTGAAATTCCAATAGACAACAGAATCTCGTGGCTATATTGCACACTACGAGGCTCTTGTAAATAGCTGCTACTTCCTTCTTTTTTTGTGCCATATTATCGTATCTATATTGACTTGTTCCAAATACAGAGGAAAGCCCATGCGGACCAAAAAGAACATGAACCGAATGCAGTGCAAATCTTCAAGGATTGCCACACCAGCAAGATGAAGGGCATGAGCACACCAGTTCAAGCCGCTGTTGTAAGTCCTTACTCCTCCTGCCTTGAACTGATTGGTACTGTGATGTGTTCATTTAACTACTTGGTTTGCAGCCAATGTCAGTTACTCTATTCACTTCTATACACAGTTGTCTTAATGTATCATTTCACCTTACATGGTTTAAAAGAGATGAAGGATATTCTTTTGGTCTTGATCTGTAATCTAGTTCTTATCTTCACGTGCGCACACAATGATAAAATAGCCTGTTTGTTTTATATCTATTTTCCCATGATATGAATGATGTCATACTATGTTCATCCTACTTTAAACCATGTCTCTTTATCCTTAGATGTCAACGAGTGTGAGGAAATAGACAATACGGTAGGCATGCTACATGGACATATGTTCCGAAAGTAATTTGATTATGTAGTTGGCACTACAATACATGCTAATGTATTACAGTAGTTCACCAAAATATGTTATGTGTAAACGTTTAACCTACTTTGTTTTTTTTGTCTCATTTAGTAACTTATCTGGTACACTAATCTACAAGTTCTAACTTTCAGGAAGCTATGGAAGAAATGATTGAACAACCACAACCACTTGAAGGTGACGACGCTACCACAGGCACAATGTCACCTCTTGATGAAGTGCGTCAGTATCTCTCCACTAACAGTGCAAAAAGCACCTTCTTGCGTAATTCTGGGTTGGTTGTCAAGGTAACCTCGTCCAAATCGCCTACTGAACAAAATCTTCCTGCTAGACAGAGTGATATATCTGTGCTCCAGTCACAAGTCCAATCCCTAATGGACGTTGTTTTGGAAACAAGAATGGTGGTTGAGAAATGTCGTCAAGATATGAATGGTTTTGAAACCAGACTATCAGACATTCGCTTCGTTGTTCAAGAGCAATGGTGGAAAAAAGGCGGAGATTGTGCTGCTCCATCAGATTCTACAGCCTGAAACATTAGCACTCAGGTCTAATGATCTGTGCTTCTATACATCTGATGGTGCTTTTATTTGGAAGGACTGTAAACTTTATGCCAACAGGCCTTTTGTTGTATGGTTGGAATTTATTTTGTTGTGATACAACATTTATGATGCTTCCACAGGCTGCATTAATTACGACGCTATTTTTGCATAGTGTAGGTTTATCTTAGTAATGTATTCTGCCGAAAGCTTCGTAGGATCCAAACATGCCAACATTCGTCGGGCCCATTCCAATTGGGCCAAAAATGATTACGGGCCGAAATTGGCATGTAGCCCACTAAAAATATCTGGGCCTAAATCAGCATAAGCTTTCATATTTTTCTAGTAGGCCTATGCCCATAGTGGGCCTTTAACAGGCCTAAACATAAGTTGGGCCCTCAGTAAAAATAGGTTGTTTACAGGTGTAAATATCTCGAGCCCATAAAAAACATGGGCCTTTATGTAGCGACCATACCTCAGACGTCAAGTCTCTGTGCATCAGTGCCATCCCTGGATCAGTAATGCTGACACACACAGTACTCAAAGGATTTATAATAGAGTAGCAATCACACACTTATTACATCGAATGTCTCAAAAGAGAACTTATTACAATAAATATGGCTTAAGGCAATCTAATAATGATAACAGCGGAAGGCTTGGAAGATAAGCGAGTCCATAAACTCCAACGACATCAGTGAGTATAGAACCACGACCTAAGGCACCTTACTCGTCGTCTGAAAAATCTGCAACATGAACGTTGCAGCCCGAAAACGGGTCAGCACATGGAATATGCTGGCAAGGTAACACATAGAGAGTGATGAATAGAAATAGGCTATACTACATGCATATATGGCTGGTGGAGAGCTCTATGGTTACATTTTTGCGTAAAGCCAATTTTTCCCTACTGCAAAGGATTTTTTTTATTTAACTATCATGGTGGTTGTTAAACATTGAGAGTGTAGCCACCCTCAAATCCCAATTAAGCATCATCATTAAAACCCAACAAAATTAATTAAAGTAACATGATGAGATTCACATGATAATCCAAGTACTAGATACTCAAGATGTCCATAATCGGGGACACGATTAACCATGATTAGTTTATACTATCTAAAGAGGTTTGCGCACTTTTCCCCACAAGACTTGATCTCCTTCGTTGGGATTCTCGCACTACATGGTGTTTGAGAAACGGATGACCGAGACATAGTCTTTCAGAAGCGCTAGCACCTTACGATCGGGTAGACAGTTACACCTACTTTTCCCTACATCTGCTAGTCTACCACTGTAAGAGTTCGCACGACTTAATCAACTATGCTAGAGCCCATAGTAGCTTGTGGCTGCACACAGAAGTTTCTAGCATGAACAATCTCATGATCCCTTTGAGCCTGGGTGGCGGTCCATAAAGAAAAACAGGCTATCGCTTGAATACCCAGGTGCCTCAGTCCACCCAGATGTGTATTAAAGTTGCCACCTTAAATAAACCATTAATAACAATCTCACATCTGTCATGGATACACTCACCCAATCCACGTCTACTATCATAGCATGGCATAAGCAAACGTAGAAGTAACTCCCAAGGGTTTGATAATAAAACAGGTAATAGGTACTACCTCATCTACTTCCCAAAACCCAAATATTAATCAGATCCTAACCATGCAATTGTTTGAGGATTGATCTAATGCAATAAAACTGGGTAGTAAAGAGGTATGATCAAAGTGTTACTTGCCTTGCTGATGATCCGTGAAACCTAGAGATTCGAAGTAGCAAGCGGCGCACTCCGAGTACTCTATCGCAAACAAACAAGCATACAATAAGTACTCATCTAATGCACAGGTAAAACTCAAATAAGAGAACTAACCAGAAAGTTCAACTTAAGGACTCCGGTTTGCAAAAAAGAATCAAATCAAACGAACCAACGGAAGTCAAACGGCGAAAAAACAAGCTTTGTTTACTAATCTTGATCTAACTAAAATTTTACAGAAGAAAAAACTTGTTTGAGTTGGTTAGACGGAAAGAGGGTTTCGAGACGAAACTCTAGGCGCCTAAATCGCCTGATTCCGATAAACGAGCTAAAACTTATACTAAAACGAAAATTGAATCAGATATCGCGATCGAAAATAATCGCGGAAAATCCGAGAAAAAGAAAAATAGACGAACAAGCTAAAGAACGAACGTTCGCTGTCTGCGGATAAATGATGAAAACCATTCGTTAAAACGAACGTACGGACGAACGTCCGCTAAATAACTAAACCGAAAAATAAACCAATCTAAAAATAAAAAAACGACCGCGGTTTTTTAGAAAAACCAGGCGGTTTTCTGAGGAAAACCACCGGCGGCGGACTCCGGTGGCTACCTCGACGAGGGTGGCGGCGGATGGCGGCTCCGGCGGCAGGGAAGCGGAACGGGGCGGCGGCGACTCCGGCGGCGGGACTCGGCGGCGGCGGCGTCTTGTGGCGGCGGCCGCGGATCGGGGGCGGGGCTAGGGTTTCGGGTGGGCTCGGGGTGGCCTCCGGGCGCATATAAAGGCCGGCCGGGCCAAGTGTCCTAGTCGGATATGGCCCGATTAGGTCGGTTCGCGTTTTTTAGAAATATGAAAATAACGAAATCCCCAACTCTCTCTGTGGGTCATTGAGTTGCGTAGAATTTCTGGATCAGGCCAAAAGCAATAAAATATGATATGCAATGATGATCTAGAGCATAACATTCCAAATTGAAAATTTGGGATGTTACAAACCTACCCCCCTTAAGATGAATCTCGCCCTCGAGATTCGGGTTGGCTAGAAAATAGGTGAGGGTGGTCCTTCAGCAGATCTTCCTCTCGCTCCCAGGTGGCTTCATCCTCGGTGTGGTGGCTCTAATGAACTTTACAGAACTTAATAGCCTTGCTGCGTGTGACTCGGCTGGCATATTCAAGAATCTTGAATAGTTTCTCCTCATAGGTCAAATCACTATCTAACTGAATTGCTTCTAGCTGCACTGTATCTCTTAGCGGTATATCAGCCTCTCTGCGTGGCACTTTTTCAACTGGGAAACGTGGAACACAGAGTGAACTCCTGACAATCCTTCGGGCAATTCCAATTTGTAAGCAACTTCTCCCATGCGTTCCAAAACTTTGTATGGTCCCACAAAACGTGGCGCTAATTTTCCTTTAACTCCAAAGCGCTTAACTCTCCGAAGTGGAGATACACGAAGATAAACTCTGTCTCCGACTTCGTAAACTGTCTCCTTGCGTTTAGAATCTGCATAGCTCTTATGCCTGGACTGGGCTACCTTGAGCCTATCGCAAATCAACTTCACCTTCTGTTCAGACTCCTTAATCAAATCTGGTCCAAACAACTGACAGTCTCCAACTTCATCCCACGACAATGGGGTTCTGCACCTCCTTCCGCACAATGCTTCGAAAGGGGCCATCTTCAAACTGGATTGATAACATTTGTTGTAAGAGAACTCTGCATACGGCAAATTGTCGTCCCAACTAGATCCATAATCTAGCGCACAATCTCTCAGCATATCCTCCAAAATCTTATTGACTCTCTCGGTCTGTCCATCTGTCTGCGGATGGAAGGCTATAATGAACTCTAGCCTGGTACCCAAAGTTTCATGTAACTGATTCCAGAACTTTGAGGTAAACTGGGTTCCTCTATCTGATACAATGCTCCTCGAAACTCCATGCAGGCATACGATCATGGTCATGTATATCTTAGCCAACTTAGCACTGGTGTAAGTGGTCTTCACTGGGATGAAATGAGCTACCTTCGTCAAACGATCGACTACAACCCAAATCGAGTCATAGCCTGAACGAGTCCTGGGCAATCCCATGATAAAGTCCTTGCCTAACTTATCCCACTTCCATTCGGGTATCGGCAATGGCTGTAACCGGCTGGCTTCTGATGCTTTGCCTTCACTCTCTGACATACATTACAAACTGCTACATACTCCGCAATATCCTTCTTCATTCCGGTCCACCAGAAAGTATCCTTCAAATCCAAATACATCTTGGTATTTCCTGGGTGAATCGAGTACGGTGAATCATGGGCCTCTTGCAAAATTAACTTCCTGATCTCCGGATCATTAGGCACATAAACGCGGTCCTCAAACCATAAGGTATCGTGTTCATCCTCACGAAATCCTTTAGCTTTTCCCTTGCTCATTTTCTCCTTTATAGCGGCAATCTCCTTGTACTACTAGGAAAAGGGCTATAGATAGGATTGACACTAATGGCGCACTAGGGATGTAGTGCGCCACTACTATATACTAATGGCGCACTAGTTGGTGATGCACCATTAGTGTGGAAGACACTAATGGCACCAGAAAAACGGTGCGCCACTAGTAATAAAGTTTTTTTTTCATTTTTACATACATACTAATGGCGCATCCGACCGAAGTGCGCCATTACTAGTTCTAACTAGTAATGGCGCACTAGACAGACAGTGCGCCATTAGTATATTATTTTACTTTTTTGCAAAACTACTAATGGCGCACCACCTGCAGGTGCGCCATTAGTAAGCAGGCATACTAATGGCGCATTTGCTGGTGGTGCGCCATTAGTAACCTGGGACCCCAACAAGATATTTTGGACAGCCACACCTACCCACTCACTTTCCCCACTTCATTCCCTCCACCTCCTTCTCCAAACTTTCGGCTGCCTCCTCCTCCTCACCTCATTTGCACCATAGATTCATCAAAATTAAG
>LR880972.1:877162481-877181604 GCA_904067115.1 Aegilops sharonensis
TACTAATGGCGCACTGGTAGTGCGCCATTAGTAGGCAAAACCGGTGCGCCATTAGTAGGCCTTTTCCTAGTAGTGTGTCAGTCTTCTGGGCTTCTCTGATCTTATCCATCAAAGTAGACTGAATCTCCAATGCTGCTACATAGCCTCTTTGAACTATTTCAAAACATAGCTCTCGAAGATCCTCGGCTAACTCCTTTGGTAACTCTCCGGTCAAGAGCATGTTGACATGGCACTTGCGGCTCAACGCATCGGCTACTACGTTAGCCTTTCCGGGGTGATAATGCAATCTCATAACATAATCCTTGATGAGCTCCAGCCATCTCCTTTGCCTGAGATTCAACTCCTTCTATGTGAAAATGTACTTCAAACTCTTATGATCTGTGTACACCTCACAATGGTTTCCGATGAGAAAATGTCTCCACGTCTTCAATGCATGCATTACGGCTGCTAACTCCAAATCATGTGTAGCATAATTCAACTCATGGGGCTTAAGCTGTTGTGAGGCATACGAAACAACTCTTCCCTCCTTCATAAGCACTGCTCCAAGTCCTCGACGTGAAGCGTTGCAATACACCTCATAATCCTTGCGCTGATCTGGCAGAATCAACACTGGCGATGTAACCAAACGTTTCTTCAACTCTTGGAAACTGGCCTCACATTCCTCAGTCCAATTGAACTTAGTATCCTTCTTCAACAACTACGTCATAGGCTTCACAATCTTTGAGAAATTCTCAATGAATCTCCGGTAGTATCCTGCCAGTCCAAGAAAACTCCGGATCTCTCCAACTGTTGTTGGGGCTTCCCAATTTGTCACGGTGACAACTTGGGTGGGATCTACTGCTATTCCTTCTCCGGATATAACATGTCCGAGAAATCCAACTTCCTTCAACCAAAACTCACATTTGCTGAACTTGGCGTATAACTGATATTCTCTGAGCTTCTCCAGTACCAAACGCAAATGCTCCTTATGCTCTTCTTCGTTCTTCGAGTAGACGAAAATATCATCAATGAACACCACGACGAACTTATCCAGAAACTCCATAAACACCTTGTTCATCCTGTTCATGAAATAGGCAGGTGCGTTAGTGAGACCAAATGACATAATGGTATACTCGTACAGCCCGTACCTGGTGGCAAAAGCCGTCTTAGGTATATCCTGCTCTCTAATCTTCAACTGATGGTATGCTGATTGCAAATCGATCTTGGAAAATATCTTAGCTCCTTGCAATTGGTCAAACAGATCATTGATCATCGGCAGTGGGTATTTGTTCTTGATAGTTACTTCATTCAATCCTCTATAATCAACAACCATCCTTAATGATCCATCCTTCTTCTCCACTAGAAGTATTGGCGAACCCCAAGGTGAAGAACTTGGGCGAATAAAGCCTTTATCCAGTAACGCCTTAATCTGCTTCTTAATTTCCTACAAATCTTGTGCGGGCATCCGGTACAGTCTCTTAGATATCGGCCCTGTGCCTGGCAAAAGCTCAATCAAAGACTCAATGTCTCTATCCGGTGGCATGCTTGGCAACTCCTCTGGAAATACATCAGGGAAATCCTTCACCACTGGTACTTCCTGCTATACAACTCCTGATAAGTAATTCACTTGTGTCCTCTTCGGCTCATGCCGTGACACATACTTGATTCTTCTCCCTTCCGGGGTGGTAAGCAAAATCGACTTACTAGCGCAATCGATGTTTCCTCCAGACATCAATAGCCAATCAATACCTAGAATCACATCCAAACTTTGCGATTCCAGAATGATTAAATCCGAGGGGAAATGCCTACCTGTACTCAACGGCACTTGAAAACATCCTCGGCTGGCCATATACTCCGCTCCTGGTGAGCTTACTAACATAGGTGTTCTAAGAACCTTGGTGGGTAGTTTATACTTATCCACAAATCCACTTGATATGTATGAATGTGATGCACCAGTATAAAAAAGAACGATTGCAATAAATGACTTAACCAAAAACTTACCTATTACTGCATCTGGCTGGGCTTCAACCTCTTCCACGTTAGCGTGGTTCACCTGTCCCCTGTTGAAAGGGTTCAGCTTCTTCCCAGAGCTTCCATTGCCATTTCCATTCTAAGCTTCAGGACATTCATTGGCATAATGTCCGGTCTTCTGACACCTATAGCAAGTGACTTGGCTCAGGTCTCTCTTGGCTGGTGAGGGAGTCCTGGATTAGGGGGTGTCCGGATGGCCGGACTATAACCTTCGGCCGGACTCCTGGACTATGAAGATACAAGATTGAAGACTTTGTCCCGTGTCCGGATGGGACTTTCCTTAGCGTGGAAGGCAAGCTTGGCGATACGGATATGTAGATCTCCTCCCATTGTAACCGACTCTGTGTAACCCTAGCCCTCTCCGATGTCTATATAAACCGGAGGGTTTTAGTCCGTAGGACGAACAACAATCATACCATAGGCTAGCTTCTAGGGTTTAGCCTCTCTGATCTCGTGGTAGATCTACTCTTGTACTTCCCATATCATCAATATTAATCAAGAAGGATTAGGGTTCTACCTCCATCAAGAGGGCCTGAACCTGGGTAAAAACATCGTGTCCCTTGTCTCCTGTTACCATCCGCCTAGACGCATAGTTCGGGACCCCCTACCCGAGATCCGCCGGTTTTGACACCGACATTGGTGCTTTCATTGAGAGTTCCTCTGTGTCGTCACCTTTAGGCCCGATGGCTCCTCCGATCATCAACAATGATGCGGTCCAGGGTGAGACTTTTCTCCCCGGACAGATCTTCGTATTCGGCGGCTTTGCACTGCGGGCCAATTCGCTTGGCCATGTGCAGCAGATCGAAAGCTACGCCCCTGGCCATCAGGTCAGATTTGGAAGTTTTAACTACACGGCTGACATCCGCGAAGACTTGATCTTCGACGGGTTCGAGCCACAGCCGAGCGCGTCGCACTGTTACGATGGGCATGATCTAGCTCTGCCGCCGAACAGTGCCCCGGAGGCCGCACCCGTGTCCGCTCCGACCCTTAGCTCGGAGCCGACTTGGCCAATCGAGGACGGGTGGCTGGACACCGCCTCGTGGGCTGCAATCTCTACGGCGATCGAGCCGAACACCAGCCTTGTCCTCTGCGAAGCTCGTGACTCCAAGGTGCCGGACTCCTCTCCGGACTCCGAACCTTCCGCGCCCCTGCCGATCGAATCCGATTGGGCGCCAATCATGTAGTTTGCAGCCGCGGACATCTTTCAGCACTCGCCCTTCAGCGACATTCTGAATTCACTAAAGTCTCTCTCTTTATCAGGAGAGCCCTGACCGGACTATGGTCAGCAAGGTTGGGATGCAGATGACGAAGAAATTCAAAACCCACCCACCACCCACTTCGTAGCCACTATCGCTGATTTAACCGACATGCTCGACATCAACTCCGAAGACATCGACGGTATGGACGACGATGTAGGAGACGAACAGGAACCAGCGCCTATTGGGCACTGGACAACCACCTCATCTCATGATGTATGCATGGTGGACACACCTAAAAGAAACGACAACGAGGAACAAAGGGACGCAACGAGGGATTGTTCCCTCGAAAAGCAGTCAAACCGGTGGCGTAAGCGCCGCTCCAAACCCCACCTCGACAGAGGCAGCAGCCATACAGACCTAGCCATAGAGCAGGGCGAACCGGCGGACGACGAACATGCCATCGAGCAACCGTCCGAACAGGGCAACTTGGATGAACAAACCGCGCAACCTGTTCCCGGCGAAAATAACAGTCTGGACGACCTCACGCCGGACAAGTTACTGGAGCAGAAGAACCTCCACAAAAGGCTCGTCGCCACTGCGCGTAGCCTGAAAAAGAAGAAGCGGAAGCTCAAAACAGCGGAAGATGCACTCAGAATTAGATGGAGCAAAGTACTCAACACCGCAGACAAATACTGCCGGAATTTGATGAGGAGGCCTTAGAGCCCCCGCAATCAAAAAATAAGGAAGCCACCCGGTCGGGTGAACAACCCCATGGCCAACATAGAGTGGCAAAGGGAACCGCACACAAGCCGGCACGCGATCCGCACAAGGATTCACATCAAAAAGATGGCCCAGCCATATCTATGTACGGGCCAAGAAAGCAAGCTCTAGTAAGCAATGCAACGCATCAAGTATCCGAACATCACGGTACACCCAAATATAGGGGTGCCGCACACCCCCTTTGTTTCACCGATGGGGTGCTGGATCATGAATTTCCAGCGGGATTTAAGCCCGTAAACATAGAGGCATACGACGGAACAACAGACCCTGGAGTCTGGATTGAGGATTACATCCTCCACATACACATGGCTAGAGGAGATGACCTCCACGCCATAAAATACTTACCCCTCAAGCTCAAAGGGCCAGCCCGGCATTGGCTTAAAAGCCTTCCCGAAAACACCATTGGAAGTTGGGAAGAGCTCGAGGACGCTTTTCGGGCAAATTTTCAAGGGACTATGTCCGATCTCCGGATGCAGACGATTTAAGTCACATAACTCAACAACTCGGAGAGTCAGCCCGGAAATTCTGGAACAGATTCCTTACTAAAAAGAACCAGATAGTCGACTGTCCGGACACTGAAGCCTTAGCAGCTTTCAAACACAGCGTCCGAGACGAATGGCTCGCCAGACACCTCGGCCAAGAAAAGCCAAGAACAATGGCCGCATTAACAAGCCTCATGACCCGCTTTTGCGCAGGAGAGGATAGCTGGTTGGCAAGATGCAGTACTAGCGACCCAAGTACATCCGAAGTTAGGGATGGAAACGGGAAACCGCGACGCAGCAAGGACCAGCGTCGGACCAAGGGAAACAACCCGAAGAGCACGACAGTCAACGCCAGATTCAAAAGCTCTCGGCAGAACTAGAAAAAGCTGCCCCTCAAGGATAATAGGGACGAGCTATCTAACCTAAACTAAATCTTGGACAAGATATGCCAAATCCATAGTACTCCCGGGAAACCTGCAAACCATACCCACAGAGATTGTTGGGTCTTCAAGCAATCCGGCAAACTCAACGCCGAACACAAGGGGCTCGACACACCAAGCGAGGACAATGACGAACCCCACAAGCAGAGCACCGGAAAACAAAGGAATTTCCCACAGGAAGTCAAAATAGTAAACTCACTTCACGTGACAAAAGGGAAAAACAGAGTGGCGCCTATAGAGATACGCGCCATACGGCCTATCCCAGAGGAGTCCCGCCACTGGTTGTTAAAACCAATCTCCTTCGACTATCATGATTACTCTAGAAGTATCCGGAATGCAGGCTGGACTGCCTTGATATTAGATCCGATAATTGACGGACTCCACTTTACACAAGTCCTAATGAACGGCGGCAGTGATCTAAACCTGCTACATCAGGACACAATCCGCAAAATGGGGATAGACCCAACAAAAATTCGCCATAGCAACACTTCCTTTCAAGGGTTAACGCCAGGCCCAGATGCCCATTGTACGGGCTCTCTCCTGCTAGAAGTCATGTTCGGCTCCCCCGACAACTTCCGCCGCGAAAAGCTAACCTTCCACATCGCCCCATTTACAAGTAGCTATCAAGCACTACTGGGACGCGAAGCTTTCACCCGCTTTAACGCAATACCGCATTATGCATCTCTTACACTTAAAATGCCCGGTCCGCGAGGCATCATCTCATTAAAGGGAAATATCGAGTGTTCCTCGAGCGCGGAAGATTGTGCGGTTGCCTTGACAGCCACACACTAAACCGGCTTCACTAATCAAAGCACCTAAACAGGTCGTTCAGACCCCGGACATGGCTAGACAAGTCCGGCGTAAACATACAAGGGCTTACTAGCCGCATACCCCCGTACAAGCGGCTCCGCGCATGTACAACAAGAGACAATAAAGCTCAATTTTATTCATTTTTGAATTATACTTTGTTTATTTAATATAATGTACATTTTCGCACAATCTTTTTCAAGTAAGTTCCTCTCTTTTACAGATGAACACCGTGCTACACCCGTCCAGGATACGACACAACGGAGACAAAGGAGCAGACGTGCAGTAGGGACCCGTTCCAAGGATTCTTTTTAGATTAAGATCCTTTGTAAACCTTTTTTTACTATCTCTTGTTGATACACATCCCCCGGTTTCGTGATATAACTGAGAAGGAGGCCGGCGTCTTGGCATGTGGCCACGTCAGAATTTTGCGCGTACCTGGACACCAAGGGCGTTGTTCAGCCCGTTTTCATAAAGACCGAATACCTTAGGGAGTGTTCGGTATCGCGAGTTTGGCCTTATATGCATCAGCTCCGAATCATGTCTTTGGTCAAATGTTGGGTTTGTCCGGCTCCTGTATTTTGCTGCCTTACGTTCCACTCTATCGGCTAAGGCGGCACTAGGAGAACTACTGCGATTGTGCCCCGGTTCGGCCAGGCGAGCACCTCAGTAGACAAAGCCAAAAACTGACTGTCATGATATAGCGTGAGACTGGTCAACCACTCGATGACCCGCCGGAATCTTTAGGATTCCTCCACATTAACGAAGGGTCGTTTCCCGGCCAGGCACACACGCGCCCCGAATTCGGGTGAGCGCGGTGCCCCTAGGGGCTATATTGTAGCCCCACTGTCAAACTCCTATGGCTAAGTGAAAGTGATAAAGCATTATAGTCCGGTTGCCTAGTTCGCTGCGCTATCACCTCCTTAATAGGACCAAGACGTTGGATCAAGAGTGAAAAAGCGCCTTTTTGCGAACACCCCTGCATTATATGCGTGGGGGCTGAAGCCGAAGACTGCCATCTTTCAGGTTATATATACATATACATTAACGGCCACACAGGAGGTATTTTAATTCTTGAAGGCTCAAGTATAAAAAGCTTTTATATTCCCCCGAAACATTGTTTTACAACAATACATGTTATTCGAACATAATATCCTTCGAGCACTGCGTCTCTATTAAACGAGCGCCTTGCAGAACTTCCTGAAAATAGTGCTCGGCAGGTACTCAGCTCCCGTCCAAATCTTGGGATGCAACAACGACAGCCTTCATCTCCGCCCAGTATATCTTGACACGGGCAAGACCCATCCGCGCACCCTCTATGCACGCTTACCTTTTCATTGCATTGATATGCGGCACCGCACCAAGGAACTGTTGCACCAAGCTAAAATAACTCTTCGGCTCAGGCCTTTCCGGCCACAGATGACTCACGACATACTTCATGGCGAGTCCGGATAACCTATTCAGCTCCGCCCATGCGGCCAAACGATCGGTTAATGGAAGTGGGCGCTCTGGATTGTGGAACTGCGACCAAAAAAGCTTTTCACTTCATGATCCTTTTGATCTCGGAAGTGTTCGGCCGCGTCCGCGGCACTCGCCGCCAAGTCCAGATAAGTGTCCGCCGCACTCCACAGCCGGTCCAACGGAGCATATTTAGGATCCCCGAACTTCATCCGCAGCATAACGGGCTTTCCAGCCGCGATATCTCCGGCCTGACGTAGCTCCTCCTTCATAGCTCTCATCGCAGGGCGAGCATCCTTGGCCTCGGTAGTGGCCTTCTTCAGGTCCTTCTGTTCCACCCGATCTTCTTTTTCAAGAAGCTTGCAGCGGTCGGCAGCATTCTTCAACTTCACAGCCATCTCGGCCATTTCCTTCTTGCTTCGGCAGTGAGCAGCCTGTTCGGCTTTCAGCTCTTCAGCCGCCTTTAAGGCAGCCGCATCACTTTTCCTGGCCTGCTCCTTGGCTCGGGCAAGTTTCGCCCGAAGGTTCTCCATGGCAACGGCACCATCTGCATCAAGCACACATATTGTAAGATACGGGCATCAAGCTCCTCTTACCAGGTGTCTTCAGAGAAATTACATACCTTGTGCCTCGTCAAGCCGCTTGTTGACAAGCGCGATGTCGGCATCTGCCACGTCAAGTTGCCGCTCTAGCTCGGCAAATTCATCAGTCCGGCTAGCCACCAAACACTTCGCCACCTACATACGAAGGGCGACATATTATACCTGGGATTATGATCCTCGGCGCGCCGTCATTTTTTGCAACGCACCGAGTCTTTGGGGCTACTATCTACACTGGGCGCATCTCATATATGCGGAACTGTGAAAAGGTACATCATTTCGCGTACCTCAAAACCTGTCAGTAAACTCCTGACGGCCTCGTACAACCCGCTCTCCGCGGATGAAACCCTTTCAATCACCGTACCCATCAATGCATGGTGTTCTTCTGAGATAGACGCTCGCCCGAGCAGATCCTTCAGCTCCTCCGACCATGCACCGGACGGTGCCGGACTCGTCCGATGACCTTTTTCGAAGGCCGGACACGGAGGACCTTGGGGGGCCATACGATTGCCTTACGGCCCAGCCGGATTCGGAGAAACCCTCCATGACGACACCTCAGGGTCGCCCGCCTCGCAAGGCGGTACGGCAGGGGGAGGCGTTCCGCTCTCCATCATCTCCGGACGATTATCCCCTGAAGATGAGCTCTGTTGAGAAGGGCTGAGATCCGAACTACAAGGTAAAATTTCGGTTATCTTCCTCAGAAATAGAACAGGGATGTCTCTTATTTTAAAACTCCCCTCTTTACTTACGGCTCGGTGGAGGGCTGATCCCCTTGGGGGCACAGTGCGGCCGATGCATCCCCCGGCGCAGGACCCTCTGACGAAGATTTCTTCCCCCGCTTTGAGACCATGGTCTACGGGTCTTCAGAGGCGGTCCTCTTCTTCCCCTGGATAGAGGAATTCTCGATTCCTCCTTTCCTGATAGCCTCCTTCGGGGAGGCGGTAGCTTCCTTGTCCCCCACTTCGCCTTCTTCCAAAGGCGCAACCGCCAGCATCCTGATTAACACGGGATCCGGCGTGGTCTCAGGGAGGGGGCCGGACACCTGATTAGCTTTGCTTTCGCTATCCACTCCTGTTTAAGGGACAACTCTTTCAACGGCAATTTTATGATAAATATACGGATAGCGTGTCCGGGTACAGGGCTACTTACTTGAGTATCCGGGCGATTGCAGCTCAGACCTGCGTCCTCGGTCGAGTCCGGACACATTGCTTGTGATCCGAAGAACAATTTGTACATCTCCATGGGCGTCGCGCCCGTAAAATGTTGGAGGGCTCGTGGTCCCTCCGGATTAAATTCCCACAGGCGGAGGGGGCGACGTTTGCAATGCAGGGTGCGGCGAATCAACATGACCTGCGTCACTATGACCAGATTGATGTCTCTTTCTAGGAGATCTCGAGTGCGGCCATGCAACAAGGGCACGTCCTTGGACGGCCCCCAGTCAAACCCTTTATTGACCCATGACACTAGCTCTGGCGGGGGACCCGAGCGAAAGGCAGGTGGCGCCACCCACTTGGTGCTCCTGAGAGCTGTGATATAAAACCACTCTCGTTGCCATAAGCTGAACTCCTCTTGAAAAGAGCCCTCGGGCCATGGAGCGTCAGCATTCTTGCTTATGACAGCACCTCCGCACTCTGCGTGCTGCCCCTCGATCATCTTCGGCTCTACTTTGAAGGTCTTAAGCCACAATCCAAAGTGAGGAGTAATACGGAGGAAGGCTTCGCACACGACAATGAACGATGAGATGTGGAGGATGGACTCCAGAGCCAAGTAGTGAAATTCCAACCCATAATAAAACATGAGCCCCCTCATGAAGGGGTCCGTCGGGAAGCCTAGCCCCCGAAGGAAGTGAGACGCGAACACCACGCTCTCATCATGCTTGGGAGTGGGAATAACCTGCCCTTGAGCAGGCAGCCTATGCGAGATTTTGCCGGTTAGATACCTGGCATCTCTTAGCTTTAGCACGTCTTCTTCCATAATGGTGGAAGGCATCCACCGGCCTTGAAGGCCGGAACCGGACATCATCGAAGGTCTGAAGCGCCTGAATCTGGAGCTTTGGGTGTTGGAACTCAAGGTGAGAGGCGGATCCGATTGAGATTGAAAGAAAGGAGTCAAGACTTGGTCTCTTTATAAAGAGGTTGAATACCAAGAGCCCTGCCCGTGACCGTTTGGGACTCGCCTTCGATTGAGGAGACATACCAACGGGCACGATTGGGTTACCCACGCCCGTATTGATGAGAATCCCGGAATAAGGTGACACAATCTCTGCTTTGACAAGACGTGCCAAGGAAACCGCCTCGCTAAACGCGCTGAGGTGGGACAGTAAAACGATTCGAATAAAGGCTTGGCCGTGGTGTGATGTCATGCTGCAGAGTACGTCAGCAGATTGGATTTGTGTAAATATTATTCTCTCTACGGTGGTATGTGGAACTTATTTTGCAGAGCCGGACACTATCCTTGTGTTCATAATCTTCTATGAAGTATTCGGAGGAGGAACCCGCCTTGCAATGCCGAAGACAATCTGCGCACCGGACTTGTCGTCATTGAAGCCTGGTTCAGGGGCTACTGAGGGAGTCCTGGATTAGGGGGTGTCCGGATGGCCGGACTATAACCTTCTGCCGGACTCCTGGACTATGAAGATACAAGATTGAAGACTTCGTCCCGTGTCCGGATGGGACTTTCCTTGGCGTGGAAGGCAAGCTTGGCGATAAGGATATGTAGATCTCCTCCCATTGTAACCGACTCTGTGTAACGCTACCCCTCTCCGGTGTCTATATAAACCGGAGGGTTTTAGTCCGTAGGACGAACAACAATCATACCATAGGCTAGCTTCTAGGGTTTAGCCTCTCTGATCTCGTGGTAGATCTACTCTTGTACTACCCATATCGTCAATATTAATCAAGCAGGAGTAGGGTTTTACCTCCATCGAGAGGGCCCGAACCTGGGTAAAAACATCGTGTCCCTTGTCTCTTGTTACCATCCGCCTAGACACACAGTTCAGGACCCCCTACCCGAGATCCGCCGGTTTTGACACCGACAGCTAGGGTTGATGGGTTTGTACGGTTCTGTCCGTTGCTTCGTCCATTCCCGTTACCATTCTTGGAGCCATTATGATTGTGCGATTTACCTCCTCCATGTTTATGCTGAAAGTGTCCTCCCGATTTCGGGGTAAAACGTGGCTTCTGCTGAGCTCCAGAATTGTACTTCCCTTGTCCATACTTCCTCTTGCGGTTTTCAATCTGCTGCTGCTTCCCTTAAATCATAAGAGCACGATATACCAACTCCTGGTAGTTGTTGAAAGTTGCTACCATCAACTGCATGCTCAGCTCATCATTCAGTCCTTCCAGAAACTTCTCCTGCTTAGCTGCGTCTGTAGCAACATCATCTGGGGCATAACGTGCTAGATTACTAAAGTCATCCACATATTGGCCAACTGTCCGTCCTCCTTGGCACAAGTTGCGAAACTCATGCTTCTTCATCGCCATAGCTCCTGCTGAAACATGGGAAGTACGGAAAGCCTGCTGAAAGTGATCTCATGTGACAGTGTCAATAGGATAAGTGGCTGTGATATTCTCCCACCATGATGCTGCGGGTGCTTCAAGCTGATGTGCGGCAAAACGCACCCTCTCCGCGTCTGTGCATCCTGCAGTGGTCAACTCCCTTGCTGTACTGCGGAGCCAATCATCTGCAACTATTGGCTTGGTGCTACTAGAGAACACCGGCGGGTTCAGTCTAAGAAAACGGGTTAAGTGACCAACAGGTGGTGGTGGTGGTGGGTTGTTGTTGTTGTTGTTCCCCGGATTCTGATTCTGAACTAACATCTACATCAACGCATTCTGCTGCTGGATCAACTGGGTGAGCTCCGGTGGGAAAGCAAATCCATTGTCACGTCTCGGAGGCATCTGAGGGTTTTAGAAAAGAGGAGGATATAGAAAAGAATGAGGTCTAGAGAGAAAACACTACCCATATGCACATGAGACAAATTAAATCACTTCATTCAATCAAACAAGGGCATACAACGGTCTAACTATCGTTATAATAGGAGCTCTGACTATACTAGGTACATGGGAGAATTCTACTACTGTTATGGTGATCGACTGGAAAAACTGCTCCGATGAAGACTCCATGATATCCGCTCCAGCTTCATCAACATAGTCATCATCGCTGTCGTCCGTGTCCGAGTCGGTGTCGTCGATGATGATATTGTTCTCCGGGCAAGTGGAATCGTCATCATCTCCTCCTGGCGCGGGGTCTCCCATGAAAACTCCTAGCTTCCCGGTCAGGTCGTCATTCTTCTCCACTAATACTTCAATTTCCTCCATATAATCTTCGCGTGTAGCCTTGAGTTGTTCCTCCAGTTCCATGATCTTGGTCAAGGCCTTCTTCAGATCTATCATGCCTGCGCACATCTGGTTCTCCTGGCGTCGAATGTGCTAGTTTAACTCCTGGATGAAAGCTGCAATTGATCTATCCTTCCTGGTACTGATCATCTCCCATTGTTCATCTCGGCGCCCGCAAATCTGGTAAATAGTATCCTTGAGATCCTGGTGGTAAACTTCTCCAATGCGTCCCGTTGTGATGTGGGCTGCCATGCTCTTTCCTAGACTCCAGGTTGGTGCATCAAAGGAAAACTCTATGGGCTCAGTGACTGGCGCAAATGTCCTTCCTGGAATTTGAAATTGAATCATCCAGAGCTCCTCTTCAGGTAAAGTGGCGTTGTAGGTCCCTGTGAAGCTTGGTACTCCGATGTTCAGGTATCTAGTAACTTCCTTCAAGTGGCATCCAAATTGTGTATCTTCATCCGGTTGCGTGAACTTGTTCCTTCCATCCGCCATCCTAAAAGAGTAGAAAAGATGAGGAGTCATAAATGAGAAGAGTGAGTACTGATCTAGGTCTTTTAGCTTAGTGGTCATGTCCTATAGTCAGCGTGTGCTCTGATACCATCTTGTAGCGACCAGACCTCAGACGTTCAAGTCTTTGTGCATCAGTGTCATCCCTGGATCAGTAATGCTGACACGCATAATACTCGAAGGTTTATAACAGAGTAGCAATCACACACTTATTACATCAAATCTCTCAAAAGAGAACTTATTACAATAAATATGGCTTAAGGCCATCTAGTAACGATAACAGCGGAAGGCTTGGAAGATAAGTGAATCCATCAACTCCAACGACATCACTGAGTATAGAACCACGACCTAAGGCACCTTACTCGTCGTCTAAAAAACCTGCAACATGAACGTTGCAGCCCAAAAACGGGTCAGCACATGGAGTATGCTGGCAAGGTAAAAAATAGAGAGTGATGAACAGAAATAGGCTATACTACATGCATATATGGCTGGTGGATAGCTCTATGGTTACAGTTTAGCGTAAAGCCAATTTTTCCCTACTGCAAAGGAATAAATTTTTATTTAACTATCATGGTGGTTGTTAAACATTGGGAGTGTAGACACCCTCTCAATCCCAATTAAGCATCATCATTTAAACCCGACAAAATTAATTAAATTAACATGATGAGATTCACATGATAATCCAAGCACTACAAAAAAAATACACTTCCGTGATGATACGTGTTTGTCACAGTAGGTCGCGTTTTTTGTCATGCATGTACATCCATGACAAATTTATGACAGAATCAAGATAGTCATACCTGTGCTGTCGTAGAAGTGTTCCATGACATTACAAAAATTATCATCACGGAAGTGTCCACTTCCATGACGATAAATCGCGCGTCACAGAAGTGCTTTCGTCAAGGGTGACCGACACGTGGCATCCACCGTAACGGAACATCGTTAAGCAATCGGGTCGGATTTTGGATCCGATAACCCGTTAACAGCCACGACCAATACCGATTTTCCACGTGTAAAATTCTCATTGGCCTTTAGCTGGGCCTGCCCATTATGGTCTGCAGAATCTTGTGGGCCTTTAGCTGGACCGGCCCAAAAGTGGCCCACAAAGTTTAAATGGGCCGGCCCAACTGAAGCCCCATAAGATTTAGCGGACCATAATGGGCAGACCCAGCTAAAGGCCCACAAAATTTAGCGGGCCGACCCAGCTAAAGGCCCACAAGATTTTGTGGACCACAATGGGCCGGCCCAGCTAAAGGCCCACAAGATTCTGCAGACCATAATGGGCTGGCCCAGCTAAAGGCCCAACATTCTCTATCAAATCGGCCCGTCAACGGCCTGGTCTAAACTTTTCATCAATGCAGCCCATGGTCACTTTTGGCCCGTTAACAGTCTGCTAAGTAATTGGGCCGAATTACGGCCCGGTGTATTTTCGGCCTATTAAAGGTCCGGCTTCATTTGGGCCTATTTACAGGCCATCAAAACTTTCGTCCCATGAACGACCGTGAAGGATTTGGGTCATATTCGGCCATGTCTGTCATTCGGCCTGTTAGAGGCCCACTAAAGATTTGGGCCACTTTCGGCCTGTTGTCATTTTCGGCCTGTTAATGCCGGACGTAAACCATTGGCCATATGTGGCCCAACATCATATCGGGCCAATTAACGGCCCATATAAAAATGAGGATATTCTATCCCGACCGAAGTTCCGGCCTGTTAAAGGCCCATGTATTAGGTCGGCGCATTTACGGCCCGTCCGAATTTCGGCCTGTCAAATATCCTCATCGTAAATGGGCCACCATTTCGGCCTGCTAAGTCCAGTGGGTTATTTGGCACAACCAGGGCCCAATCTCACTTTCGGTCTATTAAAGGCCCATGTTTTTTATGGGCTCGAGATATTTACACCTGTAAACTGCCTATTTTTACTGAGGGCCGAAATTATGTTTAGGCCTGTTAAAGGCCCACTATGGGCACAGGCCTACCAGAAAAATTTGAAAGCTTATGCTAATTTAAGCCCAGGTATTTTTAGTGGGCTACATGCAAATTTCGGCCCGTAATCTTTTTAGCCCAATTGGAATGGGCCCGACGAATGTTGGCATGTTGGGGTCCTACGTAGCTTTCGGCCGAATACATTACTAAGATAAACCTACACTATACAAAAATAGCGTTGTAATTGCTGCAGCCTGTGGCAGCATCATAAATGTTGTATCACAACAAAATAAATTCCAATCATACAACAAAAGGCCTGTTGGCATAAAGTTTACATTCCTTCCAGATAAAAGTACCATCAGATGTATAGAAGCACAGATCATTAGACCTGAGTGCTAATGTTTCAGGCTGTAGAATCTGATGGAGTAGCACGATCTCCACTTCTTTTCCGCCATTGCTCTTCAACAACGAAGCGAATGTCTGATAGTCTGGTTTCAAAACCATTCACATCTTGACGACATTTCTGAACCACTATTCTTGTTTCCGAAACAACATCCATTAGGGATTGGACTTGTGTCTGGAGCACAGATATATCACTCAGTCTAGCAGGAAGATTTTGTTCAGTAGGCGATTTGGACGAGGTTACCTTGACAACCAACCCAGAATTACGCAGGAAGGTGCTTTTTTGCATTGTTAGTGGACAGATACTGACGCACTGCAACAAGAGGTGACATTGTGCCTGTAGTAGCCTCGTCACCTTTAGGTGGTTGTGGCTGTTCAATCATCTATTCCATAGCTTCCTGAAAGTTTGAACTTGTAGATTAGTGTACCGGATAAGTTACTAATGAGACAAAAACAAACACAAAGTAGGTTAAACGTTTATACATAACTTATTTTGGTGAACTACTGTAATACATTTGCAGGTATTGTAGTGCCAACTACATAATAAAATCACTTTTGGAACATATGTCCATTTAGCATGCCTACTATATTGTCTATTTCCTCACATTCGTTGACATCTAAGGATAAAGAGACATGGTTTAAAGTAGGATGAACATAGTATGACATCATTCATATCATGGGCAAACAGATATAAAGCAAACAGGCTATTTTATCATTGTGTGCGCACGTGAACCTAACAACTAGATTACAGATCAAGACCAAAAGAATATCCTTCATCTCTTTTAAACCATGTAAGGTGAAATGATACGTTAAGACAATTGTGTATGAAAGTGAACAGAGTAACTGACATTGGCTACAAACCAAGTAGTTAAATGAACTCATCACAGTACCAATCAGTTCAAGGCAGGAGGAGTAAGGACTTACAACAGCGGCTTGAACTGGTGTGCTCATGTCCTTCATCTTGCTGGTGTGTTAATCCTTGATGATTTGCACTGCATTCGGTTCAGGTTCTTTTTGGTCCGCACAGGCTTTCCTCTGTATTTGGAACAAGTCAATATAGATATGATAATATGGCACAAAAAGAAGAAGGAAGTAGCAGCTATTTACATAAGCCTCGCAGTGTGCAATATAGCTACGAGATCCTGTTGTCTGTTGGAATTTCACTTTAGAACTGTTGGTTTTGTTCTTTAAATAGTTAGCCTAGAAGAAGATACACTTGTAAGGCACATACATAAATACAAGTTCAATATGTGGTCTGATCAAATACATATAGCCTACCTGATACTTTGGATCAGACCAGTGTTTAACGAGGGCTGTCCAGTCTTCATCTGTAATATATTCCACTTGAGATGTTTGGGCGATTTCATTGTTAGCCTTGCCTTGAAAGTGAGAGTTTCTAAGGTGGTACCGATACTGTCGCAGAGCAGACTGAAAAACATGAGTGCATGCTTGTTTAGTTGCATCATCTTTCGGATCCAACTTGAACCTCGTCTATTGAAAAAAGAATGTGAGTCTTATTAGGAGGAAGCTAGAAAGTATGGGACAGAGCAAGAAAATATTACTAATTGCGATGAATAACATTACTTACGGATAAATGGTCAAGGAAGGTGTTAAACTGGGTATTGTCTTTCTCATTCCTGTACTGGATCCACGTTGGGAGGATACGCGCATGACACCTAACGGCAACGGCTGCCTCTGATAGTAATTTGGCTGACTCTGTAGCATCACGTGGCCTTTTTAAACCTGCCTCAAAATGGATCTCCATCTTCCTCCTTTAGATTTTGTTAATCTGTCAAGCATTAGCCATGTTGTCTGTTTCCGCTTGCGCCGTGGTGCTAGTTCAACAACGAATATGGAAAGTGTTAGTGTACATCAAACTGTGAGAGTACATATAAGGAGCATGCAACTGCAACTTGACTCGGTCAGGTACCGTCTTGGTGTTGATGCTCATGAGGTTCATCTGATCTTGCCAAGTCCTGTTGTGTCAGCAGTGCTTCGGAAGTAGTGTTAGGTGTGAAGGCAGCTTGGTAACTGGCCAATTCCGGAGCAAACGAACGAGTAACTGGTTGAGATGCTGGTATAGTTGAAGCGGATGGTGCAGCTGGTGGAGCAGGTGATACTGCGTTTGTAGATTTAGCCGGTGGACTTGGACCTTCTACTGCACTATAAGTACCAGCAGAATCTCGACAACAGAACCTTTTCCGTTTCACCCGACGAGTAACAGCACTCCCTACTATATTATTTTCCTTGCTCTTTTTTGACTTTACCATGTCAAGCTGTACCCACAACACAAAAGAATAAAATCACTCTTCAGAACTCATTGATGCATGATACAGACAAGCAATACTTTGATGTAAGACAACCGTATGAGGATGGAATATGTAAGAAAAATAGGGTGGCATGACATATTCACAGCTACGATGTGCAAACTAAGCAGAAGGATTTTCAAGAAAATAGAAGTAATGCAAACTAGACACCATATGAAATATGCACCCAATATTACTTTGCCAAGTTAAAAGTATCTTGTCATAACTGGCATTTCAAAAAATTAGAAGCAGTACAACGTAGAAATCAATGCAAGATGCAACCACTATCAAATTGCCATGTTAAAAGCGTCCAATCATGAGTTACTGATGCGGTATACACAACAGTAGTACTTTGATGTAAGAACTTGGTATGATAGATAGATGCAGTGTATTATAGACACAGAAAGCCATGTCATATGCACATGTATAACATATAAACTCAGCAGGTGGAATTTAATCAAAATAGAAGAAATACAGGCTAGACAACATATGCAACATGAAACCAATTATCACACTGTCAACTTAGAGCAAGCACCTGCGATGGTGGAGTGCGGGAGATGAACTCATCATGTAGATTTGGGACTTCGACTTCATTAGCAGTAGTAGTGGCAAATCTAGAGAGTCTCTGTTTGCGTTGGTGCGGAGTACCACCAACATCCCCTAACTTACTCTTTTCCTTCCTATTTTCTGATATTGTCTTATGAAGTCAAAACCACAAGAAGATGAATAAAATTAGCTCTGCATAACTGGTTGATGCATGATACAGCCGAACACTACTTTGATGTAAGGCAAGCGCAAGATAGGAGGATGGAATATATACAAAAAGGGACAACATTTCATATTCACACGTACGATAGGAGGATGGAATATGTATGAGAAAACAGTAAGCGGAAGGCATTTCAACAAAATTAGAAGAAATGAGAGCTAGGCACCATATGAAGATGCAACCAATATCACTCTATCAGGTAAAAAGTGTCTCGTAGTAAGTGCCATTTCAAGAAATTAGAAGCAGTACAAGCTAGAAGAAAATGCAAGATGCAACCTACATCACAGTGCCAAGATAAATGTGTCTTATGGGTAAGTGATCGTTGCAGGTATAAGTTCTAAGCTACGCAGATGCAATTCTACATAATCAGAAGCAATACAAACTAGACATCATACGGAAAACGCAACCACGTATAACAGTTCCAAGTAAGAGCAAGCACGTGTGATGGTGGAGTAGGGGAGATGTGCTCATCATGTACATGTATGTTCTAGAAACAGGAACACGTGACATATTCACAGGCATTATGTGTAAAGTAAGCAGATGCAATTCAAGTTAGAAGCAATCCAAGCTAGACATCATACGCAACATGCAACCACATATAATAGTGTCAAGTTAGAGCAAGTACTTGTGATGGTGGAGTAGGGGAGATGTGCTCATCATCTACACAGCTACGTTGACTGTCCAGCCTTGTGTGTCTTGCGAATCTTGTTGGGAGGATGGCGGAGTAGAATCTGTAGAGAACCTCCGTTTCAGTTGCTCGGAAGGACCACCATCATCCAATGCCTTGCCAATTTTCTTCAGCTTTATTGATTTTGCATTGTGAGGTCATACCGACAAGAAAAAGGAATATCATTCACTCTTTAGAACTCATTCATGCATGATACTGACGAACACTACTCTGATGAAAGGCAAAGTCATGATACGAGGATGGAATATCTACGAACAAATGGACGGCTTGACATATTCACACCTATGATGTGGTAACTAAGCAGAAGGCACTTCAACAAATTAGAAACACTGCAAGACACCATAAGGAAGGTGCAATCAATATCACTCTGCCAAGTTAAAACTGACTTGTCATAGGTGGCGTTCATCAAACTAGAA
>LR880972.1:877181839-877201271 GCA_904067115.1 Aegilops sharonensis
TTTCAGTTGCTCGGAAGGACCACCATCATCCAATGCCTTGCCAATTTCCTTCAGCTTTATTGATTTTGCATTGTGAGGTCATACCGACAAGAAAAAGGAATATCATTCACTCTTTAGAACTCATTCATGCATGATACTGACGAACACTACTCTGATGAAAGGCAAAGTCATGATACGAGGATGGAATATCTACGAACAAATGGACGGCTTGACATATTCACACCTATGATGTGGTAACTAAGCAGAAGGCACTTCAACAAATTAGAAACACTGCAAGACACCATAAGGAAGGTGCAATCAATATCACTCTGCCAAGTTAAAACTGACTTGTCATAGGTGGCGTTCATCAAACTAGAAGCAATACTTGCTAGAAATCATATTCAAGACGCAAACCAATATCACATAGCCAACTTAAATGTGTCCAATCATAAGTGAATGATGCAGGATACACAAGAAGAGTAGTTTCATGTAAGAACATGGTGTGATAGACAGATATAGTATGTACCAAAAATAGGAAAGCGTGTCATATTCACATGTATCATGTGTAAGCTAAGAAGATGCAGTTTACACTAATTAGGAGCAATACGATCTAGACACCATATGCAACATGCAACCAGATATCACACTGCCAAGTTAGAGCAAGCACCTTGGATGGTGGAGTAGGGGAGCGGAGACTTGGACCATGTAATGCACTATTAGTACAAGGAGAATCGGTACAGATGCTCCGTTTACGTTGCTGCAGAGGACCACCATCATCGCCTTCCTTACTCTTTTCCTTCCTCTTTCTTGATTTTGCATTGTCAAGTCAAACCCACAAGAAAAAGGAATAAAATTTGCTCTTCGGAACTTATTAATGCATGATACTGACGAACACTAGTTTCGTGTAAGGCAGCCGCATGATAGGATGATGGAATATGTATGAAAAACAGGACAACGTGACATATTGACATGTATGATGTATAAAGTGTAAACTAAGCACAAGGTGCTTGAACTTGTTAGGATCGATGCAAGCTAGAAACCATATGAAAGATGAAACCAATATCACTATGCCAAATTAAAAGGGTGCCCTAACAAATGTATTTGACCAAATTAGAAGCAATACATGGCAACAGGCTAGAAATAATATGCAATATGCAACGAATAAAGGTGACTCATCGTAAGTGATTGATGCAGGATACAAAAGAGAGGTAGTTTCATGTAAGAATAAGGTTAACACATAGATGTAGTGTGTACCAAAAATAGGAAGGCATGTCATATTCATAGGTATAGTGTGTAAACTAAGCAGATGCAATTTACCCTAATTAGAAGCATTACAAGCTAGACACCGTATGCAACATGCAACCACATATCACACTGCGAAGTTGGAGCAAGCACCTGTGATGGTGGTGTAGGGGAAGTGTTGTCTTCAGGTGCAGAGCAACGTTCAATATCTTCATTTAGGCTTGCTGTTTCTTGAGAATCATGTGGAGAGGATGAAATTGCATTTTTTATAAGAGTATTGCGTCTCATATTAACCCACGCGCGTGACTGTCTCATCATAAGCGATAGACGCAGGATACACAAGAACAGTAGTTTGATGTAAGAACATGGTGTGATAGGAAGATGTAGTATGTACCAAAAACAGGAAGGTGTGTCATATTCACATGTATAATGTGTAAGCTAAGGAGATGCAATTTAACAAATTAGGATCATTGATGAGGGATACACAAGAAAAGTAGTTTGATGTAAGAACATGGTTAATAGAAAGACGTAGTATGTAACAAAAACAGGAAGGCATTTCATATTCACAGGTATAATGTGTTAACTAAGCAGATGCAATTTACCCTAATTAGAAGCATTACAAGGTAGACACCATATGCAACATGCAACCACATATCACACTGCCAAGTAAGAGCAAGCACCTGCGATGGTGGTGAGGGGGAATTGCGGTGATCAACTAGAGAGCTACGTTGACTATCTTCATTTAGCCTTACTATTTCTTGAGAATCATGTGGGAAGGATGACACTGCACTCTTTAAACGAGTAGGCCGTCTCACAGTAATCCACCCGGGTGACTGTCTCATCATAAGTGATTGACAAGGGATACAAAAGAGCATTAGTTTGATGTACGAACATGGTTAATAGACATATGTAGTATGTATCAAAAACAGGAAGGCATGTCATTATCAAAGGTATAATGTGTAAAGTAAGCAGATGCAATTTAACCAAATTGGAAGCAATACAAGCTAGACACCATATGCAACATGCAACCACATTTGACAGCGCGAAGTTAAAGCAAGCACCTGGGATGGTTGTGTGTGGCAATTGAGATCATCAATTGCATAGCTACGTTTACTGTCTCCAATTGCTGACATTGCACCCTTTAGAGCGCCGAAACACTTAGTGCTTATCTTCAAATTACACTGGAGCGACTTCTGTCTTTTCTTTTGTGCATTCATCAACACTCCGCCAGAGTCTGAAATACCCATGCATAAAAAAAAAATAGTGTGAGTATGGGTGAAGTTTGTGCACAATTAGTATAGTGTAAAGGTAGCAGATAGCAGGTCAGTGAGAAATAAATGATGGGAGACATATGATAGCTCTACAACATGCATGGCACACTCAATTACTACGAGATTCTATGAAAATAACAGTCGACTGAAAGCAAATAGGTCAGTCCATTTTTTCTGCACCGTCCGATGTACAAAGAACGGGCAGATCGCCTTCATCTACCTCCAGCCAGTCAGTGTTGACGATCTTCCTCGAAACGCCAGCGACCACCGGTCCAGTATTCCTCCCCTGCCTGCGCCCTCCCCTCGACCTCACTGCACCGCCGTGCTTGGCACCGCCCCCCCGGCCATCCATTCAAGCCCCGCCGACCTCCAGATCGGGCGCAAGCAGCTCCTGCGCCCCACACCCCTATGATAGACACCGATGCGCCGCTTCCCCGGGGAACAGGCGGACTAGGTGCTCCGCGCGCCTAAGCGGGTGCTGCTTCTTTTAATTGCGGTTCGACTGACCCTGAATTGAAATCCAGGCGGGCTACTCTCCTCTAGCAAAGGTGAAATAGTAAAAGGGAGGAAACCTTGTGCATTTAGTATCACGAAGAAGATGCAGTAAGAAGCGCTCAACTAGTTTCTTTCGTGGGATGAATACAGTGTGAGCGGAGACGTAAGATTTGCACGAATAAGGGAAGAGGAGTACCTCTCTCTGCTGGTAGTGTTGTGTCCTCCTTCTGTTTTTCCGACGATCTTGTTGTTCGCAGGAAACCAGAAGTTGTGGAGGACGATGCAGCCTTGGACGAACCCATGGCCAAGTTGTTGAGTGTGGTGCGCTAGCCATCTGTCAGTGGCGGGGAAGCATATCCGAGGCGGCGAACGACGGCATAGCGGGAACAGCTCCGGTGCGGTGGACGGTTGCGACAGTGGAGCCACAGTAGTGAGGCGCAGGACGGCGTGGTCGGACTGGTTCTGGTACGACGCACGTCGGCATCGGCGACATGGATGCAGCTCTGCCTTGTCTTCAGCTGCTAAGTCGTTGAGGACGTTGCGGTTGCGGTTGCGTTGGATGACGACGTCGGGGTATCGGCTCCGACGTGATGGAGGAGGGCGGCGGTGGATTGGCCGCTATGGGGTGGAGGATGGAGGAGGCTGGGGTTTCGCGGCTGGTGGAGAGGGCGTTTTCGCACCCACGGAGTATGAATGGGGAAACGGAGGGAGGCGGGGAACTAAGGGGGAACTATGTTTCGGTTTGAGACGCGCTTGTTTGAAATTTGGGGAAAGTTACAAACTTTGCCCCCATCTAAAATTTCGGACATATTGCGGGTTGGGGGTAGGACAGTCATGTCAGGTGTCCCAAATGTGGGCGGGATAGATTTCGGCCGAGCGCATGGGTGTTTAGGCGCCCACGGTGTATGAATGCTTCTCGGAGGCGGTTGATACTGGCGTCTTCGTGAAGTTACAAGCCTACCCCCGTTTAGACCTTTGGACATCGGGCCGATAGGCTACACGGGCCAGAGTCAGGACAGTAATTTCCTACCACCAAAACATTAGTCTCGCGCGGTTTCGGGTGACCAGAGGCCTATTTGGCGCTTTGTTCAATATTTCGGAGCAGAAGCATTAACGTTTTTGGTTCTCTTGAATTAAACTTTCAGGATTTTTGAAACTTCACAAATCTTTTCTCTTGAAAATCCTAAAGCTACGATTATTTTGGAATGGAGGGGGTACATTTTAATATACATTGTACACGAGTATATATTAAAAAATATGCAACTTACCTCAGTTCATGCATGGTTCCAGGTATAATCTCCTTGGTTGAAAAAAAAAGAGTTTGATATGCGTATGAATATATATAGCATGTTCAAACTCACAACAAAGATTGATGCCCCCTTTTACATCTGATTTACAAATGCCATTATCTCAGGTTCAAATAGATGAATGCACTTCCTATGAAATCGAATCTTCGAAACCCCCTTTATGTTGAATTCGACATGTATTTTATTTCGTAGCTAGCAATTTGGAATGTATCCATGCAAGTGACAAATGTATAAAGTGCTTCACACTAACAACATGGAGTGCACTAATTAATGTTTATTTATGAATTGCAAAAGCATCCATTGCCTGTATTTCAAACCGCTCTCACTCTATGGATCGATAATATGAAATAAACACATGCACATGCTAGAATTCAATAGAGTATGGGTGTCTGATAGACCGATTTTCGTCCATACGAAATTTTGCAAAATTCATGATCTCATCCAAAAATAATAATGCCATTTATATTTTAATTTAATGCGTAGGACCGCCTTTTACACGTAGATGCACTATGCCTCACCCCGTTCTCACAAACGCGTTATATATCTCTCTATCTAACGCATAAGTGCACACACTTTATATGCATCGGCATTTCTCTTGCACACATGCTCACAATCTCTCTCAGGGTGTCGGGGTGTCTCACGCACATGCTCGCTCTCTCTCTCTCTTTCTGACTACTATGTACCACTCTTTTCACTAATCTCAGTTGGAAAATACTATTTCTCTCACATGCATATATACACATTGACGGTCTCTACTAGCCCTCTATACACACATATATGTGCCTACGTGTCTCCCGCGCGCACATTATCTTTAGGCCTCTCTCGCACACATTGCCCCCCCCCCTACACACCTCTCTAATAGTAGTTGGCAGATATGATTTCATCATATCATTCGGTAGGATATCCCTGGCTGTTAGGCTGGATGGTAATACGAGGCAAAGTTTTACCCTAGTTCGGATCGGACCCTTGTAGTTGAAGAAAGAGCCTACTCCTGGTACTGTATATTAGTGATAGGGGTGTGTACAAAGTACACGTGAATACCAGGCATTGTGCGTGTGTGTATACTATCGACGAACTAGCCCCCAAGCTTGTATAACATACTAAGGGCCTAGGGTTACAAATCATATATAGTCGGCTTATCACCAGTGGGGATAGAGTCCTCCGCGACTCTGGTAGCTTCGTGTTGTATGCCGAGTCCTCCACATGGGTCTCCATATAACACGTCTCGGTCCAACCTATATGTGGAGCAGGATGGAACCGACCCATGAGTCTTCATGTTGACCCACCACAACTAGAAATGATGTGCCCACAACACTACACACGCAATCGGCCACTAAGAAAATAAGCATATACAATAGTACAACGATATCTAGCTCACGATACGTCTCCATATTTTGTTGATGACACTGACGGACTTTGCATTTGATGCGTGCTCCGTATTTTGTTGACGACACTTACGGTCATTGAATTTGAAGCGAAGCACGATATGGTCACTGGACTTCAGAATAAGCTCATCACGGACACCACATACATTTTGTCGTGCTAACCAACATGTGGTTGGATGGTTAGAGGACAGTGGTTTCTCGAGCTCACCAAGGTTAAAGTCCCGGTGCTCGCATTTATATTGTGTTAATTTCAGTATTTTCTGGCGATGTACGTCCAGTGGGAGGAGACGTTCCACTCGACTTCGAGGCACCTATGGTGACTTCATAAAATCTCAAGATCATGTAGATGAAAAAGTCAGTCGACTGACGTGTAGCCTCACCCCGCACATACACATGCACGCACGCAAGACATGCACGCATGTAGGCGTGCAACACTGACACGTACACATAACGTACACACGCACGCATGCTGGCATGCAACACTGACACGTACACATGCACTCACGAACACACGCACGTACACACCCAAGCATGCAACACTAAAATGCACCCTTGCGCGCACGCACCACTCGCACGCCTGCATGCACACAGCACACGACGCAAGACACACGCTCAACCTATACGTCCATGCACCCTTTGTTAAGGACATGTATTGTTACGGGTATTAATCAATCTTATCTGTGATAAGCAGAACATTGATGTTTGCATCGGTCTTTATGAATCACAACGTATCAAACGGGCTATCAACATAGTAGGCTTAACGACATGAAAAAGATGACGTCACACTCAATGAACAATCATCGGTTTATGAAATGCCCGCTTCCGACCACCCTGGCCCACCAAAGGTTCCTCTGCTATGCGCTGCCTGCATTGGGTCACTGACATGCAGGCCATGCACCCAAAGAGCCCACACGTCAGTGGACGAACGGCGCGGTGTCCTAGGTGAGAGTCGAGCGCGCCACTCGCGGCACGCCCGGCTGAACACGCCTCCGTGCCGCATTCAAACGCCTCCATGAAACCCGCCCGTGTGGAAGCCGATAAACCCACTCTGGACACACGTCCGTTCATGACCGGGCCGGCGTTAGGCTAGCCATAGTGGGGGTAACATAACCGGTAACATGCACCTGGGACTAGCAAACATGCTTATGTGGCACATAATTAAATAAGAGAGAGGGGGTTATAATAACATAGGTAGATACCATATCATGTTAAATGATATGCTACTTTGTCTCATGCATGACAATAAATATGGTAATCTATGATACTACTTTATGATAGTGTGCGCTATGAAGGCTAGTATCATATACTAGTATCATATGCATGATACTAACATATGTTACTCCCCACTGTGAGTAGCCTAACATAACTGGTAACATGCACTTGGGACTAGCAAACATGCTTATGTGGCACACAATTAAATAAGAGAGAGAGGGTTATAGTAACATAGGTAGATACCGTATCATGTTAAATGCTATACTACTTTGTGTCATGCACAGCAATAAATATGGTAATCTATGATACTACTTTATGATACTATGCACTAAGGTGGTATCATATACTAGTATCATATGCATGATACTAGTATATGTTACTCCCCACTATGAGTAGCCTTAAACGCAACGCCGGCCGAGCTCCTCCCGTCCGCCATCTATTTAATCTCCTATTTAAACAAGGCCAAACGCCGGCCAAGAATCGCACACCTCCGCCGCTCCCCTATCTCCTCCACCATTTTGTCCACTCTTACAATGGCTTACGAAGAGTAGTTATTCCGCATCCAAGCCGGCTGGGTAGCCCGCTGGATATGAGCTATGCAGCTTGCTGATCCACCTCCCTCCCCTCGCCCGACAGAGCCAGTTGCCGCCCCAAGCGCCGCGCGGTTCAGCAACTCGCCGCTCCAGGCCAGCTCGACGAGGAGCGGCGCACGGGTGTCGTTGCTGCCGTCCACGCCGCCGCCTCGTACTGCGTCTCCCGTTTCTGTGGCCGAGACTCCCATGCCGGTGGCCGCGCCATGCAAGCAACGACAGAAGCCGGGTGCGCGGAGAGCGACGAGTCGGTGGCCAGCGCCTCCGCGTCCGCTGCCATCATCAAGGAGAAGTAGAACACGGGAGGCCGCCGCCGCTTGGGTCCCATGAAGGCCACCGCGGAGGCGACGTCAGCGTACACAGCAGGTGTCTTGCCGGATCCTTTTGTTGCGAGGACCTTCGTCGACCCCGCATGGGCTCCACGGAAGAAGTCAATGTTAGGATGAACTCGAGCCGGTGCCGGCCATGGCGAAGTAGTGACCGGTGATGAACTCGAACCGGTGCCGGCCACCATCATCTTTGTCACCAGCCAATGATATCAGTTGGGCAGTGGGGAAGCGATTCGTCCTTTGCGCTAAAGCATATACCTCCTGGGCTCCCGGCAGTCCGGTGATCGTGCTGCCGGACATGAGGAACACAAATCGATCGGCGGGCGACCATTTAGGCCAGGTATTATATACTTGTGTTGTCCAGAACTAGCACCGCGTAGTTCATTTGAATGTAATGAAATCTGTCATGTTTGTGTGAAAATCCGGTATTTTATATGATTTCCCTCGTTGTTTATATGAAATATCATTTTGTCTACGTGTTTGCGTGAATTTCGTCCGGTTGGTTGAGTTGCTGTCATAATGTGTGCGACTACGGTTGGATGGCGTAATTTGCGGGTCGCCGGTCAGTCTGCGGGCGGCTCGGGCGGCGTTGTGGGACAAAAAAAACATAGCTCGTGCGAGCTCGTCTCCAACGTGCGCGCTGGAGGATGCATGACACCCGAGCCATTCCTCGTTCATCGATGGCAAAGGCATCGGTGGACAAAAGGGTCGCCAATATTTTGGCTACCCCGGGCAAGATCCAAACAGCCCCTCCCAACAGATTCAAATCCCTTGTTCGCCGTGGAATTTTGCCATGTGTTGTTTTCATGGACTAGCAAGATGCCCGTGCATTGCACGGAACATCAAGATGCATTTTTTTACAAACTCCCGCATGCATGAAAGGGATAATTAATGTCCTCCTTTGCTAGTACCATGAGGCAAACACCATTTATATTTCATCGATTAGTGTTAGTGGCCTTGTATATCTGCAAATTGTAATTTTGATAGTGGCCCCTTGTATATAAAAATGGAGGGAGAAATATGAGAGATAAGGTGAGGAGGAGTGGGGCGTGGTGCCATGGTGGTGACTGGTGGTCGGACTATGTCTAGGTTTGTATCTCTCTCACACACACCCACGTAGGTGGGGGACGCGCACGAAGAGAAGAGGTGCGCACGGCGCACATACTCCTGTCTCTTTCCCAACCACACCCGCGCGGTTACACGGTGGAGCTCATTTCTGTACGAAAAAGGCAGCCCACGTGGTAATTTGGCACGTGTACTCGTTGTCCACTTGGTGGAGGGAGGATCGTCTACCACGGGTGAACAAACAAATTGCGACTTGACGCGTTATGGTAAACTAAAAAAAGAGGCAAACCATGTGGGGCCTACCTTAGAGGCAAGGCTCTATACACTAGAATACTTTTGATGTGTCCCGTCAACTCGCAGAACGAGGAGAAACTTGCTTAGTACACCGTCTCCCGCGCCCACGGGCGCGGTGGCTCGCGGGATGAGGTGAAGCTTACTACTACTGTACGCCTTTACGCCCGCTCCCTCGCCCAAGCGCGCGGTGGCTCGCATCAAGAGGAGAAAATTTTACTACTCCCTCTGTTTACTCCTCGTCCCTACTACGTACTTTGGTAAGTACTCCCTCTATTTACTTATAAAAGGCCACTATAAAAAAATACATTTTGCATCTATACAAGGCCACAAATAGTAATCGAGACAAAAGTTACTACTCCCTCCTTTCCAGTTTATGGCTCAATTTCAAAATCCCTCCAACCAAGGTAGACGGTGAGTGGTCGAATTAATTTCGTAGTTTGCATAAGTAATTAGTACGCTAGTTTTTTTCAAGAAGTTATGTTTACCGAGGCATTAATTAGAACGAATGCATGAATGACAACTAAATTTCCATGAACTTGTACATGCATTGGTTAGTTTCCTCTTGACACTGCTTGCGTCGGGTGATCTAACGCACCTCGAAATCCAACATGTAATGGTACTACTACTAGGTATAGTAGAATTGAGACTTATCAAACAGAAAAACGAATGTTTTTTAGATGAGCCCTATAAACCCTAGTGGGTACGTACTCCATAAAAACAGATTTTTCCAAAACTAAGTCGCTCCCTTTCATGAATTCTGTAGTATACTCCTCCGTCGATGCTCCCTTTGATGAATTATGTACTTCCTGTCGCCGACATGTGGGACATATAGCAACCGGGTCAACGTGTCAAGCACCAAATAAAAGTGCAGAACAGCAGGGGGGACGCACCCTACTCGTACCGGCCCAGTAGTAGTAATGAGCAATGAGACGTCAAATCACAATGCTGCATCTTCCCAGACGGACGAAGCAACCATTATTTCACACTTCGGTTCACCATCATCTCAAACCACGTACTAGTATTGCTTCTGCCTCAAGAGGGACACGCGCATCGCCTTGGTACATCATGACACGAGGAACCGCATGACACGCCATGCTCCCCCGCCGATCGCTCGGTAAAATCACCTCATTTTTACTATACTTCCTCCGTATCAGTTTACTACATGGCATGCACGTCGTTCTAGGTTGAGAATTTAACTGGCTATATATGTGATGAACAGTACTCTAGCCTTTTAAAAAATGTATACTTTTTTAAGTAGTACTATTGATTGATTGCGCCATGGAGCAAAATTGAAATTAAAAAAAGGTGGTACATATAGAGAGCGCTCGTCGCCAAATTATGCATATAGTACTATTAAAAAAGCTAGTACGTGCTTAATTGGGGTGCTAAATTATTAAAGAAATACTAGTAGTATGTACATACTGAAGAGTTAAAGTAACGAGAAGAAACATAACATAGTTCTGTTGGGGACTCAGCACAACACACCCCTCAAATTAAACTAAGCACACCTGAAATTAAACTATGCAACTGTTGGTAGACACTGCATTAGAAGTTTAGAACCACCAAGAGCAACGACACTGCCACCTTACTCGGAGTCCTCGTCCACATCCTCGAGTTCGTCCTTGTCCCTCTTCCTCTTGGCCGATACTTCTTTGCTTGAACCGCACACTTGGCTGTTGCTCTTCATCCAACCCTTGTAGATATTGAAACAAAGGTAGCCATCCATTGCAGCGTAGTGGATGTGGTCTATATCTAGTACATTCCGCTGCCATGCATGATGATGAAACGTGTAATGAGGTTTCTCCAGTTTACAGTACGAAGGATGAACCATGGATCCTGCCAGGGTCAGCATTGAAGGCTGACGAGAGGGCACCAGCCGATTCTTCTGGAGGTCGAAGGGGTTGCCTACAACGAGGCCTATCCGACCCAGGACTTCTTCGTCGTTCTTGAAGTCTACAGTAACGAATTTCACTTTGAGGAAGTTCTTAAAATCCTGGCACTCAACGTCGGCATGGCATATGTGGTAGACCAAGCAAACGTTATGTACGCAAACCTGGATCACGGCGGGCTTCTTCCTCTCTTCGTCCTTTAGATCCTACTCTCGTCCCACGACTGTGGTGTACTCAACATCTAGCCCAATGACACATTCATCATGTGAGTTTTCGAACATGAGTCTGAAGCGAGAAAGGCATCCTTTCACCGTCGCGGAAGTACGGGTGTAGATGACGTCGAACTCATCGCCGGTGATGGTTCTAACCTTGTACTCACCGCCGATCGGGGAGATTTGGGACGCCATGTATTTGGGAGGAGGGTTAGGATTAGTGGAACTGCCGTAATGTGAATGGACGGGACGACTAGGAGCGAACCGCCGTAGTATTAAAGGACGTGCGGGGATGAGTAGGAGCGAACTGCCAGCGTGCGAACGGCAGGGTAGTGGCTTTCCATTCTCCCATGATACGAGCTTCCGAGAGTCCTTGGATCTGAGATCGAACGGTTGCATGGCGTGATTCTTGACCTATGGATGAATATCCTATCCTGGAGGGTTATTCTGCAAATTTTCAGCAACTTAGCATGCGACCATTTGATCTCAGATCCAAGGGCTGCCAGCAGCCCGTATCATGCTCGCGCCTACCACAACCATCGCGTCGCTCGCGCGGTCGCGCCCTTGGAGATTTAACATGGTGCGTTAGGCTATCTCATGTTGGCATGTCATACATAGTCATCACTTAGACACTCGTACTACAACAAGGTTGGCTATAAGGTTAGCTATAAGTGTATTTTTTTACTCCTCTGTATATCTTTCTTCGTACTCCCTCCGTCCCATAATATAAGAACGTTTTTGACACTAGTGTAGTGTCAAAAACGTTCTTATATAATGGGACACATGGAGTACTAGTATTTATTGCATTTGCCAAGGAGTGACCTCTTCCAATGAAATGGTGTTGCTAAGTTTGCTTCATTTAATTAGCTATAGACTCAAAATTGTCTTTTCACCTAGGTACACGTGCTTAGCACTGTTTCTTCCTTGGGTCACCAAACTAGTCTCTCTCTTCTTGATTAACTTGCCAAATCGGACTTTATGCCTATGTGGCAAGCTTAAGCACCTGTAGGAGCAAGTACAATAGTGCACTTTACATGGCATTTTTGCATATGTGGAGGAAAGAGAGGCAAGGAAAAAGTGGAGAAGTGGGCTCTCATGCAAGAGCCAGCCTCTACTACTACATGGTAGAGCATTGGGAGAGGCACCTGTATGGAGGTGGTCAGGAATCGGGAGACTCACGCCGGTCGTAGCGCCGCAGTTAAAATGATAATGGCAAGTCAAATCACGGAGCCCCACCTATCCAGCAGTAACCCGCTGTCAAATCACACAGCCCTATGTTTGCAGTAGCCTACTCCCTCGTCTTCTCGCATATCTGTCGAACCGCCTAGGCGGAACTGCCCCGCCTACCGTGCAGGAAAATCCCTGCCCTCGACTTTTAAATACAACTACTCCCTCCTTCTAGGTGAGTAAGTCATCTTACGAAAACCAAATAATCCCAAAATACTAAGGCGCGGTGCATTAACTTCTACCTCGTTTCTTGTTTCTTCACATATCAACCAATAAGAATCCAATGATATACTTTTTGTGACATAGTAACTCATATTTAGTTAGTCAAATGGATGACCTAGAACTATGTGCAGGCCCAATAAACCAAGACGCCCACAAATAAAAAACCGAGACGGAGAGGGTAGTTCAGCATGTATCTTTTTAGATCAATATAGTCGGGATTCACCAAGGAGCAAAACCAAGTGGTAGGCTGCTCCTGTCGTGTTGGCGTAGCAACTCAAGCAGGTTCAGTCCGCACACGAAATGGCGACACACTTAACAGGACCCCTTTGGCAGACATGTGGCTCATCCACCATCTTGTTCCACGTGCAATGAACCAAATCACAGTTCGGAGCAACGGTTGGAAATGGAGGCACCCCGGTCGTAGCGTTGCAGTAGTAGAAAATGAGCGATGAGGGGTCAAATCACAAAGCCCCACCTTTCCCGTATTAAGCTGGACGGACGAAGCAACCATCATTTCACTCTAGCGCGCAAGAGCATAAAGAAAAGAGAAAACAATGATGCGTGCGGCAGCTACCTAGGGCACCCTAGGGTAGGGGTCTCCACTACAGATCGTTTTCTTTGAAAGCGCCTCCACTACAAATCGGCTCCTCCTCATCCTCTTGAAGAAAACCGATGATTAGTGCGGCGGTAGGGTTTGTAGGAGTACTACGGCGTGCGGGGCCACGTCGTAGTAAACGGGTTCGAGTCGACGCCTTTAATATGTGTGGGCTGCTTGGTTTTACAGGAACGAGGCAACATTTTGGGTTCGGGGAACAGTGGAGACATAGCACGTACAAAAAATTGTGGACGTAGGTTCGACCGAAAGGCAATGATGCATGGGCCCTGCATTTTGATATACCCGGGGCCACGTGAAATTTTCTACTCTACTCAAAACTAGTAAGGTACACATGTATTGAACGCATGAGATTTCGAAACCAAATTATGAATAAATACACACTATAGCATGTAAAGCTTTGAGTCATATATGCATGATGTAGATGTTCGTTTAGTTCTTATAGTTCATCTCATTCAAAATCAATTAGTTTTATAAAAAATGTTAAGATTCATGGGGTTGTGCATTGTAAATCATAAAGTAAAAAACAAATAATGGCAATTCATTTAGAAAAAAATAATCAATTATGATACAAAAGATTCTAGAACAAAGGAGAAGTGCTTGTGTTTTGAGGTTTGTGCATTATGCTTAAGTTCAACCATGCAGTCTTCTAAATTGTAAATGTGGCAGATCTGGTGGAATGTTGATGATATCCAACGGCCAGTAGTGCTCGGATTTTCCCATCTCTGCACTATCGGGTTAGCTTCATCCAGGGACCATCTTTTCAAAGTTATTGGCACACTATATAGTTCTTGTGCCATAGTTGCATGTTTTGGAAAAAAAAGCTACTAGCGGGTTGTACTATCTATTCAGGAATAGAAGATGTATACATGGAAGTTGTAGGGAAAGAGATGACATGGAGGATCTCAATTCCTATGAGTAGGGATTGGAAAAGAGATGTCATTTGGTTCACATCATAGGAACTTTTCTATTGAATCTAGAGATGACATGTATCTCAAGTCCTATGACGAGGGATTAGTAAAGAGATGTTATTTGGTTCATATCATAGGAACTTTTCTATTGAATATACACTAATGTTTATTTTCCTTTGAAATTAAGGGAGTATAGGAATCCATTCATATGAACCAAGTGGCTCTGAAGCTATAGAAATGATATCATGTTTATTTCCTTTGAAATGTAGAGTATACGAATCTATTCCTATGAACCAATTGGCTCTAAAGGAAAAAAAATCCTATAAAAATCATATCATGTAGAGTTCCTATGATATTCCTCGACACTAAAGGATGGTTGAAATTGCTGCGGGTGATACGATGGTCTTTCTTTGTAGACTCCTCGCCCATCTTTATAGTTACCTCTCGAAGATGAATGAAATGATATATACAGGGTATTCTACATGTGCAATTTGGTATGCGAAAACTCGGTAAAAGTTTGCGAGGTTCTAATTTTCAATAAAGCTATATGCACTGCATTTCGGAACGGAGGGAGCATACGGCAGTTGCTAACACTCACATGGAAGATTTGTGTAGGAGGAGTGGCTGTTTTGTTAAATGACATGGCAAAACTGACACTGTCGGATGCCAATCTAACGGTTCTTACAGCGTTCTTCGGGAAAAGGCTTGTGGCGATCATTTGTTGGATAATGATTTACGGACACATGCATTGCATTGATACGTGCCCCCTCTCTCTCACGCACACGCACCCAACTCTCCCGATTCCTCTGCAGACTCGCACGTGGCACCCATCGTCTATCTGCAGGTAGACGTCACGCACATATGTGCTCTTCACGCCCTACCCTCAGAACTTCTAAAAAACAAAAGACGGCGTGCACATTTTATTTTAGCTCACACGTCACACACTTATATTATTTCTCTTGCGGCGAACGTTCTTTGGGAATAGTATATATTGTACTCTCACGAAGAGAAGCGGTGCACGCACGCACTAGTTCTCTCACACCCACTCGTGGGTACACGTAGGAGCGCATTTTTTGAAGCCGGTACAACAAAATCACTCCACTATATATAAAAGCAGGAGCCTTAGCGCGTGCTTTACTTGGGTTCCTCTCGTTCACTCTCTCATGCTCTCCAGATCTAAGCAAGACATAGGTGGCCACACTCTCTCTCTCAGCTCACGGCTGGTCACAAATCCGGCCGGACAACCTCGACCGGGGCAGGGGGTGTAGGTGCATCGTTCACATTGTTGTCGGCTGCGAGGCAGGAGACCAACAGCTGCCCGCGCGTCCTGATCGGCGGCTGTGCCGTTCTATCCGAGAGAGCGCTGACTCAGGAGGGCCTTCGACCCCTTCTTCCTCCCTGCGGTATTGTGGCCAAGATGTGGCCTCCCGACGCCGTCTTTGCCACATGCCGATGACCATCAGGTATATATTTCTTCGAAACCTGCCTTGCTCTACTGCCCCAGCTCTTCCCCCTTCGTCTGGATCCTTTTCTACTTCCGTCCGCTGTTCCAAAGCCACCTAGACTTCTACTATTATTAGAAGTAAAGCTAGTTCATACAGTCCACTCAAAGCGTTGGTTCAAACAGGGAAGAAAGTGGGAAGGCTGTAGCATGAATCTAGGACTTGGTTCTAAGAGGAAACGGGGGAAAGTAGTAATATATGTCACTGATTAAATAACCATATTTCGTATTTGCGCAAACAGGGATGTCTGTCTCCATATCGTTTCGGGATGTCTGTCTCCGTATCGTTCCTATCCGCTCAATCAAAAGCACACAACTCAGTTTTAGTACAATTGCGCAAAATGAGATGGCTATCCCTCATTGTCGTCGTCTAACCTCCTGTCTTCAAGGTATCCCTACATTGGTAGTAACTAAGGTAGAATGACCAACGCAATCTAAACGAAGCTGATTCGTACGTTTTACTTCCTGATTGAAGTGCAGGGACGAGCGAAAACAACTGCATCCTAGTCCGGAATGCACTTTCTACCAGTTCATCCATGGATCGAGGACTAGCTGGCACGGCTGCACAGTGGTTTTTTGGACAGGTGCGCGGACAAGAGGCATTGTGGTCTGCTTATTTCTGCAAATAGCGGTGCTTAAATTTAGTGGAATGCACAAGAATTTCACCTGGTCAGTACACTCCATGGTTTAGTTCAGCATTCCAGCTGAGACCACAATTGTAATTGGTTATTCTGGAATGAGAGAACCTAACCCTGGATGGTGGCAACAAGAAAAAACCAGAGTGAACTCCAGGAAATTTAAGCCTGCCAGGAGGCCCTTTGCTCAGAGAAGCCTTGCTTGTTTTTTCCTGATTTGTAGACCTTCTCACAACTTTGTCTTTTGCTGTGAACTATTATGTGTTTGTTACCTTCTATGAATCATTGAGATGTATAAAACTGCTTAACTTATGCATTTCAAGATTTTTACGAAGACGAGTTTAATGTGAGTGTTCCACATGAGCGCTGGACTAGCGTTGAACGTTTGGAATTTATTACATTGTGGCCTCAATTAACTGCATGGACCAATGTAACAAGATACATAGTTGCTTATATGATTCACAGTCACACAGAAGTAGCAGCAGTTCCCATAGACGGATTCAAACAGAGTACTAGCCCCAAAGGAGTCGATAACAGGCACGGTTCGGATAATTAGACACAATCCAAACTACTATTAAACACTAGCTGGGGCAACTATTTCATGCCTCGATCTAATTTGGGCTGGAAACAAGACGGACCTTGCCATGAACATCATCGAGGACGTCTCGCAATAGCTCAATCATGTGAACCTTCATGAAGACAACCTTGTGGCCTTGCCACTGATAAACTTGTTTGTGGAGGCATGCCACGTCATCTTCCTGCGTAAGCTTGACAAGAACAGTATGCCTCACAAACGAAGGAGTAGCTTTGAACTTCTTGTGCTTCAGTACACCCTGGATAACACGTCTAACAACAGTGAGGCTGGAAAACACCTCTTCATTGGTATAACCGCAAATGGCTTCCAGGATCCAACAGCCTAAGAACTCTGTTTTCCCAGTGCGAATATTCAGGTCGTCCGCCTCATAGCGAGTGACATGCAAAACCACACAATCCTTGTCTGCATTAGGGCTCTAATTGAAACAGAAAAAAATTCTGAATTACTTTTCAATATAAGAAACACAAGTTATTTAAACCACTATGTATAGCATGGCATCGAAGCTAATAAAATTTTGCATTATTCATCACCACATACTTAGATGAAAAACCACAATCGAGATCGGCAAAGAAGAAAATCACCTTGGGCAGCTCAGCAGGGGGGGGGACACATCCTCGAAGGGAGAAAACTGCTCCTGCAGTGCCACGGGGGCTGTAACCTCAAACGGGGCGTTGACCATCTCAGTAGTGGCCGTGAGCGTATCTGGGGTTGCCTCGGTGGTTGCCTCCATCTTCTTGGAGCTCTCTGTCTCGTGGGGATCAGCCTCCCGCGTCTGCTCCCATATCGGCAGATCTTTGCCTGGTTCTCCTTGGTCCATCATGAAACTGACGAATACTAGGAGACCACTGAAAGGAAAACACAATCGCAATGACAATGAAACAAAAAAGAGAGTGAGGATCGATTACTGCTTTGCAAAAGTTATTTTTTTTCTCTGAACGAAAATATACCAACATGACGGATCCGCTTACCTTCCCTTCGTTGGGAGAGAAGAACAGTGGTAGATGCGAGTGTTGCCTTTCTTGAAGACGTTGAGGGAGAAGGGGATTCAGCGAAGAGTGAAATGATAGTTGCTTCGTCCCTCAAACTTAGACTGCGGGGAGGTGGGGTTTTGTGTTACGACGGCTTGTTACTGCCGCGCCACGACCGGGGTGACTCTCCGCCTGCATACTGCCTTCTAATTTGGTGGATAGAATTTGGGCCCGTGCGCTGCATGGCCCGCATGTCGGTGAACAAAAGTATAACGACATTCAGTAGAGGGAGCATTTCAATGACCTAGGAGGAGCCAGAAGCGGTAGAGTGTCTCCACTGTACTAGTAGTAATTGTTTTTCTGGGTAGCTGTGGAGTGTCTCCACTGTACTAGTAGTAATTTTTTCTCTAGGCGCTACCCACAACCAGCACACCGCCCCCCTCCCCCCAAAAAAATCCTGGGTGCTCTTCTTCCTCCTCGCTCCCACCCACCTCACGTCAGCTCGCTCCACTCGTATCCCCAAATTCCTCACCTCACTCCTACAGAAAACCCCAGCTCCCCTTCTTCCTCACTCCTACAGAAAACTCCCAGCTCCCCTTCTTCTTCGCTCGCACTACAACTAGGCTCGTCATTCGTTACTCTACTCAAATCCATGAGTGCGACGCGACGCCCTCGAGGAAAATGGAGTCGGCTGACCCCTGCGCCAAGAAGATGAGGCTCCCGCCAGCGGCGACGCCTGATGTAGATCCCGCACCCGGCAGCGCGGGGAGAAGCGGCGACCCCGCCCCCACCGAATCCCAGGAACCCGTAGAATCTCGGGTGGACCGCATCAGCGATCTCCCAGACGCCATCCTTGGGGATATCATCTCGCTTCTCCCCACCAAGGATTGCTGCAGCACCCAAGTCCTCTCAATTCGGTGGCGCCCTCTATAGCGCGCCGTGCCCCTTAATCTCGACTGTCGTCAGCTATCTCTCTTCAATGATTTTGAAATCCCCAGAGCCATCATCTCCAGAGCTCCGTTCAAAGCCTCTGCATCCCGTCATGCTACCTGAGCAAGCATGCCATGCCCTGCACGGTGGACGCCTGGCTGAAATCCCCTGAATTCACAGAACTACAGCTGCTTGAGTTCTACTATTCCCCTGGAAATCACATACCACATACCGAACGCCATGAAATTGCGCCCTCAGCACCGATGTCCATCTCGCGGTTTTCCTCCTCTCTCCACACCGCCACCTTTGCGCTGTGCTACCTACCAGACAATCTGGTACTAAACCTTCGACTCCCATTTCTCAAGAAACTTTCACTTGTGCGGGTTCGTATATCGGAGGCCTCATTGCACAGCACCACTCCATTTGCCCTGCGCTGGAGTGCTTGGTGCTTGTTTTCACAGTTAGAATCGGTTATCTCCAAATAAAGTCGCCTAACCTTGTAAGAATTGGAATTTCTTTTGACGGAAGGCAGGTCATCATCCAAGATGCCCCTTCACTTC
>LR880972.1:877211476-877227330 GCA_904067115.1 Aegilops sharonensis
TCTAGCATGAATAATCTCATGATCCCTTTGAGCCTGGGTGGCGGTCCATAAAGAAAAACAGGCAATCGCTGGAATACCCAGGTGCCTCAATCCACCCAGATGTGTATTAAAGTTGCCACCTTAAATAAACCATTAATAACAATCTCACATTAGTCATGGATACACTCACCCAATCCACGTCTACTAGCATAGCATGGCATGAGCAAACGTAGAAGTAACTCCCAAGGGTTTGATAATAAAACAGGTAATAGGTACTACCTCATCTACTTCCCAAAACCCAAATATTAATCAAATCCTAATCATGCAATTGTTTGAGGATTGATCTAATGCAATAAAACTGGGTAGTAAAGAGGTATGATCAAAGTGTTACTTGCCTTGCTGATGATCCGTGAAACCTAGAGATTCGAAGTAGCAAGCGGCGCACTCCGGGTACTCTATCGCAAACAAACAAGCATACAATAAGTACTCATCTAATGCACAGGTAAAACTCAAATAAGATAACTAACCAGAAAGTTCAACTTAAGAACTCCGGTTTGCAAATAAAGAATCAAATCAAACAAAGCAACGAAAGTCAAACGGCGAAAAAAACATGCTTCGTTTACTAATCTGGATTTAAGTAAAATTTTACATAAGAAAAAACTTGTTTGAGTTCGTTAAAAGGAGAGAGGGTTTCGAGATGAAACTCTAGGCGCTTGAATCGCCTCATTCCGATAAACGAGCGGAAAGTTATACTGAAACGAAAATCGGATCAGAAATCGCGATCGAAAATAATCGCGGAAAATCCGAGAAAAAGAAAAACAGACGAACAGGCTAACGAACGAACATTCGCTGTCTGCGGCTAAACGATGAAAACCTTTCATTAAAACGAACGTACGGACAAACGTCCACCAAATAACTAAACCGAAAAATAAACCGATCTAAAAATAAAATAAAAACGATCGCGGTATTTTTAAAAAACCGGGTGATTTTCTGAGGAAAACCGCCGGCGGCGGCAGCGGACTCCAGCGGCTACCTCGACGAGGGCGGAGGCGGATGGCCGCTCTGGCGGCGAGGGGATCCGGCGGCGGGGCGGCGGAACGAGGCGGCAGTGACTCCGGCGCGGGGCTCCGGCGACGGGGCGGCGGCGCGGCTGGCGGCGGCGGCGGCGAATCGGGGGCGGGGCTAGGGTTTCGGGTGGGCTCAGGGTGGCCTCCCGGCGCTTATAAAGGCTGGCCGGGCCAAGTGTCCTAGTCTGACACGACCCAGTTAGGTCGGTTTGCGTTTAAAAAAAACATTACACGCAGAAAAACAAATAAAAGAAATACTAAATGGACTCCAAAAATCCCGAAATAAATTTTCCCCGACTTCTAAAATCAAGCTGGACTAGATGAACATTTATTTGGGGTCTAAATGCAATTTTGAATGCACATTTTTCCTGAATTCAAATAAAATAGCAATAAACTCCAAAATAAAATCTTACTTGATTTTATTATTAAATCCTCAATATTTCTTTATTTTGGGAAAGTCATTTTATTCCCCCTCTCTTATTTTAATAATAGAAATAATTGAAGATAAAATAATTAAAATCAAATGATCCTATTTTCAAAATTTGAGAAGACTCAAATATGAAAATAACGAAATCCCCAACTCTCTCCGTGTGTCCTTGAGTTGCGTAGAATTTCTGGATCAGGCCAAAAGCAATAAAATATGATATGCAATGATGATCTAGTGTATAACATTCCAAATTGAAAATTTGGGATGTTTCACTTTAATAGACCGAAAGTGAGATTGGGCACTGATTGTGCCAAATAACCCACTGGTCTTAGCAGGCCGAAATGGTGGCCCATTTACGATGCGGATCTTTGACAGGCCGAAATTTGGACGGGTCGTAAATGCACCGACCTAATACACGGGCCTTTAACAGGCCGGAACTTCAGTTGGGCTAGATTATCGTCATTTTTATATGGGCCGTTAATGGGCCCGATATGACGTTGGGCCACATATGGCCCATGATTTTCGTCCGGCGTTAACAGGCCAAAAATAACAACATGCCAAAAGTGGCCCAAATCTATAGTGGGCCTCTAACAGGCCGAATGTAAGACATGGCCGAATATGAGCCAAATCCTTCACGGTCGTTTATGGGCCGAAAGTTTTGATGGCCTGTAAATGGGCCCAAATGAAGCCGGACCTTTAACAGGCCAGAAATACATCGGGCCATAATTCGGCCCAATTACTTAGCAGACTGTTAACGGGCCAGAAGTTACCATGGGCCGCGTTGATGACAAGTTTAGGACAGGCCGTTGACGGGCCGATTTGACAGAGAATGTTGGGCCTTTTGCCGGGCCGGCCCATTATGGTCTGCAGAATCTTGTTGACCTTTAGCTGGGCCAGCCCATTGTGGTCCGGAAAATCTTGTGGGCCTTTAGCTGGGTCGGCCTATTATGGTCTGCAAAATCGTGTGGGCCTTTAGCTGGGCCGGCCCATTATCATCCGCTAAATTTTGTGGGCCTTTAGCTGGGCTAGCCCATTATGGTCCGCTAAATCTTATGGGCCTTCGGTTGGGCCGGCCAATTTAAACTTTGTGGGCTACTTTTGGGCCGATCCATGTGTCAACATATCATAGGCCCATCTCGACCGTTGGATGAGTGACACCTGTGCCAACGCGGAGGCTGACGCGTGGATCCGTCAGCCAATGAGAATTTTACACGTGGAAAATCGGCATTGGTCGCGGCTGTTAGCGGGTTATCGAATCCAAAAAATGGACCCGATAGGTTAACGGGGGTTAACGGCGTCCCGTTCCGGTGGATGCCATGTGTCGGTCACCCTTGACGAAAGCACTTCTATGACGCGCGATTTATCATCATGGAAGTGGACACTTCCGTGATGATAATTTTGGTAATGTCATGGAACACTTCTACGACAGCATAGGTATGACTATCTTGATTCTGTCATAAATTTGTCATGGATGTACATGCATGACAAAAAACGTGACCTACTGTGACAAACACATATCATCACGGAAGTGTATTTTTTTGTAGTGGGGGGAGGTTTCTTATTTTTAGAGGACATTGTCCTGGTGGTTTGCTAACATGCGGTCCCACATGTCAGTGCTTTACCAAGCGGATCCGCTTCCCACATGAGGCAGAACAACGGCAGAAGCAACGCGTGGTTAACTTGAAGAAGATGAGGGAGAAGCGGATTCAGCAGCCAGTGAAATGATGGTTGCTTCGTCCCTCCAACTTCTTTTTTTAGCATTATTACTTCGTCCCTCCAACTTAACTGCGGGAAAGGTGCAGCTTTGTGATTTGATGCCTCATTGCTCATTACTACGCCGGCACCATGACTGGGTGCTTCACCCCGGCTGCTCTGCACTGTATTTCGGTATGGCACGTGGACCCGGTAGCTTGATGCCCCACATGTCGGCGAAAGGGACAAGAAGATTTATGAAAGCGAGCGCTCCACTCTTACGACGGAGGAGTACACGACACGACGGCCCAGTGAACTGTCACTTGTACTATATATAGCACTATAGTTTTGCTGTTTTGCACGATCCATCAATAAAAACCCGATTAAACAGGAAAGGGCGGAATTTTTCCCGTGCGGTATATGATACTGGCCATACATTTCAAATGCAATTTTAATGTATGCAAACTGTATAATTAAGTAACAATAAGATATCTAGTAAAACTAAAAACACATATGATTTATTGTGTTAGAGTGTAGTAGTAGTGTTGTATTGCATAGTTGTTAGATGTAACATGCGAAAACGTGTAGAGATGTAGTTTTGGAGGGCCTATGGAGAGAAAAGCGTAATACATTCACCAAACTTCAGAATAAGCTGATTACGGTCACTATATATGTTTTGCGGTGATTATACGGTCACTTGCTCACGGTTCAGCATCGGATTGCACTCTGTTGACCGGCCAAATAGTCTACGTGGCACCATGTTGACTAGTTAAATTGACCATGTTCCTTGTGGGTCCCACCTGTCAGTTCGCATAGGGAAAAGGTTAGATAAACACAAATTTACGCAGGCGTGACAAGACTCCACCCCGTGCGTGGGAATCACCTGGTTGTGTATGTGTCTGTGAGGGTCTGATGTGTGCGCATGCACGTGTTGGTTGAGCACTTGAGCGTGAGAGTGTGTGTTGGTCGTGATGTGTACTGGTGTGTGCATGCATGCGTGCATGTGTGCGTGGGAGTGTTGCGTGCGTGCGTGGCTGCGTGTGTACGTGTGAGTGTTGTGTGCGTGCGTGGGTGCATGGGTTCGTGTGAGTGTTGCGTGCATGCAGTTCGTGTGCATGCGTGCGTGTGTGTATAATCACCACACCAGCTCCTGTGTGTTAAAACAGATGGCTCAACATACCAATACAATGCCACCTTGTCCGCTATGCCCGCGGTCATGACTTCGAACCACCGTCCAATATATTTTTGTCGTTTGTTTTCATTCTTACTAGCAAGATGCCCGTGTGTTGCACGTAACATCAAGATACATTTGTATGACTAGTTTATCTTGTGAGAGAAAAGGATGAACGAGGGAAGGCCTTATTTGCAAATGTGGAGAGGTGTGTGGGTACATCTTAGGAAAAATTGTCATAGTTTCTTTCCTACCCGTCTGATATAAATCGGACGGCCTATATTGCAGGATGGCAGGCCCACCATCATCACCAACTCTGTTTTTTATAAGAGTGTATTTTATCCCTACTCTTATAAAAAGCATTGTCGGTGATGATCGTGTGCCTGCCATCCTGCAATATAGGCCGTCCGATCTATATCTGACGGATAGGAAGGAAACTATGGCAATTTTGCAAAAAGATACCCACACCCCTCTCCACACTTGCAAATAAGGCCTTCGCTTGTTCATCCTTTTCTCCCACAAGATAAAATACTCATACATATGCATCTTGATGTTCCGTGCAACGCATGGGCATCTTGCTAGTATTTTATAGGAGTCTAGATGTAGAATAGATACAAGCCGACATGTGGGCCCGATGGTAGTGAGATAATGTGATGCAAAACTAGAGGTGCCACGTGGAGCGTTTAACTGGTCAACTAGTCGTGTCTTGAGCAAATACAGAGTTGTACGGTGAGCCCGTGACTGTATAATAACCACAAAACGTAAATGGTGACCGTAATGAGTGGATTCTGAAGTCCAATGTACGTATCGTGCTTTCGCTTCAAATACAATGATCGTCACTATATATATCGCGAGAGAAAGATGAAACATGTGTGAATGTGCTGGGGGCTTACTTTTAGAGAACCTGGAGATAGTTTGTGTGCGTACCTGAAAGGGGCGTAGAGGGGGGTGTATGATGGAGAGAGAGATGCTCTTCGTTTCTCTTTATTATGACTACCTTTATGTATAGTATAAAAATATACAAATTCACAGTGCAGAATAAATATCATTGTGGGCACCATGCAATGCAAGAGTTCATACTCCTCCATATAACTTTGTAATGTTGTATATATGTAGAAATTCTAAAATATTTTTTTGGCCACACTTTATTCAAAAGGAATGTTGTATGCGAAATAAACGTGAAGAGAGGGCTTTTTAGATCAATGGGGTACGTGATGTAACATGTGTGAATGTGTAGTTGATGCATTTGGAAGGGCCTAGAGAGGTATGTGTGTGTATTACGCATTCCAGAGAGGCATGGATAGAGGGGCCGACAGGGGGGCGCAGGAGAGATAGCACGAGAAATGAGAGTGGTCTAGAGAGAGAGAGACAAATATGACGTTGATGTCTACTACGCAACCTTCTTCTTGTAGACATTGTTGGGCCTGCAAGTGCACAGGTTTGTAGGGCAGTAGCAAATTTCCCTCAAGTGGATGACCTAAGGTTTATCAATCTGTGGGAGGCGTAGGATGAACATTGTCTCTCTCAAGCAACCCTGCAACCAAATAACAAAGAGTCTCTTGTGTCCCCTGATGAGGACATGTATTAGGGGTAGGGTAACAGGCCTGACCTAAAGGCCCTACCTATGGACACCGTATACTTTGTACTGCCCCCTGGGCCAGATCGTCGTCTAGATGTACCGCAACTTGAAAGTCACTCGGAGGCGACAACCACTCGGAGCACGGCACTTCACTCGACGAGCTCATTCCACTCGACCATGTAACTCACTCGGATATGTAAAGACCAATAGTCAGCATGACGGTTTTGTAGTGGGCAGGCATAACGGCATTGATGCTCCATCGTGTAACATAAGGGGTGAGGGGGTGGCACACTCTATATAAGCCACCCCCCACCACTAGACTAGGGGGCTTTTCCTTCCATCCCTCTCTCTCTTTTCACCATTAGTCTCAGGACTTAGCTCAGGCATGGGGATCCGTTCCTCTCACACACACACACATTGTAATCTCCGGATATATACTCAGATAAAACAAAGCCTCTCTAGAGCACGAGACGTAGGGTTGTTATCTCCACCGTGAGAGGCCCGAACTCGCTAAAACCACCGTGTCACCCATATGCATCTTGATAGATCATGCTCCGTTATCCTACCCCTCTCTTACTGTCGGAATCGTTACCACGATAGTTGGCGCCCACCATGGGGCATGGCGTTTATCGAGCCATGATGCAAATGGTTTTCTTTCTTCAATATTCGTCCGCCGATCAACAATCATCAATGGAGGATCTGATCCAGGATGTTTCGGACATCACTCCATTCACAGGGGAGTCATGATATTCTTTGTATACTGGGATCAGGAAGTCCCATTCCATACTATCTTATTCTTTACAATCGATCTTTAATCTAATAATGGTTGTTTTTCTTCTGTATGTACATGTACTCACGAGGAGGATGGCCGCTTCTCTTCTTGACATCAACCAGAGAGCGCGAGCAACAGCGGCACCGTTCGGACAAATGCCATGGAGGCCGAGCTCCTGACATGGCCCGTCCGTTATCACCTATCTTCTTCATCACCAACTGCCGGCGTGAAAGCAGGAAGTCAACTACGCCTCCGCGCAGGACCGCCGGTGCCGTCCGCTTCATCGTCGACACGCACGACCACCAGCGCCGTCTGCATCATAATCATCACGCGGACGCACGGCCACCGTCGCCGTTCGCCTCGTCGTTGACTTCGGCCTCATCTTCTTGGCTGCTCGGCGCGGACCTCCGTAGTGGAGGCGCAGGCCCAGCGCGGCGTAGGCACGCATCGCTCCTTCCTCCGGCGCCGGTCGCCGGCGACGGTCTCGATGGCGGGGGTGCGCAGCAACAGCAACCTAGGAAAAAACTTCGTCCCGCAACCAATGGCCGCTCAGGATTGAAGGAATCAATGCCTGGTAAGTGCATGCATAACCTGGGCTGTTTCCTCTCTTAATTAACTTCATGCAGGAAAAATGGAAACGGAAGGACGCGGTGAAGGAATCTTCAACGCCGGATTAATTGGCTGTCTCGTTAATTAGCCATTCAAACAAGGTGCGTTGATCCATATTTTCCGCAGCCTCCAGCGCAAACGCAGCTTGCATTGACTTCAAGCCGGCCCAGCCGCTCCGCTAATCCGAGTCGGTACTCTGGTACGCTCGGACAAGTAAAAGTCTACATTCGACATATGCAACACACAACCAGCCCGACTGGTCACTCGGGCACGCATCGTTTTTTTTACACGTTCAGGCGACTAACATGCAGGCACTTGATCATTCAATTCATGTGTTCCCACTCGGTCGGACGCCTCCTAGATGACATGCTCAACTCGACCGCCCCATACGGTGCCACTCGGTTGGACACGTCCTCGACACTCGGACGCCCTGCGCCTCGTCACTCTGCGGGATGCGTTTACTTCGCTCAGTCGGCCCAGTCATCGTCACTCCGCGAGAGTCATCTACTCCACTTGGACGCCCCGCGCGTCGTCATTCCGCGGCACGCGTTTACATCACCCGGACGCTTCGCACGTCGCAACTCTGCGGGACGCGTCTACGTCACTTGAACGCCCCACTCGTCGCCACTCTGCGGGACGTGACTACATCACTCGGACGCCCCGCGCGTCATCACTCCACGGCACGCGCCTCTACTTCACTCGACCGCCCCGCGCTTCGCCACTCGGTTGGTCACCTCATAACTACTCGGCCGCCCCGCGCGTCACCACTCGGTTGGTCACCTCATAACCACTCGGCCGCTCCGCGCGTCGCCATCGGTTGGTCACCTGATCACCACTCGGCCACCCCGAGCGTCACCGTCGCCAAAATCCCCCAGTGGGTGACTTAGCTGCGAATCTGTTTCGCCTAAGTTTGAAAAAATCCTACCGAGTGGAGAGCAAACCTCCCACTCGGGGGCTTAGCTGCAGTCCAGTACTCGCCTAAGTTTGAAAAAATCCTACCGAGTGGAGAGCAAACCTCCCACTCGGGGGCTTAGCTGCAGTCCAGTACTCGCCTAAGTTAAAAAAAATCCTACCGAGTGGAGAGCAAACCTCCCACTCGGGGGCTTAGCTGCAGTCCAGTACTCGCCTAAGTTTGAAAAAAATCCTACCGAATGGAGAGAAAACCTCCCACTCGGGGGCTTAGCTGCAGTCCAGTACTCGCCTAAGTGTTTGAAATCCTACCGAGTGGAGAGCAAGCCTCCCACTCGGAGGCTTAGCTGCAGTCCAAGGACTCGCCTAAGTAGCCAAAATCCGACTGAGACAAGAGCAAACTTCTAATTCAAGGAGTTGCATCACAAGTATAATGTGCGCCCCATCCCTATCCGCAAGGACACCGAGACGAAGGTCGACTGTCACCAACGCCTCGTCACCACTCGGCCGCCCTGCGCGTCGCCGCTCGGTTGGTCGCCTCATCACCACTCGGCCACTTGCGCTCCTTCAGACAGCTAAGTCATTTTACATTCTGTTATTTGCGTCTTCCCGAGTATCCCGTAATTCACACATCACGTTCACTCGGAGGCCACACCATCGAGTGTACCTCTACGCTCGGCTGTTTATTTTCACATACTTGCTTAGTACTGGTTATGTGACTCCCGAGTCCAACTTCCATTTTTTCGCACACATCATTCATGAACACCATGTGTCGTTCTTCATTTCGAGTTTGCATCGGTCCTCCGGGGCTGCAACTCAGTCGAAACACTACACTTTCGTTTTATTTTAGCCAGTATTCCAATGAGTTCAGTAGGATCTCTCGCTTCGACAAGTTCGAACGAATCCTTCGCTCTTTTAGACTCTTGCTTGTTAACCAGCAAGCCCCTTGCACTCCCAGCGGGTGTCTATGGGTGTTATTCACACAAATCATTTCAACACACATCAAATTTCCTCAAGAAATTATTTTGTTGACTTGTGCCATTTTTTACACAAGTTACGCGATCACTCGACGGCCCTACGCGCCAACTTCATCGCTGCTCGGACTCGGTCACCATACTGGTCCTAGCGCACCACAACACTGACCGTGTCGCTCTGTTGGCTTCAAACACATCCGGCCAACCCCTCTGTGGAATCCTATTCATCGATAATATAGACCTCGTCAGGCATGAGACAGATAAGTCCATTTTATAATTAAACTTCACACGTCACTCTTTTTGCGAGTTTGCCCCTTTCGAGCATCACTCGGAAAATTCTCCTCATCCTTACCCGAGTCCGACTCGATGGATTGCAAATTATCCATTCAACACTATATTTCCCGTATTCCGACATGTCCGTTGTTGAAGCCTGTAGTACGCTCAGGAGCTACTCCGCACTCGGGGGCTGCAACTCATTTGGAATGACACTCTCCTGAGTGGTCGAGTGCTTCATCACCAGTTAGATCCTTCACTTCAACAAGTGCATTCGACCCACCACTTTGACAAGTTTTATAATCACCCAGACGCTCTGCGCGCCATCTTCATTCCTACTCAGACTCAGTTTTCACGCCGTTCTTGTTGCGTCGCAACCACACTACATCAACCTCGTTGCTACATTAACTTCGAAAGCATTTGGCTAAATCCTTTGAAGACAATTTCATCCACTTGGCTGGACACGTAGTCCTTCACTCGGCCACCTCATGTTTCTTCACTCGACCGTCCCGCACGTCGCCACTCGGCTACGCACGCTTCACCGCTTGGTCGCTCCGCGCGTCGCCTCTCGGTTGTGCATGCCTTCACTACACAGCCGCCCAGCGCGTCACCCGTTGGCTGGACACGTAATCCTTCACTCGGCCACCTCGTGCATCCTCACTCGGCCGTCCCGCACATCGCCACTCGGTTGTGCACGTCTTCACCACTTGTCCGCTCCGCGCGTTGCCTCTCGGTTGTACATGCCTTCGCCACTCGGCCGCCCCGCGTGTTGCCACTCGGTTGTGCATCTCTTCACAACTCGACCGCCCCGCGCGTCGTCACTCGGTTGTACACATCATTGCCCCTTAACCACCTCGCGCGTCACCATCAGTTGGACATGTCTTTACCTCTACACCCCCAACAAGGAAATGACTAAGTTACTCATATGATCAAACCTCATATCACATTCTGTAGCAAGCTTGCCTCTTTCGAGCATCACTCGGGGGCTACGCACAGCCGTCGGCCATGACGCCCTCAAGGGTTACACCCATTCAATCAACCCATTGATCACATCAGGAATATCTTTCTGACCATACTTGCCCGGTCTGCCGAAAATCTATAAGGGTAGTACTGTCCACTCAGACGATCGCCCAAATCATTACCTAAAGTCATCTTCAAGACTGCAAAAGGGTGAAAACAACGCTCCTCTACGGATACCTTGGCCCTATCCTAGGTTCCAAGGCGTAAGTTTCACAAACTTGGACTCAGAGATGGCACGTGCTGGTGTTCCCTCGGGATAATGAGTGGCCTCTCCCCGGAGAGTCAGCCTACGCACTAGCTTCGTCACTCGGGTTTCATGGCACGTCCATGTCAGACCACTAGTCTACCTCCTCCGGGAGACATACAAGTGCCACTAAGTTCTTCCTTGCAGTCAACATACCTCGATCAGTCGGGAAGCACGTCCACTCGGACAAATACCCCTTTCATGCAAAAGGATACAATGTACTCTTACAAATACCCCTTTCATGCAAAATCTAACGGTAGAAGTACTAATGGAAAGATTACTCCCTGGAGTGTCCAGCTTTTTTCTACAGTCAGCAGTTTCAAAGCCGAATTCATTCACCGTGCCGAGAGCACGAAGATTCACCTGCTTGACCGAGTTCCAGGCTGAATTTATTCCGTGTCGAGTGCACGAAGATCATTCCGACTGACTCAGCTCCAGGCTGAGCTTATTTACCATGTCAAGCACCTGAAGATGCATCCGATTGACTCAATTTTAGACTAAAAGATATTTACCGTGTCGACTGTGTGGAGGTTTACCAGGAGACTTAAACCCTCTGCCCAACTCATCTAGTCCGACAGAGGCTCGGGGACTACACCCAGCGGGTGCACTCAGCGTGCCCCCACTGGAAGAGAACTCAGAAAGAAACATTTTTCTCGATGCAAAACCAGCTCTAGAATTACTCGACCTCCGAGTCAGAGAAGAACAAGTTCGATTAGTACCATCTAAGAAGAGTTTTATTTCTCTCAGACCCCCGCCGACTGCCCGCAGTCGACGGTGGTCTCGGGGACTACACCCAGTAGGTGCACTCAGCGTGCCCCCACTGGAGTAATCTCCACCCGGTACGGCCTGACCAGTACGAGTGATGAACACAACAACAAAAAGACAGGCTCTAAGACTCCCGTCGACTGGACTACACCCAGTGGGTGCACTCAGCGTGCCCCCGCTGGAATGGTATCCACTCGGAACGGTCTGCCCGGTCTGAGTGACGGCCAAACAACAAAAAAAGACACGTTCCAGGCGTGAAGAAATTCTGAGTAATCAGTTACTCAATGCAGGACCAGCTCCAAATCACTCAATTATTTTTTTTGCTATAAGGTGAGTTTAACGCTCCTCCGCGGACCCGTTTGAGCTCATTTCACTCGGACACCATACAGTCTGCAATCCGTCAAGGCAACATGCGGAGATAAGGTCGTCGGGTGACCAGAGGGAGTTCATAATGGCCTCCGCACCACTCGACGCATCTGGGAATTCACCTCGACTCGACCCGCTCAACCTCGACCGATTCGGGGGCTAATGACGAGGACATGTATTAGGGGTAGGTTAACAGGCCTGACCTAAAGGCCCTACCCATGGACACCGTATACTTTGTACTGGGCCCCTGGGCCAGATCGCCGTCTAGATGTACAGCAACTTGAAAGTCACTCGGACGGCGACAACCACTCGGAGCACGACACTTCACTCGACGAGCTCATTCCACTCGACCATGTAACTCACTCGGATATGCAAAGACCAATAGCCAGCATGACGGTTTTGTAGTGGGCAGGCATTACGGCATTGATGCTCCATCGTGTAACATAATGGGTGAGGGGGTGGCATACTCTATATAAGCCACCCCCACCACTAGACTAGGGGGCTTTTCCTTCCATCCCTCTCTCTCTTTTCACCATTAGTCTCAGGACTTAGCTCAGGCATGGGGATCCGTTCCTCTCTCTCTCACACACATTGTAATCTCCGGATATATACTCAGATAAAACAAAGCCTCTCCGGAGCACGAGACATAGGGTTGTTATCTCCACCGTGAGAGGCCCGAACTCGCTAAAACCACCGTGTCACCCATATGCATCTCGATAGATCATGCTCTGTTATCCTACCCCTCTCTTACTGTCGGAATCGTTACCATGACATCCCCAACACACCCAATACAATGGTAAACTGTATAGGTGCACTAGTTCGGCGAAGAGATGGTGATACAAGTGCAATATGGATAGTAGATAAAGGTATTTGTAATCTGAAATAATAAAAACAGCAAGGTAACAAGTGATAAACGTGAGCGTAAACGGTATTGCAATGATAGGAAACAAGGCCTAGGGTTCATACTTTCACTAGTGCAAGTTCTCTCAACAATAATAACATAGATAGATCATATAACAATCCCTCAACATGCAACAAAGAGTCACTCCAAAGCCACTAATAGCGGAGAAGAAACGTAGAGATTATGGTAGGGTACGAAACCACCTCAAAGCTATTGTTTCGGATCGATCTATAAAAGAGTTCGTACTAGAATAACACCTTAAGACACAAATCAACCAAAACCCTAATGTCACCTAGATACTCCATTGTCACATCAAGTATCCGTGGGCATGATTATACGATATGCATAACACAATCTCATATTCATCCAACCAACATAAAAGTGCTTCAAAGAGTGCCCCAAAGTTTCAACCGGAGAGTCAAGAACGTGTGCCAACCCCTATGCATAGGTTCATGGGCGGAACCTACAAGTTGGTCACCAAAACATACATCAAGAGGCACATGATATCCCATTGTCACCACAGATAAGCACGGCAAGACATACATCAAGTGTTCTCATAAAAGACTCAATCTGATAAGATAACTTCAAAGGGGAAACTCAATTCATCACAAGAGAGTAGAGGGGGAGAAACATCATGAGGTCCAACTACAATAGCAAAGCTCGGGATACATCAAGATCGTGCCATAGAGGGAACACGAGAGAGAACACGAGAGAGAGAGAAATCAAACACATAGCTACTGGTACATACCCTCAGCCCCGAGGGTGAACTACTCCCTCCTCGTCATGGAGAGCGCCGGGATGATGAAGATGGCCACAGGTGAGGGTTCCACCCTCCGGCAGGGTGCCGGAATAGGGTCCCGAGAGGTTTTTGGTGGCTACAGAGGCTTGCGGCGGCAGAACTTCCGATCTATCTTCTGTTCTGGAAGTTTTACGATACGTAGGTATATATGGGTGAAATAAGTACGTCGGTGGACCAAGGGGGGGCCACGAGGCAGGGGGCGTGCCGTAGGGGGGTGGGCGCGCCCCCCACCCTCGTGAGAACCTCCTTCTTTCCTGACATGCACTCCAAGTCCATCGGGTGGCTATCCTTCCAAAAGTAACTTCTCCAGTTGATTTCGTTCCGTTTTGACTCCGTTTGATATTCCTTTTCCTCGAAATACGGAAATAGGCATAAAACAACAAATCTAGGCTGGGCCTCCAGAGAATAGGTTAGTCCCAAAAGTAATATAAAAGTGGAAAATAAAGCCCAATATTGCCCAAAACAGTAGATAATATAGCATGGAGCAATCAAAAATTATAGATACGTTGGAGACGTATCAGACGTCACGGCGGGAGATTCCCTTGAGTGTGTATATGCAAGGGGGGAGTGGATAGAGGCACCAGAAGAATATATTTTTTGTGTGTGGTGTCTGTGTTGGTATGTGTGGGTGTGAGAAGATAACGAGACATGGGGGCAGAGGGTGTGTCACCGCTTGAGGTCCGGTGGGTCGAGGTGAGGCCCTTCGTTCGGTTCCATCCCGCGCCACATTGGTCGGCCCGTGACGCATTTAGGGAGACCCATGGATGACTAGTCGTACAAGAAAAAGATAGCATAATTGTGAAGGACTCTATGTCCACTGACAAAGCCGGCTAGGATTTGTAACCATGGGTTCTCTGACTAAGGTAACCCCTTTATCTCTGATATTACTATTCATCCAACCTAACTTTAAGGGGCATCCTACAGAATGCTCTGCTAGAATAATACTCGTCGATTAGGAAGAGAGGTGTGAGACAATGCGTGAGAGACATGCCTAAAGATAATGTGCGTACAGGAGACACGTAGGCAGGTATATGTATATAGAAAGGGTCGATGGGGATTATGTGTGTGTATGCTTGCGAGAGGAAGAGTGCTTGTGATAAAGATTAGTGAAAATAGTCGTAAATGGTTACGAGAGGGAGGGAGGGTTATATCGAGAGCATGTGTGTGAGAAAGACACCTCGGGAGAGAGTGTGTGAGCATGTGTGAGAGACCACCGATGGAGAGTGAAACTACACGTACAAGACTGATGTACACATTGATTAAAGATATAAATTGTATCCAAATATTAGGATGGGATCATGATATTTGCAATTCACGTAAGGAACGGTCATTGATCCATCAGACATCTAGATTCTATTGAATTTGAGCATGTCTATGTTATTATTCGACACAATTGATCCACATAATTTGTATTTTGAACTCCAGACAATGCATCGCTTTAGCAGTCGAATATAAACATGAGTATAGTTCATGTTGTGTGTGTAAAGCACATTATACATACGAAAGTTACACAATGAACATTATAAATAGCTACCTATGAACTAGCATACATTTGAATTCAACTTAAGGTGGTTTCAAAAAATCAAATTCAACATGAAGTCCATTCAATTATTTGAATTTGATATCATGGCGTTTGTAAATCATACCTAATTTATGGGGGCACCAATCTTTGCTCTGATTCTGTACATAATAGCATTCTAATTTAGCTCCTCCATTCCAAAATAATCGTAGTTATAGGATTTTCAAGTGTCAAAATTTCAAAAAGAAGCGGATAATTTAATGAGGTTTTCAAACATACAAGGTCAAATTTAACGTTGACTATTTAGGTCAATCCTCAAAGTTCAAGAGTACACTAAACGTGAATGCTTGTGTTTCAAAATTTCGAACGAAGCGCCAAAAGAGCCTCTACTCGCCCAAAATCGCGTGAGACCAATGTTTGGTAGTACAAGGAAATTACTTTTCTAATAACTCCAACCCGTGAAACCTACCGGCCCGACATCCAAAGGTCTAAACCGGGGCAGGTTTGTAGCTTCATGTAGACGCCACGCAACCGCCTCCGAAAAACATTCATACATAATGGCCACCTAAGCACACATGTGCGCGGCTCAAATTGCTCCCGCCCACTATTTGGGACACCTGGGATTACCATCCTACCCCTGACCCGCAGTAGGACCGAAATTTAAGAGGGGGGCAAAGTTTGTACTTTCCCCAAATTTCAAACAAGCGCGTCCCATCTTTTGTTCAAAAAAGCCAAAAACAAGCGTGTCCCAGACCAAAACATGGTTCTCCCCCCCCCCCCCCCCCCCC
>LR880972.1:877235571-877245571 GCA_904067115.1 Aegilops sharonensis
GAGCATTATACCTGTTTTACATACCATCCCGCAGCTTACCCCTGGAGGGGGACATGTTAGATAGTCCCATCCCTTGCTTATCGCACTATTTGTATCGTTCTGCCTTCATCGCAGTACCTTTTTGAATAAACAATGCATAGCTTTTTGCACTCTTTTTTATCTATATATATGTTCATTTCATGACATGTCGCACCCGTACACTTTGGTACGGCCAATACACCAGGGGCTTAAGTACCCCAAAATTATGGTGTGATAAGTCCGAACACTTACATAAGTGCGGCACCCCGAACTTATAGCATTATATGAATCGGCTCCGAATCATGTCTTGGGTCAATAATTGGGTTTGCCTGGCTCCCGTATTTTGGTACCTTACGTTCCGTTATATCGGCTAAGGTAGCACCGGGAGAACCACTACGATTGTGCCCCAGTTGAGTTGGGTCGAGCACCTCAGTGGAGAAAGCTAAAACTGACCGTCATGATAGGGCGTGAGCCGGTCGCTGTTCGAGAGGTTTTTTCGGGTCCCTAAAGACTTATGCCGCTTAGAGCGATGAACCGGAGTTGTCCAGCCAAGGCGTGGATAGCGCCCCGAACTCGGTCTTCCGAATACTAGGGGCTTCGCTGAAATTTAAAATTATAGAATTCTATGGCTAAGTGAGAGTGTTCAAGCATCATAAGTCCGGTTGCCTTGTTCGTTGCGTTGAGCGCCTCCCTAGATGGACCCAAGAATGGGAACAAGAGTGCTCAAGTTTATCCCGAACAACCCAACACTCGTGGCATGGGGGCTGAAGCCAACGACTTGCCATCTCTCAGATTTGATAAACGGCTGCACAGAAGGTAATATTTTAAATTAACAAGCGTTGCTTAGCGCATATGAACAAGTTTTCAGCGTACAGGATAACCAATGCGAGTCTATTCAAAGATTACATCTTTGGAGCACTCATCCGCTATTCGGCGAGCACCCTTCAAAAGGCCCTCATAGTACATTTCGGGCGTGCGATGCTCATTGCCCTTCGGTGGCCCGTCCGTCACAAGCTTCTCCGCATCCAGCTTACCCCAGTGCACTTTAGCACGGGCAAGGGCCCGACGGACACCTTCGATGCAGACGGAGCGCTTGATGACTTCAATTCGTGGACAGGCGTCCACCAGCCGCTGCACCAAGCCGAAGTAGCTCCCAAGCATGGCCTCCAATGGCCACAGCCGCGCTATAAGGCCCTTCATGGCCTGTTTCGGCGACCTTGTGGAGCTCGAACAGCTGCTTCAGCTAGTCGCTCAGGGGCACCGGATGTCCGGCCTCAGTATACTAAGACCAGAACACCTTCTCCGTTGAGCTCCCCTCCTTGGCGCGGTAGAATGCGGCAGCATCAGACAAACTACGGGGCAAATCTGCGAATGCTCCTGGAGAGCTCCGAATCCGGGTAAGTAATAGGTAATTCACTTTCACGTGCTTGCTTTGCATAAAGAATGCCTTACCCTCCGCTATCTTCTTTATTGATTCAATTTCTTGGAGGGCTTTTTGGGCCTCGGCCTTAGCAGCTTTGGCACTCTCAAGAGCCGAGGCGAGCTCGGACTCTCGAGTATTCGAGTCACGCTCCAAACTCTCGTGTTTTTCCACGAGAGCTTGGAGCTCTTGCCGTACCTTGGCCAGCTGCGCCTCCCCCTTCTCTCGCTCGGTGCGTTTAGCAACCGCTTTGTTTTCGGCCACGAACACCGCTTCCTTCAGGGTCGCCACCTCGTTCATGGCCCCTGCAGTACCCATGTTATCCCTGTTATTTTTTGGCAACCAAAACCTTTTCTATAAGGTATTTTTCTTATAAGGTATTATTTACCTTCCTTGTCCTCGAGCTGCTTCTTGGTTTGTTCGAGCTCGTTCTCGGACCGCTCGAGGTTCTACTTCAGTGCATTGACCTCCGCAGTCAGTGCGGAAGAGGTCAGCAGCGCAGCCTGTATTCCCATATTGACATCTTTATGTTAGACTCCTGCGTATATCTATTTAGATCCTTAGTCCGGCTTTTCTTTCCGAACACCGAACTAAGCATCAGGGGCTACTGTCTATGCGGTAATATTTTTACATATTCTAAACTTACCTCAAAGCCCGTTAGAAGGCTGGTACAGGCTTCGGTCAGCCCGCTCTTGGCGGACTGAACTGTCCAGATCACCGCACTCATAATAGTACGGTGCTCCTCCTCGATGGAGGCGCTGTTAAGCGCCTCCAGTAAGCTATCCGGTGCCTCCGGTTGGACGGAGGACACCGGCGTCTTACCCTTCTTACGAAGGGACCGTTTGCCGGACTCCGGAACCACCGAAGGTTCCGGCATGGAGTCCGGACAAGGGTTGGGCTTAGAGCCCCTGGGGGTCTTGCCCCCCGCGTGCCTGGAGTCCGGGAGGTCGCCTTGTGGCGCCTCCTGCGCCATCTCCTCTTGACCAGGCCCCCCTTGGGGCGCCACCTCCGCGTCGTCCGCAGTGTTGGGCGAGGAGGCGGTTGGAAGCGAAGTACTCTCCATTTCCGACGAACCAAGGGACCCGCTTGTCGAAGCGGCTAGATCGCTCTTGGGCGGGCTGCACGATTGTTCGACATTAAAGAACATTATGCAATAATAAAAAGTCATGGGCATCCGGACACTTACGATCTCGCCAGGGGCTTGGCCCTTGTCGGCCAATCCTCCTCGTCGCTATCGACGTTGGTGGAGAAGTCTGGAGGAAGGGTTCTTCCCTTCTTGGACCCTCCGGCCTCCCCAGTCGGGGCAGCCTTCCTTTTCCTCTCCTCCCCCGCCGGGGGAGAAGCTTCTTTTTCCTCCTCCTCGTCCTCAGGAGAAGATTCTGCTTCAGAATCTGACAGCACCTGGCGTCGGGAGCTCCTTCGAGTTCCGGTGGCCTCCTTCTTGGCCTTCTTCTCCGGCACCACATGGGGTGCCGGAGCCAACAGCCCCGTCAATCGGGCGTCCGCTGGGTTTTCCGGCAAAGGAGCCAGACAGTTAATCTGTCCGGACGTCTTCAACCAGTCCTGTCAAAGATTAGGGAGTTTTAGATCCCACATAGAGTCAATCTATGAAAAAAGAGTCCCGTAAAGGGCAAAATAACTTACCTCGCCGGCTGGACGTAGCGAGCTGTATCCGCGATCTTCAGTAGTGGATGAGGGAGCCTCGGCGCCCTTGAACAGCCCCTTCCAGGCATCTTCGTACGTAGTGTCGAAGAGCCTTTTTAGAGTCGAGTGTTGTGCCGGATCGAACTCCCATAAATTGAAGGCCCGTTGTTGGCATGGGATGTTCCGGCGGATAAGCATCACCTGGATTACGTTGACAAGCCTGAAATTCTTGCCCACCAGGTTTCGGACGCACCGGATGACTCGTCCGAATTCCCCCAAGTCAGGCCCGTCTCTTTCCATGACGAGAGCCGTGTGGGGAAGCCAGATCTGAATTCGGGGTCACGGGGCTCGGTGATGTAGAACCACCACGATTGCCACCCCTTTATTGTCTCCACAAAGGAGCCCTCGAGCCATAGGACTTTGGCTATCTTGCCAACCATGGATCCTCCGCACTCCGCTTGACGGCCGCCCACTACCTTTGGCCGGACGTTGAAGATCTTCAGCCATAAGCCGAAGTGGGGCTGGATGCAGAGGAAGGCCTCGCACACGACGATAAACGCCGAGATGTTGAGGATGAAATTCGGGGCCAGGTCGTGGAAGTCCAGGCCGTAGTAGAACATGAGCCCCCGGACAAATGGGTGAAGTGGAAAACCTAGTCCACGGAGGAAGTGGGGGAGAAACACCACCCTCTCATGAGGCCTGGGGGTTGGAATGAGCTGCCCCTCGTCGGGCAGCCGGTGCGCGATATCGCCGGACAAGTATCCGGCCTCCCGCAGTCTTGTGATGTGCCCCTCCGTGACGGAGGAGGCCATCCACCTGCCTCCCGCTCCTGACATGGTTGGGGAAAGGTTGAGGTGGGATGTGCGGACTTGGGCGCTGGAGCTCGAGTGTGTAGAAATGGATGAGCAAAGGAGGAAGAAGGCGTAGGTGAAAAGGTGGATCCTTATCCCCTTATATGGACAGACGAAGCTATGCGTCCCCCACCAGCCTGGTAAAACTCGCTTATCTCCCAAGCGCCGTAATCAATGGCGCGGATGGGTTACCCACGTCCGTATTGATGAGAATCCCGGAATAAGGGGGCACGATCTATGCTTTGATAAGACGTGCCAGGGAAACTGCCTCGCTAAACGCGCTAAGGTGGAACAGTAAAAAACGATTCATATAAAAGGCCTGGCCGTGGTGTGATGTCACGCCGCGGAATACGTCAGCAGATCTGTGCAAAAGTTATTCTCTCTACGGTGGTATGTGGAACTTGTTTTGCAGAGCCGGACACTATCCTGGTGTTCAAAACCTTCTATGAAGTATTCGGAGGAGGAACCCGCCTTGCAATGCCGAAGACAATATGCGCGCCGGACTCATCGTCATTGAAGCCTGGTTCAGGGGCTGCTGAGGGAGTCCTGGACTAGGGGGTGTACGGATAGCTGGACTATCACCACGGCCGGACTCCAAGACTATGAAGATACAAGATTGAAGACTTCGTCCCGTGTCCGGATGGGACTTTCCTTGGCGTGGAAGGCAAGCTTGGCGATACGGATATGTAGATCTTCTACTATTGTAACCGACACTGTGTAACCCTAACCTATCCGGTGTCTATATAAACGGGAGGGTTTTAGTCCGTAGGACACAACAACAATCATACCATAGGCTAGCTTCTAGGATTTAGCCTCTACGATCTCGTGGTAGATCTACTCTTGTACTACCCATATCATCAATATTAATCAAGAAGGAGTAGGGTATTACCTCCATCGAGAGGGCCCGAACCTGGGTAAAAACATCGTGTCCCTTGTCTCTTGTTACCATCCGCCTAGACGCACAGTTCGGGACCCCCTACCCGAGATCCACCGGTTTTGACACCGACACCTACCATAATCTCTTTGTTTGTTCTCCTCTATTAGTGACTTTGGAGTGACTCTTTGTTGCATGTTGAGGGATAGTTATGTGATCCAATTATTTTATTATTGTTGAGAGAACTTGCACTAGTGAAAGTATGAACCCTAGGCCTTGTTTCCTAGCATTGCAATACCGTCTACGCTCACTTTTACCACTGGTTACCTTGCTGTTTTTATATTTTTTAGATTACAAAAACCTTTATCTACCATCCATATTGCACTTGTATCACCATCTCTTCGCCGAACTAGTGCACCTATACAATTTACCATTGTATTGGGTTTGTTGGGAACACAAGAGACTCTTTGTTATTTGGTTGCAGGGTTGTTTGAGAGAGACCATCTTCATCCTACGCCTCCCACGGATTGATAAACCTTAGGTCATCCACTTGAGGGAAATTTGCTACTGTCCTACAAACCTGTGCACTTGCAGGCCCAACAACGTCTACAAGAAGAAGATTGCGTAGTAGACATCAAGCTCTTTTCTGGCGCCGTTGCCGGGGAGGCTAGGTAAGCGGCACTCACACCCCGTCAACTAAGCTCTTTTCTAGCGCCGTTGCCGGGGAGTTTAGTGCTTGAAGGTATATCTTTAGATCTTGCAATCGAAACTTTTTGTTTCTAGTTTCATCACTAGCTTAGTTTACAACAGAAAACTACAAAAAAATGGAATTGAGTTTGTCTGATACGCTTCATCTTTTTAATATCTTTCGTGAGTATGATGGAAAGGAAAATTGTGCCAAAGTGTTAGAAGAAGAATGCAATATAATGTTTGGCACTAAATATTTGAATGATGAGAATGATTGCAATGTTGTTAGTACACATTCTTTGAATATCCATGATGCTAATGATGATTGTACTAGTTATGATGCAAATGTCTTCTATAAACATGTCAATTTTTGTGGAGTGCATTGGGTTTGTAAGTACACACCAAATAGGGAAGATAGATATTGCAAGAGGCATAAGTACTTAGAAACCAAATTGTTGCAAGAAGAGCTAGATTAATGTACTGAAAGATTCAATATCTTTTGTGCCCCTTGTGAACTTTGCAATGAACATGGTCATTTAAAGCTCCAATGCTATTTGTTTCATGATCAAGTCGTGTCTAAATATTGTAATAATTTGATTACCCTTGAGCATCATAAAGATCTTAGCCTTCTTTTGGGTTATGAAGAAATGAAACGTATAACTGAGGGTATTCCAAAATTTAATCTTGATAGGTTTCTTGATTTTGATCTAGAGAAGATTTATATGTATTGTGCGGTGAATTGCGTTGAAAATCCTTATATTGCCAATTACATAATGAAAAGAAAACAAATATAAGATGAATAGAATACTAATGAAAGGGAAGAGACTTCCCAATATTCTCCTATTATTTCTTTTGATGAATCAGGTAACGAGGAGGAGCCTTCTATTCAACCAATCTCATTAATAAGGAGCTCCAAAAAGAGGATTGAACCCACACATGATGTGGTGAAGAATAAGATAAGAAAAAAGAAAAGAGGTAAAAAGGTATCTCTCCCAAATAATGTTGCTCCTATTATTGTTGTGCCTCATGAAAATGAATCAAAAATAATTATGTAAGATGATGCACTTGATGATGATCTCGTTATGCCTATTGTTTGTTGTGATGATTATGATTGGGAAGATAATGATACTTCTTATGACCTTGAAAATCTTTTTGGCAATTGCTTGGAAGAATATAATAATTGCTATACTATTGGTGCTATCCATACTATTAATGATGAGAGTGATTATGCTTATGATATGAAAAGGCCCAAGCTTTGGGAAGCTATGTTTGATGAGGATGACATATTTGAGAATATATTTGCTTCAAATAATGTTTGTCCCAATCTTGGGGATGCTATGTTTAATAATGATGATATTTTTAGCCTCCCTAGTTTTGACATACAAAGTACTTATGATGATAGCATGCCTTCTATTTATGATGATTATATTGATGAATGTGGGTTTGGAAGAGTGTCAACTTTCGGAAGTAGTGATCCCACTATTTTGGAGGATGTTGAATCTTATAATATTTATGAAAGTGGATTTGGAGAGGTCATGACTTTATCTAGTGATGTATCCACTATCTTGGAAGAGGTTTCAATCGATTATGATGAGAACAAAGTTGCTACTTATGATCATTATTGTGATGAAAAGTAGTGATGATTATATTTATAAAACTTGTCATGATTATGATTACCCTTTTTCTGGACATTACTCTTTTAATGTGGAAACAATTTATAGTATTCAAGTCTCTTATGATACTCCCACTATTCCGAATGAGAAGAATTTTGCTCATGTGGAGAGTAATAAAATTTCTATGCAAGTAGATCATGAAAAGAATGCTTTTGGTTCTGGTTATATTGTTGAAGTCATTCATGATGCTACTGAAAATTATTATGAGGGAGGAACATATGCTTGTAGGAATTGCAATAATATCAAGTTTCCTCTCTATGTGCTTAAAATCTTGAAGTTATGCTTGTTTTACCTTCCTATGCAAGTTGATTCTTGTTCACATAAGTTGTTTGCTCACAAAATCCCTATGCATAGGAAGTGGGTTAGACTTAAGTGTGCTAGTCATATTCTTCATGATGCTCTCTATATGTTTCAATTCCTATCTTTTATGTGAGCATCATTGAAATCATCATGCCTAGCTAGGGGCGTTAAACGATAGCGCTTGTTGGGAGGCAACCCAATTTTATTGTAGTTTCTTGCTTTTTGGTTCTGTTTAGGAATAAATAATCCATATAGCCTCTGTTTAGATGTGGTTTTATGTTTTAGTTAGTGTTTGTGCCAAGTAGAACCTTTGGGAAGACTTGGGTGAAGTCTTTTTGATCATGCTGTAAAAAACAGAAACTTTAGCGCTCACGAGATTAGCTTCAAGTTTTTACTGGAGAGTTCTATTTAGTTGATTCTTTTTGCAGATTATTACTAGACAAATTCCTCGGGCCCACCAATTTATTTTAGAATTTTTGGAGTTCGATAAGTTTGCGTTAGTTACAGATTACTACAGACTGCTCTGTTTTTGACAGATTCTGTTTTCATTGTGTTGCTTGCTTTATTTGATGAATCTATGGCTAGTAAAATAGTTTATAAAGCATAGAGAAGTTGGAATACAGTACGTTTAACACCAATGTAAATAAAGAATGAGTTCATTACAGTACCTTGAAGTGGTGTTTTGTTTTCTTTCGCTAACGGAGCTCACGAGTTTTCTGTTAAGTTTTGTGTTGTGAAGTTTTCAAGTTTTGGGTAAAGATTCGATGGACTATGGAATAAGGAGTGGCAAGAGCCTAAGATTGGGGATTACCAAGGCACCCGAAGGTAATATTCAAGGATAACCAAGAGCCTAAGCTTGGGGATGCCCTGGATGGCATCCCCTCTTTCGTCTTCCTTCATCGATAACTTTACTTGGAGCTATATTTTTATTCACCACATGATATGTGTTTTGCTTGGAGCGTCATGTCATTTTATTTTGCTTTGCTTGCTGATCTGAAATTTTTAAATGGGAGAGTCTTCACATAGTTACATAATTAACCGACTACTCATTGATCTTCACTTATATCTTTCGGAGTAGTTTGTCGTTTGCTCTAGTGCTTCACTTATATCTTTTAGATCATGGTGGTAGTTTTATTTTGAAGAAATATATGAACTCTCATGCTTCACTTATATTATTTTGAGAGTCTTAAATAGCATGGTAATGTGCATATTCCTAATATGCTAGGTATTCAAGACTAGTAAAAACTTCCTTATGAGTGTGTTGAATACTAAAAAAAGTTTGATGCTTGATAATTGTTTTGAGATATGGAGGTGATAATATCAAAGTCGTGCTAGTTGAGTAGTTGTGAATTTGAGAAATACTTGTGTTGAAGTTTGCAAGTCCCGTAGCATGCACGTATGGTAAACGTTATGTAACAAATTTGAAACATGAGGTGTTATTTGATTGTCCTCATTATGAGTGGCGGTCGGGGACGAGCGATGGTCTTTTCCTACCAATCTATCCCCCTAGGAGCATGCGCGTAGTGCTTGGTTTTTGATGACTTGTAGATTTTTGCAATAAGTATGTGAGTTCTTTATGACTAATGTTGAGTCCATGGATTATACGCACTCTCACCCTTCCATCATTGCTAGCCTCTTCGGTACCGTGCATTGCCCTTTCTCACATTGAGAGTTGGTGCAAACTTCGCCGGTGCATCCAAACCCCGTGATATGATACGCTCTTTCACACATAAACCTCCTTATATCTTCCTCAAAACAGCCACTATACCTACATATTGCCATAGCCATTCCGAGATATATTGCCATGCAACTTTCCACCATACCGTTCTTCATGACTCATTCATCATTGTCATATTGCTTAGCATGATCATGTAGCTGACATAGTATTTGTGGCAAAGCCACCGTTCATAATTCTTTCATACATGTCACTTCATTGGATATCCCGGTACACCGCCGGAGGCATTCATATAGAGTCATACTTTGTTCTAGTATCGAGTTGTAATCATTGAGTTGTAGATAAATAGAAGTGTGATGATCATCATTTAATAGAGCATTGTCCCAAAAAAAAAGAGAAAGGCCAAAGAAAAAAAGGCCCAAAAAATAAAAAAAAAATAAAAAAAATAAAAAGGGGCAATGCTACTATCCTTTTTTTTCACACTTGTGCTTCAAAGTAGCATCATGCTCTTCATATAGCAAGCCTCATATATTATGCTTCATAGTAGCACCATGTTTTTCATATAGAGAGTTTCATATGTTGTCACTTTCATATAATAGTGGGAATTTTTCATTATATAACTTGGCTTGTATATTCCAACGATGGGCCTCCTCAAGTGCCCTAGGTCTTCGTGAGCAAGCAAGTTGGATGCACACCCACTTAGTTTCTTTTGATGAACTTTCATACATTTATAGCTCTAGTGCATCCGTTGCATGGCAATCCCTACTCCTTGCATTAACATCAATCGATGGGCATCTCCATAGCTCATTGATTAGCCTTGTTGATGTGAGACTTTCTCCTTTTTTGTCTTCTCCACAT
>LR880972.1:877299777-877312187 GCA_904067115.1 Aegilops sharonensis
CCAATCGGATCTGAATCTCGGTCAGATATGATGGTTGGGACAACTTCCCAAGAGTTATGATGTTGATCCTTTGATGACCCGGTAACATGATGTCATGCCTAGCACCCCCCCCCCCCACGGCTGGAGGACCTATCATTATAGATTCCTTTTCAGCAAGGTTATCCATTCATCCATGAGGAAATTGTAAGACTTAATCTACAAGTTATTCCTGATGGATCCTTCGTGTTTCCAAAGTCTGATCTTCAACTGATGACCATGTCAATGCTATCTCAAAGCATGTCTATGGTACTACGGTTTTCCACAAGAACATTTGAATGCCCAATGCTAAATGTTTCTCACTCAATTATCCAAACACTGTTGTATGGGTAATATCGTGAAATTCCTCCCCTTACCCTAATGGTCTTCTACTTTCTATCTTGTCATGGATATCATGCCCGCTTGTCCTTGGAAAGGATATACCCCCTGAAATATGTGTTTAAACACATTTTCCTTACGTTGTTCTGTTTAAACTGTTGATCACATTTCCTTTCCATTGTTTTGTTTAACCTTTCTTGTGATCTATATGATCTAAGCAGTAATATTCTCCTGCTTATGTAAACACCTCAGTGTACAACTCTGCCAGTGAGACCCTGTTCTTATTGTTGATGACATTTCGGTAACCGCCGATGGATGAGAACTTTGCCTCTTGGCCCGCCTCGTTTCAACGAGCAGGAAAATGATTCTCTTCGTCCCTCGCCCTTGGAACCAACATTGTTGCCAACATAGCTGACAAGCTATTCACTGACATGCCTCCCTGTCGCGGCTGTGCAAGATGTCACCACCCTTCCTACTTTCAACCCACATGGTGGGCCCATAACCCACAGGTCCACTGGATTGAAACCTGACTCTCCTGCACCCGCCTGTTCCCAAGGTCGTTCCTCGCGTGTGGCCTCGTATGTAATTCACGAGCCATCTTCCGAGGGATCATCCAATCTGTTACCGGGCACAATACTTATTCCCGATCGCTTTGAGCCCCTTTCACGCCCTGTTTCAGGCATCGAACGGTTGCCTGCTCGCTCGAAACTTCCCATGAAACCTCATTACTTTGCTCTCGATATTTCGTTAAGCTTCAATTCGAGAGTTACTTTCCGCCACCTTCCCCGATGTTATCGACCAGATAGTCGACCTTGCAGAGGTCTGTTTTCCCGGAATGGCCGCGCCTTATTCTTTCGTAAGTACGATGGAGTTCCTGAAGAAAGGACGCCGACTTCATCTTGATGATTTGAAGCAGATAAATGGAGACATCAATATAATGGGTCGACCACTTCGAGAAGAGCAACCAAGGACGAGAAGATTCGTTAGAATACCGTAACCAGAACTTTCCCCCTTACTACCCTCTTAAATCTCGGGACGAGATTTCTTGTAGTGGAGGAGAATTGTGACGCCCGGATAGTTAAGCTACAGTGAACCCTCGCTAATGATGCCACGTCACCTCGGTTTCGGAGGATAAACTCGCGTTAGTTCAGAACCTAGTTCGAATTTCAAATTTAAAACAACTGCAGACAATAAAAGTTTTCAAAGGTTAAAACTAAAACGTTCGAAGTGTGCCAATTAATGCCTGGATATTTATGGTGAAGAGATCACGCTTTTACAGAATACCTAAGTACTTCAAAATGAATTAAACAGGAAAGGAAATAATGATTATAGATAACATAACTAGAACTAAAACTAACCCAAAAAAAAGAGAGAGAACCCCCCCCCCTCCCCCGTGCTGGGCCACGGCCCAGATGGCCTCGGTGCCAAACAGGCCGGCCCAGCCAGCGCCTACCTCACCCCTGGGGCGACCGAACCCTAGCGGTTCCTCCCCACTCGCACCCACTCCCTCCCCCTCGTCCCACTCTTCCCTCGCGCCCCTCCACTCGGTTCCGATCTGGATCGGGGCGCCCCCCCCCCCCCCCTCCCTCCCCCTCTTCTTTCTCCCCATGCCCCCCCCCCCCCGCCCCCCTGCCCCCCCGCGTCGGCCCCCGCCCGCGCGGCCGCCCCCCCCCCCCCGCGGCCCCCGCCCCCCCCCCCGGGGCCGACCTGGTGGGGGGCGCCCCCCCCCCCCCCCTCCCTCCCCCTCTTCTTTCTCCCCATGCCCCCCCCCCCCCGCCCCCCTGCCCCCCCGCGTCGGCCCCCGCCCGCGCGGCCGCCCCCCCCCCCCCGCGGCCCCCGCCCCCCCCCCCGGGGCCGACCTGGTGGGGGGCGCCCCCCCCCCCCCCCTCCCTCCCCCTCTTCTTTCTCCCCATGCCCCCCCCCCCCCGCCCCCCTGCCCCCCCGCGTCGGCCCCCGCCCGCGCGGCCGCCCCCCCCCCCCCGCGGCCCCCGCCCCCCCCCCCGGGGCCGACCTGGTGGGGGGCGCCCCCCCCCCCCCCCTCCCTCCCCCTCTTCTTTCTCCCCATGCCCCCCCCCCCCCGCCCCCCTGCCCCCCCGCGTCGGCCCCCGCCCGCGCGGCCGCCCCCCCCCCCCCGCGGCCCCCGCCCCCCCCCCCGGGGCCGACCTGGTGGGGGGCGCCCCCCCCCCCCCTTGGTGGCCTCGGGCCTGCAAGTGGGTGCACGCCCTGGCCGTGCCCGGCGCCCCTTGGCCGCACCGGCCGGCGCTCGGGGCCAGCCGGGTTGCGCTCGTATACCCAGCGCCCGCGTGCCGTGCCCGTTAAGGCCCTATGGGCCTATGACAAAGGGCCCCGCCCTAGAACGGTTAAAAAAAAGAGGAATAAAAAAAGGAATTAAAAAGTATAATAATTAAATTAATTAATTAATTAATTAATTAGTTAACTTAATTAATCATATATAAATTAAACTAATCAACTAATTAAACTAATCAATTCTGTTTTATTAAGCTCAGTCAATGACAGTAGGACCCGCGGGTCAGTTTGACCAGTCAACGGTCAGATTTGACATGCTGACGTCATGGTGGTGTCATGCTGACATCACCTTTCACTATTCTGGATAATGTTGAAATTAAATAATTAAATAAATCCTAAAAATGAATTAAATCTTTTAAAATAAATATAAAATAAACCGTAGCTCGGATGGAAAAACTTTGTACATGAATGTTACTCAGAACGACGAGACGAACCCGGATACGCAGCCTGTTCGTCCGCCATGCACCTCTAACATATCAAACTCGCAACTTTCCCCCTCCGGCTCCTCTGCCCGAAAACACGAAACACCGGGGATACTTTCCCGGATGTTTCCCCCCTTCGCCAGTACCGCCTAGCGCTGCGTTAGAACACGTCTAGCTCTGTCTGTTGTCCTGTTATGCACTTGCCTGCTATGTACTTACTGTTTCTTCCCCCCCTTCTCTCCGGTAGACCCCGAGACCGATGCTGATGTCCCTGTGATCGACTACGTCACCGACGACCCCTCTCTCTTGCCAGAGCAACCAGGCAAGCCCCCCCCACTTGATCACCAGATATCGCCTGCTCTTCTCTATACTGCTTGCATTAGAGTAGTATAGCATGTTAATGTTTTCATATACTCTTATACTGCTGCATAGACTGTCCTTGTTACTACTGTTGTTATCTTTACCTGCTATCCTACTGCTTAGTATAGGATGCTAGTACTTTCATCTGTGGCCCTACATCCTTGTCCGTCTGCCGTGCTATACTATCGGGCCGTGATCACTCGGGAGGTGATCACGGGTATATACTATATACTGTACACTATTACATTACCTGTGGTACTGTTCGGATATGGGGGCTGAAAGGACGGGTGGCTCCATCCCGGTAAAGGTGGTCCTGGGTTCCCGACGGCCCCCGACTGATACTTTGTGGCGGAGCGACAAGGCAGGTTGAGACTACCTGGGTGAGAGGTGGGCCTGGCCCTGATCGGCGTTCGCGGATACTTAACACGCTTAACGAGGTCTTGGTATTTGATCTGAGTTGGCTACGAGCTTATACGCACTAACCATCTACGCAGGAGTAGTTATGGGTATCCCGGCGTCGTGGTATCAGCCGAAGCACTTCAGACGTCAGCGACGGAGCGGCGCGCGCCGGATTGGACTGGAACGCCTGATGGGCTAGGTCTGCTTCCGGCCGCGTACGCAACGTGCAGGTGTGCTCAGGGCGATGGGCCCAGACCCCTGCGCGCTTAGGTTTAGACCGGCGTGTTGGCCTCTCTGTTGTGCCTAGGTGGGGCTGCGACGTGTTGATCTTCCGCGGCCGGGCATGACCCAGGAAAGTGTGTCTGGCCAAATGGGATCAAGCGTGCTGGGTAAGATGGTGCACCCCTGCAGGGAAGCTAATCTATTCGGATAGCCCTGATCTTCGGTAACAGGACGACTTGGAGTTGTACCTTGAGCTTATGACAACTAGAACCGGATACTTGATAAAACACACCCTTCCAAGTGCCAGATACAACCGGTGGTCGCTCTCGCTCAGGGTTACGAGGAGGGGATCACCGGGTAGGATTATTGCTATATGATGTTACTTGGAGGACTTCAGATTGTCCCCTCCTACCTGTTGCATGACAGGTGTCCAGAAGCGTAGTCTTCGTTAAGACTAGCTATCCCCCTCTTATTCTGGCATTCTGCAGTTCAGTCCACTGATATGGCCCTTTACATATATATCCATGCATATGTAGTGTAGCTCCTTGCTTGCGAGTACTTTGGATGAGTACTCACGGTTGCCTTGTTCCCCCTTTTCCCCCTACCTCTACTCGATTGCTGCAACCAGACGATGGAGCCCAGGAGCCAGACGCCACCGCCTATGACGACTACTACTCTGGAGGTGCCTACTACTACGTGCAGCCCGCTGACGACGACCAGGAGTAACCTAGGAGGATCCCAGGCAGGAGGCCTGCTCCTCTTTCGATCTGTACCCCAGTTTGTGCTAGTCATCTTATGGAAACTTGTTTAACTTATGTCTGTACTCAGATATTGTTGCTTCCGCTGACTCGTCTATGATCGAGCACTTGTATTCGAGCCTCGAGGCCCCTGGCTTGTATTATGATGCTTGTATGACTTATTTTATTTGTAGAGTTGTATTGTGATATCTTCCCGTGAGTCCCTGATCTTGATCGTACACATTTGCGTGCATGATTAGTGTACGATTGAATCGGGGGCGTCACAGAGTGGTTCGGCAACGACACCATCCACTAGTGGCAGTGCCCGGCAGCAACATCGTGGGTTGACGGCAGAGCACGACGTCCCTATGATATACGCGGGCGTTGTATGACGGCGGGCAGGGAGAACGTGTCCGCTTATGACCTACCGTCCCACGCGTCGCGTCGTGGATGTTGCATTCGTTCTCATCCTCTCGTTCCTTTTAAACTTTTAATATCACAAAAGCCTCCCGCAAAGAAGGAAAAGGAGATTCGACGAGACACTAACGACATATTATCATGGGGGCGTTGCTTTCAGAGCTCAGCATTGTTGTTGCCTTCGCCGTGTCCACTAGCGACATATGGAGGAGAAAAAAGCCGCCATGACTTTTCTTGACATTTCCGGTTAACTCGTTTTGGTACGTTCTGTACGCGTGCATATGGAATCCTCCTGCAGCGCAGAGGCTTTCCTTGCTTCAACGCAACTGCATCAGAGACGGAGAGCTTGTAGCGCCTGTTCGTCTTCTAATCTCTCCATTGCCCTGAAAGAAGGGAAGAGATTCGTTTCGGTTCTATGGAACGTGCAACCTGGCGTGCTCGTTCTGGGTGCCGACTGCCGAGTTAAGGCAAGGGTCGTGGCCGGCTTCTGAAGCTTAATAATGCTTGATGTATCAACTAATTATGAGGGCGGCCGATTGAAGTTTGCTTCCGGGTGCGTCCTTGACTTGGTGGCATGCATCGTCAGGTCGACCATAGAGGTCGTCCGTGCTTATATTGAATGACTAATCGGACGGCATGATGACGTTGCATTAGGTTGGAGAACGACTCAGCACCTAAACCGGATAGTGATCTACTGCAAGACGGCGACATGGGCAGCTGAACATATCTTAGCACTAGATTAATCAATACTTTATGCTTGGCGATTAGAGCTATGACTAATCGAAATCGTATGGTGAGCAGGTGAGATGAACCCGCTGGGCTTAAGATGACTAGCAGAGTAGCAGGGCAGGCAGGTGATCTGGAACACGGAAGACTCTTCCGGTCGGTTCGGTCGTTCTAGATTGATCGGCGAGTTGGCTACTAATTAATGGTTGGATGCTGAAATAGGACTATTACGAGAGCATCAGGAATGGAGTCAAGTGGATTTTTCCTATGTTGCTGTTCTCTGTCAGATTGAGCTTTTGTCTACTCGGCAGTCCACATTGTTAGGCTTTTCAGACCCATGATTTTTGTAAAGTGAATCTAGTTAATGAAAATGATTCAAAGAACCATGTCGGTGTGTTTATTCTCCAAAATACCACTCTTTCATCCCATGATATAAGAGCGTTTTTAACACTACATTAATACAACAAACGCACTCATTTTATGAAACAGAGGGTGTAAAAATTATCTACTAGTGCAAAAAAATGTTGCCACTATCCCACGCTACACCCTTCAATCGTGACGACCGCTATTTTCTCTTGCAACATCCCCTCGCACCAGCCCTGTCAGCTGCCGGTGCCGGTCGGGTTACCGGCCGCAGCCTTCTAGGCCCAAAGGGCGGCAATTCATCTCCAATAATGTACCCGATCTTCGATATTAAAAAAAAGAACTAGGTTTGCAACAGTAAATTCAATTTCTTCTATGCAAGCATTAACTTTACCTTAACTTTGTTGCCCTCTCTCTCTCTCTCTCTCTCTCTCTCTCTCTCTCTCCCTCCCTAACCATTCAACTTTTTCGTACTTGCATCTAGTACCCCTTCTCTTCAGATAACAATCATTCACCTTTATTTATAAGCTAGTGATTTTGAAGCGAGACCATCCCAGGTAGCACAGACGTTTTGGAGGATCCATGCCACAAAATGATATTGATGGTGACGAGTCGTCGTGCTCAATTCATCGTAAGGAAAACTGCAAACATGCATACACGATTCACATTGGATGATCCTTATGTCTTTGCTCGATCACTAGACAAATAGTTAGTTAGGCCTGAGAGATTTTGGGAAATACAAATATGTGTCTTCACTTGTTCGGCCTCTTTGGCCTGATGATCGGGGAACATCTCAAAACTCTAAAGCTTCGTCCTTTCCATTTTTTTTTGTAAGAATTTCAATTTATTTTGCTAGTTGACCCAAGAGAAATTTCTCCCACGGACTTAGTCGATGTACATTTGTATGTCCCGATACTTCCCATGCCGACACATCTAACAATGTTCTAAGGTGTACAAGGGCGTACGACTGTTTGATGAGTACATATGCCTAAAATGTGTGGGTACAGTTTGCTGCAAGGTATTAATATGGTAGTGAAAATCACTAGCTGCAGCATCAAGGCATCTCCAACTGTGTACCGCAAATCAAACACACTAAATGTCCGCTAACACGTCTGGACACAAATAAGAAAGCTGGCCATCCAGCCGCATGCATCAACTGTCCTATTTCAAATAGAACTTGAATGGAGTTCATGCAAACCAGACGATATATTTTAACTTTCAAAATATTTATAATCAAAATAATAAAATTCCACAATTCAGATGCAATTGCTAATCATATTTCAAATCATTCATTCAATTCAGATGCAATTCCTAATCACATTTCAAATCTACAATCCGGCGGCATTCCCTTTTCTTTAGAATACACGCATGAGCGTGTGCATCATATATTATGAATAAAGGGTACGGGGACCAACCACATGAGTATTACATCACGTGAGCATTACATGCCTGAAGACGCAACACCCACACCACACACCTAGACACTTAAGAGGACTACTCATTGTTCACCCACCTAACTAGTGCACCAAAGAAGAACTCTAGTTCCGGTTTTAGTATGCCAACCGTCCTCCACGCCCTGCCCTCGTGGTCCACATTGCTAATGGCGTGTTGTGTCAAAGGAGTGACTCCATTGAATATGACCACGTGACGGTGCTTCCATAGCTCCCACATGATGAGCGTTATGATCGCCTTCAAATCCCTCCGTGGTCACCGATCAAAGCACCTAGTGCTCCACCAGTCCACCTGATTATCATCAATAAAAGGTGTCTATTCCGGCGTCCCAATGGCACCCCACACCCAAAACCACAATGTTCGCACAAAGACACGGGTAAGCGTTGAAGGAAATATTCCCTAGAGGCAATAATAAAGTTGTTATTTATATTTCCTTATATCATGATAAATTTTTATTATTCATGCTAGAATTGTATTAACCGGAAACTTAGTACATGTGTGAATACATAGATAAAACAGAGTGTCCGTAGTATGCCTCTACTTGACTAGCTCGTTAATCAATGATGGTTAAGTTTCCTGACCATAGACATGTGTTGTCATTTGATGAACGGGATCACATCATTAGGAGAATGATGTGATGGACAAGACCCATCCGTTAGCTTAGCATGTTGATCGTTCAGTTTTATTGCTATTGCTTTCTTCATGACTTATACATATTCTTTTGACTATGAGATTATGCAACTCCCCAATACCGGAGGAACACCTTGTATGCTATCAAACGTCACAACGTAACTGGGTGATTATAAAGATGCTCTACAGGTGTCTCCAAAGGTGTTTGTTGGGTTGGCATAGATCGAGATTAGGATTTGTCACTCCGAGTATTGGAGAGGTATCTCTGGGCCCTCTCGGTAATGCACATGACTATAAGCCTTGCAAGCAATGTGACTAATGAGTTAGTTGCGGGATGATGCATTAAGGAACGAGTAAAGAGACTTGCCGGTAATGAGATTGAACTAGGTATGAGGATACCGATGATCGAATCTCGGGCAAGTAACATACCGATGACAAAGGGAATGACGTATGTTGTTATACGGTTTGACCGATAAAGATCTTCGTAAAATATGTAGGAACCAATACGAGCATCCAGGTTCCGCTATTGGTTATTGACCGGAGATGTGTCTCAGTCATGTCTACATAGTTCTCGAACCCGTAGGGTCCGCATGCTTAACGTTCGATGACGATTTGTATTATGAGTTGTGTGTTTTGGTGACCGAAGTTTGTTCGGAGTCTCAGATGAGATCACGGACATGAAGAGGAGTCTTGAAATGGTCGAAAGGTAAAGATTGATATATTGGAAGGTAGTATTCGGACACCGGAAGGGTTCCGGAGTATATTGGGTACATACCGGAGTACCAGAGGGGTTACCGGAACTCCACGGGGAAAGATATGGGCCATATGGGCCATAGGAGTGAGGCTAACCAGCCACAAGGGGCTGGTGCGCCCCCCACAAGGTAGGAGGCCGAATTGGTTTAGGGAAGGGGGCGCCACCCCCCCCCCCCTTTCCTTCTCCTACTCCCTCTCCTTCCCCCTTTCCACCTCCATGAGAAGGAAAAGAGGGGGGGGGGGGGGCGAATCCTACTAGGACTAGGAGTCCTAGTAGGACTCCCCCCTTATGGCGCGCCCCCTAGAGTCAGCCTCCTCCCTCTCCCTCCTTTATATACGTGGGCAGGGTACCCCTTGGAGACACAACAATTGTTCCAACCGTGTGCAGCATCTCTCTCGATAGTTTACTCCTCTGGTCATATTCACGTAGTGCTTAGGCGAAGCCCTTCGCGGATCACATCACCATCACCGTCACCACGGCTTCGTGCTGACGGAACTCTCCCTCGACCCTCTGCTGGATCAAGAGTTCGAGGAACGTGTCATCGAGCTAAACGTGTGCTGAACAAGGAGGTGTCCTATGTTCGGTACTTGGATTGGTTGGATCTGAAGACGTTCAACTACATCAACCGTGTTGACATAACGCTTCCCCTTTCAGTCTACAAGGGTACGTGGACACACTCTCCCGTCTCGTTGTTATGCATCTCCTAGATAGATCTTGCGTGATCGTAGGAATTGTTTTCAATTACTACGTTCCCCAACAAGCGTAATGTGTGAGATAGTTTCCTCTTTTCAGTTGTAGAACGGACACGAGGTCTAGCGGAGCAGACCTCTCCTCGCAAGCCTGTCCAAGATTCAGCATCGATTTTCGCATCACCAACCATGAGAATAAGCAACATTGGAGCGACACTTTGTGTTTCCACACAAAATCAGCATACGGAGACACTTCCCGCCCAAGCAACTTGTAAGCGTAAGCTCTGCTAACGAAGTATGATCCTTAGGCTCCCAGGGCCATCTCATGAAACTCGTGGCATCATCATTGAGTTGCAAGAGAAAAGAAAGAGGGACCTGGGGCCGGAAGAAAAAAGAAAGAAGGACCCAGGGGCTGGAAGAGAAATAATCAGAATTACTAAGCTACTCCGATCTTTTTTTTCTCTAATTCCCTTCTAAGATCCTCCGACCTAAACAAGAGTAGAGCATGCTCATGCTCAGACCTTCCGAGGCTTGCTGTACTCTTGGGGATTTCTTCCCATCCTCGGATGCAACAACAGGTACACGTTGATGCTGAGCAGATCAATTTTGGGGCCGATGTCCCTCGCCCAATTGTTTGCCTGAATGGCCTGACGAACCGTGAGCGATGATATCACCCTTAGTGCAACTTTGTCGTAAAGTTGGTCACCAGATGTTGTATTCTATATCCACCAAGCCACCTAGCGTCCCAGAATAGGATGCCATTGCCATTTCCCAGAGAAGCAATCGTCGCCGCTTCGTAAACTATGAGAGCTTCGTCGGGCACGTTATTTTATATGCATCAATTCAGTGGCATCTCACAAAAGTTCAGTGGCATTTCAATACAAAATTCAAAATATGATATCGTATCGGCTTAAACACACATACTACATGAAGGAAATATGCCCTAGAGGCAATAATAAAGTTATTATTTATTTCCTTAGTTCATGATAAATGTTTATTATTCATGCTAGAATTGTATTAACCGGAAACTTAGTACATGTGTGAATACATAGACAAAACAAAGTGTCGCTAGTATGCCTCTACTTGACTAGCTCGTTTATCAAAGATGGTTATGTTTCCTAACCATAGACATGTGTTGTCATTTGATGAACGGGATCACATCATTAGGAAAATGATGTGATGGACAAGACCCATTCTATTAGCTTCGCACTTGATCGTTTAGTATGTTGCTATTCCTTTCATCATGACTTATACATGTTCCTATGACTATGTGATTATGCAACTCCCAAATACCGAAGGAACACTTTGTGTGCTACCAAACGTCACAAGGTAACTGGGTGATTATAAAGGTGCTCTACAGGTGAATCCGATGGTACTTGTTGAGTTGGCATAGATCGAGATTAGGATTTGTCACTCCGATTGTCAGAGAGGTATCTCTGGGCCCTCTCGATAATGCACATCACTATAAGCCTTGGAAACAATGTAACTAATGAGTTAGTTGCGGGATGATGCATTACAGAACGAGTAAAGAGACTTGCCGGTAATGAGAATGAACTAGCTAGGTATGGTGATACCGACGATCGAATCTCGGGCAAGTAACATACCGATGACAAAGGGTACAACGTATATTGTTATGCGGTTTGACCGATAAAGATCTTTGTAGAATATGTGGGAGCCAATATGAACATCCAGGTTCCGCTATTGGTTATTGACCGGAGACGTGTCTCGGTCATGTCTACATAGTTCTCGAACCCGTAGGGTCCGCACGCTTAACGTTCGGTGACGATTGGTATTATGAGTTTATGTGTTTTGATGTACCAAAGATAGTTCATAGTCCCGGATGTGATAACGGACATGACGAGTAGTCTCGAAATGTCTAAGACACAAAGATTGATATATTGGACGGCTATATTCGGACACCGGAAGTGTTCCAGGTGATTTCGGAGAAAACCGCAGTGCTGGAGGGTTACCGGAACCCCCCGGGAGAACTAATGGGCCACATGGGCCTTAGTGGAGAGAGAGAGAGGGCCGGCCAGGGCAGGCCGTGCGCCCCCCTCCCCCTTTGGTCCGAATTGGACTAGGGAAGGGGGGGCCCTTTCCTTCTCCCTCTCCTCCTTCCTTTCCCCCTCCTAGTAGGAGTAGGAAAGGGGAGTCCTACTACTACTACGAGGAGGACTCCTCCTCTCCTGGCGCACCCCAAGGGCCGGCCAGCCTCCCCCCTTGCTCCTTTATATACGGGGGAGGGGGCACCCCATAGACACACAAGTTGATCATTGATCTCTTAGCCGTGTGCGGTGCCCCCCTCCACCATAATCCACCTCGGTCATATCGTCGTAGTGCTTAGGCGAAGCCCTGCGCCGGTAACTTCATCATCACCTTCATCACGCCGTCGTGCTAACGAAGCTCTCCCTCGACACCCTGCTCGACCGTGAGTTCATGGGACGTCACCGAGCTGAACGTGTGCAGATCACGGAGGTGCCGTACTTTCGGTACTAGGATCGGTCAATCGTGAAGACGTACGACTACATCAACCGCGTTGTTATAATGCTTCCGCTTACGGTCTACGAGGGTACATGGA
>LR880972.1:877318561-877337721 GCA_904067115.1 Aegilops sharonensis
CTAGTGCAAGTTCTCTCAACAATAATAACATAATTGGATCATATAACTATCCCTCAACATGCAACAAAGAGTCACTCCAAAGTCACTAATGGTGGAGAACAAACGAAGAGATTATGGTAGGGTACGGAACCACCTCAAAGTTATTCTTTCCAATCAATCCGTTGGGCTATTCCTATAAGTGTCACAAATAGCCCTAGAGTTCGTACTAGAATAACACCTTAAGACACAAATCAACCAAAACCCTAATGTCACCTAGATACTCCAAGGTGACCTCAAGTATCCATGGGTATGATTAAACGATATGCATCACACAATCTCAAATTCATCTATTCAACCAACACATAGAACCTCAAAGAATGCCCCAAAGTTTCTACCGGAGAATCACGACGAAAACATGTGCCAACCCCTATGCATAGGTTCATGGGCGGAACCCGCAAGTTGATCACCAAAACATACATCAAGTGAATCACGTGATATCCCATTGTCACCACAGATACGCACGGCAAGACATACATCAAGTGTTCTCAAATCTTTAAAGACTCAATCTGATAAAATTACTTCAAAGGGAAAATCAATCCATTACAAGAGAGTTGTCGTGGAATTAACACGTCAGTTGTCCTCATGAAAGGACTTAGTCGTGGAGCCATCGCAACGGGTTAGCTTGAAGGGGTTAAACCGGACAAGGGACACGGGAGTTTATACTAGTTCGGTCCCTTCGATGAAGGTAAAAGCCTACGTCTAGTTGTGATGGGATTGATTGGGTTTCGATGACCAGGGAGCAAAATACGCTTGCCTGAGTCTCAAGTTGTCGTTTGTTGTCCCTAAACCGCCGCCTTGTCGTCCCCTTATATACATGGGTTGACGCCCGGCCGGTCTATAGATTCCCGAGGCCGACTCATACAAGCGTTCGGCTCGGTCTCTCCTTTTCTTATCTTACAATACAAGTTACATGACTATGGCGGTTTACCACTACGGGCCCTAATCCGCCTTTGGGCTCCAGGCCTCTAAGCTTCATAGTAAAGCGCCATCTTCTAGATCTTGTGGGCTTTAATATAGTTGAGGGTGAACCGGCCCCTCCTTGGCGGTTTACAGTCAGTAGCTATATCCCCAACATTAGGCCCCAGATTGATTTGAACCTGTTCATGTCAATCTTCAACACTTAGAAAAATCCTATAGATATCTTCCTTCACTTCTCATAAACCGCCATGATATCTTCCCTTTTATAAATCTTGTTAAACCGCCATGACGTCATCCTCTGGACACAGCAACAAATCATCATGACGTCATCTCTGTAAAAAACGAATAAAAAGATTCCCTTCATTTAATGTCATCTCGGAAATCGAGGCGACAGCTACGCCACTTGCCGCTTTTGTCTCCTTGATTCTCGCGCCTGTCACTTATCCTCCGCCTTATTATAAATAAGCCTGATGGGCCTTTCCATTTTTCTCCCGTTTCTTCTCATCTTCCTCCTCGCGACCCGAAGGACCTCCGCGCCGCCGCCGCCGTCGCTTCTTCGGATCTGCACCGACCAAGGCCGCTGCATCAACCTGTTTGCACCAGAGACCTTGCCGCGCTCCTCCGCCGCCGAGTGGCTCTGGTAAGTTCATGTTTCGTAACCCTAGACCTTCATTAAAGTTTTTCGAGTTCATCCATGTCCGCCGCTATTCATCAGTTCTTCCGTGTTCCTCGTTCTAGTTCTTTGTACCAAGGGTATATAGATGTGTTTGATACGTTCGAACTGCAGCTAGATCTATTCCGTTAGTTCGCCGTACTGTAGCATCTTACTGCTTCTGAATAAACTCCGCCTGGTTCGTCTCTGTTCCTCTTTATCGCCATTGTTGGGCTCAGAAACTTTTTCTTCAGATATCCACGGTAGATCTGAGATTACAGTGTCATTCTGTGAAACTTGTTTTTGCAACACTTACTAAAAATTATGAATCTTGACCCTTCTACCTCTGGGCAGTTTAATTTTTGATAGCCAATCCGCCATATATCATTAGCCCTCTCTTAAACTGCCAATTGAACCTTACATAGTATTTTTCTCCGGTTTAACTCTGAATTGTTCACTTTAAATCGTAAATTCTTAAACCGGCACTTGTTTTTCTTTTCAGTTCCCCCTTCCAGAATGACGAAACAATTCTATGCTTGCAACTGGGTTCCGTCCCGAATCACAGAAACACAAATCAACGGTTATGTCACCACCGGTGTTTTAGCCTCAAAAAGTATCCTCCACTGGCGTGTTCCGGAATCGGAATGTCCACCTGAACCTCAAGAAGGAGAGGTGATTGTTTTTATGCAACACTTAGACCGGGGATTCAGTCCGCCCGGATCAAAAAATTTCCAGGATGTCCTCGCAAGCTTCCAACTCCATCCACAAGATATTGGTCCGAATTCCGTGTCCAATATATGCAATTTCCAAGTATTCTGCGAAGTCTATCTTCAAGAGGAGCCAACTGTAGAGCTATTTCGGGACTTCTTTCATTTGAACCGCCGTACAGAATTCTCAGATGGTCCTAACACAGAGCTTGGTGGCATTTCAATTCAGAAAAGGAAAGAAGCTGACTTCCCTCATGCAAAACATCACAGCCATCCCAAAGATTGGAATCAAACCTAGTTTTACTGCCGGAACACTGCCCCTGATGGAGAAAATCCTTTGTCGGGTTACCACCCTCACCGGCTTAGCAACGGCCACCCATTACCTTCACGCTTGACCGCCGCAGAACGGAAGAATTTTGCACCTCAACTCACCAAGCTCCGGGCTCTGATGGCCAACGGTTAAACTGGCATTGATCTTGTCCACTGCTGGGTTTCTTGGGCCATTTTACCTTTAAGCCGCTGCCCCGGATTGATGCATGAATATACTGGTGACGTCAAAGACCCTCAACGATATCACGACATAGTAATAACCGAGCTTGAAGTTACTGAATCGGTGAAGAAGATGCTTGATGAACCGATCTCTGCATGTAGCCAAACCGGGTTGGCTCCGTTTTACGTCTCCAATAAACCGCCAGCGGTGAAGTTCATCTCAATACTTTACTGATTTGCTTCCGTATTGACTGTGTACTAACCTTTCCTTGTCTTAATTTCAGGCTAACAGCTTCTTTTGGAAACGGACCAACTGGCTCGGGCTCCTCGTGTAAAGACCAAGGCCACCAAGAAAGCTGGCAAGAAGAAAACCGCCGAGTCTTCTGATCCGCCAGAAGAGGAAGAATCCGACGCTGAGGTAGAACTTGACTCACTTGGCTCCTTTTTCATCCATTTTATTGACAATTACTATTCTCAGGATGATGCTGAGGCCAGCCGTGCAGAACATGTTGAGGTAATTCTTCTTTCTTCCGACTCAGATCTTGTACCGGTTCAAAGAATTCGCCGCACAGTCCGGAAAGTAAAACAATCTCACCCCCTTGCTCATTTGGATCCAAAATTTTCTTTGGAGACACAGCAAGTCGAAGAACGTCGCACAACCTGGCATAGCGGTCAACAAATCACATCTTCCGGTTTAGCTGATACGCCAACCCGGAAACGGCGTCCAGAGGTGACTTGTTCTCCTGAAAAGCATTATCCTTTGAAAGGTTTCTTCCGATGCCCTCTCAATCCGTCTGACCCGAATTATCAGGCTTCTTCCAACTCGTTTGGATGTTCATCAACCACTCATCTGCCTCCTCTCAAACTCGTCGCTGGGTAAGTATATTACCCCTTAATTTGTTTCTTTTATTCGTCGGTTTACCATGTTCTAACCTTTGATGTTGTAGCGCCAAGGCTCGATTAAGTAAGAAAGCCAAGACCAGTGACCCTATTGTTGATGTTGATCCAGAGAAGACTCAAGAGCATCATGGCAAAGACCCTGAAGCTGCTATAGATAGCTCTGCTGGGAAAGAGCAAGATGCTGATGCTAACCCGCCAGAAGTTGAACCGAATGTAGAAGATGATACTTCACATCCTCCTGCTCCTCCAAGTCCAACAGTGGAACAGCGGGGCTCAACTGCTGATCCGCCAAGCCCTGCTACCAAAGCGCCAAGCCCTGTGAGAAATGTCAATTCATCCAGTCCGGCCAAAGATGACGACGTTGTTGTTACTGGTACTGCGTATACCGCCCCTGGTAATCCGGTTATTCTATCAAAGCACACTGCCAAGGATGAATTTGCTGCTATGAGCAAGGGGAAGGAGAAAACTGATTGGTCAGCTTATGTCGACCTTTCTGCTCAAGAGCTTCACTCCGGCCTCTTGAACCGGCTTTACACAAGCCGTGATTATGAAGCCGGTTTAGTAAACCAGATGAAGGAGCGCTATGAGGTAAACAGTGTTGCTCTTTGCCCTGTATGTTCATTGCATTGTAGCCCCCAAGGACCGGTTTGTCTTTAGAAAGTCAAACCGGGACTTTGTATATTCCATACTGTACTTTATGAGATTTCCTTTTGTATTTATGATCAAACACACATTAGCCCCCAAGTGTCATGGTTAAAACTTGTATTAATCCTTGGGACTTCAATAATCAGCATAAAAATAATCCGCATTATCCCCCAAGTGCCAAGTATATAATTGGTTAGATGCTTGGGACTTTTGTCAAAGATATTAACATGCTCTAACCACTACAGAGTGAGATAAACCAACAAGTCTCACAGATTGCTGACCTTCAAGAAAATCTGAAATCCCAACAAGCAGAAACCACCAAGGCCAAGGGTGAATTGAAAACCGCCTTAACCACCATGGAGCAGCTCAAGGAATGGTACAAGTCTGAACAGGCCAACAGGGATGCTGAAAAGGCTGGATTGCTAAAGCAGGCGGAAAACACTGAATCAGCTCTTAAACCGGTGACAGAAGAGCTTACTGGATTAAAGCGCCAAGTCCATGCCATGACCTCTGCAATATTTGGTAAGCACTATTTACCATGGCTTTATGAATATTCCGCTTTGAAATTTTTCTCCGGTTTAACATGAACTTCTTGAACCGCTATAGGCAGGCGCATTGCTCATCTCGGTTCTGATGTACAGAAGAAACTCAAGGCCGCGTATACACTGATTGAACAGTTATATACCGGCGTACAACGGGTTATCTGCGCCACTTCGTATGACAATGCGGCTCCAACACTGATCAAGGACACGCTGGACCGGCTATCCATGATGCCAGTGCAGATAGAAGAGTTGAAGCGGTCCGCTGCCCGGGCTGGCGCTTTACTAGCACTGACTCGAGCCAAGGCATGGATAGCTGATCTTGATCCGGCTGATATAGCCTAGGGCTTCCCCAGTGCACAGGAAAACGGCGAAGTATTTGACAACGACGCCCTCAAACAGGTAACAAGGGAGATGCGTCCTCTGGCGAGTCAGTTGGCAGAAGAGGCTAACCTGACGGTTCACCGATCTTTCTACGATGCAAACAACAAACGGGTTGAAGCTGCTATTCCTGAAGTGCAGAACTTGGTTCCACCAATCCGTAAGCACACTTACGCCCCTGACGTTGATCCGGCTGAGCTTATAAATGAAGAGGTTGTCTTTCAGGCTTTAACCCGGATTGACTGGACCATCAATGACTTCCAGCCATTGGATGGGGAAGAGGAGGCTGAACCGACGCCAGATGACCCATCTACTTCACATCAACCCGGCGATGAAGCTTAATCCGTCAAGCCGGTTGATACATCAGAAACTGTCCATTGTGAAACAATTCCATATTTTGGGCCTCTTAATGCCTTGTAATAGGATAGCAAAAACTTATTTTGATCTTCTGCCATCGTGCAAAAGGAGATACTTTTTGTGATCCGCCATGCCAATGCCAAGTTTGGTTCAGATTTGCTGCCATCATGATATTCAACTCCTGTGTGTGCATAAAAAAGAAAATAGGGTTCTGGCGGTTTACCACCGGACGGGTCACAATGCCCCAAAAAGGCTGATTGATAATCAAACCGTAAAAATATGAAATTATGCATACCTGTGATGTAATATCCCTGTTTAGTTGGTTGGTTAACTTTGATTGTAGTAAGGGTGAAAACCCAAATCTGAAGTTCTCTGTATAACCCCATCATGTACCGACGTTGTATAGAGGTCATACCGGGTGATGATACACACCAGATGATCAACGCTGATGACTGGTAGTCAACGCTAGGTCGGGTTAACAAACTCCGGTTTGAAGAATAAGGTCTGTCAATGTGTAGTTGCAAACCAAGCCGGTTTAAAGAATACCGTGCTAATAAAATAACTGACGAGGCCAAGAAAATTGGTTTAACATAAAATTCAGCAACACGCAAATAAAACCATGTAGTCAAGGCTTTTTGAGGGCTGCCAGGCCCAAATTCGAGGCTTTTTGTGGGCTGCCAGGCCGCTGAGTTGAACCATTTAACAAAGCCTTTTAAGATGGACCTCCAACTAACCAATCACCGTTTTAACTTTGACAAGTTCAGGGTCTCAATGAGAGTAACTGTCAAACGTTCGGAGGGTCGTGCCAGGATGACCTGGATAGGAGTGTCTTACTTGATGAAGGCAGGTTAACCCGGGATTTTAGGTAAATATACCAGGCTTCCAAGCCGTGGGTCGATACCCAGCTACAAGGGTCCATTCAAACTCCTTGGTATTTGACACAAGAAGCCCCCAAGTAACGCGATGAGCTGTGCTCATTGGGTGCCTATGTTTGAGTTGTGCATAGCATCCATACTCTCTTTGGCCCCTTGGGTGTGAAGCTCCCAAGCTTTGTGGCTTGATAGCCGGTTTAACAGGTAGTACTCCGCTTTGTCGGCTGAAGCCCCCATGTAACTCAAAGGATATTTGAGAAAAAATAGTAGAAGCACCGCTTAAAGAAAGGATGCTAATTTATTTATTGATCATAATATATACATTATCAAAATATATACATAAGAGGAGCCTATGGCTCAAGTGTAATAAGGCCGGAGGAGAGCTATGTACCATGGCCGTCGGGTCGCCTCCTCAGAGTTGCGTGAGTTGTCTCGAACATCAATGAGGTAGTATGATCCGTTGTGCAGATTCTTGCTGACCACAAAGGGTCCTTCCCAAGGCGGGGATAACTTGTGCATGTCGGTCTGATCCTGGATGAACCGGAGCACCAAGTCACCTTCTTGAAAGGTTCTTGTCCTAACCCGGCGGCTGTGATAACGCCGTAGATCTTGTTGATAAACCGCCGATCAAGCCAGATCCATATCCCGTTTTTCATCTAACAGGTCCAGCGCCTCTTGGCGGGCTTGCTCGTTGTTCGCTTCAACATAATTGGCCACCCGGGGCGAGTCATGACGTATATCACTTGGGAGAACCGCCTCTGCCCCGTATACCATAAAGAAAGGTGTGTAACCTATTGATCGATTGGGGGTGGTGTTGATACTCCACAACACAGAAGGTAATTCTTCCACCCAACAACCCGGCGTCCGCTGCAAGGGAATCATGAGCCGGGGATTAAGACCCTTTAAAATTTCTTGATTAGCTCGCTCCGCTTGACCGTTGGATTGAGGGTGTGCCACAGATGCTAGGTCAAGCCAGATGTGCTCTCTCTGACAGAAATCCTCCATCTCACCTTTGGAAAGGTTGGTACCATTATCCGTGATGATACTATGTGGAAAACCAAAACGGAAGATAATCTTTTTGAGGTATTGAACCGCCGTAGCTGCGTCACACTTGCTAACAGGCTCCGCTTCAACCCACTTGGTGAATTTATCAACTGCCACCAACAGATGGGTCTTCTTGTCCTGGGAACGTTTAAAGGGTCCCACCATATCAAGCCCCCAAGTAGCAAAAGGCCAAGTAATGGGAATCATCCGTAGTTCCTGCGCCGGAATATGAGCTCTGCGTGAAATTTTTTGGCAAGCATCACATCGCTTTACCAGATCCTCCGCATCAGCATGAGCTGTCAACCAGTAAAACCCATAACGGAAAGATTTTGCAATCAGGGACTTTGAACCGGCATGATGAACACAATCCCTTTCATGAATTTCCCGTAGGATCTCTTGGCCTTCTTCTGGAGAAACACAACGCTGAAATACGAACGAAACGCTACAGCGGTGTAACTCGCCATTGTGAATAACCATTGACTTGGATCGCCGGACTATCTGTTGAGCCAGGACTTTATCATTTGGTAACTCGCCCCGGCTCATATACGCGAGATATGGAACCGTCCAATCTGGTATAACGTGTAAAGCAGCCACCAACTGAGCCTCCGGATCCGGGACAGCCAAATCTTCTTATGTAGGCACCTTAACAGACGGGTTATGCAAGATATCTAAAAAGGTGTTAGGAGGTACCGGTTTACGCTGAGATCCAAGCCGGCTCAAAGCGTCTGCTGCTTCATTTTTGCGCCGATCGATATGCTCAACCTGATACCCTTTGAAATGTCCCGCCACAATATCTACCTCACGTCTGTAAGCCGCCATGAGTGGATCCTTAGAATCCCAAGTGCCAGAAACTTGCTGAGCCACCAGATCAGAGTCTCCGAAATAACGAACTCGACTTAAGTTCATCTCTTTGGACACACGGAGACCATGGAGTAAAGCTTCGTACTCAGCTGCATTGTTAGTACAAGGAAACATCAAGCGGAGGACATAGCAAATTTTATCCCCTCGAGGGGAAGTAAGAACAACTCCAGTCCCCGAGCCTTCCAACTGCCTGGATCCATCAAAATGAATAGTCCAGTACGTATTATCCGGTTTATCTTCCGGTGCTTGCAGCTCGGTCCAGTCATTGATAAAATCCACAAGAGCCTGTGACTTGATGGCTGTGCGAGGTACATACTGTAAACCTTACGGTCCAAGCTCGATTGCCCACTTTGCAACCCGGCCAGTTGCTTCCCTGTTTTGAATTATATCGCCCAAAGGAGCAGAACTAACCACTGTGACAGGATGGCCTTGAAAATATTGCTTGAGTTTTCGACTGGCCATAATAACCCCGTACACCAACTTCTGCCAATGTGTATAGCATTGTTTTGACTCGATCAGGACTTCGCTGATGTAGTATACAGGTCGTTGAACCGGATATTCCTTCCCAGCTTCTTTACGCTCAACCACAATTGCCACACTGACCGCTCGGGCATTGGCAACCACATATAACAGTAAAGGCTCATGATCAACTGGGGCTGCAAGAACCGGCGGTTCAACCAACTGCCACTTTAGCTCCTCAAAAGCCGCATTGGCTGCATCACTCCAGACGAAATCATCCGTCTTTTTCAACATCTGATACAAAGGAATTGCCTTCTCTCCCAAACGACTGATAAACCGGCTAAGGGCTGCAATCCGACCTGCGAGACGTTGAACATCATTGATACACTTCGGTTTAGCCAGGGATGTGATTGCCTTAATTTTTTCTGGGTTGGCCTCAATGCCCCTGTTGGATACCAAAAACCCGAGAAGCTTGCCTGTCGGAACACCAAAAACACATTTATCCGGATTAAGCATCATCCTGTAAACCCGAAGATAGTCAAACGTCTCTTTGAGGTCATCGATCAGTGTTTCCTTCTTCCTGGATTTGACCACAATGTCATCCACATAAGCATGAACTTTACGCCCGATCTGCGTGTGAAGACAATTTTGCACACAATGCTGATAAGTTGCCTGAGCACTCTTGAGCCCAAAGGGCATAGAAACATAGCAGAAGGCTCCAAAAGGAGTGATGAAGGTTGTCTTCTCCTGGTCCTTAACTGCCATCTTGATCTAATGATACCCTGAATAAGCATCCAAAAAACTCAGTGGCTCACAACCCGCCGTCGCATCAATGATCTGATCAATACGTGGGAGAGCAAAGGGATCAGTCGGGCAAGCCTTATTCAAGTCTGTGTAATCCACACACATACACCAAGTGCCATTTTTCTTAAGAACCAGCACCGGATTAGCCAACCATTCAGGATGAAACACTTCGACGATAAAACCAGCAGCCAACAGCCGGGCTACCTCTTCACCAATTGCCTTGCGTCTTTCTTCATTAAAGCGACAAAGGCATTTCTTGACTGGTTTAAACTTCGGATCAATATTAAGAGTGTGCTCAGCGAGTTCCCTCGGTACACCTGGCATGTCAGAAGGCTTCCATGCAAAAAAGTCCCGGTTCTCACGGATGAACTCGATGAGCGCGCTTTCCTATTTTGGATCCAGATTGGTGCTGATACTGAACTGCTTGGACGAATCGCCGGGTACGAAGTCAACAAGCTTAGTCTCGTCAGCCGGTTTGAAATGCAGGGTTGGGTCATGCTCAGTGGTGGGCTTCTTCAGATGGGTCATATCTGCCGGATCAACATTCTCCTTATAAAACTTTAGCTCTTCTGTAGCACAAACCGCCTCAGCATAAGCCGCATCACCCTCCTCACAATCCAACACGATTTTTCGACTTCCATGAACCGTGATAGTTCCTTTATGACCCGGCATCTTGAGCTGCAAATAGATATAACAAGGCCTTTCCATGAATTTTGCATAAGCCAGCCGCCCAAACAGCGCATGATACGGGCTCTGGATTCTTACTACCTCAAAGGTCAATGTCTCAGACCTAGAGTCATGCTCATCACCAAACACAACTTCCAAAGCGACCTTACCTACAGGATACGCCGATTTACCTGGTACTACACCATGAAAGACAGTGTTGGACGGTTTAAGATTCTTATCTGTCAACCCCATGCGACGGAATGTCTCATAATACAGAATATCGATACTGCTTCCTCCATCCATGAGTACTTTGGTGAACTTATAACCTCCCACCTGAGGTGCCACCACCAGAGCTAGTTGACCCGGATTGTCAACCCGGGGTGGATGATCCTCCCTACTCCACACAATAGGTTGTTCCGACCACCGCAGATAACGTGGAACGGCCGGTTCAACAGCATTGACTGCCCTCTTGTCAAGCTTCTGATCACGCTTGCACAGACTAGTGGTGAACACGTGATACTGCCCACCATTCAATTGCTTTGGGTGACTCTGGTAACCCGACTGCTGCTGATTCCCTTGATTATTCTGCTGGTTATTTCCACCTTGGTTGCTCTGGTTGCCATAATTACTCTAAAACCCAGAGTTTGAGCCGCCGCCACCATAGAAACCTGGACCTGAACCGCCCGACGGACCCTGATCATACCGGAAAAGATCAGAGTTCTTAAACTCCTTCATAATATGGCAATCCTTCCAGAGATGCGTTGCGGGGGCCTCCTTGGTCCCATGCTTCGGACAGGGCTGATTCAACAAACGCTCCAGATTCATCGCCCCACCGCGCTGGGGCGGTTTACCTTTTCGGCGCTGCACATTAGCGTTAGCTACAAAATCTGAATCCGCTTTACGCTTATCATTATTCCCATGGCCTCCTTGGTTGTGCTGCTGTCCCTTCGCACCGCCATTCTTCTTTCCCTTCTCCGGTTTCTCATCATCAGAATCGGGATCCTTGGTATTATCAGAATCGGCATACTTTACCAAGGCTTCCATGAGGGTTCCCATGTCGCTGCAGTGGTGCTTGAGCCGTCCCAACTTCATCTTCAGTGACTTAAACCGGCAATTGCGCTCCAGTGTGATAATCGCTTGACCAGCGTTAATCCGATCAGATGAGTGTAAAACTTCTGAAACCCGGCGCACCCGATGAGTTGTGGACTCGTTCTCTCCTTGAACACAAGCATCCAGATCTACAATGGACATGGGCTGCTTGCACGTGTCTTTAAAATTGGCTATAAACCGTGCTTTCAACTAATCCCATGACTCGATGGAATTGGCCGGCAGGTTTTTCAACCAAGTACAGGTTGTTCCCTCCAACATCATTGTGAAGTACTTTGCACAAGCTGCTTCATCCACATCTAGCATCTCCTTTGCCATCTCATAACTCTCGACCCACGCCTCAGGTGGCTGATCCGCCGTGTAGTTAGGCACTTTGCGCGGACCCTTGAAATCTTTGGGCAGACGCACATTACGGAGAGCCGGAATAAGGCACGGCACTCCCTAGGAACTGAAGGCAAGACCGGTGCCTCGTTCAACTGACGCTGCTGGCTGAACCTGGGTGGGTTGATAATGGCCCAAAGCGGCATCCCTTCGTGCGCTGCCATGATCCACCACATCTTGAGCATTACGATGTCGGGCGCTGCTAGACACCTCCGGTTCATCCATACGCCTGCTAAAACTTGGGCTCGGACGAGGGGTTGAATGAATTCTATCCCGACTATACGAATAAGCCTGCTGCTGTACCACGGCGGTTTGGAGAAGATCTCTCGCCCGCCGCGTCTCAACTGCTGCTATTGAATCTCCTTCCATCGGAATGGCCGCCAGGCGTGAAGCTGCGGCAATCATGTTGTCCAAAGGGCTCGAGAAGTGACCCGGTGGTGTAGATACGTATTGTGGCAGGTTATCTGTTCGTCGGGGTGGCTCCGTTATCCGTAGTTGATCCGGAACTGTCCTAGGCGCCTCCGTCCGGTTTGCAGCTACCGGATTGCTCGGCCCAGCTCCTGGCGTCTGAAAGAGGTTTAACCCTTCGTACACCGGTGGCATTCGTGGCCGGTACTTCCTTCGCATTACATCCTCTGATGCGGTCTGATCCAGCATGAGCTGGTAATTCTGAGCCTGTATCCGCTGTGCTTGAGCATCCAAAGCAGCCCGCTCTTCAGCCATCCTAACATCCTCTGATGCCAGGTCCTCCTTAGCCTGTGCTATTTGGTCCTTTAGTTTCGCAACGTTCGCATTGTGCTGATCCCGCGTCTCTGGGGTGACTGTTGCGGTCAACAAGGTCGCCCAGGCATCCATTAAATCGGAGAGGACTTGCGCCGGACGGCGCGCCGGGACTCCTGCTGCGGCTGCTGATCCGGTGTTCGTCGCTGCGGTGGATGAAGATTGCAACGTGGGCTGTATTCCGGCCATGTAAACAGCAACCCGACTTGGCGGTTCAAGAAGGTCCGGAATACTGTTGCCATCGGAATATCCTTCGAACACACCGCTATGAACCTGGTACAAGGACTCAGTTTCGCCATTGGATGACTCACCGTCCGAGTACACGGCCGTCTCGCCTTCAGACACCGGTTCAGATCCGATCCCATGAACACATCCTACGAACGCACGCATCATGGAAGGCTTAACCCGGGCTGGACTCGCACGCTGAGCCGTCTCGACGAGGTCGGTGCAGATGTCCGGCTCAGGGCCCGGTTCGCCAATCTTGTCGATGAAGACATGAATTCCGCCGAAGGGGACCCGGTACCCGTACTCGATCTAGCCGGCCTCGGGGCCCCATCCTTCGTCGTCGATGTAGAGCTTGCTGCGACGACTTTTGGTCATCCGGCCGATCACGTACCCCTTAAGTCCTTTAGAGCGGCCCTTCAAGAACTCGACACCATCGTGCGATAGCCCCACGGTGGGCGCCAACTGTCGTGGAATTAACACGTCAGATGTCCTCATGAAAGGACTTAGTCGTGGAGCCATCCAACGGGTTAGCTTGAAGGGGTTAAACCGGACAAGGGACACGGGAGTTTATACTAGTTTGGACCCTTCGATGAAGGTAAAAGCCTACGTCTAGTTGTGATGGGATTGATTGGGTTTCGATGACCAGGGAGCAAAATATGCTTGCCTGAGTCTCGAGTTGTCGTTTGTTGTCCCTAAACCGCCGCCGGGTCGTCCCCTTATATACATGGGTTGACGCCCGGCCGGTCTACAGAGTCCCGAGGCTGACTCATACAAGCGTTTGGCTCGGTCTCTCCTTTCCTTATCTTACAATACAAGTTACATGACTATGGCGGTTTACCACTACGGGCCCTAATCCGCCTTTGGGCTCCGGGCCTCTAAGCTTCATAGTAAAGCGCCATCTTCTAGATCTTGTGGGCTTCAATATAGTTGAGGGTGAACCGGCCCCTCCTGGGCAGTTTACACTCAGTAGCTATATCCCCAACAAGGGTAGAGTGGGAGAAGCAACATAAGATCCAATTATAATAGCAAAGCTCGCGATACATCAAGATCGTGCCAAATCAAGAACACGAGAGAGAGAGAGATCAAACACATAGCTACTGGTACATACCCTCAGCCCCGAGGGTGAACTACTCCCTCCTCGTCATGGAGAGCGCCGGGATGATGAAGATGGCCACCGGTGAGGGTTCCCCCCTCCGGCAAGGTGCCGGAACAGGGTCCCGATTGGTTTTTCGTGGCTCTGGAAGTTTGCGGTGGCGGAACTCCCGATCTATTTTCCGTTCTGGAAGTTTTAGGGTACGTGGAGTTGTATAGGCGGAAGAAGCACGTCAGGGGAGCCACGAGGGCCCCACGAGGCAGGGGGCGTGCCCTAGGGGGGTGGGCGCGCCCCCCACCCTCGTAGCTTCCTCGTTCCTTCCTTGACATGGGGTCCAAGTCCATGTGGTAGCTTTCGTTCCAAAAATAACTTCTCTAGTTGATTTCGTTCCATTTCGACTCCGTCTGATATTCCTTTTCTTCAAAACACTGAAATAGGCAAAAAAACAGCAAATCTGGGCTGGGCCTCCGGTTAATAGGTTAGTCCCAAAAGTAATATAAAAGTGGATAATAAAGCCATAAACATCAAAAACACGTAATATAATAGCATGGAACAATAAAAAATTATAGATACGTTGGAGACGTATCAGCATCCCCAAGCTTAATTCCTGCTCGTCCTCGAGTAGGTAAATGATAAAAAAGATAATTTTTGATGTGGAGTGCTACTTGGCATAATTTCAATGTAATTATTCTTAATTGTGGTATGAATATGCACATCTGAAAGATTCAAGACAAAAGTTCATATTGAGATAAAAATAATAATACTTCAAGCATACTAACAAAGCAATTATGTCTTCTCAAAATAACATGGCTAAAGAAAGCTATCCCTACAAAATCATTAGTCTGGGTATGCTCTATCTTCACCACCCAAAGTATTTAAATCATGCACAACCCCGATGACAAGCCAACCAATTGTTTCATACTTTTGACATTCTCAAACTTTTCAATCTTCACGCAATACATGAGCGTGAGCCATGGACATAGCACTATATGTGGAATAGAATGGTGGTTGTGGAGAAGACAAAAAAGGGGGAAGATAGTCTCACATCAACTAGGCGTATCAACGGGCTATGGAGATGCCCATCAATAGATATCAATGTGAGTGAGTAGGGATTGCCATTCACCGGATGCACTAGAGCTATAAGTATATGAAAGCTCAACAAAAGAAACTAAGTGGGTGTGCATCCAACTCGCTTGCTCACGAATACCTAGGGCATTTTGAGGAAGCCCATCATTGGAATATACAAGCCAAGTTCTATAATGAAATATTCCCACTAGTATATGAAAGTGACAACATAGGAGACTCTCTATCATGAAGATCACGGTGCTACTTTGAAGCACAAGTGTGGTAAAAGAATAGTAGCATTGCCCCTTCTCTCTTTTTCTCTCATTTTTATATTTTTTGGGCCTTTTCTCTTTTTTATGGCCTCTTTTTTTTCTCTTTTTTTCGTCCGGAGTCTCATCCCGACTTGTGGGGGAATCACAATCTCCATCATCCTTTCCTCACTGGGGACAATGCTCTAACAATGATGATCATCACACTTTTATTTTCTTACAACTCAACAATTACAACTCGATACTTAGAACAAGATATGACTCTATATGAATGCCTTCGGTGGTGTACCGGGATATGCAATGAATCAAGAGTGACATGTATGAAATAATTATGAATGGTGGCTTTGCCACAAATACAATGTCAAGTACATGATCATGCAAAGCAATATGACAATGATGGAGCGTGTCATAATAAATGGAACGGTGGAAAGTTGCATGCAATATATCTCGGAATGGCTATGGAAATGCCATGATAGGTAGGTATGGTGGATGTTTTGAGGAAGGTTTATGGTGGTTGTATGATACTGGCGAAAAGTGCGCGGTATTAGAGAGGCTAACAATGGTGGAAGGAAGAAGAGTGCGTATAATCCATGGACTCAACATTAGTCATAAAGAACTCATATAATTATTGCAAAAATCTACAAGTTATCAAAGAAAAGTATTACGCACATGCTCCTAGGGGGATGGATTGGTAGGAAAAGACCATTGCTCGTCCCCGACCGCCACTCATAAGGAAGACAATCAATAAATAAATTATGCTCCGACTTCATCACATAACGGTTCACCATACGTGCATGCTACGAGAATCACAAACTTTAACACAAGTATTTCTAAAATTCACAACTACTCAACTAGCATGACTCTAATATCACCATCTCCATATCTCAAAACAATCATCAAGCATCAAACTTCTCGTAGTATTCAACACACTCATAAGAATTCTTACAAATCTTGTATGCCTAGCACATTAGGATTATTTAAGCAAATTACCATGCTATTTAAGACTCTCAAAATAATATAAGTGAAGAATGAGATTTCAATAGTTTCTATAAAACAAATCCACAACCGTGCTCTAAAAGATATAAGTGAAGCACTAGAGCAAACAACAAACTACTCCGAAAGATATAAGTGAAGATCAATGAGTAGTCGAATAATTATGCAACTATGTGAAGACTCTCCCATTTAATAATTTCAGATCTTGGTATTTTATTCAAGCATCAAGCAAAACAAAATAAAATAAAATGACTCTCCAAGCAAAACACATATCATGTGGTGAATAAAAATATAGGTCCAAGTAAAGTTACCGATGAACGAAGGCGAAAGAAAGGATGCCATCTGGGGCATCCCCAAGCTTAGGCTCTTGGTTGTCCTTGAATTTTACCTTGGGGTGCCTTGGGCATCCCCAAGCTTACGCTCTTGCCACTCCCTATTCCATAGTCCATCGAATCTTTACCCAAAACTTGAAAACTTCACAACACAAAACTTAACAGAAAACTCGTGAGCTCCGTTAACGAAAGAAAACAAAACACCACTTCAAGGTACTGTACTGAAATAATTATTTATTTATATTGGTGTTAAACCTACTGTATTCCAACTTCTCTATGGTTTATAAACCATTTTACTAGCCATAGATTCATCAAAATAAGCAAACAACACACGAAAAACAGAATCTGTCAAAGATAGAACAGTCTGTAGTAATCTGTAACTAACACATACTTCTGTAACTGCAAAAATTCTAAAATAAATTTGTGGACCTGAAGGATTTGTCTAGTAATAATCTGCAAAAATAATCAACTATAGATCACTTTCCAGTAAAAAGTTCTAGCTAATCTCGTGAGCGCTAAAGTTTCTGTTTTTTACAGCAAGATCATAAAGACTTCACCCAAGTCTTCCCAAAGGTTCTACTTGGCACAAACACTAATTAAAACATAAAATCACATCTAACCTGAGTCTAGATGGATTATTTATTCCTAAACAGAACCAAAAAGCAAGAAACTAAAATAAAATTGGGTTGCCTCCCAACAAGCGCTATCGTTTACCACCCCTAGCTAGGCATGATGATTTCAATGATGCTCACATAAAAGATAAGAATTGAAATATAAATAGAGCATCATGAAGAATATGACTAGCACATTTAAGTCTAACCCACTTCCTATGCATAGGGATTTTGTGAGAAAACAACTTATGGGAACAAGAATCAACTTGCATAGGAAGGTAAAACAAGCATAACTTCAAGATTTTAAGCACATAGAGAGGAAACTTGATATTATTGCAATTTCTACAAGCATATATTCCTCCCTCATAATAGTTTTCGGTAGAATCATGAATGAATTCAACAATATAATCAGCACTTAAATCATTCTTTTCATGATCTACTTGCATAGAAAATTTACTACTCTCCACATAAGCAAAATTCTTCTCATTCGGAATAGTGGGAGTATACTCAACAAAATAACTATCATGTGATTGAAAATTAAGATCAAGATGACAAGTTTCATGGTCATCATTATTCTTTATAGCATACGTGTCATCACAATAATCATCATAGATAGGAGACATGCTTTCATCATAGTAAATTTGCTCATCAAAGCTTGGGGGACAAAAAATATCATCTTCATCAAACATAGCTTCCCCAAGCTTGTGGCTTTGCATATCATTAGCATCATGGATATTCAAGGAATTCATACTGACAACATTGCAATCATGCTCATCATACAAAGATCTAGTGCCAAACATTTTAATGCATTCTTCTTCAAACACTTTGGCACAATTTTCATTTCCATCATACTCACGAAAGATATTAAAAAGATGAAGCGTACGAGACAAACTTAATTCCATTTTTTGTAGTTTTATTTTATAAACTAAACTAGTGCTAAAACAAGAAACAAAAATATTCGATTGCAAGATCTAAAGATATACCTTCAAGCACTCACCTCCCCGGCAACGGCGCCAGAAAAAGAGCTTGATGTCTACTACGCAACCTTCTTCTTGTAGACGTTGTTCGGCCCCCAAGTGCAGAGGTTTGTAGGACATTAGCAAATTTCCCTCAAGTGGATGACCTAAGGTTTATCAATCCATGGGAGGTGTAGGATGAAGATGGTCTCTCTCAAACAACCCTGCAACCAAATAACAAAGATTCTCTTGTGTCCCCAACACACCCAATACAATGGTACATTGTATAGGTGCACTAGTTCGGCGAAGAGATGGTGATACAAGTGCAATATGGATGGTAGATATAGGTTTTTGTAATCTGAAAATATAAAAACAGCAAGGTAACTAATGATAAAAATGAGCGTAAACGGTATTGCAATGATAGGAAACAAGGCCTAGGGTTCATACTTTCACTAGTGCAAGTTCTCTCAACAATAATAACATAATTGGATCATATAACTATCCCTCAACATGCAACAAAGAGTAACTCCAAAGTCACTAATAGTGGAGAACAAACGAAGAGATTATGGTAGGGTACGAAACCACCTCAAAGTTATTCTTTCCAATCAATCCGTTGGGCTATTCCTATAACTGTCACAAACAGCCCTAGAGTTCGTACTAGAATAACACCTTAAGACACAAATCAACCAAAACCCTAATGTCACCTAGATACTCCAATGTCACCTCAAGTATCCGTGGGTATGATTATACGATATGCATCAAACAATCTCAAATTCATCTATTCAACCAACACATAGAACCTCAAAGAATGCCCCAAAGTTTCTACCGGAGAATCACGACGAAAACATGTGCCAACCCCTATGCATAGGTTCATGGGCGGAACCCGTAACTTGATCACCAAAACATACATCAAGTGAATCACGTGATATCCCATTGTCACCACAGATACGCACGGCAAGACATACATCAAGTGTTCTCAAATCTTTAAAGACTCAATTCGATAAGATTACTTCAA
>LR880972.1:877361665-877375245 GCA_904067115.1 Aegilops sharonensis
GAACAACAATCATACCATAGGCTAGCTTCTAGGGTTTAGCCTCTCTGATCTCGTGGTAGATCTACTCTTGTACTACCCATATCATCAATACTAATCAACCAAGAGTAGGGTTTTTACCTCCATCAAGAGGGCCCGAACCTAGGTAAAAACATCGTGTCCCTTGTCTCCTGTTGCCATCCGCCTAGATGCACAGTTTGGGACCCCCTACCCAAGATCCGCCGGTTTTGCCACCGACACTAGGGTTGTAGAGATATTAGTATGTCGTAACCCGAAAGTTGTTCGGAGTCCCGGATGAGATCCCGGATGCCACGAGGAGTTCCGGAATGGTCCGGAGGTAAAGATTTATATATATGAAGTCCATTTTCGGCCACCGGGAGAGTTTCGGGGGTCATCGGTATTGTACCAGGACCACCGGAAGGGTCCCGGGGGTCCACCGGGTGGGGCCACCTATCCCAGAGAGCCCCATGGGCAGAAGAACCAGCCCCTGGTGGGCTTGTGCGCCCCCCTTTGGGCCTCCCATGCGCCTAGGGTTGGAAACCCTAAGGGGTGGGGGCGCCTCCACTTGGCTTGGAGGCCAAGCCACCCCTAGGGCAGCTGCCCCCTCCCTAGATGGGATCTACAAGGGGCCGGCTCCCCCCTAGGCCCCTATATATAGTGGAGGGGAGGGAGGGCAGCCGTACCTGAGTCCCTGGCGCCTCCCTCCCTCCCGTGACACCTCTTCCTCTCCGCTTGCGCTTGGCGAAGCCCTGCCGGGATCCCCCTACTTCCACCACCACGCCGTCGCGCTACTGGATCTCCATCAACCTCTCCTTCCCTTGCTGGATCAAGAAGGAGGAGATGTCTCTCCCAACCGTATGTGTGTTGAACGCGGAGCTGCCGTCCGTTCGGCGCTAGGATCATCGGTGACTTGGATCACGACGAGTACGACTCCATCAACCCCGTTCACTTGAACGCTTCCGCATCGCGATCTTCAAGGGTATAAAGATGCACTCCCCTCTCTCTCGTTGCTAGTTTCTCCATAGGTAGATCTTGGTGATGCGTAGAAAATTTTGAATTTCTGCTACGTTCCCCTACAACCCCCTAGGCCGCGCCCCCTGCCTCGTGGGCCCCCCGAAGCTCCACCGACATACTCCTTCCTCCTATATATACCTACGTAACCCTGACAGATCAGATGCGGAGCCAAAAACCTAATTCCACTGCCGCAACTTTCTGTATCCACGAGATCCCATCTTGGGGCCTATTCCAGAGCTCTGTCGGAAGGGGAATCCACCACGGAGGGCTTCTACATCATCATCATAGCCTCTCCGATGAAGTGTGAGTAGTTTACCTCAGACCTTCGGGTCCATAGTTAGTAGCTTGATGGCTTCTTCTCTCTTTTTGGATCTCAATACAATGTTCTCCCCCTCTCTCGTGGAGATCTATTCGATGTATTCTTCTTTTTGCGGTGTGTTTGTTGAGACCGATGAATTGTGGGTTTATGATCAAGATTATCAATGAGCAATATTTGAATATTCTCTGAATTCTTTTATGTATGATTGGTTATCTTTGCAAGTCTCTTCGAATTATCCGTTTGGTTTGGCCAACTAGATTGGTAGTTCTTGCAATGGGAGAAGTGCTTAGCTTTGGGTTCAATCTTGCGGTGTCCTTTCCCAGTGACAGTAGGGGCAGCAAGGCACGTATTGTATTGTTGCCATCGAGGATAACAAGATGAGGTATTTATCATATTGGATGAATTTATTCCTCTACATCATGTCATCTTGCTTAAGGCGTTACTCTGTTTTCATTAACTTAATACTCTAGATGCATGCTGGATAGCGGTCGATGAGTAGAGTAATAGTAGTAGATGCAGGCAAGAGTCGGTCTACTTGTCTCGGACATGATGCCTATATACATGATCATACCTGGATACTCTTATAACTATGCTCAATTCTGTCAATTGCTCAACAGTAATTCGTTCACCGGCCGTGAAATACTTATGCTCTTGAGAGAAGCCAATAGTGAAATCTATGGCCCCCGGGTCTATTCTCATCATATTAATCTTCCTACGCTTTATTATTGCTTTGATTTTTTTACTTTGCCTTTTATTTTACTTTGCATCTTTATACCAAAAATACCAAAAATATTATCTATCATCTCTATCAGATCTCACTCTCGTAGGGTGTGTTTGGTTTGGGAACGAAGTGGAACGGAATGTCATGGTTGCATTCCACTAGAATGTTTCGGTTCCGTCCTTATGTTTGGTAGAAGTAGTTTCGAGGAATGAAATGGTTACATCTTGGTGTTTGGTTTGAGGAATAGAATGGAATGGAATTGTTCATCTCACTTTATTACATGAATTAGATTTTGATAGAAACGTAAACTGAATGTTGAACACCTATTACATTGATTGGAATGAACATATGTACGTGAGGCTGCAGTACACAAGAACGCCCACAGAACACTGAATCTGAATACAAAAGAACAGATCTAGTTGACGTTGTAGTATATTGATCTGAAGTTCAACACTTGCAAAAAACACCCACGACAAATTTCAATGCGCACCACAGGCTCCTTGGTGCGGCGGCCGACGAGGTCCGCCCAGCCTCCATGCCCGGCTGAAGAAGATGATTGAGAGGGCCGCCCGACCTCCCTACTCGATGGGACGCGTCAGGTCCACCCGGCTGGGACGCGGCCAGCGCGATGGGAAGCAGCGCCAAGGCGAGGATGCCGCGGTGGCAGGTTGGCCGCACGTAGTCGGGTTGTCGGCGGCAGCACACTAGGATGTGGAGGGAACTGCTGCGCATAGGAGGGGTTGCCGGGGCGGCTATGAGCACGACGGATGCGGCGGCAGCCATCATGGCCGCGTGCAGTGGGGCTGTTGGTGGCGGCGCGCGCAAGGTCGGGGCGGCAGATGCGGCGTCACGGAGGGAAAGACGAGCGAGAGTCGAGCGAGCCGTTCCGTGTCGTCCGCTCGATTTGGAGGTATGACTTGATTCCGGATAAACAAGGAATATTCCATTCTCTGGAATCGGTGGGTTCTCATCCCTTTGACAAACCAAACACTGGAACGAGCTCTCGGTACTGAACCGACCCATTACATTCCATTTGGTGACATCAACCAAACACACCCGTAAGTGACCGTGAAGGGATTGACAACCCCTATTCGCGTTGGTTGCGAGGAATTATTTGCTTTGTGTAGGTACGAGGGACTTGCGCGTGGCCTCCTACTGGATTGATACATTGGTTCTCAAAAACTGAGGGAAATACTTACGCTACTCTGCTGCATCATCCTCTCCTCTTCGGGGAAAACCAACGCAAGCTCAAGACGTAGCAACATACGACATTAAGCTCAATCCGGAAAAATGCGTTTTCGGCGTGCCCGCCGGAAAGTTCCTGGGCTTCATCCTCTCCAGTAGAGGAATTGAAGCAAATCCGGCTAAAATCCGAGCTCTGTCGCAGTTGGCTATCCCAGCTGACCTCAAGCAAATCCAGAAGTTAACTCGATGCGTGGCGACCTTAAGCCGCTATATCTCCCGATTAGGAGAAAAGGCAGTGCCCCTTTATCGCCTTCTCCGGTGCACCGAACACTTCGAGTGGATAGACGCGGCCACGGCCAGATTGGAAGAAATTAAAGCCATCTTGGCGACCAACCCCATCTTGGCCGCGCCAAATGTCGGCGAACCAATGTTGTTATATATAGCGGCAACTCACCAAGTTGTAAGCGCATTGCTCGTCGTCGAACGACAGACGAACGGACATAAATTCCCACTTCAAAAGCCGGTATATTATGTATCTACTGTCCTCACCCCATGCAAATCACGGTACCCGCATTATCAAAAGATAGCATATGCGGTATTCATGGCATCCCGGAAACTACGACACTACTTTCAAGAGTGTTCAATCACGGTGGCCTCGGAAGTACCACTCAACGACATAATAAACAACCGCGATGCCACGGGCCGGATTGCCAAATGGGCCATCGAGCTCCTCCCGTTCGACATAACATATAGACCTCGGCGAGCCATTAAGTCGCAAGTACTGGCCGATTTTGTCGCCGAATGGACAGAAGCCGAACTCCCTAAAGAGTACGGCGCATACTCCAATTGGATCATGCACTTCGACGGCTCTAAAATGCTGGCTGGTCTGGGGGCTAGCGTCGTCCTGACGTCCCCCACCGGAGATACAGTCCAATACGTACTCCAAATACTATACACACACTCCAACAACGCAGCCCTGTTACATGGTCTTCGGATGGCAGTTTCCATGGGCATTCGACGCCTGGAGGTGCGTGATATGTCTCCGCCGTATGTACTTTTCCAAACACTTTTGCCCTTGTTTTGGACTCTAACTTGTATGATTTGAATGGAACTAACCCGGACTGACGCTGTTTTCAGCAAAATTGCCATGATGTTGTTTTATGTGCAGAAAACAAAAGTTCTCGGAATGACCTGAAACTCCACGGAATATCTTAGAATAAATAATAAAAAAATCCTCGCCAAAGATGAAGACCAGGGGGCCCACACCCTGTTCACGAGGGTGGGGGGCGCCCCCAGGAGGGGAAGCGCGCCCCCCTACCTCATGGCCCCCCAGGAAACCTTCCTACGCCAACTCCAACTCTATTTATTGGCTTTCGAGGAGAAAAAAATCAGAGAGAATAAATCATCACGTTTTACGATACGGAGCCGCCGCCATGCCCTAATCTCTCTCGGGAGGGCTGATCTGGAGTCCGTTCGGGGCTCCGGAGAGGGGGATACGTCGTCGTCATCATCATCAACCATCCTCCATCACCAATTTCATGATGCTCACCGTCGTGCGTGAGTAATTCCATCGTAGGCTTGCTGGACGGTGATGGGTTGGATGAGATTTATCATGTAATCGAGTTAGTTTTGTTAGGGTTTGATCCCTAGTATCCATTATGTTCTAAGATTGATGTTGCTATGACTTTGCTATGCTTAATGCTTGTCACTAGGGCCCGAGTGCCATGATTTCAGATCTGAACCTATTATGTTTTCATGAATATATGTGAGTTCTTGATCCTATCTTGCAAGTCTATAGTCACCTATTATGTGTTATGATCCGACAACCCCGAAGTGACAATAATCGGGATACTTCTCGGTTATGACCATAGTTTGAGGAGTTCATGTATTCACTATGTGCTAATGCTCTGTTCCGGTTCTCTATTAGAAGGAGGCCTTAATATCCCTTAGTTTCCATTAGGACCCCGCTACCACGGGAGGGTAGGACAAAAGATGTCATGATAGTTCTTTTCCATAAGCACGTATGACTATATACGGAATACATGCCTACATTACATTGATGAATTGGAGCCAGTTGTGTGTCACCCTATGTTGTGACTGTTACATGACGAACCGCATCCGGCATAATTATCCATCACTGATCCGGTGCCTACGATCTTTACATATACTGGTTCTCTCTTATTTACTTTTCCGTTGTTACTGTTACAATCACTACAAAATACCAAAAACATTACTTTTGTTGTCTTTACTTTTGTTACCGTTACCACCACTATCATATTACTTTGCTACTAAACACTTTGCTGCTGATATTAAGTTTCCAGTTGTGGTTGAATTGATAACTCAACCGCTAATACTTGAGAATATTCTTTGGCTCCCCTTGTGTCGAATCAATAAATTTGGGTTGAATACTCTACCCTCGAAAACTGTTGTGATCCTCTATACTTGTGGGTTATCAGTGCGTGGGGACTCGAACCTCGCAATATCTCAAATAAATGGAGACTTCGACGCCAAGGATCCGAAAATGGCGGCTTATCGCAACGTCGTCCTCAAAATGTCAGCTCAGTTCGAGGGGCTTGAATTCCACCATGTGGCTCGGGAAAACAATCAGGCGGCGGATATCCTCGCCCGTATCGGTGCTAAGCGTGACCCTGTCCCACCTAACATCTTCTTGGAAAGGCTGTCTAAGCAATCTGTGGTATGGGAAGGGGACACCGGTAACAATAGTCCGGACCTGGCCACAACACTAGATACCGAACACTCTGACACAATCGGACGCTCTGCCACTGAAATAACACCTTCAGCCCACGTGATAATGGCCATCATCGCCCCATGGACATAACCATTCCTGGCCTACCAAACCAGGTAGGAACTACCCGAGGACCAAAATGAGGCACGCTGCATAGTGCGGCGATCTAAAGCCTACAAGGCCCACGAGGGAGAGCTTTATAAGAAAAGCACTGCCGGAGTCCTTCAAAGGTGCATCTCCGAAGAGGAAGGGCGGATGCTTTTGGCAGAAATCCATGATGGACTCGGCGGCCACCACGCCGCAGCCCAGGCCCTTGTAAGCAAGGCCTTCCATACAGGTTTCTATTGGCCGACGGCCCGGGCAGATGCACATGATCTGGTCCAACGTTGCGTCGGTTGCCAGCTTTTTGCAAACCAAAGCCATATGCCGCCTACCGCTCTCCAAACAATCCCCATTACTTGGCCCTTTGCGGTCTGGGGGCTTGATATGGTCGGACCCCTCAAGGGGGGAGCCCATAAGAAAAAATACTTACTGGTCATGGTGGATAAATTCACCAAATGGATAGAAGCCAAACCTGTTAAAACAGTAGAATCCGGACCGGTGATAGACTTCATATATTGGGTTGTACACCGTTCTGGCGTCCCCCACAGCATCATCACTGGTAATGGCACGAACTTTACAGCCGACAAGGTAAAACTTTGGTGCAGCAACATGGGCATCTAGCTCGATTATGCTTCTGTCTATCACCCGCAAACTAACGGTCAAGTCGAGCGAGCAAATGTTCTTATCATGAGCGGCATCAAACCCAGATTAGTGCGGTCATTAAAGGAGCCAAAACGCACTGGGTAGAGGATCTTGAATCCATACTATGGGGGCCGCAGACCACGCCGAATCGCACTACCGGATACACACCATTTTTTATGGTGTACGGCGCAGAGGTGGTTCTGCCCTGCGACATAATTCATGACTCACCTCGAGTGCACATGTATGAAGAAAAAGAGGCCGAGCTCGATCGGCAGGACAATTTGGACGCCCTTGAGGAGGAGCGTGACATGGCAAAAGCCCGTTCCGCATTCTATCAGCAACAGGCTCGAAGGTATCAAAGCAGAGAAGTACGGGCCAAAACTTATAACGTTGGCGAACTAGTTCTACGCCTGCCGGAAAAGAAAAAGAACAAGCTCAAGCCCAAATGGGAAGGTCCCTTCATTATTGACCAGGTTCTGACCGGTGGAGCGTACCATCTGCGGGATGCATCATACAATCTACTCAAGCCAAACCCATGGAACGCAGCCAGACTCCGAAGATTCTACGCCTAGTGTCGAACTCTATGTTCGTCTCCTTACCCCCGTCAATTTTTTGCATATCCGTTATCTGTCTTCTCTCTCTTTCTTTCTTTTTTTCCTTCTCCTCAAGGCCTCAAAAGGCTAACTTGTGTCTTGACTACACAATCTTCTCTATAAGACCTGAGGGCTTCTTATAGAGAAGCTTAATATAACTATTTTTCTGGGCTTTATGCCCCATGCATGTGTTATTCTTCCACATGTACCTTTTTCGCAATTATATGCATCGATTTGACTTAAGTTTTGGCTAAGCTGGGTTGACTGGCTCTTGTGTTTATGCCCTACGTTCCCGTTAATTCGGCTAGGGCATAAGGGGAGCACCTCTGCGATTGTTACTGCCGGGTCAGCCAGATGTGTACCTCAGACTAGGTGAAGCCGAAAGCTAGCGTTCTTAAGGGAATATTCTGTCGGTGAACAAAAGATGACTTTTATTTATTTTTGATACACGCCCCTAGATGTTTATAGCCTGCATCTCTTTCTGCAGTTCGGACATGCACATTAGGGCATGCATACCCAGGGAAAGGAACCTTTAATGGAACTATTCTCCCTGGAAGATGTTTCTTACTATCCATGTAATATAACATAGCTAGTTGGGTACTTGTCTGTTCAAGCACTTATGACCCCTACGCCTGGTTTCCACGCATACCCCAGTTTTTACATAACCGAGCAGGTATTCGGATACACTCCCGACTATCGGGTCCACAGGTCGAAGCGAAAAGGTCCTCCATGACAAATGATTTACAATCCGGCTAGGGACATTATATATGTCACTTAAAGTACACAGTCACTTAGACTGACTAAATTCTTCTTCTATACCATCCAATAGGCTGTCTAGCCTACAATCCTGTTGAGAATACTTTGCGGCTAATTCTAGTTGGTCATACACCAAACTGACGGGGATCTCTTTCCCATCGGGCCCCACAGGTCCGACCTCGGCCATGTGGTTTGGGTCAGCTTTGGTATATCACGTCCTCACCATGGCCCAGGCTTCCCTTGCACCTTGTCGGCAGGCTGATATCTTCCATAATCGGAATCGCCGCCGCGCTCCCTTGAGCTTCTCTATAAGCTCCCCCATGCCTCTTGGCGGCGAGGCGGATGGCCACAAGGCTTGGTCAATACCCTGCATCACCTGCCAAACTTGTTCGTGCAGTTGTGAGAGCCCTGGTAGAAGGTCACCCGCAGACCCGGGCATCTCCTCCGCGGGACGACCCGTCAGCATACCAGCAGACATAACTCTGTTAGCCGGCTTCTTCGCCGAACTCTTTCAAAAGTTCGTTCAAGCACTTACTGAAAATGCCGCGTCGAAGCCGCTTATTCTCGTTCACGGAGTCCGCAAGCTGGGCTCGGACATCTTTCAGTTCCACGCCCAGCTGGATATTGGTGTCCTGGAGATTATTTTTCTCCTGCCTGACCCGCGTAAGCACGCGCTCGCCAGCATTTAGTTGTCAATTAGCACGTCGCGCATCCCCCGGCACGACCTCCGGATTCACTCCGGAGCCATCTGCAACATCTATTGTTAGATTTGCATGCATGCCGCATACTATCTGGTACCTGTCATTCTTTGCAATGGAAACAAGTGTTACCAGCGGGGGCCTTCTCGGACTCCTTCAACGCGGCAACCGCGGCCCATAGCTGGGCTTTTCACTCTTCCAGCTCTTGAGACAATTGGGTATTTTTCTTTGTAAGAACCTGCACAAATTATGATCCTTAAATCAGTTGTGTCAACTGTTTCAAGTCTCAGGGGCTACTGATATATATAATCATCAGATTTTCTTACCCGTATATCCTTTACATACTGGTCCATGGCGCTGGCAATACCATTTTGAGCAGCACGGATGTACGCGTCTTCTGAGTTGAAGGCATCAAACACCTCTTGGGAGAAACAAGCGTCACGGAGTACGGCCCGACGACGCCTGTGATTCATGGCGCTCTCCACTTCGGAATTTGTAGCGGATAGTCTATCCGCATCCTCCGTAGGAAGAGCATGCGGCGTTCGCCCCGTGTTCGCTTCCACCTCTATGTCCGGCCTTGGAGCCCGACTGGTGGAGGCGTGATCGGCAACCTCTGCGGATATAGTCCGGGGAGCGTTTTTCCTACTAGGGAACATGGATGTTATTATATTTAAAAGACGACAACCACGGAGCGAGGTTCTGTATCATACCTCTGCGCCGACATCTCAGTCCTGACCGCCTTCCTTTTTAGCCTACCCGGCTTCGGTGCCCCTTGTTGGCGAGTCACTGCGGGTTCGGCATGGCGTCCCGAGGGCCTTCCCTGTAAGACACCATATGTGTATGGTAGGTGAAGTGCATAAAAGGGGATCCTTCTCGGAAGTCGGGACTCCGGTTTTTCTTACATGTGATGCAGGGAGTAGCCCCGGATAGTCGGCTATGATGGCCACCATGGCATCATCGCAGCTCAAATGATAGAATGTCCTGTCGATCAGCTCCACAAATATGTCTGGATCCTCTTCGAGTCCGGGATCGAGGGCCCGGTCGGGGTTCTCTGGTTGTGGAGTTGGGCTGTTGACCTCCCTTACAGCTTTTGATAGTTCCTGCCATGAAACGACAAGGTGAGTACTTATGACGAAGAATGCGGGAAGGCTGGGAGTAAAAAGTGACAGCTCACCCAGCTTGGAGGGTTGTACATGGAGAATCCATCCCGTGGCTTAATATGGATGAACTCCTCTTCCTCTCCCTTGTACAAATCGGACATTTGTTTTGCTAGAGCAGCAACTGAGTTCGGTCCCTTACGCCCGCAGCGGGTGGCATCATCTTCCCCATTAAAGTGCCACATGGGGTGCCCTCGATATTGAAGTGGTTGTACCCCCCGCATTATACATATCTTATATTTACTAATTGGAGGCATCATTAGAGACTCCACGTTAATCCACATCATCAAGATTAATTTAGCCACTAGATCTAATTTTTAATGGTTAAGATCAACTAACGATGAAAATCAAGCGCATGCTTTCCGTAACTTCCTCCTGTAACCAACGTCACCCATGACTACCTCCCGTATGAACTCAGGTCTCATGATCTTTCAACAATAAAAAACTAAAAACCTCCCGTGATCAACTCAGGAGAACAAAACACTAACTACCTCCCGTAATCAACTCAGATCTCATGCTGTTTTAACAAAAATAAAATTAGACCCGAAGCCTTCATGTTCTCGAAATCCACGTCAGCTTTGCCCTAAAAATAGGATCGCCATCTTCTCGACCATCGTTCCCTCATCCTCCCTGTCGCACGGTGCAGCCTCCTCCTCCTCTTCTCCACTTGGCGGTCATCTGATTCCTCTCAAGTTTTAAGATGAAGATGGGGCGATGGGCAGGGAGATATGAAGGAGTCATGTTGCCTCACGTGTCCTTTTTCCGAGGAAAAACCATGGCCAAAGTCTGATGCATGCAATGAAAATCTCATATTCTAATTAATGTGTGGAGTAGATCAACTAGCAGATGGAGGTGCATTCGGGACTAAGGTGAGTGTGGTCGTTGGCCATGCCAACTAAGCATCTGCTGGTCCAGCATGTGCGTAGTTTCAGTTGTCTAATGAGATGTTCGAGGAACTCACGGTATAGTTCTTGCAATATTTGCCTAAATTGTCACCACGGAAATACTCCACGGTGGCTGAATCGCTAACGCACTAGAGGAGGAGGCGCATTGAAAGCAATTAGTGTCAGATCAGGCATCCACCATTGTTGGCGAGGCTGCAAACTGAAGGAACAATAGTAGACAGATGGGGCCACACTTCACCTCACACAATGCAGCCAAGTAACCTGTATCAGATTGAATCCATGCTCTGTCCTAAATCCCATTGAATTCTTCACCGAATCTCCAACAAATGGGACCGAATCCTAACATCTGAAAAAATTGTTTGGAGTTGGTGTTTGTAGATGTCTATCTGTCAGCACTCAGCACTATATTCGGTACAAAAAGAAGTGGAGAAGAAGCCAAACGTATGGTAAGCAACATCTCCAGCGTCACCATGTAATTTGTGCAGTAGGACTCCTACATGAACAGTTGAACACAATCAAACACCTAGAAATCTTTGATTGTCTGCAAAGTTCGGTTTGACGTTTATATTAGGAGGGTTTCAGATGTTTTTCCATGTAAGGTAAATCTCTAAATCCCTAATAAGCATGCTTTATTTCTAACATCTGGTAATGCCAAATTCGTTTTTTTACATGTCCATCTATGAGCAGTCTCATTAAGGGTTGTCTGTAGGGAAGACGATATGTCTGCTCTCGAGGAGCACCACGGAATCACCATAGTAGGGCTTTGTTTTCTACAACTGCAATTAAAACATCAGTTAACAAGTTCAATTTTATGACAGTTCACTTTGATTCTTATAAAAGGCTCAATTTAGATGTTTTCTATGTGACCCCATGCATGTTAGCTGATGCCTGTTGCATATTGTTTCTTCTAAATACACACTAAATCTTCAGTTATCTGCATGGTATGTACTCTTAGTCTACCTTGCATTAGCCAAAGAGAGTGGTTTTTTCGAGCTAGCTCTGATGCCTAGACATTGAATATTTTAATACATTGTCAGGATCATGTCTAATAGAGTACTTTCTACATGCGAATATACTTTGAGTGGTCGAGCAGCTTGCAGGTTGTATGTGAGTGAAGATCTTCCAGAGACAAATTTGTTGTTTTGAAAGGTTTGGTGCTTGACATTTATTTTGGCTCACTGTCAACTACAAAGGCTGCCGCCACAAGCCATGATGGCCATGTCCCGCCTATTTGTTAATTTCTCATATTGCTGCCTCGCCTCTTCTCTTCTCCAGCTTTACCCGGTGGAGAATCAGTTGGGCACATTAAACCTCCTGCATCCTATTCCTGTTCCTGGAGACAAGAACTATTACTCCATGGTAGCTGGCCTGCTACTGGACGTGATGCTAACCGGCTGAAAACAGTAGCAGACTCTCAAGCCAATCTATCGCATGGATGCATCCATTGAGTCCACCATTGATCACCAGGGCACTGTCCCATGCATATCTATGTTGAGTCAGCTAGAACTATATGTAGATTGGCACCCGCGGATATATTTGTCTATTATCAGAACTGTTGATTCTTTTTTCTTGATCTAGTATGCACACATGTATACGTGGTTATATTACTGATAAATCGCTCAAGCTATGTTGATCAGTCCATGCTGGGGTTGAGTTATTTGTGAGGTTATTTAATTATACTACGTATAACACTTTACCAAAAGTGAAAAACATTGGTATAACACTTTACCGAAAGTGACAAACAGTTCACCAATCATGAGTGCCAATTTCCGCACCTATCCAGGCTATGGGTTGTTCTGTTCATGTAAGTATTTCTTGTTGCTATGATAGCTGGATGCACTTTTCCGTTGTATAATCAAGCTTTCTGATGAACCTTTGATAAGTAGATCATAAGCTGTTATTTTTGCAAGGCTCTAATTGAATTATTTTCTGTTTGGTCTTATTGATATAATCATGTCTAATAGAGTTCACAATCTTTACTTGAAGATCTGTAGCTAGACATTAGAATTGTTGTACATGCAAATAATTAACTAACCACATGTATTGCTTGAATTACAGGTTTTTTGTTTTCGTCGCACCTTTGTTATATGGCAAAATATTTCACGGTTAGCATTATTTATTATAACACATTCATATAAGACTTTTTTGCCACTTTAAGTAGGAAGTTACTTTTATTTTTGGTCTGTTTTTTTGCGGGGATTTTAGTCTGTTCTTATATGTAACATCCCAAATTTTCAATTTGGAATGTTATACATTAGGTCATCATGCATATCATATTTTCTCGCATTTCTCCGATCCTAGAAATTTCACGCAACTCAAGGACCCTCGGAGAGAGTTGGAAGTTTCATTATTTTCATATTTGGGATCTCTCAAATTTTGGAAATAGGATCATTTGGATTTATTTAAATTATCTTCATAAAGTTTTTCCTATAAAAATATCTTGAGAGGGAATAATATGACTTTCCCAAACAATTAGGAAAAATGAAGATATTATAAATAAACCAAATTTGGTTTTTGGAGATTTATTTTGCTTAGGCAAAAATGAGCATTTAAAAATATTTTTTTTATGTATTTTGTTTTTAAAGTTCATTTTGTTCGACTCATTTTTAGGAGTCGGAGAAAATTTGTTTTAATTAATTTGGAGTTCGTTTGATATTTATTTTATTTGTTTTGTTTTAAATTTTATTTAAAAAAAAACGCCCCCCCCCCCTGGACCGAGGCCCAGCCGGCCCAGCCAGCCAGGCC
>LR880972.1:877383170-877396453 GCA_904067115.1 Aegilops sharonensis
TATCATGCTTTATTAGGACGAGAGGCATTCACAATTTTTCAAGCTATACCCCATTATGGGTACATGAAGCTTAAAATGCCCGGTCCCAACGGAATTATCACTCTCGCTAGTGATCCGAACATAGCACTCCGCGCCGAAAATAAGACAGCCGCACTAGCCCTCGAGGCACTATCCGAAGCCCTAGCGGCCGAGGAACTCACCGTGATGCGCTCCACGGTGAACAGGGACGATGTGATACTTGATAAAAGATCCAAGTCCACCTCTTTTAAACCAGCGGATGAAATAGTCAAATTCCAGGTCCACCCAATGGACCCTACGAAGACGGCCTCCATCGGGGCACAATTGAACCCTGATATAGACGCCGCACTGCGAGAATTCCTTCGGGAAAATTGGGACATTTTTGCCTGGCACTCCTCGGATATGCCCGGAATCCCACGCAGATTGGCAGAACACAGCCTAAACATCCTAAAAGGATTCAAGCCAGTCAAACAGGCTCTTCGACGATTTTCCGAACCCAAAAGACAGGCAATGGGAGAAGAGCTAGCCAAACTATTGGAAGTCGGATTCATCAGAGACATTAAGCACCCGGATTGGCTAGCAAACTTGGTAATGGTACCAAAGAAGGACAAATCCTGGCGCCTATGTGTCGATTTCAAAGACCTAAATAAGGCCTGCCCAAAGGATCCCTTCCCCCTCCCCCGCATCGATCAAATCATCGATGCCACTGCAGGGCACGATTCATTGTGCTTCCTGGACGCATACTCCGGCTATCATCAAATCAAGATGGCAGAAGCGGATCAAGCCGCAACGACATTCATTACTCCATATGGACCATTCTGCTTCAACACGATGCCCTTCGGACTTAAAAACGCCGGCGCAACATATCAGCGCATGATTTAGACATGTCTGGCTAACCAGATCGGCAAAACAGTAGAGGCATACGTAGACGACGTAGTCGTCAAAACTAAACACGTCGAAACTCTAGTAGACGACTTGAGACTCACATTCGACAACCTCAGAGCATATGACATCAAGCTGAATCCGGAAAAATGTGTTTTCGGCGTACCAGCTGGAAAGCTGCTGGGCTTCATCGTATCCGGTAGAGGAATTGAAGCAAATCCAGCCAAGATCCGAGCTCTGTCACAGCTAGATATCCCAAAAGACCTCAAGCAAATACAAAAATTGACCGGATGCGTAGCGGCTCTAAGCCGCTTTATCTCCCGTCTAGGAGAAAAGGCATTACCCCTCTATCGCCTCCTTAGGCGCACCGAACACTTCGAGTGGACGGATGCTACCACCGCCGGACTCGAAGAAATAAAGGCCATATTGGCAACAAATCCGGTACTGGCTGCGCCCAACCTGGGCGAACCAATGTTGTTATACATCGCAGCTACACATCATGTTGTAAGCGTAGTACTCGTCGTCGAACGAGAAAAAGAAGGGCATAAATTCCCTCTTCAAAAACCAGTATACTACGTATCTATTGTGTTAACCCCTTGCAAGTCCCGTTACCCACACTATCAGAAGATAGCATACGCGGTGTTCATGGCATCCCGGAAGCTCCGACACTACTTTCAAGAGTGTTCGATAACAGTGGCCTCTGAAGTACCACTTAATGACATTATAAACAATCGTGACGCGACGGGCAGGACTGCAAAATGGGCCATTGTGCTCTTACCATTTGATATATCTTACAAACCTCGGCGAGCTATAAAGTCACAAGTATTGGCTGACCTTGTCGCTGAATGGACCGAAGCCGAACTCCCTAAAGAATACGGTGCATACTCCAATTGGATTATGCACTTCGACGGCTCCAAAATGTTGGCCGGACTAGGGGCTAGCGTCGTATTGACGTCCCCGACTGGAGACACAGTCCAATATGTACTTCAGATAATGTACACGGACTCCAACAACGCAGCCGAATACGAGGCCCTTTTACATGGTCTCCGGATGGCAATCTCCATGGGCATTCAACGCGTAGAGGTGCGCGGGGATTCAAACCTCGCAATATCCCAAATAAATGGAGACTTCGACACCAAAGATCCGAAAATGGCAGCATATCGCAACGATGTCCTGAAAATGTCAGCCCGGTTCGAAGGACTTGAATACCATCACGTCACCCGGGATAATAACCAAGCGGCCGACGTACTGGCACGCATTGGCGCCAAGCGAGACACCGTCCCTCCTAATATCTTCCTGGAACAGCTCTTCAAGCCATCCGTATTATGGGAAGAGGAGTCCGGAATTAACAAACCGAAACAAGCCGCGCCAACCGGCGTTTCAGCCGATGACATAACACCATCCGCCGACGACATAATGGCAGTAATTGCCCCGTGGACAGAACCATTCCTCGCCTACTTGCTTAGGCAGGAGCTTCCCGAAGACCAAAATGAGGCCCGCAGCATTGTCCGGCGGTCTAAAGCCTACAAGGTCTATGAGGGAGAACTTTATAAGAAAAGCACAACCGGAGTCCTTCAAAGGTGTATCTCCGAAGAGGAAGGGCAGAACCTCCTGGCTGAAATTCATGCCGGACTAGGCGGACACCACGCCGCAGCTCGGGCCCTTGTAGGAAAGGCATTCCGTACAGAATTTTACTGGCCGACGGCCCGAGCAGATGAACAGGACCTAGTCCAAAGATGCGTCGGTTGTCAACTCTTTGCTAATCAGAGCCATATGCCACCCACCGCCCTCAAAACTATACCCATTACCTGGCCGTTCGCGGTCTGGGGGCTTGACATGGTTGGACCACTTAAAGGGGGAACCCACAAGCAACGGTACCTATTGGTCATGGTGGATAAATTCACCAAATGGATAGAGGCCAAGCCAGTTAAAACGGTAGAGTCCGGACCAGTGATAGACTTTATATTCGGGGTGGTACACCGTTATGGTGTCCCCCACAGCATCATCACCGATAACGAACTTCACCGCCGATGAGGTTAAATCATGGTGCAAAAATATGGGCATCAAGCTCGATTATGCTTCAGTCTATCATCCTCAAACCAATGGTCAAGTGGAACGAGCAAATGGTCTAATAATGAGCGGCATCAAACCCAGACTAGTGCGGTCCCTTATGAAATCTGACACGCACTGGGTAGAGGAGCTCGACTCCGTACTCTGGGGGCTACGGACAACGCCTAACCGTACTACCGGATTCACACCATTTTTTATGGTATACGGCGCAGAAGCAGTTTTGCCCTGCGACATCATTCATGACTCACCTCGAGTGCGCATGTACGAAGAAAGAGAAGCCGAGTTGGATCGGCAGGACAACTTGGACACATTGGAGGAAGAGCGCAACGTCGCAAAAGCTCGTTCCGCATTCTATTAACAGCAGGCTCGAAGATACCAAAGCAGAGAAGTACGGGCCAAGACTTACAACGTTGGCGAACTGGTTCTACGCCTGCCGGACAAGAAAAAGGACAAGCTAAAGCCCAAATGGGAAGGCCCCTTCATCATCGATCAAGTATTGACCGGCGGAGCGTACCGTCTATGAAATGCATCGGATAACCGACTCGAGCCGAACCCATGGAACGCAGCCCGCCTCCAATGATTCTATGCCTAGCGCCGGACTAAGAGTTCGTCCCTTTCCCCCGTCCAATTTTTTTAGCTGCCTTTTGTTTCTCTTTTTCTTCTCAACCCTATTCATCCAAGCCTTAAAAGGCCTACTTGCGCAACGTCCGCGCACAATTGACGTGCTATCCGCACTCATTATACCTGGGGGCTTCTTTACCAGAAGCTTACTTATACGGGCTTCATGCCCAGCACATGTGTCAAGCCTCCACATGTACCTTTTATTCACCATTATATGCATCGATATGACTTAAGTTTTGGCCAAGCTGGGTTGCCTGGCTCCTGTGCTTACCCCTACGTTCCCGATTGTTCGGCTAGGAGGTAAAGGGAGCACCTCTGCGATTGTTACTGCCGGGTCAGTCGGATGTGTACCTCAGACTGGGTGAAGCCGAAAGCTAGCGTTCTTAAGGGAATATTCGGTCGGTGACTTAAAAGATGATTTTTTATCCACTTATTTATCTGCCCCCAGATGTTTTCTGCTTTATTCGTAGTCCGGACATGCACTTTAGGGCATGCCACCACCAGCGGAAAGGAACCCTTAACGGAACTATTCTCCCTGGAAGATGTTTCTTACTAACCATGTAATATAACATAACTAGTTGGGCACTTGTCTGATAAAGCACTGATGACCCCTACGCCTGGTCTCCATGCATACCCCGGTTGTTTTACAGCCGAGAGGGTATTCGGACACACTCCGGACTGTAGGGTCCCGAGGTCGAAGCGAAAAGGTCAGCAAAGACAAACGATCTACAATCCGGCTAGAAGGCATTTTGTACGTCATTTTACAATACATTGTCAAATCGACTGATTGTATTCTTCTTCAATCCCGTCTAACAGGCTATCTAATTTACAGTCCTGTTGGGAAAATTTTGCGGCCAACTCAACTTGGCCGTATACTAAACTCACAGGGATCTCCTTCCCATCGGGCCCCACAGGTCCGACTTCGGCCATGTGGTTGGGATCCGCCTTCTTGTACCGCGTCTTTACCATGGCCCAGGCCTCCCTGGCACCTTGGCGGCAGGCCGAAATCTTCCATACATGGAAGCGCTGCCGCACTCCCTGCAGCTTCTCCGCAAGCTCCCCAAGACCCTCGGGTACGGAGAGGGCTGGCCATAACGCCTGGATGACGCCGCTCATAGCCTGCCGAACTCGTTCGATCAATTGCGACAATTCGGGAAGTTGATCACCCGTTGTTATGGGCATCTCCTCCGCAGGGCGACCTGTGAGCATACCTACAGATATATTCTGTCAAATCGACTTCCTCGCCGAACTCTTCTTTTCAAAGGAGCTCGCTCAAGCACTTACTATATATGCCGCGACGAAGCCGTTGATTCTCCTTAACGGAGCCCGACAGCTCGGCCCGAACGCCTTTCAGCTCTTCTCCAAGCTGGGCATGGGCATCCTGGAGCTTGTTCCTTTCATGATGCACCTTATGCAGCACCCTCTCGCCAGCCTTTAGTTGGCGCAGAAGTTCTTACCTGTCCGGATCTTGTCCGGCAGCACCTGCAATGTCGCTTTTTAGACTTGCGCAACTGCCAAACGCTAATTATCTTTCTAAAATAATGTGTTACCAGGAGAGGTCCTTGCGTTTCCTCTTGCGCCAGAATATGCGGCCTCAAGTTGGGCCTTGCACTCTTGCAACTCCTGAGACAGTCGGGTATTCTTCTCGGTAAGATCCTGCAGTTCATATGATCCTTAAATCAGTTAATATAACTACTTTAAGTCTCGGGGGCTACTGGCATATACAACTATTAAATTCTCTCACCCGTATGTCTTTTACATACTGCTCCGTGGCTCTGGTGAAACTATCTTGAGCAGCACGAAGGTGTGCGTCCCCCGTGTTAAAGGCATTCAACGCCTCGGGGGAGAAGCACGCGTCACGAAATACTGTCCGGCGGCGCCTGTGATTCAGGGCACTCTCCACCTCAGACTTGGTGGCAGATAGTCTGTCGGCATCCTCTGTCGGAGGAACGTCCGGCTCGCGCCTTGCGCTCGCCTCCCCTTTCTGACTAGGTGCGGGAGCCCGGCTGGTAGAGGTTGGATTGACAACCTTCACGCCTACAGTCCGGCGGACGCTTTTTTCCCTATAAAAGTCATGAGCACTCAAACGCTTCCTAGGAACGTTGCTCTAAATACTGAATTGTGAGCTATACCTTTGCGGCGACGTTTCAGTCCGCGCCGCGCTCCTCTTTCGCCTACTGGTCCGAACTGGCCCTTGTTGGTCAGCAACCGCGGGCTCGGCTTCTCGCCCTAGGGGCACCTCCTGCACAGTGCCGTCATATACGGTGGTCAGAAATAAGCAAGGAGGGAAGGACGGTGTCAGGGCTTCGGCCGCAATCACCTGGGAAGCCGGATACAGTCCGGGATAGTCGGCCGTAATGGCGACTAAGGCATTGTCCATGCTGAGCTGGTGGAACACCCCGTCGATTAGCTCCACCTTTATGTCTGGATCCTCTTCGGAGGCTGGATCCCGGGATCTCTCTGGATCCTCAGGCTGCGGAGCCGGACTCAGCATTCCCTCCACAGTCCAGCGCAGTTCCTGCGTCGAAAGAAGAAAACAATGTAAGAAACTTAAGCTTCAAAAGGCACGGGTCGGACACGCTGAGTGTTCGCTTACCCAAGGCCGGGGATTGTTCATGGAAAACCTATTTAACGGGTTCGTCCGAAGGAAATCCTCCTTCTCCGCCTTATACAGGCCAGACAAGATCGTCACCAGGTCTTCGGCCGAATCTGGCCCCTTGCGGCCATGACGGGTGGCATCGTCCTCCCCGTTGAAATCCCACATGGGGTGGCCCCTGTATTGTAGTGGCTGCACCCCCCGCGTAATGCATGTTGCCATGATTCCAATCATGGTCAACCCGGCATGGGCCAGTAACCTTATTCGGCCCATTAAATAATGGACGCTCTTGTCTTCCTCCAGTCGGGGGCTCCGCGGACGCCAACTGAGGCGTTTCTTCAGAGGAGCATTGCTGAACTCCGGGAGGCCGATCCGAACAGGGTCCGACAGCAGAGCATCTTCTATATAAAACCATTCCGAAGGCCAGTCTTCGGACGCCTTCTTAGGGGTGCCGGATGGATATCTGGTCCCGGCAATGCGCCATATTTCGGCACCGCCCACTTGATATATGGACCCCTCGTGAGAGCGGGGTACAAGGCAAAACAACCTCTTCCACACCGCGAAATGGGGCTCGATGCCCAGGAAAAGCTCGCAAAGAGCTACGTAACCCGCAATATGCAGGATCGAGGCGGGCGTGAGGTGATGGAGCTGGAGTCCGTAGAACTCCAGGAGCCCGCGGAGGAATGGATGTACAGGAAATCCGAGCCCCCTTATCAGATAGGGGACGAAGCATACCTGCTCCCCTTTGTTGGGATTAGGGGTAACCTCCGCTTACTTCCCACCTTTGTAGGTGGCGAGCCCGGCTCGAACCGGAACCATGAAGGCCGGAGGGAGATATCCCCCCATTTGGAGCTTTACCAGCTCGTTGTGTGAAACAGAGCATCTCCTCCAATCTCCTGGCAAAGGGCTAGGAGCGCGAGAAGAGGAGCCGCGTTGACGGTCCATGATGAAATGGATTCTTGGTCGAAAGCGCTCCGATGAGTATTTGCGAGAGGAAGATGGTGATTTGGATCTGGATTCTTGCCTCCCTTATAGGCAGATTGTTCGCACAACTAGGGGGTAAAACATAAAAGACACCCTGGCTTTTCACATTCGCACGACGCGTGGAAGAAGACCATTATTGGGCGTGGAAGCCAAGACGCGCAACATTGATGAGGAAGCCGGACACTGTTCGGCAGGTACATGGAACTTAAGGGAGAACCCGCCTTGCAACGCCGAAGACTACACGCATGCTGGACTTATCGTCATTGAATCCTGGTTCGGGGGCTACTGAGGGAGTCCTGGATTAGGGGGTGTCCGGATGGCCGGACTACCATCATCAGCCGAACTATCATTTGCCGGACTATCATCATCGGCCGGACTCCAAGACTATGAAGATAGAAGATTGAAGACTTCCCCCCGTGTCCGGATGGGACTTTCCTTGGCGTGGAAGGCAAGCTTGGCGATACGGATATGTAGATCTCCTACCATTGTAACTGACTCTATGTAACCCTAGCCCTCTCCGGTGTCTATATAAACCGGATGGCTTTAGTCCGTAGGAAAACAATCACAACAACCCTTACAATCATACCATAGGCTAGCTTCTAGGGTTTAGCCTCCTTGATCTCGTGGTAGATCCACTCTTGTAAACATCCACAATATCAATATCAATCAAGCAGGACGTAGGGTTTTACCTCCATCAAGAGGGCCCGAACCTGGGTAAACATCGTGTCCCTTGTCTCCTGTTACCATCCGCCTAGACGCACAGTTCGGGACCCCCTACCCGAGATCCGCCGGTTTTGACACCGACAAAACCCGAGTTGTCATTTCTTAAAGTTTGAGGCTGCGATTCTTATGTGAAAAATCTTCAACCTGATAAGCTTGAACCCAAATCGGAGAAATGTGTCTTCATAGGATACCCAAAAGAGACTGTTGGGTACACCTTCTATCACAGATCCGAAGACAAGATCTTTGTTGCTAAGAATGGATCCTTTCTAGACAAGGAGTTTCTCTCGAAAGAAGTGAGTGGGAGGAAAGTAGAACTTGATGAGGTAACTATACCTGCTCCCTTATTGGAAAGTAGTTCATCATAAAAATCACTTCCTATGACTCCTACACCAATTAGTGAGGAAGCTAATGATGATGATCATATAACTTTAGATCAAGTTACTACTGAACCTCGTAGGTTAACCAGAGAATGTTCCTCACCAGAGTGGTATGGTAATACTATTCTGGAGTTCATGTTACTTGACCATGACGAACCTACGAACTATGAGGAAGCAATGATGAGCCCAGATTCCACGAAATGGCTTGAGGCCATGAAATCTGAGATGGGATCCATGTATGAGAACAAAGTGTGGACTTTGGTTGACTTGCCCGATGATCGGCAAGCCATAGAAAATAAATGGATCTTCAAGAGGAAGACGGACACTGATAGTAGTGTTACTATCTACAAAGCTAGACTTGTCGAAAAAGGTTTTTGACAAAGTTCAAGGTGTTGACTATGATGAGATTTTCTCACTCGTAGCCATGCTTAAGTCTGTCCGAATCATGTTAGAAAATTGCCACATTTTATGAAATCTGGCAAATGGATGTCAAAACTACATTCCTTAATGGATTTCTTAAAGAAGAGTTGTATATGATGCAACCAGAAGGTTTTGTCGATCCTAAAGGTGCTAACAAAATGTGCAAGCTCCAGCGATCCATCCATGGACTGGTGCAAAGCATCTCAGAGTTGGAATATACGCTTTGATGAGTTGATCAAAGCATATAGTTTTATACAGACTTGCGATGAAGCCTATATTTACAAGAAAGTGAGTGGGAGCACTACAACCTTTCTGATAAGTATATGTGAATGACATATTGTTGATTGGAAATTATGTAGAATTTTCTGGAAAGAATAAAAGGAGTGTTTGAAAGCAGTTTTTCAAAGAAAGACCTCGATGAAGCCGCTTACATATTGAGCATCAAGATCTATAGAGATAGATCAAGACACTTGATAAGTTTTTTCAATGAGTACATACCTTGAAAAATTTTTGAAGTAGTTCAAAATGGAACAGTCAAAGAAGGAGTTCTTGCCCGTATTGCAAGGTGTGAAATTGAGTAAGACTCAAAGCCCGACCACGGCAGAAGATAGAAAGAGAATGAAAGTCATTCCCTATGCCTCAGCCATAGGTTCTACAAAGTATGCCATGCTATGTACCAGGTCTATTATATACCCTACACTGAGTTTGGCAAGGGAGTACAATAGTGATCTAGGAGTAGATCACTGGGCAGCGGTCAAAATTATCCTTTGTTGAATAAGGATATGTTTATCGATAGTGGACGTGACAAAAGGTTCGTCGTAAAGGGTTACGCTGATGCAAGTTTTGACACTGATCCAGATGACTCTAAGTCTCAATCTGGATACATATTGAAAGTGGGAGCAACTAGCTAGAGTAGCTCCGTGCAGAGCATTGTTGACATAGAAATTTGCAAAATACATACGGATCTGAATATGGCAGACCCGTTGACTAAACTTCTCACACAAGCAAAACATGATGACACCTTAGTACTCTTTGGGTGTTCATCACATGGCGATGTGAACTAAGATTACTGACTCTAGTAAACCCTTTGAGTGTTGGTCACATGGCGATGTGAGCTATGGGTGTTAATCACATGGTGATGTGAACTATTGGTGTTAAATCACATGGCGATGTGAACTGGATTATTGACTCTAGTGCAAGTGCGAGACTGAAGGAAATATGCCCTAGAGGCAATAATAAAGTTATTATTTATTTCCTTATTTCCTGATAAATGTTTATTATTCATGATAGAATTTTATTAACCAGAAACTTAGTACATGTGTGAATACATAGACAAAACAAAGTGTCCCTAGTATGCCTCTACTTGACTAGCTCGTTTATCAAAGATGGTTATGTTTCCTAACCATAGACATGTTTTGTCATTTGATGAACAGGATCACATCATTAGGAGAATGATGTGATGGACAAGACCCATTCCATTAGCTTAGCACTTGATCGTTTACTATGTTGCTATTGCTTTCTTCATAACTTATACATATTCCTATGACTATGAGATTATGCAACTCCTGAATACTGGAGGAACACTTTGTGTGCTACCAAACGTCACAACATAACTGGTTGATTATAAAGGTGCTCTACAGGTGTCTCCGATGGTACTTGTTGAGTTGGCATAGATCGAGATTAGGGTTTGTCACTCCGATTGTCGGAGAGGTATCTCTGGGCCCTCTCGGTAATGCACATCACTATAAGCCTGGCAAGCAATGTGACTAATGAGTTAGTTGCGGGATGATGCATTACAGAACGAGTAAAGAGACTTGCCGGTAATGAGATTGAACTAGGTATGGTGATACCGACGATCGAATCTCGAGCAAGTAACATACCGGTGACAAAGGGTACAACGTATATTGTAAAAGGTTCGTCGTAAAGGGTTACGTCGATGCAAGTTTTGACACTGATCCAGATGATTCTAAGTCTCAATCTGGATACATACTGAAAGTGGGAGCAATTATCTAGAGTAGCTCTGTGCAGAGCATTGTTGACATAGAAATTTGCAAAATACATACGGATCTGAATATGGCAAACCCGTTGACTAAACTTCTTTCAATGGCAAAACATGATCACACCTTAGTACTCTTTGGGTGTTAATCACATGGCGATGTGAACTAAGATTACTGACTCTAGTAAACCCTTTGAGTGTTGGTCACATGGCGATGTGAACTAGGTGTTAATCACATGGTGATGTGAACTATTGGTGTTAAATCACATGGCGACGTGAACTAGATTATTAACTCTAGTGCAAGTGGGATATTGAAGGAAATATGCCCTAGAGGCAATAATAAAGTTGTTATTTATATTTCCTTATATCATGAGAAATGTTTATTATTCATGCTAGAATTGTATTAACCGGAAACTTGATACATGTGTGAATACATAGAGAAACAGAGTGTCACTAGTATGCCTCTACTTGACTAGCTCATTGAGTCAAAGATGGTTAAGTTTCCTAACCATAGACATGAGTTGTCATTTGATTAACGGGATAACATCATTAGATAATGATGTGATTGACTTGACCCATTCCGTTAGCTTAGCATTTGATCGTTTAGTATATTGCTATTGCTTTCTTCATGACTTATACATGTTCCTATGACTATGAGATTATGCAACTCCTGAATACCGGAGGAACACTTTGTGTGCTACCAAACGTCACAACATAACTGGGTGATTATAAAGGTGCTCTACAGGTGTCTCCGATGGTACTTGTTGAGTTGGCATAGATCAAGATTAGGATTTGTCACTCCGATTGTCGGAGAGGTATCTCTGGGCCCTCTCGGTAATGCACATCACTATAAGCCTTGCGAGCAATGCAACTAATGAGTTAGTCGTGGGATGATCTATTACAGAACGAGTAAAGAGACTTGCCGATAACGAGATTAAACTAGGTATTGAGATACCGATGATCGAATCTCGGGCAAGTAACATACCGATGACGAAGGGAACAACGTATATTGTCATGCGGTTTGACCGATAAAGATCTTCGTAGAATATGTAGGAACCAATATGAGCATTGATGACCCACAAGTGTAGGGGATCTATCGTAGTCCTTTCGATAAGTAAGAGTGTCGAACCCAACGAGGAGCAGAAGGAAATGAAATTATTGGTAACAGATAGTTTTGTGATAAGGTAATTTGTAACGGGTAACAAGTAAGAAAAGTAAATAAGGTGCAGCAAGATGGCCCAATCCTTTTTGTAGCAAAGGACAAGCCTGGACAAACTATTATATGAAGGAAAACTCTCCCGAGGATGCATGGGAATTATCGTCAAGCTAGTTTTCATCACGCTCATATGATTCGCGTTCGTTACTTTGATAATTTGGTATGTGGGTGGACCGGTGCTTGGGTGCTGCCCTTTCTAGGACAAGCATCCCACTTATGATTAACCCCTATTGCAATCATCCGCAACTACAAAAGAAGTATTAAGGTCAACCTAACCATAGCATGAAACATATGGATCCAAATTAGCCCCTTACGAAGCAACGCATAAACTAGGGTTTAAGCTTCTGTCACTCTAGCAACCCATCATCTACTTATTACTTCCCAATGCCTTCCTCTAGGCCCAAACAATGGTGAAGTGTCATGTAGTCGACGTTCACATAACACCACTAGAGGAAAGACAACATACATCTCATCAAAATATCGAACGAATACCAAATTCACATGATTACTTATAGAAAGACTTCTCCCAGGTCCTCAGGAACAAACGTAACTACTCACAAAGCATATTCATGTTCATAATCAGAGGGGTATTAATATGCATAAAGGATCTCAACATATGATCTTCCACCAGATAAACCAACTAGCATCAACTACAATGAGTAATCAACACTACTAGCAACCCACAGGTACCAATCTGAGGCTTTGGGACAAAGATTGGATACAAGAGATGAACTAGGGTTTTAGAGGAGAAGCTGTTGGTGAAGATGTTGATGGAGATTCACCCCCTCCCGATGAGAGGATCGATGGTGATGACTATGGTGATGATTTCCCCCTCCCTGGGGGATGTTTCCCCGGCAGAACAGCTCTGTCAGAGCCCTAGATTTGTTGTGCCAAAGTTCCGCCTCGTGGCGGCTGTGTTTCTTCCCGAAAGCTTTCTTATGATTTTTTCTAGGATAAAAAAGACTTCATATAGTAGAAGATGGACACCGGAGGCCTGCCAGGGGGCCCATGAGGCAGGGGGATGCGCCCATGGAGGTAGGGCATGCCCCCACCCTCGTGGATGGTGGGTGGCCTCCCTCTGGTACTTTCTTCGCTCAATATTTTTTATTAATTCCAAAAATAACTTTCGTGGAGTTTCAGGACTTTTGGAGTTGGGCAGAATAGGTCTCTAATATTTGCTCCTTTTCCAGCCCAGAATTCCAGCTGCCGGCATTCTCCCTCTTCTTGTAAACCTTATAAAATAAGAGAGCATAGGCATAAGTATTGTGACATAATGTGTAATAACAGCCCATAATGCAATAAATATCGGTATAAAAGAATGATGCAAAATGGACGTATCAACTCCCCCAAGCTTAGACCTTGCTTGTCCTCAAGCGGAAA
>LR880972.1:877404659-877450786 GCA_904067115.1 Aegilops sharonensis
GCTTTCTTAAGTATTTCAAATGCTTCTACACAATCATCATCAAAAATAAAAGGAACATCTTTTTGTAAAAGGTTGGCCAGAGGCCTAGAAATTTTTGAGAATTCCTTAATGAACCTCCTATAAAAACCGGCATGACCAAGGAAGCTTCTTATACCTTTAATGTCCTTGGGACATGACATCTTTTCAATAGCATCAACTTTAGCTTTATCAACTTCAATACCTCTTTCAGAAATTTTATGCCCCAAGACAATACCTTCATTAACCATAAAGTGGCACTTCTCCCAATTCAAGACAAGATTAGTTTCTTCACATCTCTGCAAAACTCGATCAAGGTTGCTCAAGCAATTATCAAAAGAAGTTCCATAAACGGAGAAATCATCCATGAAAACCTCAATAATATTTTCACAAAAATCAGAGAATATGGCCATCATGCATCTTTGAAAGGTAGCAGGTGCATTGCATAAACCAAAAGGCATACGTCTATAAGCAAAGGTACCGAAAGGGCAAGTAAAAGTGGTATTTTCTTGATCCTCTTTTGACACAGGTATTTGAGAGAAACCAGAATAACCATCTAGAAAGCAAAAATGTGTATGTTTGGATAATCTTTCTAGCATCTGATCAACAAAAGGTAAAGGGTAATGATCCTTTTTAGTAGCCTTATTCAATTTGCGGAAATCAATTACCATCCTATAACCTGTAACAATTCTTTGTGGGATCAATTCATATTTATCATTAGGAACAACAGTAATACCTCCCTTCTTAGGGACACAATGGACAGGGCTTACCCACTTACTATCAGCAACGGGATAAATTATACCTGCCACCAGAAGCTTTAGTATTTCTTTTCTTACCACTTCTTTCATCTTAGGATTTAACCGTCGTTGGTGATCAACAACTAGTTTAGCGTCTTTCTCCAATTTTATTTTGTGTTGGCATAGAGTGGGACTAATGCCCTTAAGATCATCAAGAATATATCCAATGGCAGCACGGTGCTTCTTTAGAGTTTTCAATAATTTCTTTTTTCATGCTCTGAAAGGTTAGCACTAATAATAACAGGATATATCTTCTTTTCATCAAGATAAGCATATTTAAGAGTATCAGGTAATGGTTTAAGCTCAAACATGGGATCACCCTTGGGTGGAGGAGGATCCCCTAGGATTTCAACAGGCAAATTGTGTTTCAAAATAGGTCCCTGTTTAAAGAATACTTCATCTATTTCTCTTCTTTCATTCATAAACATATCATTTTCTTGGTCAAGCAAATATTGTTCTAAAGGATCATTAGGAGGCACGGCAATAGAAGCAATACCAATAATTTCATCTTTACTAGGCAATTCCTCATCACGGGGTTGTCTACGAAATTTAGCAAAATTAAACTCATGAGACATATCCCCCAAACCAATAGTAACAACATCCTTTTCGCAGTCTATCCTAGCATTAACGGTATTCAAGAAGGGTCTACCAAATATGATGGGACAAAAGTTATCTTGTGGGGAACCAAGAACAAGAAAATCAGCAGGATATTTAACTTTCCCACACAAGACTTCAACATCTCTAACAATCCCAATTGGTGAAATAGTATCTCTATTGGCAAGCTTAATTGTAACATCAATTTCTTCTATCTCAGTAGGGGCAATATCATGCATAATTTCTTTGTATCAAGAATGAGGTATTGCACTTGCACTATCCCCCATGTCACACAAGCCATGATAACAATGATCTCCTATTTTAACAGAAATAACAGTCATGCCTACAACAAGTCTATGTTTAGTTTTAGTATCAGGTCTAGCAATTCTAGCAGCTTCATCACAAAACTAAATAACATGTCCATCAATATTATCAGCCAAGAGATCTTTAACCATAGCAATACTAGGTTCAATTTTAATTTGCTCAGGGGGTTTGGGTGTCCTAGTATTACTTTTGTTGACCATAGTTGAAGCTTTAGCATGATCCTTTATTCTAACAAGGAAAGGTGGTTTCTCAATATAAACAGTAGGAACAATAGGATCATTATAAGTGATAGTATTTTCTTCAACCTTAATAGGTGCAACTACTTTTACTTCAATGGGAGGATTATATTTAAACCACTTCTCCTTAGGGAGATCAACATGAGTAGCAAAGGATTCACAGAAAGACGCTACTATCTCATAGTCAAGTCCATATTTAGTGATAAATTCACGGAAAACATCGGTATCCATAAAAAATTTAACACAATCAAACTGAGGTGTATACCTGACTCCTTACCTTCGTCGAGATCCCAATCTTCAGAGTTGCGTTTAATCCTTTCCAATAAATCCCATTTGAATTCAATGGTCTTCATCATAAAATAACTAGTACAAGAAGTATCGAGCATGGAGCGATTGTTGAGAGAAAGCCGAGCATAAAATTTTTGAATAATAATTTCTCTTGAGATCTCATGATTGGGACATGAATATAACATTGACTTAAGCCTTCTCCAAGCTTGAGAGATGCTTTCTCCTTCGCAAGGCCAAAAATTATATATATAATTACGATCACGATGACAAGATGCATAGGAAAAAACTTCTGATGAAATTCCAATTTCAATCGGTAGTAGTTCCATGATCCCATATCATCACATAGCCTAAACCATGTCAATGCCTTTCCCTTCAAAGATAAAGGGAAGACCTTCTTCTTGATAACATCCTCGGGCAGACCTGCAAGCTTAAATAATCCACAAACTTCATCCACATAGATTAGGTGTAAATCGGGATGTAATGTTCCATCACCTGTAAAAGGATTAGCTAGCAGNTCCCATTTGAATTCAATGGTCTTCATCATAAAATAACTAGTACAAGAAGTATCGAGCATGGAGCGATTGTTGAGAGAAAGCCGAGCATAAAATTTTTGAATAATAATTTCTCTTGAGATCTCATGATTGGGACATGAATATAACATTGACTTAAGCCTTCTCCAAGCTTGAGAGATGCTTTCTCCTTCGCAAGGCCAAAAATTATATATATAATTACGATCACGATGACAAGATGCATAGGAAAAAACTTCTGATGAAATTCCAATTTCAATCGGTAGTAGTTCCATGATCCCATATCATCACATAGCCTAAACCATGTCAATGCCTTTCCCTTCAAAGATAAAGGGAAGACCTTCTTCTTGATAACATCCTCGGGCAGACCTGCAAGCTTAAATAATCCACAAACTTCATCCACATAGATTAGGTGTAAATCGGGATGTAATGTTCCATCACCTGTAAAAGGATTAGCTAGCAGTTTCTCTATCATACCCGAAGGAATTTCATAGTAAACATTTTCAGTAGGTTCAGTAGGTTGAGGAGCAACTCTTTGCTCTACTGTTCGGGGTGAAGATACCCCGAACAAGCCCCTCAAAGGATTACTTTTCATAGTAACAAGTGACAGTAAATTTCAGCACACTATATAAATCTTTCCTTACCAAATTCCACTTACCAAAGGCGCTTCACTCCCTGGCAACGGTGCTAGAAAAGAGTCTTGATGACCCACAAGTATAGGGGATCTATCGTAGTCCTTTGGATAAGTAAGAGTGTCGAACCCAATGAGGAGCAGAAGGAAATGACAAGCGGTTTTCAGTACGGTATTCTCTGCAAGTACTGAAATTATCGGTAACAAATAGTTTTGTGATTAGGTAATTTGTAACGGGTAACAAGTAACAAAAGTAATAAGGTGCAGTAAGATGGCCCAATCCTTTTTGTAGCAAAGGACAAGCCTAGACAAACTCTTATATGAAGGAAAATGCTCCCGATGATGCATGGGAATTATCGTCAAGCTAGTTTTCATCACGCTCATATGATTCGCGTTTGTTACTTTGATAATTTGGTATGTGGGTGGACCGGTGCTTGGGTGCTGCCCTTTCTTGGACAAGCTTTCCACTTATGGTTAACCCCTATTGCAAGCATCCGCAACTACAAAAGAAGTATTAAGGTAAACCTAACCATAGCATGAAACATATGGATCCAAATCAGCCCCTTACGAAGCAATGCATAAACTAGCGTTTAAGCTTCTGTCACTCTAGCAACCCATCATCTACTTATTACTTCCCAATGCCTTCCTCTAGGCCCAAACAATGGTGAAGTGTCATGTAGTCGACGTTCACATAACACCACTATAGGAAAGACAACATACATCTCATCAAAATATCGAACGAATACCAAATTCACATGACTACTTACAGCAAGACTTCTCCCATGTCCTCAGGAATGATACTTCTCCAACGTATCTACAATTTTTGATTGTTCCATGCTATATTATATTCTGTTTTGGATGTTTAAAGGGCCTTATTATACACTTTTATATTATTTTTGTGACTAACCTATTAACCGGAGGCCCAGCCCAAATTGCTATTTCTTTTTTGCTTGTTTCAGTGTTTCGCAGAAAAAGAATATCAAACGGAGTCCAAACGGAATGAAACCTTCGGGAACGTGATTTTTGGAATGAACGTGATCCAGAGGACTTGGAGTCCACGTCAATAAAGCAACGAGGAGAGCACGAGGCAGGGGGGGCGCCTACCCCCTGGGCGCGCCCTACACCCTCGTGGGGCCCATGTTGCTCCACCGACGTACTTCTTCCTCCTATATATACCTACGTAACCCAAAAACAACAGAAGCATATACGAAAACCTAATTCCACCGCCGCAACCTTCTTTACCCGTGAGATCCCATCTTGGGTCCTTTTCCGACGTCCTGCTGGAGGGGGCACCGATCATGAAGGGCTTCTACATCAACACCATAGTCTCTCCGATGATGTGTGAGTAGTTTACCTAAGACCTTCGGGTCCATAGTTATTAGCTAGATGGCTTCTTCTCTCTCTTTGGATCTCAATACAAATTTCTCCATGATTCTCGTGGAGATATAGTCGATGAAATCTTCTTTTGCGGTGTGTTTGTTGAGACCGATGAATTGTGGGTTTATGATCAAGTTTATCTATGAACAATATTTGAATCTTCTCTGTATTATTTTATGTATGATTGGTTATCTTTGCAAGTCTCTTCGAATTATCAGTTTGGTTTGGCCTACTAGATTGATCTTTCTTGCAATGGGAGAAGTGCTTGGCTTTGGGTTCAATCTTGCGGTGTCCTTTCCCAGTGACAGCAGGGGCAGCAAGGCAGGTATTGTATTGTTGCCATCGAGGATAACAAGATGGGGTTTATATCATATTGCATGAGTTTATCCCTCTACATCATGTCATCTTACTTAAAGCGTTACTCTGTTCTTTTGAACTTAATACTCTAGATGCATGCTGGATAGCGGTCGATGTGTGGAGTAATAGTAGTAGATGCAGGCAGGAGTCGGTCTACTTGTCACGGACATGATGCCTATATACATGATCATACCTAGATATTCTCATAACTATGCTCAATTTTGTCAATTGTTCAACAGTAATTTGTTCACCCACCGTAATACTTATGCTCTTGAGAGAAGCCACTAGTGAAACCTATGGCCCCGGGCCTATTTTCCATCATATTAATCTTCCAACACTTAGCTATTTTTATTGCCTTTTATTTTACTTTGCATCTTTATTGTAAAAATACCAAAAATATTATCTTATCATATCTATCAGATCTCACTTTCCTAAGTGACCTTGAAGGGATTGACAACCCCTTTATTGCGTTGGTTGCGAGGTTTTTATTTGTTTGTGTAGGTGCGAGGGACTTGAGCGTGGCATCCTACTGGATTTATACCTTGGTTCTCAAAAACTGAGGGAAATACCTACGCTACTTTACTGCATCACCCTTTCCTCTTCAGGGGAAAATCAACGCAGTGCTCAAGAGGTAGCAAGAAGGATTTCTCGCGCCTTTGCTGGGGAGTCTACGCAAAAGTCAACATACCAAGTACCCATCACAAACTCTTATCTCCCGCATTACATTATTTGCCATTTGCCTCTCGTTTTCCTCTCCCCCACTTCACCCTTGCCGTTTTATTCGCCCTCTCTTTTTTGTTTGCCTCTTTTTCGCTTGCCTCTTGTGTGCTCGTTGCCATGGCCAGCTCGGTCTTTATCCCTTCGTCCCCCGACTTTGAAGTCCTCCACTTCAAGCAAAGACAAGGGGAAAAATTAAAAGATGCTTCGTTTAGGATGCTAGAATCTTATCGTAGTTCCAATATAGAAGGAGATTTCAAAATTTTACTTCGGAATTTTTATGTTGGGCTAACCTTGTCCCATAGACAACTCCTCGATTTTTCCGCCAAAGGTAGTTTTATTGATATTGATCCTGGCTTCGCTTATGAAATTATAGAGGGGATAGTGGGAGTACTCCCCCTACAAAAAGGATCATCCCTTACCCAAGAAGAAACTCAAATTTTAGAGAAATTATGTGAATTGCAAAAAATTGTTGAGCCTCTTAAAAGTATTGGTGGGAATATCAACCGCATCAATAACCTGATTACACTTTGCAACAAGCATCTGGATGCTTTAGATCAAAGGAGCACCGAGCATAACTCAATTAAGAAATTTCCTACCAAAGACGGCAATACCTAGATCTATCCTCGCTTTTATGCCTAGCTAGTGGCGTTAAACGATAGCGCTTGTTGGGAGGCAACCCAATTTTATTTTAGTTTTTGCTTTTTGCTTCTTTTTAGGAATAAATATTTGATCTAGCCTCTGGTTAGATTTGTTTTTATGTTTTAATTAGTGTTTGTGCCAAGTTTAACCTATAGGAACTTCTTGGATGTTAGTTATTTGATCTAGCTGAAAATTCCAGAAACTTTCTGTTTACGAAAACAATTGTTAAAAATCACCAGAACGTGATAAAATATTGATTCCAATTGCAGAAGATCAAAAAACAAATTTTCTAGGCCTTTCTATTTTGTTAGATTATTTGGAGTTCCAGAAGTTTGCCTTAGTTACTGATTACTACAGACTGTTCTGTTTTTGACAGATTCTGTTTTTCGTGTGTTGTTTGCTTATTTTGATGAATCTATGGCTAGTAAAATAGTTTATAAACCATAGAGAAGTTGGAATACAGTAGGTTTAACACCAATATAAAAAAATAATGAGTTCATTACAGTACCTTGAAGTGGTGTTTTGTTTTCTTTCGCTAACGGAGCTCACGAGATTTTCTGCTAAGTTTTGTGTTGTGAAGTTTTCAAGTTTTGGGTAAAAGATTTGATGGATTATGGAACAAGGAGTGGCAAGAGCCTAATCTTGGGGATGCCCATGGCACCCCAATAAAATCTAAGGACACCTAAAAGCCAAATCTTGGGGATGCCCCGGAAGGCATCCCCTCTTTCGTCTACTTCCATCGGTAACTTTACTTGGAGCTATATTTTTATTCACCACATAATATGTGTTGTGCTTGAAGCGTCTTGTATGATTTGAGTCTTTTCTTTTTAGTTTACCACAATCATCCTTGCTGTACACACATTTTGAGAGAGACACACATAAATTGGAATTTATTAGAATACTCTATGTGCTTCACTTATATCTTTTGAGCTATATAGTTTCGCTCTCGTGCTTCAATTATATCTTTTAGAGCACGGTGGTGGATTTTTTTTGTAGAAACTATTGTTCTCTCATGCTTCAATTATATTATTTTGAGAGTCTTAAAATAGCATGGCAATTTGCTTTAATTATAATATCATGAGAAACTTGATGCTTGATAATTGTTTTGAGATATAAAGGTGGTAATATCATGGTTGTGCTAGTTGAGTAATTGTGGAATTGAAAAATACTTCTGTTGGAGTTTGTGATTCCCGTAGCATGCACGTATGGTGAACCGTTATGTTATGAAGTCGGAGCATGAGGTATTTATTGATTGTCATCCTTTGTGTGGCGGTTGGGATCGCGCGATGGTTAACTCCTACCAACCCTTCCCCTAGGAGCATGTGTAGTAGTACTTTGCTTCAAGGGCTAATAAATTTTTGCAATAAGTATATGAGTTCTTTATGACTAATGTGAGTCCATGGATTAAACGCACACTTACCTTTCCGCAATTTTCTAGCCTCTTCGGTACCGTGCAATGCCCTTTCTCACCTTGAGAGTTGGTGCAAACTTCGCCGGTGCATCCAAACCCCGTGATATGATACGCTCTATCACACATAAACCTCCTTATATCTTCCTCAAAAAAGACACCATACCTATCTATTATGGCATTTCCATAGCCATTCCGAGATATATTGCCATGCAACTTTCCACCATTTCATTTATCATGACACGCTCCATCATTGTCATATTGCTTTACATGATCATGTAGTTGACATTGTATTTGTGGAAAAGCCACCGTTCATAATTCTTTCATACATGTCGCTCTTGATTCATTGCATATCCTGGTACACCGCCGGAGGCATCCACATAGAGTCATATTTTGTTCTAAGTATTGAGTTGTAATTCACGAGTTGTAAGTAAATAAAAGTGTGATTATCATCATTTTTAGAGCATTGTCCCAAGTGAGGAAAGGATGATGGAGACTATGATTCCCTCACAAGTCGGGATGAGACTCCGGACTAAAACAAAGAGGCAAAAAGAAAACAAGAAAATGCCCAAATAAAAAAATGAGAGAAAAAGAGAGAAGGGACAATGTTACTATCCTTTTACCACACTTGTGCTTCAAAGTAGCACCGTGATCTTCATGATAGAGAGTCTCTCATTTTGTCACTTTCATATACTAGTGGGAAATTTCATTATAGAACTTGGCTTGTATATTCCAATGATGGGCTTCCTCAAATGCCCGAGGTCTCCGTGAGCAAGCAAGTTGGATGCACACCCACTTAGTTTCTTTTGTTTGAGCTTTCATACACTTATAGCTCTAAGTGCATCCGTTGCATGGCAATCCCTACTCCTTGCATTGACATCAATTGATGGGCATCTCCATAGCCCGTTGATTAGCCTCATTGATGTGAGACTTTCTCCTTTTTTGTCTTCCCACATAACCCCTATCATTATACCTTATTCCACCATAGCGCTATATCCATGGCTTGCGCTCATGTATTGCGTAAAAGTTGAAAAGGCTGAAGCGCGTTAAAAAGTATGAACCAATTGCTTGGCTAAAACCGGGGTTGTACATGATATGAATATTTTATGTGGGGAAGATGGAGCATAGCCAGACTATATGATTTTGTAGGGATAACTTGCTTTGGCTATGTTATTTTGATAAGACACAATTGCTTGGTTAGCATGCTTGAAGTATTATTTTTTTATGTCAACATCAAACTTTTATCTTGAATCATATCAAATCTGAACATTCATGCCAAAATAAGAAGAATTACATTGAAATTATTCTAAGTAGCATTCCACATCAAAAATTCTATTTTTATCATTTACCTACTCGAGGACGAGCAGGAATTAAGCTTGGGGATGCTTGATACGTCTCCAATGTATCTATAATTTTTATTGTTCCATGCTATATTATATTCTGTTTTGGATGTTTAAAGGGCTTTATTATACACTTTTATATTATTTTTGGGACTAACCTATTAACCGGAGGCCCATCCCAAATTGCTGTTTTTTTGCCTCTTTCAGTGTTTCGCAGAAAAAGAATATCAAACAGAGTCCAAATGGAATGAAAACTTCGGGAACGTGAATTTCGGAACGAACGGGATCCAGAGGACTTGGAGTCCACGTCAAGAAAGCAACGAGGAGAGCACGAGGCAGGGGGCGCGCCTACCCCCCTGGGTGCGCCCTCCACCCTCGTGGGGCCCATGTTGCTCCACCGACGTACTTCTTCCTCCTATATATACCTACGTAATCCCAAACCAACAGAAGCATCCACGAAAACCTAATTCCCCCGCCGCAACCTTCTGTACCCGTGAGATCCCATCTTGGGGCCTTTTCCGGCGTCCTGCCGGAGGGGGCATCGATCACGGAGGGCTTCTACATCAACACCATAGCCTCTTCGATGATGTGTGAGTAGTTTACCTCGGACCTTTGGGTCCATAGTTATTAGCTAGATGGCTTCTTCTCTCTCTTTGGATCTCAATACAAAGTTCTCCATGATTCTCGTGGAGATCTATTCGATGTAATCTTATTTTGCGGTGTGTTTGTTGAGACTGATGAATTGTCGGTTTATGATTAAGTTTATCTATGAACAATATTTGAATCTTCTCTGAATTCTTTTATGTATGATTGGTTATCTTTGCAAGTCTCTTCGAATTATCAGTTTGGTTTGGCCTACTAGATTGATCTTTCTTGCAATGGGAGAAGTGCTTAGCTTTGGGTTCAATCTTGCGGTGTCCTTTCCCAGTGACAGCAGGGGCAACAAGGCACATATTGTATTGTTGCCATCGAGGATAACAAGATGGGGTTTATATCATATTGCATGAGTTTATCCCTCTACATCATGTCATCTTACTTAAAGCGTTACTCTGTTCTTTTGAACTTAATACTCTAGATGCATGCTGGATAGCGATCCATGTGTGGAGTAATAGTAGTAGCTGCAGGCAGGAGTCGGTCTACTTGTCACAGACGTGATGCCTATATACATGATCATACCTAGATACTCTCATAACTGTGCTCAATTCTGTCAATTGCTCAACAGTAATTTGTTCACCCAGCGTAATACTTATGCTCTTGAGAGAAGCCACTAGTGAAACCTATGGCCCCCGGGTCTATTTTCCATCATATTAATCTTCCAACACTTAGGTATTTTTGTTGCCTTTTATTTTACTTTGCATATTTTTTATAAAAATAGCAAAAATATTATCTTATCATATCTATCAGATCTCACTTTCGTAAGTGAACGTTAAGGGATTGACAACCCCTTTATTGCGTTGGTTGCGAGGTTTTTATTTGTTTGTGTAGGTGCGAGAGACTTGAGCGTGGCCTCCTACTGGATTGATACCTTGGTTCTCAAAAACTGAGGGACATACTTACGCTACTTTACTGCATCACCCTTTTCTCTTCAAGGGAAAACCAACGCAGTGCTCAAGAGGTAGCAAGGAACAAACGTAACTACTCACAAAGCATATTCATGTTCATAATCAGAGGGGTATTAATATGCATAAATGATATGAACATATGATCTTCCACCAGATAAACCAACTAGCATCAACTACAAGGAGTAATCAACACTACTAGCAACCCACGGGTACCAATCTGAGGCTTTGGGACAAAGATTGGATACAAGAGATGAACTAGGGTTTTAGAGGAGATGGTGCTGGTGAAGATGTTGATGGAGATTGACCCCCTCCCGATGAGAGGATCGATGGTGATGACGATGGCGATGATTTCCCCCTCCCGGACGGATGTTCCCTCGGCAGAACAGCTCCGCCGGAGCTCTAGATTGGTTCCGCCAAGGTTCCGCCTCGTGGCGGCGGTGTTTCTTCCCGAAAGCTTTCTTATGATTTTTTCTAGGTTAAAAGACTTTATATAGCAGAAGATGGACACCGGAGGCCTGCCAGGGGGCCCACGAGGCAGGGGGCGCGCCCCCCACCCTCATGGATGGTAGGTATCCCCCCTCTGGTACTTTCTTTGCTCAGTATTTTTTATTAATTCCAAAAATAACTTCCGTGGAGTTTCAGGACTTTTCGAGTTGTGCAGAATAAGTCTCTAATATTTGCACCTTTTCCGGCCCAGAATTCCAGCTGCAGGCATTCTCCCTCTTGTTGTTAACCTTATAAAATAAGAGAGCATAGGCATAAGTATTTTGACATAATGTGTATAACAGCCCATAATGCAATAAATATCGATATAAAAGCATGATGCAAAATGGACATATCAAGCATCTAGGTTCCGCTATTGGTTATTGACCGGAGATGAGTCTCGGTCATGTCTACATAGTTCTCGAACCCGTAGGGTCTGCACGCTTAACGTTCGGTGACGATCGGTAATATGTGTTTATGTGTTTTGATGTACCGAAGGTAGTTCGGAGTCTCGGACATGATCACGGACATGATGAGGAGTCTCGAAATGGTCGAGACATAAAGATTGATATATTTTATGACTATGTTTAGACTTCGGAAGTGTTTCGAGTGAGTTTGGACGAATACCGGAGTACCAGGGGCTTACCGGAACCCCCCGGGGAGTGTAATGGGCCTCATGGGCCTTAGTGGAGAGAGGGAGGGGCGGCCAGGGCAGGCTGCACGCCCCCTCCCCCTCTAGTCGGAATTGGACTAGGAAGGGGGGGGGGGCGCCCCCCTTTTTCCTTCCCCCTCTCTCCTCCTTCCTTCCCTCCTATTCCTACTCATGGAAGGGGTGGAATCCTACTCCCGGTGGGAGTAGGACTCCCCTTGGGGCGCGCCTAGTAGGCCGGCCTCCTCCCCCTCCTCCACTCCTTTATATACAGGGGAGGGGGGCACCCCATAGACACACAAGTTGATCATTGATCTCTTAGCAGTGTGCGGTGCCCCCCTCCACCATAATCCACCTCGGTCATATCGTCGTAGTGCTTAGGAGAAGCCCTGCGCCAGTAGCTTCATCATCACCGTCATCACGTCGTCTTGCTGACGAAGCTCTCTCTCAAAGCTCTACTGGATCGTGAGTTCGTGGGACGTTACCGAGATGAACGTGTGCAGGTCGCGGAGGTGCCGTACGTTCGGTACTAGGATCGATTGATCGTGAAGACGTACGACTACATCATCTGCGTTGTCCTAACGCTTCCGCTCACGGTCTACAAGGGTACGTGGACAACACTCTCCCCTCTCGTTGCTTTGCATCACCATGATCTTGCATGTGCGTAGGAATTTTTTTGAAATTACTACGTTCCCCAACAGTGGCATCAGAGCCAGGTTTATGCGTAGATGTTATATACACAAGTAGAACACAAGTGAGTTGTGGGCGATACTACTCATACTGCTTACCAGCATGTCATACTTTGATTCGGCAGTATTGTTGGATGAAGCGGCCCGGACCGACATTACACGTACGCTTACGTGAGATTGGTTCTCCCGATGTGCTTCGAACACAGGTGGCTAGCGGGTGTCAGTTTCTCCAACTTTAGTTGAATAGAGTGTGGCTACGCCCTGTCCTTGTTGAAGGTTAAAACAACACATACTTGATGAAAAATCGTTGTGGTTTTGATGCGTAGGTAAGAACGGTTCTTGCTCAGCCCGTAGCAGCCACGTAAAACTTGCAACAACAAAGTAGAGGACGTCTAACTTGTTTTTGCGGGGCATGTTGTGATGTGATATGGTCAAGACATGATGCTAAATTTTATTGTATGAGATGATCATTTTTTGTAATGGAGTTATCGGTAACTGGCAGAAGCCATATGGTTGTCGCTTTATTGTATGAAATACAATCGTCATGTAATTGCTTTACTTTATCACTAAGCAGTAGCGATAGTCGTAGAAGCAATAGTTGGCGAGACGACAACGATGCTACGATGGAGATCAAGGTGTCGCGCCGGTGACGATGGTGATCATGACAGTGCTTTGGAGATGGAGATCAGAGGCACAAAATGATGATGGCCATATCATATCACTTATATTGATTGCATGTGATGTTTATCTTTTATACATCTTATTTTGCTTAGTTCGGCGGTAGCTTTATAAGATGATCCCTTACTAAAATTTCAGCGTATAAGTGTTCTCCCTGAGTATGCACTGTTGCGACAGTTCTTCATGCCGAGACACCACATGATGATCGGGTGTGATAAGCTCTACGTTCACATACAACGGGTGCAAGCCAGTTTTGCACATGCAGAATACTCGGGTTAAACTTGACAAGCCTAGCATATGCTGATATGGCCTCGGAACACTGGAGACCGAAAGGTAGAGCATGAATCATATAGTAGATATGATCAACATAGTGATGTTCACCACTGAAAACTACTCCATCTCATGTGATGATCAGACATGGTTTAGTTGATTTGGATCACGTGATCATTTAGATGACTAGAGGGATGTCTATCTAAGTGGGAGTTATTAAGTAATATGATTAATTGAACTTTAAATTTATCATGAACTTAGTCATGTTAGTATTAGCATATCTATGTTGTAGATCAATAGCTCGCGTTTAGCTCCCCTGTTTTATTTTTGATATGTTCTTAGAGAAAACTAAGCTGAAAGATGTTTGTAGAAATGATGCGGATTGGATCCATGATTTGAGTATTATCATCATTGCTGCACAGAAGAATTATGTCCTTGATGCACCGCTAGGTGACAGACCGATTGCAGGAGCAGATGCATACGTTATGAACGTTTGGCAAGCTCGATATGATGACTACTTGATAGTTTAGTGCGCCATGCTTTACGGCTTAGAATCAGGGCTTCAAAGACGTTTTGAATTCCACGAAGGATATGAGATGTTCCAAGAGTTGAAATTGGTATTTCAGACTCATGCCCATGTCGAAAGGTATGAGACCTTTGACAAGCACTTTGCCTACAAGATGGAGGAGAATTGCTCAGCTAGTGAGCATGTGCTCGGAATGTCTGAGTACTACAATCACTTGAATCAAGTGGGAGTTAATCTTCTAGATAGGAAAGTGATTGACAGAGTTCTCTAGTCACTATCACCAAGTTACTAGAACTTCGTGATGAACTATAATATGCAAGGGATAACAGAAACGATTCCCAAGCTCTTCGTGATGCTGAAATCGACGAAGGTAGAAATCAAGAAAGCATCAAGTGTTGATGGTTGACAAGAACACTAGTTTCAAGAAAAGGGCAAAGGGAAGAAGGGGAACTTCAAGAAGAACGGCAAGAAAGTTGTTGCTCAAGTGAAGAAGCCCAAGTCTAGACCTAAGCCTAAGACTAAGTGCTTCTACTGCAAAGGGACTCGTCACTGCACTACAAAAAAAACATATGTGACATTTTGGGTCGAACAAAAAAAATTATGTCATACTTATGACGATAATTGTGACAAAACCCGGTATCATCATAGATATGGTGGGCTCCTACTTCTATGAAAAGAAATGGGCTTTTCGTCCTGGGAGGGCCGGAGACGCAGCTGCATGACATTCTTTGGGCCGTCCATGACGGAAAAAATCGTGGTAGAAGCGAGGGCTAGGAAAATATCAGGGTGTTCTCGGTTACGGTGGGTGGTCGGGGCCGAGCGATGCTTCTCTTGTACACGCACGCGCGTGGGTGCAAGGCGTTGGGCTCTAACTGAACCCGAGCGAGGCGTTGGGCTCTAACTGAACCCGAGTGAGGCATTGGGCTCTAACTAAACCCGAGCAATTGCATTGCAGGCTACGCGTTACTGAACCCGAGCGATAGATCAATGGCTGTTAACTGAACCCGGTCGAGCGATTCCTTCGCTACTGCTGCTAACCGAAGCCGATCGATGCTGCCTCTGGATCAACTATGAGCGTTGCTGGGGGGTTTGGATGAACAGTTCCTGTCGGTGCACTAGAGTAGGGGTACCCTAGTATCCCGAACTCGTGCACGGGCAGTTGCAGCACCCCGCGGCAGGGCTTGCCTAGTGACCGCCAAGGTCCTCCACGGCTCCTTTGGAGCCATTCCAGAACAAAGTATTCAAGGCCCCGGCAAGAGGAGCTTGCCGGGAAGGCCACTCAAGGCATGAAGGAAACAAAACCCCGGCAAGAGGAGCTTGCCGGGAAGGCTTGGTGAGCGACAAGCTTCCGAGCGCAACAAGGATTCAGCCGCAGCAAGGTGCTTGCCGCGGCAGGCAAACCTCTCTTCATCTCCGCTCCAGCTCATCCACCAACGTGTCGCCATGGGGCCATTCCAGGCGTGCGTGTCAAGAGGCTGTGCAGCCAGCGGAGAGCAGTGATAAGCGGCGCTGATAGGCTTACCATCGTGGCAAATGGTGGTGCACTTGACGGTCCCTGTTGCACTGTTTAGGCGATAGGGACGGGCATTTATTGATCTTGTCCCTTGCCGTCAGAGTTAGGTATAATGCACTGTACACTGTACAAGTCGGTGTACCAACTACTGTTTTTCCATTTGTACCCTCATCTACGTTGCCACTTGTGGTGACCCCTTGAGCCTATAAAAGGAGGCCCATGTGCAACGTAGAAAGGGTTCGGTTCGTTCGGTTCGTTCGACTCATTCGAGATCACACTCACTCAGGCTAGGTTTTGTAGCTCTCATTGCTCCCTAGCAAGAACTCAATTCAATCAACCAAGCAGCAGTAGGAGTATTATCTCTCCGGAGAGCTCCGAAGCTGGGTAAACTGCTCGTGTGCATCGCCTCGATCTGCTCTTTGTGCAATCTCCGCCCCCCATCGAACCACAAGGGACTCGGTCCGCCAGGTCCCATAGGTGTTCGTGGGTCACGATCAGCTTCCCCGACATCTTTGGCGCGCCAGGTAGGGGGCGTCGAGGCTGTGTGAACCTGATCCGGCGTTCACACGAGCAACAATCTTCATCATCTTCATCAACATGCCACCGAAGAAGAAGGCTTCGGCGGCAGGGGAGCCGTCCGCGTCAAACCCACCACCACCAGAGCTGACGAGTGGTGGGGAAGACGCTGGCGGAGGAACGGGCGTCGTCGAGGGAGCCCACGACGATGCCAAGTCCAAGGACAAGGCGGCGCAGGCTTCGGCGTCCGAATACGTACCGCATCCATCTCAAGAGGCGCGAGACCGACAGCGTCATGGTGCTCGCAGCGCCATACGTTCGTTGGGCCAAGATCGAGCTGGTGGATCCAGAGACGCTCAAGAGCAGCTCGCGCGCCAACGGGCTGGTGCGAGCGGGGCACGGTCGTCTGGACGGGATACTGCTCCTTCTAATATATTTAGAAGTCCGAGCACATCCCGCTCCTCGCACCGTACGCCATTGCCACCCACCACTCCAGCAGAAGCCTTGGTGAGAGCTCAACTGCTTCTAGACTACCCTCCAACGGCTGACAAGGTCGACGAATGGAGGGCCACCATCCAGAGTCTCATCGGCTTTGCCAACGGCGACGTTCCGCGGCAACCAACTGCGTCCTTGCCGCGGCGGGACGACAAGGCACGAGCCGGTGGCGACGAGACCTGTGGGGGTGCAACCACCATGCACTCCCCATCCAGAAGGCCAAGATCACCAGCTCCTCGGATCCATCTCGACAGCGACTCCACCGCGTCATCGGATCCACGAGCTCGCCGTGATCAGCGCCAAGTTCTTCAAGAACGGCAACAAGAAGACGCTCGAACTCGCATCGAGCGACGAAGAGAAGCACGGCGTCAATCCGACCAGCGCGCTGGGCCCGCTGTTGACATGCAAGCGCCAGGGGAACCAGGTGATTTGTCGTACGCGGTAGGTTGCCCTGCGTTCACTCGTGAGCTGCGGCAAGTCCAGTGGCCCGACAAGAAAAATTTCAAACCAGATGTGCCAGAGAAGTATGATGGCAGGACACACCCATCGGAGTTCCTCAGCATCTACACCATCGCGGTGTAGGCTGCGGGGGGACGAGACGACAAGATCCTCGCCAACTACTTCCCGCTGGTACTCAAGCCCAATGTCAGATCTTGGCTCATGCACTTGCCGGACAGTTCCATATCTTCTTGGGCAGATCTGTGCCATCAGTTTGTCGGCGCCTTCACAGGCGGCCACAAGCCTCATGGCCAAGAGAGTGACCTTCACCTGCTCGCCCAGAAGGAAGGAGAGTCCCTGCGCAAGTTCATTCAGAGATTTAGCCGTGTGCACTAAAACATCCCAGATGTCCACCCTGCCGCGGTGATCAGCGCATTTCATCAGAACGTGCGGAACCGCAGGATGAGGGAGGAGATGGCGATGTGCAAAGTCAAGGACGTCAGTGAGCTGTATGCCTTGGCCGACAAGTGTGCACGTGCTGAGGAAGGAAGAAGACTCCCAGGAGAGAATGTTGAAGCAGGATCTGACAGTGAGGAGACCGCCCCGGCAAAGAAGAGCCGGCGGCGGAACAACAGAAAGAAGAAGAGCAAAGAGGTACTAGTTGTCGAGCAGTCCGGCAACGGAGGTGGCGCCAAGAAGGCCAAGGTTGGCAGCTCCGGAAAGGAGGTTGCCGCTGGTACCGACCACTAAGCTGTGGCGGCCGCCGACAAGCAGGACAGCTCCAACAAGCAGTACTGCAAGATTCACCGCACCAAGGGCCACGACCTCCAGAGCTGCAAGAAGGTCGAGCAGCTTGTAGAACAGCAGAAGGCTGAATACGAGCGGCGAAACAAGGAGAAGGCCCAGGAAGGTGCTGGGGCAGCTAGCAAGAAGAGACCCGGCCGGGGAGGACGCCGCGGCAAGGCCAAGCAGCGGCAAGGAGACAGACCTCCCCGCGGCCGCGACAAGGATGAAGACGACGATGACGATGAAGACATGGAAGACGATGAAGCTGATGAGCAGGAGTTTCAGAAAGCCACGGAGGTTCTCTGTGTTGACGGTGGTGCTTCTCTGCATACCTCACACCGCCAACTCAAGCAATGGATGCGGAAGGTTAATGCGGCAGAGCCATCCGTAGAGTCACGCAAGCCTCTGAAGTGGTCCAGCACGCCCATCATCTTTGATATTGAGGACCACCCTGATCGCATAACTGCGGTCGGGTGCTTGCCGATGTCGGTCTCACCAACCATCCGCAACCTCAAAGTCACTAAGATGTTGGTTGACGGCGGGGCCGGCTTGAACCTGATCTCCTCTGCAGTGCTCCAGAAGCTTCAGATCCCTGACAGCGAGCTCGAAGAGACTGGCACTTACCAAGGAATCAACCCAGGAAGGAGCAAGCCGAAAGGGAAGATCATGTTGCCGGTAACATTTGGCAGCGAGCTAAACTTCAGGACTGAGAGAGTCACGTTCCACGTTGCTGACTTCCCATTGCCCTATAATGGGATACTTGGCCGTCCAGCACTCACCAAGTTCATGGCAGCCTCTCATTATGCATACAACTTACTCAAGATGCCCGTCCCGATAAGTGTCATTTCTGTCCATGGCGACAAGAAAGATGCTCTTATCTGTGCCGACAAGATTTACCGGGATGCAGCAGCTGCGACAGATAGCAAATCACTTGCCGCTGAAGCTCCCAGGGGGAAGAAGAAGACCACTTTGTCCGACAAGAGCTCTGATGCCCACTCCGGCAAGCGCACCTCTTCGGAGTGTTGCGCTACCGTCAAGGACGCACCATCGAGCTCCACCGGCAAGTGCAAGAAAATGATGGCAGCTCCACCGAAGACCAAGAGGGTGCCCGCCAAGGAGGACGGCACTGGTGGTACCTTCACCATCAGTTCCACGCTCGACCCTAAATAGGAAAGCGCGCTCGTTGCTTTCCTGCGGGCGAATGTCGATGTGTTTGCATGGCAACCGTCTGACATCCCCGGCGTTCCCAGGAAAGTAATTGAGCACCACTTAGCTGTCTGTCCTCATGCGCGGCCCGTCAAGCAAAAAGTCAGGAAGCGGGCAGTGGAGCGCCAAGAATTCATAGCAGAAGAGATCAAGAAACTGGAAGCAGCAGGCCTTGTCAGAGGAGTGCTCCATCCCACGTGGTTGGCCAATCCGGTAGTTGTGCGCAAGGCAAATGGGAAATGGAGACTTTGTATTAACTTCACAGATGTTAATAAAGCTTGTCCCAAAGACCCATTTCCCTTGCCACGTATCGACCAGATTGTTGACTCCATGGCTGGATGTGATTTGCTTTCATTTCTTGATGCATATTCAGGATATCATCAGATCTTCATGGCAGAAGAGGATGAAGAGAAAACCGCATTCATTACACCATGTGGCACATACTGTTTCATACGGATGCCTTTCGGTTTGAAGAATGCTGGTTCAACGTTTGCAAGAGTAGTCCATGACGCCTTTGAGCCACAAATGCACAGAAATGTAGAAGCCTACATGGATGACATACTGGTCAAGAGCAAGGACAAAGCAACTCTAGTTCAGGACTTAGATGAGACCTTTGCAAATCTGCGCAAGATCAACCTCAAGCTCAACCCCGAGAAGTGCGTGTTTGGAGTCCCATCCGGCAAGCTTCTCGGGTTCTTCGTGTCTCAGAGGGGAATTGAAGCCAACCCCGACAAGATCAAGGCCATTGAGCAGATTGAAGCACCAAAGCGCGTCAAGGATGTACGAAGACTTGCCGGTTGCGTGGCTGCTCTCAGCAGGTTTATCTCTAGGTCTGTCGAGCGCGCCCTGCCATTTTTCAAGATTTTGAAAAAGGCAGGTCCAATGAAATGGACTCCCGAAGCGGAGGCTGCGCTGTAGGACTTAAAGAGGTACCTGCCCTCCACTCCAATACTTGTCGCACCTAGGCCACAAGAGAAGTTGCTGCTGTACATAGCGGCAACCAATCAAGTAGTTAGTGCTGCGTTAGTAGCGGAAAGGGAGGCGTACGATGAGCCGACAACCATGGCAGATACATCCAGCGAATAGCAGGGGGCTTCGCCGACGAGCTCTGGTCCCGACAAGGACAGACCTGCGCGGGATTGCGAGAAGATGCAGAAAAGGATAGTGCAGCGCCCAGTCTACTTTGTCAGTTCCCTTCTGCAGGGGGCTAGGTCAAGGTACTCTGGAGTGCAGAAATTGCTTTTCGGCCTCCTCATGGCCTTGAGAAAGCTGCGCCATTACTTCCAAGAACATGAGATCACAGTTGTCTCTCGTTTTCCGCGGAAAAGGATACTGCAAAATCCAGATGCAACAGGTAGGATTGTCGAGTGGGCACTGGAACTGTCAAGCTTTGGCCTCAAGTTTGAAAGCACTTCAACTATCCAAAGCAGAGCATTGGCAGAGTTTATAGCAGAATGGACGCCGACGCAAGATGAAGAAATTCCAGAGACGAGCATCCCCGTCAAGGAAGCAAGTAAATAGTGGCTGATGTACTTTGATGGTGCCTTCTCGCTGCAAGGCGCCGGTGCCGGCGTGCTGCTTGTCGCACCCACCGGAGAGCACCTCAAGTTCCATTTGTACCCTCATCTACGTTGCCACCTGTGGTGACCCCTTGAGCCTATAAAAGGAGGCCCATGTGCAACGTAGAAAGGGTTCGGTTCGTTCGGTTCGTTCGGTTCGTTCGACTCATTCGAGATCACACTCACTCAGGCTAGGTTTTGTAGCTCTCATTGCTCCCTAGCAAGAACACAATTCAATCAACCAAGCAGCAGTAGGAGTATTATCTCTCCGGAGAGCTCCGAAGCTGGGTAAACTGCTCGTGTGCATCGCCTCGATCTGCTCTTTGTGCAATCTCCGCCCCCTATCGAACCACAAGGGACTCGGTCCGCCAGGTCCCATAGGTGTTCGTGGGTCACGATCAGCTTCCCCGACATCTTTGGCGCGCCAGGTAGGGGGCGTCGAGGTTGTGTGAACCTGATCCAGCGTTCACACGAGCAACAATCTTCATCATCTTCATCAACATGCCACCGAAGAAGAAGGCTTCGGCGGCAGCGGAGCCGTCCGCGTCAAACCCACCACCACCAGAGCTGACGAATGGTGGGGAAGACGCTGGCGGAGGAATGGGCGTCGTCGAGGGAGCCCACGACGCTGCCAAGTCCAAGGACAAGGCGGCGCAGGCTTCGGCGTCCGAATACGTACCGCGTCCATCTCAAGAGGCGCGAGACCGACAGCGTCATGGTGCTCGCAGCACCATACGTTCGTTGGGCCAAGATCGAGCTGGTGGATCCAGAGACGCTCAAGAGCAGCTCGCGCGCCAACGGGCTGGTGCGAGCGGGGCACGGTCGCCTGGATGGGATACTGCTCCTTCTAATATATTTAGAAGTCCGAGCACATCCCGCTCCTTGCACCGTACGCCATTGCCACCCACCACTCCAGCAGAAGCCTTGGCGAGAGCTCAACTGCTTCTAGACTACCCTCCAACGGTTGACAAGGTCGACGAATGGAGGGCCACCATCCAGAGTCTCATCGGCTTTGCCAACGGCGACGTTCCGCGGCAACCAACTGCGTCCTTGCCGCGGCGGGACGATAATGCACAAGCCGGTGGCGACGAGACCTGTGGGGGTGCAACCACCATGCACTCCCCATCCAGAAGGCCAAGATCACCAGCTCCTCGGATACATCTCGACAGCGACTCCACCGCGTCATCGGATCCACGAGCTCGCCGTGATCAGCGCCAAGTTCTTCAAGAACGGCAACAAGAAGACGCTCGAACTCGCATCGAGCGCCGAAGAGAAGCGCGGCGTCAATCCCACCAGCGCGCTGGGCCCGCTGTTGACATGCAAGCGCCAGGGGAACCAGGTGATTTGCCGTACGCGGTAGGTTGCCCTGCGTTCACTCGTGAGCTGCGGCAAGTCCAGTGGCGCGACAAGAAAAATTTCAAACCAGATGTGCCAGAGAAGTATGATCGCAGGACACACCCATCGGAGTTCCTCAGCATCTACACCATCGCGGTGCAGGCTGCGGGGGGACGAGACGACAAGATCCTCGCCAACTACTTCCCGCTGGTACTCAAGCCCAATGTCAGATCTTGGCTGATGCACTTGCCGGACAGTTCCATATCTTCTTGGGCATATCTGTGCCATCAGTTTGTCGGCGCCTTCACAGGCGGCCACAAGCCTCATGGCCAAGAGAGTGACCTTCACCTGCTCACCCAGAAGGAAGGAGAGTCCCTGCGCAAGTTCATTCAGAGATTTAGCCGTGTGCACTACAACATCCCAGATGTCCACCCTGCCGCGGTGATCAGCGCATTTCATCAGAACGTGCCGAACCTCAGGATGAGGGAGGAGATGGCGATGTGCAAAGTCAAGGACGTCAGTGAGCTGTATGCCTTGGCCGACAAGTGTGCACGTGCTGAGGAAGGAAGAAGACTCCCAGGAGAGAATGTTGAAGCAGGATCTGACAATGAGGAGACCGCCCCGGCAAAGAAGAGCCGGCGGCGGAACAACAGAAAGAAGAAGAGCAAAGAGGTACTAGTTGTCGAGCAGTCCGGCAACGGAGGTGGCGCCAAGAAGACCAAGGTTGGCAGCTCCGGCAAGGAGGTTGCCGCTGGTACCGACCGCCAAGCTGTGGCGGCCGCCGACAAGCAGGACAGCTCCACCAAGCAGTACTGCAAGATTCACCGCACCAAGGGCCACGACCTCCAGAGCTGCAAGAAGGTCGAGCAGCTTGTAGAACAGCAGAAGGCTGAGTACGAGCGGCGAGACAAGGAGAAGGCCCAGGAAGGTGCTGGGGCAGCTAGCAAGAAGAGACCCGGCCGGGGAGGACGCTGCGGCAAGGCCAAGCAGCGGGAAGGAGACAGACCTCCCCGCGGCCGCGACAAGGATGAAGACGACGATGACGATGAAGACATGGAAGACGATGAAGCTGATGAGCAGGAGTTTCAGAAAGCCACGGAGGTTCTCTGCGTTGACGGTGGTGCTTCTCTGCATACCTCACACCGCCAACTCAAGCAATGGATGCGGGAGGTTAATGCGGCAGAGCCATCCGTAGAGTCACGCAAGCCTCTGAAGTGGTCCAGCACGCCCATCATCTTTGATATTGAGGACCACCCTGATCGCATAACTTCGGCCGGGTGCTTGCCGATGTTGGTCTCACCAACCATCCGCAACCTCAAAGTCACTAAGATGTTGGTTGACGGCATGGCCGGCTTGAACCTGATCTCCTCTGCAGTGCTCCAGAAGCTTCAGATCCCTGACAGCGAGCTCGAAGAGACTGGCACTTTCCAAGGAATCAACCCAGGAAGGAGCAAGCCGAAAGGGAAGATCACGTTGCCGGTAACATTTGGCAGCGAGCTAAACTTCAGGACTGAGAGAGTCACGTTCGACGTTGCTGACTTCCCATTGCCCTATAATGGGATACTTGGCCGTCCAGCACTTGCCAAGTTCATGGCAGCCTCTCATTATGCATACAACTTACTCAAGATGCCCGGCCCGATAAGTGTCATTTCTGTCCATGGCAACAAGAAAGATGCTCTTATCTGCGCCGACAAGATTTACTGGGATGCAGCCGCTACGACAGATAGCAAATCACTTGCCGCTGAAGCTCCCGGGGGGAAGAAGAAGACCACTTTGTCCGGCAAGAGCTCTGATGCCCACTCCGGCAAGCGCACCTCTTCGGAGTGCTGCGCTACCATCGAGGACGCACCATCGAGCTCCACCGGCATGTGCAAGAAAATGATGGCAGCTCCACCGAAGACCAAGAGGGTGCCTGCCAAGGAGGACGACGCTGGTGGTACCTTCACCATCAGTGCCACGCTTGACCCTAAATAGGAAAGCGCGCTCGTTGCTTTCTTGCAGGCGAATGTCGATGTGTTTGCATGGCAACCGTCTGACATCCCCGGCGTTCCCAGGAAAGTAATTGAGCACCACTTAGCTGTCTGTCCTATGCGCGGCCCGTCAAGCAAAAAGTCAGGAAGCAGGCAGTGGAGCGCCAAGAATTCATAGCAGAAGAGATCAAGAAACTGGAAGCAGCAGGCCTTGTCAGAGGAGTGCTCCATCCCACGTGGTTGGCCAATCCGGTAGTTGTGCGCAAGGCAAATGGGAAATGGAGACTTTGTATTGACTTCACAGATGTTAATAAAGCTTGTCCCAAAGACCCATTTCCCTTGCCACGTATCGACCAGATTGTTGACTCCACGGCTGGATGTGATTTGCTTTCATTTCTTGATGCATATTCAGGATATCATCAGATCTTCATGGCAGAAGAGGATGAAGAGAAAACCGCATTCATTACACCATGTGGCACATACTGTTTCATACGGATGCCTTTCGGTTTGAAGAATGCTGGTTCAACGTTTGCAAGAGTAGTCCATGACGCCTTTGAGCCACAAATGCACAGAAATGTAGAAGCCTACATGGATGACATAGTGGTCAAGAGCAAGGACAAAGCAACTCTGGTTCAGGACTTAGATGAGACCTTTGCAAATCTGCGCAAGATCAACCTCAAGCTCAACCCCGAGAAGTGCGTGTTTGGAGTCCCATCCGGCAAGCTTCTCGGGTTCTTCGTGTCTCAGAGGGGAATTGAAGCCAACCCCGACAAGATCAAGGCCATTGAGCAGATTGAAGCACCAAAGCGTGTCAAGGATGTACGAAGACTTGCCGGTTGCGTGGCTGCTCTCAGCAGGTTTATCTCTAGGTCTGCTGAGCGCGCCCTGCCATTTTTCAAGATTTTGAAAAAGGCAGGTCCAATGAAATGGACTCCCGAAGCGGAGGCTGCGCTGCAGGACTTAAAGAGGTACCTGTCCTCCACTCCAATACTTGTCGCACCTAGGCCACAAGAGAAGTTGCTGCTGTACATAGCGGCAACCAATCAAGTGGTTAGTGCTGCGTTAGTAGTGGAAAGGGAGGCGGACGATGAGCCGGCAACCATGGCAGATACATCCAGCGACAAGCAGGGGGCTTCGCCGACGAGCTCTGGTCCCGACAAGGACAGACCTGCGCAGGATTGCGAGAAGATGCAGAAAAGGATAGTGCAGCGCCCAGTCTACTTTGTCAGTTCCCTTCTGCAGGGGGCTAGGTCAAGGTACTCTGGTGTGCAGAAATTGCTTTTCGGCCTCCTCATGGCCTCGAAAAAGCTGCGCCATTACTTCCAAGCACATGAGTTCACAGTTGTCACTCGTTTTCCGCTGAAAAGGATACTGCAAAATCCAGATGCAACAGGTAGGATTGTCGAGTGGGCACTGGAACTGTCAAGCTTTGGCCTCAAGTTTGAAAGCACTTCAACTATCCAAAGCAGAGCATTGGCAGAGTTTATAGCAGAATGGACGCCAACGCAAGATGAAGAAATTCCAGAGACGAGCATCCCCGTCAAGGAAGCAAGTAAAGAGTGGCTGATGTACTTTGATGGTGCCTTCTCGCTGCAAGGCGCCAGTGCCGGCGTGCTGCTTGTCACACCCACCGGAGAGCACCTCAAGTACATAGTCCAAATGCACTTTCCCAAGGAACAAGCGACAAATAATACTGCAGAGTATGAAGGTTTGCTTGCCGGTCTCAGGATTGCAGTGGACCTTGGGATCAAGAAGCTTATCGTCAGGGGTGACTCGCAGCTTGTCGTCCGCCAAGTAAACAAAGATTATCAGAGTTCGTTGATGGAAGCTTATGTCGATGAAGTGAGGAAGCTAGAAGAGCACTTTGAAGGCCTGCAAATGGAACATGTTCCAAGAGCTCAGAATGATATTGTTGATGGCCTGTCAAAGTGTGCTGCACTCAAGTTACCTGTGGAACCAAGAATTTTTGTGCTCAAGCTGACTCAACCAACTGTAACACCATCAACCGAACAGAGCAAGAAGAGGAAGTTGGTTTCTGGTGACTACCTTCCGGCAGAGCTCCCTGAAGCCGCCGCCAAGAAGGTCCCCAAAATCAACGCAGATATCGCTGAGGAGCAGTCTGCTCCGACAAGCCCTAGGGTTTGTTTCGTTGAAGCAGACGCTACCGACAAGTTTTGCTCCGGCAAGCTTGCCGGGGATCATCAAGCTCCAGCCGAACCGCAGGTTCTTGCCGTGGAAGCTGATGTTCCCGCAGCGGCAGATGTGCCTTTAGTCCTTGTTGTCGAGCCGCAAGCTCCAACATGGGCGCAACAGATCGTCCATTTCCTTCAGACAGGAGAACTACCCGAAGAGCAAGAAGAAGCGGAAAGAGTAGCCCGGCAGTCAAGTATGTACCAGTTTGTTGACAACATCCTGTACAGAAGAAGACTCAACGGAGTGAAATTGAAGTGTATTCATCGGGAAGATGGACAGAAGCTGTTGGCAGAGATACACGGAGGCATATGTGGTCACCACATTGGCGCAAGAGCACTTGCCGGCAAAGCTTTCCAGCAAGGTTTCTTCTGGCCGACAGCCCTCCAGGATGCAACTGCACAAGTAACCAAGTGTGAAGCGTGCCAGTTCCATTCAAAGCAGATACACCAACCAGCTCAAGCTCTCCAGACGATCCCTTTATCCTGGCCATTTTCGGTCTGGGGGCTCGACATCCTCGGCCCCTTCCCCCGAGCTGTCGGGGGATTTGAGTACTTGTACGTTGCATTCGACAAGTTCACAAAGTGGCCGGAAGTGGAACTAGTGAGGAAGGTGACAGCACAGTCAGCAGTCAAGTTCTTCAGGTCAATTGTTTGCCATTTCGGGATTCCTAACCGAATCATCACCGACAATGGTACACAATTCACGAGTCGCACCTTCATGCAATACGTCCAAGGTCTCGGCGCCAAGATCTGCTTTGCTTCTGTTGCTCATCTGAGAAGCAACGGTCAAGCAGAGAGGGCAAATGCTGAAGTGCTGCGAGGACTCAAGACCAGAACTTTCGACAGGCTGCACAAGTGCGGAAGAAACTGGATCGAGGAGCTTCCGGTGGTTCTTTCGTCGATCAGGACGACGCCAAATCGAGCCACTGGCCAGACACCTTTCGCTCTGGTCTATGGAGCAGAGGCAGTTCTCCCCAGGGAACTCGTATACGGGTCACCTCGAGTACTCGCTTATGATGAGCTTGAGCAAGAGCAGCTGTGACAAGATGACGCGCTGCTCGTCGAGGAGGATCGTCTTCAGGCTGCTGTAAGAGCTGCTCGTTACCAGCAAGCTTTGCACCGCTACCATAGCCGCAAAGTTAGTGCCAGAAGTTTCGAGGAAGGCGACCTTGTTCTTCGGCGCGTTCAATCTGCCAAGAATTCCAACAAGTTGACGCCGAAGTGGGAAGGCCCTTATCGGGTGAAATGAGTCACTAGGCCTGGTGCTGTCCGCCTTGAGACCGAAGATGGCGTTCCGGTGAGCAACTCCTGGAATATAGAGCATCTTCGTAAGTTTTACCCATAGGGTGCGGTTGCCGGAACCCGTTCCGGCAACCACCCTTTTGTACAATTATTGCCGATGTTGCATGTAATCCTTTGTACAAAGCCGGGCGCAGACCCCGTGCATCAGTAAAGCTCATGTATTGCGCACAACTTGTCAATTTCATGCTTTCATAATTTTGTTGCATGCTTTGTCTGACGCTTTGTGCAGTATCTACACTCGGTAAGCGATATCGGGCCACAAGGCTCCATAACTTTATTTTCTCTTCTTTCTTCTCAAAAGAAAGGAAGGTTCATCCACCCACAAGTTAGCCGAGGGGGAAGGAGAAGATAATGGTGTGGGCCACCAAGTGTCGCTCGAGGAAGTATCGCCTTGCCGGGAAGCAAGCGACAGAAAAGCTAAGTTGCTAAGTTTAAGCAATCAGTTTTTAAATTTTTTAAGTTATCTTCCTCGAATGATAGTACTTTGTATGGAAAACCTGTGCGCGGAGGAACCAACTCGTAGCTAGTCGCGACAAGGGCCTTGAGCGCTTCAACATCAGCAGTCGGCGGCAGGGACTTGAGGATGTTGGCGAAGCTGACGCCTGGATTGCGGAAGGCCACCTTCATCAACACCTTCTGGAGGGCCCCTGCATAGATTTGGCGCGACTCGTCGGCCAGCTGCTTTGGGATCTCTTCCCGGAGCCGCTGGAGAGCCGCCACCACGCCCTTGAAGAACAGGCTGAGCTTGGCGCTGGGTTGGAGATGCTCGTCGGTGGGGTACCCGAGATCCACCATCCCCAGCTCCATCAGCTCCTTGTCGATGGCGGCGGCTGTATTGACAAGACCCTCGGTCCAGAGCATCACGTTCTCTCTGAGGGTGTTGTGGGCGGTCGTGGCATTCGCCAGCAGCTCCTCGTTGGCCTTGATCTTCTCCAGCAGGCCCGCTTCATGCTCCTTGGCGCCGTCCAACGTCTCCGTCAAGGTGGTCAGTTTCAGCTCCAGATCTGCCTTGGTGTCCTTGGCGGCGTCAAGCTCTTTGATCTTCTCAGCGAGACGGCCCTGCAACTCACCGAGAGTGTAGGCGTCCTTCTCGCGCTCGTGCTTCAGCGCGGTGACCTCCTCGCCACTCTTCTGGAGGGTGGCCTCCAGCTGCGTCACCCTCGTCTCTAACTCCTTCTTGGCGGCCTCGGCAGCTGCGGCAGCGTCCTTTGCCTCCTTGAGTGCTCCGCCAAGTGATTGCTCTCGCGCAGCAAGATCTTCCTCATAGCTGTCAAGGTTGATTTTCCGCTGCGCCGGCTCGCCTTCTTGCGCAGATAGCTTCTCGCCGGCAAGCCTTTGCTGCTCCTCGACCTCGTCCTTCTCCAGGATGAAGGCCGTGCGCTCCTCAGCGAGTTGCTCCCGCGCCTCCGCTACGTCCCAGAGAGTTTCCTTGTTGGCGCGCCGGAGCTCTTCTGCGCGCTTCTCCATGTCAGCTCCCGCCCTCGCGACAAGTGCTTCCCGCGACTCCAGCTTAGCTTGTCGGGCGCGGTAGAGCGACAACAGCTTCTTCAGCAGCTGCTCCTCCTCAGACTCGCCACTGCTGCTGCTTGGCGCATCAACCAACGACAGCCCAGCGGAGGCGAGCAGCTCCTCGTCGAAGGTCTCTCCCTCGACCGGCGCCCTGGAGCTCGACGCCCATGGAAGCTTGATGAAGACGCCTTCGCCAGCCTTCAGATAGGGGCCAGGCTGGGACTCTTCGGAGCCTGGTGCTGCATCGGTGGCGGAGGGATCGGCGGTCGGCGTAGCGCCTGGCGCTCCTGCGGCCTCAGGGTCGTCAGTACGATCACCAGACCCCTCCCCAGCCTTTGCGCCAGCAGCCTTGGCGGCCTCCTCGCCGGCGGACCCATCGGCGCCGGCCTCCTCCTCCATGTTGGCGGCGTCGTCATTGTTGCCGCGCGCGTCCTCCTCGCCGGCAACCTCAGTCTCCATCGGCTCTCCGGCTGATGGATCTGATGATCAGAGAAAGAAAGAACAGTCAAGCAAATGTTCAAAAAGAAGAACAGAAGAAAAAGAGCCCAAGGGAAATTTTCAAGTAAGAAGATTACCTGCGATGGGATCTGTGGCCGCGGTCTCCACCACAGGAGGATCGTCGGCGATGCCCCTTGTCGGAGAAGCATCCCTTGTCGGAGAGGCCTCCCTTGCCGGAGAGCGCTCCCTTGCCGGAGAATTCTCCCTTCGCGGCGTAGTTGAAGCAGACAGAACTTCGGGAATGACTTCAGGGGCCTCCTGATGAGGCTGCTCTGCTCCTACACAAATCAACAAGTCAGATATTAGTAAAGAAGGAGCACCCATGCACACCTAACCGTAAGAAATAAACCAATTACTTACGCTGGGGGCTGTGCTGGGGCCTGCTCTGAGGAAGGGTTGCCGGGTCCGGCAAGGGAGTCTCAGACGTGCCTCCTGTCGCCACGGGGGGATCGTCTTCGATGACAACCACCGGGGTCTTGGCTCTCTTCGACGCCCTCTGAGCCAGCGTCCTGAAAAAGGAAAGGGTTCAGAATGAAGCAAGTCAGATGCAAGACAAAGCAGCGAATTGAAGAATTACAAGTACAGCGACAAGACCTTACTCTTCTTCCTCTTCCTCGGAGCTGAGAGCGGAGAAGTCGAATTCCGCTCTGCCTCCGGTGCGATGTGCTGGAAGAGTGGGCTCCCTCGGACGCTTGGCGGGTGCGGGAGCCGTGGTCTTAGAAGGCCCCGCTCCGGTTGCTGTGGCAGCGTGAGGCGCTCCCGCGGCAACAGAGCTTGTTGCGGTGGAGCGCGTCGCGCGGCGAGACGGCTGTTGGCCCGTCTGCCGCCCCGCCACTTCCCCGGTCTTGCGGAGGCGCCTTCTTGGCGGGGCCGCGGGCTCCTCCCGCGGCAAGCTATCTGAAGGTGGAGGGGAGGCGCCCCCGGCAGGCTCGTTCGGCTCAGCATCAGGCTCGGCCTGCTCCTCCGCGCCGGCAAGCTCCTCTCGGTCGGCAAGGCTTGCCGCCTCGGCTGCCTCTGCCTCCTCCACAGTGAACCCAAACTCACCGGCGGCGGCAGCTTCCGCCGCCTCCTCCAGCCTGGTGGCGATGCGCTGCAGCTCGGCGTCGGTGGTGTCGCGGGTGAGCCACTTCTGCTCGTCGGCGCGGATCGGCACTTCTTCCAAGCTGTCGAAGAACTGCTGCACGATGTCGTCGGCGGGCTCGTGCCAAGTTGGAACGATCCCATGGGAATCGCACAACGGCATCATCGCGCGGATGCGGTCAAGCGAAGAGTTGTTGCACAAAGGAACGACCCCCCTCGGCAACATGAACCACTCGGGGCGATCTGGGTCGGGCTTGAACAGCTCCAGCAGCATCGCATCCAGCTCCAAGACAGTGAAATTCCAGTTGAGGCCCGGGCGCAGCCTCATGATGTCTGCCGCATTTTGGAACTCCCAAGCAGGTCTCCTCCTCTCCTGCAAGGGCGCAATGCGGCGGCGAAGGAAATCCGCGCCAACAGCACCTACAGTGAGTCCGGCATGCCTGAGGCGCAAGATCCGGGTCACGGCAATCTTCAACCTCACATCTTCCGGCGCCAAGTTGCTGCAATCGTTGCCGCGCACTATGGGAGTTTGGCGTTGGGCGGTGAATGGCTGCGGGTTCTCCTCTATGATCCAACACCAATCGGCTCTCCACTCCTCCCACTTGCTACGGAGCTCTCCTTCCAGATATGCTTCTTTCTTGCCGATCCTGGAGATCCAAGCAATCCCTCCGGCAAGCGGCTCTCCTCTCTCAACGCGGGGCATGAAGTAATGGCGGAAGAGGGCTACATTTGGGTGGACTCCGACAAAGTTTTCGCAAAGGTGTGCGAAAACCGCCATGGTCAAGACGGCGTTGGGGGTGAAATCAAGGAGGCGGAGGCCGTAGGTGTTCATTATGTCGCAAAAGAATTCGGAAAAGGGCGGGCAGAGCCCGCAGTAGAAGAAAAGCGCTAAGAAGGGATACCCGATATAGACCTTCTCGGACGCGGCGGCGGAGATCACCCTTGTGCGCGGATGCGCCCGCGTCTCCGTCGACCAGAAGAGGTAGTAAAGCTCCCGCAGCTCCTTTGCGTCGAGCAGGGGGTCGAAAGTGGCCCGCTCCTTCCGCAGCGCCGCGAGCCGCTGCGCCTCGGCCGACTTCACGCCTTTCCCCTTGTCGGCTTTCGGAGGCATGGCGGAGGTGGTGGAGGAGTCCGACGGCGTTGGTGGCGCCGGTGGCAATGGGGGGCGGGGCGTCGCTCTCTTTGGACTTGAGGAGAAGGGGGGGGGGCGACGGTGGTTTTTGATGTGACAACAATGGAAAGGTGGGCGTCGTGCCCCTGTTTCCCCTGCTTATAAGGGGCGAGGGGGGGGGGCGGACGTTCCGCTTTTCCAATTAAAGAAAGCCCCCACGATCTCTCCCACGACGCCACGTCCGGAGCGTGCCGTTCGTGGGGGACGTGGTGGGTCCGAGGTGAGTAACTGCGCGATCTAGGCCGCGCGTGCCCGTGCACTGTTTTGGGCCTGGCCCAATAGAGCTCGGCGCCGTGTGTGGCCTAGGCCCGGGGGCTCCTGTCGGTGCACTAGAGTAGGGGTACCCTAGTATCCCGAACTCGTGCACGGGCAGTTGCAGCGCCCCGCGGCAGGGCTTGGTTAGTGACCGCCAAGGTCCTCCGCGGCTCCTTTGGAGCCATTCCAGAACAAAGTATTCAAGGCCCCGGCAAGAGGAGCTTGCCTGGAAGGCTACTCAAGGCATGAAGGAAACAAAACCCCGGCAAGAGGAGCTTGCCGGGAAGGCTTGGTGAGCGACAAGCTTCCGAGCGCGACAAGGATTCAGCTGCGGCAAGGTGCTTGCCGCGGCAGGCAAACCTCTCTTCATCTCCGCTCCAGCTCATCCACCAACGTGTTGCCATGGGGCCATTCCAGGCGTGCGTGTCAAGAGGTTGTGCAGCCAGCGGAGAGCAGCGATAAGCGGCGCTGACAGGCTTACCATCGTGGCAAACGGTGGTGCACTTGAAGGTCCCTGTTGCACTGTTTAGGCGATAGGGACGGGCATTTATTGATCTTGTCCCTTGTCGTCAGAGTTAGGTAATAATGCACTGTACACTGTACAAGTCGGTGTACCAACTACTGTTTTTCCATTTGTACCCTCATCTACGTTGCCACCTGTGGTGACCCCTTGAGCCTATAAAAGGAGGCCCATGTGCAACGTAGAAAGGGTTCGGTTCGTTCGGTTCGTTCGACTCATTCGAGATCACACTCACTCAGGCTAGGTTTTGTAGCTCTCAATGCTCCCTAGCAAGAACACAATTCAATCAACCAAGCAGCAGTAGGAGTATTATCTCTCCGGAGAGCTTCGAAGCTGGGTAAACTGCTCGTGTGCATCGCCTCGATCTGCTCTTTGTGCAATCTCCGCCCCCCATCGAACAACAAGGGACTCGGTCCGCCAGGTCCCATAGGTGTTCGTGGGTCACGATCAGCTTCCCCGACAGTTCCCGGTGGGGGTGGATGAATAGGACCCCGTGGTGTTGCCTCTGGATGAACAGGACCCCGATCGATCGAGCCAGTTGGGGCTGGATGAACAGGACCCCGTGGAGGGCTGGATGAACAGGACCACCCCTTGGACGGGTGGATGAACAGTAGACGGTGGAGGGCTGGATGAACAGTAGCCCGTGGAGGGGTGGTTGAATAGGAGCCCGTGGAGAGGGCTGGTTGAACAGTAGCCAATGGAGTAGCGCACGGTGGAGGCTGGATGAACAGGAGCCCGTGGATGAACAGTCACAGGTGGAGGCTAAAGGAGGTCGACGGTGGATGAACAGTAGCTTTTGGAGACTAGAGGGGGTCGAGCTGGAGATGAACAGTATCTCGTGGAGTCCCGTTTTGCGGTACGCCACACCCCTCCCGATGAACAGGACCCCCGTTTCGACCGTAGCACTCCAACACAAGCCCGTTTCCTCCGTTTTACGGTACGACACACCCCTCCGGATGAACAGGACCACCGTTTCGACCGTAGGAGGTCCGTTTCCTCCGTTTTGCGGTACGCCAGACCCCTCCCGATGAACAGGATCCCGTTTTGACCGTGGCCGGTCGAACACAAGGCCGTTTCCTTCGTTGTGCGGTACGCTAGGCCTCGTTTCCATCGGTTGTTCCGTCCAAGCCCTCCCGATGAACACGACGACGCATTCCGTTCCGACCCAGACGGTTGGCTCCCCATGAACACGACGATGACGCAATTTTTCTCCCTTTCGACCGAGCCATGTACACGAGCCCTGGCCGTACGTACGCGCGAGTAGGCATTTGAGACCCCGTGGCTGTATTTTCTTTCTTGCACACTGTCGATGTACGTACGTGTACATGCTACGTGCGCGCCTCTACATCGACTATATATATGTAGACGTTCGCGACCAGAATGACAACGCTACGTACGCTTCGACCAGGTGGGTCCCGAATGTCAGGCACTTCCTTGCGTGCGAAGATATAGCTAGTGGGTCCTAGCAGTCAGGGGGGCGAATCATTTTTTTTTGCCCGGACGCACTTCCTTGCGTGTGAAAATGTAGTTGGTGGGTCCCAGCAGTCAGGGGGGAAACGTTTTTTTTTTTGCGAAATACGGTGGCCTGTCCGGTGGGTCCCTACTATCAGGTGCAGGAATAATTATTTTGCGCATAATAAGGAGGCACTTCCTTGCGGTAGCCGTGGACCCAGCTGTCAACCTCTCCACGTACAGTACTCTTCCGATGGAAGTCATTCCTTGACCATGTTGACCACGCTGCACCGAGAGCACCAGGGCGGTGGACGACGGCGAGGCCTAGGAAGGGGACGACATGGAGCCGGGGAAGATGCGGCAGTGGAAGCCCACGCGGAGAGGAGTACGAGGGTTCACAGGTTCGGTTGTGGTGTGAGGTTGTCGTTGCCGCAGAATAACATGGGGTGTGGGTGAGTGGAGGGATGGCCTGGCGAGCAGTGGGAGTAGTAGGGGCGGTGAGCCCTCCGCGGCAGCACAACTGGCCACGAGAGGCAGGAGCAGGCGGCACGACCGGTGCTGCTTTGGGCGCTGGAGCAAGAAGACCAGAGGTTGAAGAAGCATTACGGCCGTTGGATGGACATCGTACGGTCACTGCAGCTAGAATCCTTTATATTGACTAAGTTGACAAAGCCCTTGGTACGCGTCAACTTAGTAGGCCCACAGGTGAGCTTCCGAAATGGTGCGCCCTAGATGTCAGGGAGAGTAATCATTTTTTGGGCGGGTGAAGCTAGAATATCCGAGATTGAAGAAGAAGCACGGCATCCGTTGGATGGAGATCCAACGGCCACTGCTGCTAGAACCGTGTGTTGACTATAATAAGTTGACAAAGGCTTGCATATGCGTCAACTTCTTTTTTTTAGGGGATGCGTCAACTTAGTAGGCCCACAAGTGTGTGGCAGAGAACTTATAGCTCATTTGCGATTTGTAAGAATGTACAACCCATTTTTGAATTCTAATGGAATTTACTACAACCCATTTATAGTTTGTTAAAAGTATATCCCATTTTCTAGCTAGGACAACGATTAATAATTTCAACCAACCGTTCAAGACAGAATTCAATAAAATTTCCCACATTTTGATGGGATCCGAAATATTTTTATCCCGAAATTTCTAGTCAGATTAAATATAAATTTGTATTACGTAAAAATCTAATGAAACATTGCGCACGCAATAATTAAAAATTAAGATTTTCAAAATCCATAAATAATATTTTATAAACTAATTTCGTGTTTCGTGCATATTTTTTATAGTTACTGCCCAGTTTTTATAATTACATCCCATTTATTATTTTTAAAGCCCATTTTCCTGTTAAGCCTAAGGCATCCCTCCTAGGAAAGATTTGCAGCCCAGCGTGGCGGAGAATAACAAGTTGACCTTGCCTGGGTATTCCTCAAAAAAATGTATAGCTTGGCTAGCCATTTTCATCTTGAAAAAAATGAACATCTGGGCTGGATATCTGTCCTGGGCTAGATGGGCCACAGCCCGCCCAGTTAATACCCTGCTCTACCCTGAACAACAATGAAAACATCGCCAAGAAAAACTCTGCAGTGCTCATGCCTCAAAAACACAAATACTGCTTGAGCTGCTTGGTCCCAGCTGTCGGCCGCACCTTGTGCAATTCTCTCGTTTATATTGAGTACATAGGTTGACAATGGTGTGGGGCCGTGATGTCAGGAAACTAGGAGGAAGAAAAAAAATATAGTTGTACATAATAAGGAGGCACTTGCGTACGTACGGCTATGGCCCTAGTGGGTCCCTACTGTCATCCTGTCAAAATAAAGTCATCTCCTGAATCCTCATGTTCATTGACCATGTTAACAATGCTTGGCGCCACAACGAGCGCAACAACTCGAAGGACAACAGAGAGGGCCTCACGGGCCCTACGGATGGTCTGATACAGCGGCCACTGCTCATTCAGGAAGCCAGGATCATCGGACACCTATGAGCACCTTCGAGAGTCCGAGACGGCATGAAACGGTAAGGCCATGCTTGGGAGCTCTGGTTTATTTCACACATGTATTAAGATACAAGTGTAATTTACACGTCATCGGAAACAACGCGTAAAATACAGGCGTAATTAAACCGAGGGCCCGAGGTCTGTAAGTAAAACCGGCGGGTTACGCGTGTAATTTGAGAGACCAGTGTATGTTTTACTAGTCGAAATAGACCAACCAAGCGCTTTGCCCGAGACCATCTGGTTTTATTTACAAGCGTCAGTTTTACAAGCGGTTTTGGTTGGAAAATGACGATCCAATCACGGCCTCAGATGATGAGTTGGTTAGAAGATCATATGGTTTCACATCTAACGTACCCAACTTGTCGTATAGGCTATGAATGAAACATAACGATGAACTTCTTAAGCACGTAAACAACAGAAGAGGATGATCTTCCTAACAAGCAAATCATTGGCATTAGATCGACATGCAAAACAATACGAAGCATTATTTTCAGGAGGCACGGTGAACAACTCGTGATGCCGCATGCCACAACATTCCAAGCTCAACTTTGCAATCAAACACAAGGCCTGGAATTACATAAAAAATATTCAGAACAAACTCTTAAAATATCTTACATAAGTCAACATTCATGTGACTATGCATCTCAGCGGAGTAAATATTTACTTCTGAACTGAAGACAAGAACGGGAAAAAACGATCGACGTTGCTCACAGCAAAGGGCGTCCCACTCAAAAATATCAAATGCATGTCTTCTGGCTAACATCAATGAGAAAAAATTGACAAGGTTTTCCAATTCCAATATACTAAAGTAATGTCAACTTTGACAAGCTTTTCCCATTCAAAATATGTAATGCTTATGATTGTGGAACGGGCAGGGTTTGTCATCTGATAGTCCGGTGGCTCAAGGTGACGACGAGTGATTAGAGAACCATTCGATGTATTGTGCATGATGAAGTATTATGGAGGACACGAACCATCTGAACATTCTGTGCAGTTCCACTAAAATCAAGTTGAGCATCCCTGTGGACTTCGTATTTATATGCTGCCAGAAAACAAAGACACATCAACACACACATGAATAGTGGCCCCAGTGTCAACCCACCAATCGGTGGACTAACAAACTGAAAGTACGGTAAACAGATTACCATACCCAGATGCCCCATCGTTGTTGCTTAGAATGACATTGACAGACTTGGAGTCCTGTCCTGGCTTCTTGGTACTTGTTTTGGCACTTGTTTGCCCAGTGTTCCTCCGAACCACAAGTAAAGCAGCCATCTCTCCTTTTGTCTTTCTTCTTACCCTTCTTAATGGCCGACGCTGGCAGCACCATTCAAACATATAGTCCGGTGGCTCAAGGTGACGATGAATGATTAGAGAACCATTCGATGTATTGTGCACGGTGAAGTGTTATGGAGGACACATACCATCTGGACATTTTGTGCAGTGATACGTCCATTTTGCATCATGCTTTTATATCGATATTTATTGCATTATGGGCTGTTATTTCACGTTATGTCACAATACTTATGGCTATTCTCTCTTATTTTACAAGGTTTACATGAAGAGGGAGAATGCCGGCAGTTGGAATTCTGGGCTGGAAAAGGAGCAAATATTGGAGACCTATTCTGCGCAACTCCAAAAGTCCTGAAACTCCATGGAATATCTTAAAATAAATAAAGAAAAATCATCGCCAAAGATGAAGGCCAGGGGGCCCACACCCTGCTCACGAGGGTGGGGGCGCCCCCCCTGGGGCGCGCCCCCCTACCTCGTGGGCCCCCTGGTGGCTCTCCGACGTCCATCTTCTCCTATATGAAGTCTTTCGATAAGAAAAAACATTAAGAAACCTTTCGGGACGAGACTCCGCCGCCACGAGGCGGAACCTTGGCGGAACCAATCTAGGGCTCCGGCAGAGCTGTTCTGCCGGGGACACTTCCCTCCGGGAGGGGGAAATCATTGTCATCATCATCACCAACGCTCCTCTAATCGGGAGAGGGCAATCTCCATCAACATCTTCACCAGCACCATCTCATCTCCAAACCCTAGTTCATCTCTTGTATCCAATTCTTGTCTCCAAGTCCGGGATTGGTGCTAGTAGTGTTGATTACTCCTTGTAGTTGATGCTAGTTGGTTTACTTGGTGGAAGATCATATGTTCAGATCCTTTATGCATATTATTACCCCTCTGATTATGAACATGAATATGCTTTGTGAGTAGTTACGTTTGTTCCTGAGGACAAGGCAGAAGTCTTGCTATTAGTAGTCATGTGAATTTGGTATTCGTTTGATATTTTGATGAGATGTATGTTGTCTAGCCTCTAGTGGTGTTATGTGAATGTCGACTACATAACACTTCACCATTATTTGGGCCTATAGGAAGGCATTGGGAAGTAATAAGTAGATATTGGGTTGCTAGAGTGACAGAAGCTTAAACCCTAGTTTATGCGTTGCTTCGTAAGGGGCTGATTTGGATCCATATGTTTCATGCTATGGTTAGGTTTACCTTAATACTTTTGTTGTAGTTGCGGATGCTTGCAATAGAGGTTAATCATAAGTGGGATGCTTGTTCAAGTAAGAACAGCACCCAAGCACCGGTCCACCCACATATCAAATTATCAAAGTACCGAACGCGAATCATATAAGGTGATGAAAACTAGCTTGATGATATTCCCATGTGTCCTCGGCAGCGCTTTTCCTATTATAAGAGTTTGTCCAGGCTTGTCCTTTGGTACAAAAAGGATTGGGCCACCTTGCTGCACTTTATTTACTCTTGTTACTTGTTGCTTGTTAAAATTTATCTTATCACAAAACTATCTGTTACCACTTATTTCAGTACTTGCAGAGAATACCTTGCTGAAAACCGCTTATCATTTCCTTCTGCTCCTCGTTGGGTTCGACACTCTTACTTATCAAAAGGACTACGATAGATCCCCTATACTTCTGGGTCATCAACACTCTTTTCTGGCGCCGTTGCCGTGGAGTGTAGCGCCTTTGGTAGGTGGAATTTGGTAAGGAAAAATTTATATAGTGTGCTGAAATTTTCTGTCACTTGTTACTATGGAAAGTAATTCTCTGAGGGGCTTGTTCGGGTTATCTTCACCCCGTCCAGTAGAGCAAAGATTTGCTCCTCAACCTACTGAACCTATTGAAAATGAAACTCCTTTTGAAATTACTTCGGGTATGATGGAAAAACTGCTAGCTAACACTTCTACAGGAGATGGAACAAAGCATCCTGATGAACATCTACTCTATGTGGATGAAGTTTGTGGACTATTTAAGCTTGCAGGTATACCCGATGATGTTGTTAAGAAGAAGGTCTTCCCTTTATCTTTGAAGGGAGACGCATTGACATGGTATAGACTATGTGATGATACGAGATCATGGAACTATAAAAGATTGAAATTGGAATTTCATCAAAAGTATTACCCTATGCATCTTGTTCATCGTGATCGCAATTATATATATAATTTTTGGCCTCGCGGAGGAGAAAGCATCGCTCAAGCTTGGGGGAGGCTTAAATCAATGTTATATTCATGCCCCAATCATGAGCTCTCAAGAGTGACAATCCTTCAGAACTTTTATGCTCGGCTTTCTGATAACAATCGTACCATGCTCGATAGTTCTTGTGCTGGCTCTTTTATGATGAAGACTATTGAATTTAAATGGAATTTATTGGATAGAATTAAACGCGACTCTGAAGATTGGGACCTCGACGAAGGTAAGGAGTCAGGTATGACACCTAAGTTCGATTGTGTTAAATCTTTTATGGATACCGATATTTTCCGTAAGTTTAGCACTAAATATGGACTTGACTCTGAGATAGTAGCTTCTTTCTGTGAATCTTTTTCTACTTATGTTGATCTCCCCAAGGAGAAATGGTTTAAATATCATCCTCCCATAGAAGTAAAAGTAGTTGCACCTATTAAAGTTGAAGAAAAGACTGTCACTTATAATGATCCTACTGTTCCTACCTCTTATGTTGAGAAACCACCTTTCCCTGTTAGAATAAAGGATCATGCTAAAGCTTCAACTGTTGTTCGTAAAAGCAATATTAGAACTTATACACCTCATGAGCAAGCCAAAGTAGAACCTAATATTGCTATTGTCAAAGATCTCCTGTCTAATAATATTGATGGGCATGTTATTCAGTTCTGTGGTGAATCTGCTAGAATTGCTAAACCTTGTGCTAGAGATAAACATAGACCTGTGGTACGCGTGCCTGTTATTTCTGTTAAAATAGGAGATCATTGTTATCATGGCTTATGTGATATGGGTGCTAGTGATAGTGTTATACCTTATGACTTGTATAAAGAAATTAAGCATGAAATTGCACCTGCTGAGTTAGAAGATATTGATGTTACAATTAAACTTGCCAATAGAGATACTATATATGCAATGGGAATTGTTAGAGATGTTGAAGTCTTGTGTGGGAAAACTAAATATCTTGCTGATTTTCTTGTTCTCAGTTCTCCACAAGATAGCTTTTGTCCCATTATATTGGGTAGACCCTTCTTGAATACTGTTAATGCTAAGATAGACTGCAAAAAGGATGTTGTTACTATTGGCTTGGATGATATGATTCATGAGTTTAATTTCTCTAAATTTAGTAAACAACACCGTGAGGAAAATTTCCCTAGTAAGGATGAAATAATTGGTCTTGCTTCTATTGCCGTACCTCCTAGTGATCCTTTAGAACATTATTTGCTAGACCATGAAAATGATATGTTCATGAATGAAAGAAGGGAAATAGATGAAGTATTCTTTAAACAGGAACCTATTCTGCAACACAATTTGCCTGTTGAAATCCTAGGGGATCCCCCTCCACCCAAGGGTGATCCCGTGTTTGAGCTCAAACCATTTCCTGATAATCTGAAGTATGCTTAACTTGATGAAAAGAAAATATAGCATGTTATTATTAGTGCTAACCTTTCAGAGCATGAAGAAGAAAGATTATTGAAAACTCTGAAGAAGCATCGTGCCGCTATTGGATATACTCTTGATGATCTTAAGGGAATTAGTCCCACTCTATGTCAACATAAAATAAATTTGGAAGCGGATGCCAAACCAGTTCGTGATCCTCAAGGACGTTTGAATCCTAAAATGAAATAAGTGGTAAGAAAAGAAATACTCAATCTTTTGGAGGCAGGTATAATTTATTCCGTTGCTGATAGTAAGTGCGTAAGTCCTGTCCATTGTGTCCCTAAGAAGGGAGGTATTACTGTTGTCCCTAATGATAAAGATGAATTGATCCCGCAAAGAATTATTACAGGTTATAGGATGGTAATTGATTTCCGCAAATTAAATAAAGCTACTAAGAAAGATCATTAACCCTTGCCTTTTATTGATCAAATGCTAGAAAGATTATGCAAACATACACATTATTGCTTTCTAGATGGTTATTCTGGTTTCTCTCAAATACCTGTATCGGCTAAAGATCAATCAAAGACTACTTTTACATGCCCTTTTGGTACTTTTGCTTATAGACGTATGCCTTTCGGTTTATGTAATGCACCTGCTACCTTTCAAAGATGCATGATGGCTATATTCTTTGACTTTTTTGAAAAGATTTATGAGGTTTTCATGGACGACTTTTCCGTCTATGGTTCCTCTTTTGATGATTGCTTGAGCAATCTTGATCGAGTTTTGCAGAGATGTGAAGAAACTAATCTTGTCTTGAATTGGGAAAAGTGCCACTTTATGGTCAATGAAGGTATTGTATTGGGGCACAAAGTTTCTGAAAGATGTATTGAAGTTGATAAAGCCAAGGTTGATGCTATTGAAAAGATGCCATGTCCCAAGGACATCAAAGGTATAAGGCTGGTCACAATGGGCAAGAACATAAGCTAGTAACTTACACACTTCCCTAGACTATGTTACTACCTTCATAGTTGGTAGGAACATCTATGTAGTGTCATGCAACGATGTATTTATTAGGTTATAGACTCGTTGTTTCTTGGAGTGTGTGATGTTCCGGTAACTTAGCTAGTTACCACAAGCACCTCTCTCTTCATTAAATACGTGCCACATAAGCAAAGTTCTATTGGAGTGTGTGATGTTACTCCTAAGTTCCTCCCCACTGTGACCAGCCTAAGAAGTTTCCTTGGTCACGCCGGATTTTATAGGAGGTTCATTAAGGACTTCTAAAAAATTTCTCGGCCTCTGACTAATTTATTACAAAAAGATGTACCATTTGTCTTTGATGATGATTGTGTAGAAGCATTTGAAATACTTAAGAAAGCATTAGTCTCTGCACCTGTTGTTCAGCCACCTGATTGGAATTTACCCTTTGAAATTATGTGTGATGCTAGTGATTATGTTGTAGGTGTTGTTCTAGGGCAAAGAGTTAATAAGAAATTAAATGTTATCCATTATGCTAGTAAGACTCTAGACAATGCTCAAAGAAATTTTGCTACTACTGAAAAGGAACTTTTAGCAGTTGTATTTGCTTGTGATAAATTCAGACCCTATATTGTTGATTCTTAAGTAACTATTCACACTGATCATGCTGCTATTAAATATCTTATGGAAAAGAAAGATGCAAAACCTAGACTTATTAGATGGGTTCTCTTGCGGCAAGAATTTGATTTGCATATTGTTGATAGAAAAGGAGCTGAGAACCCCGTTGCAGACAAATTATCTAGGTTAGAGAATGTTCTTGATGACCCACTACCTATTGATGATAGCTTTCCTGATGAACAATTAAATGTCATAAGCACTTCTCGTACCACTCCATGGTATGCTGATTATGCTAATTATATTGTTGCTACATTTATACCACCTAGCTTCATGCTACCTCTTGAGCACTATGTTGGATTTCCCCGAAGAGGAGAGGATGATGCAGCAAAGTAGCGTAAGTATTTCCCTCAGTTTTTGAGAACCAAGGTATCAATCCAGTAGGAGGCCACGCACAAGTCCCTCGTACCTACACAAAACGATAGCTACTCGCAACCAACGCGATTAGGGGTTTTCAATCCCTTCATGGTCACTTACGAGAGTGAGATCTGATAGAGATGATAGATAATATTTTTGGTATTTTTGGTATATAGATCCAAAGTGAAAAGTAAAAGGAAACGTAAAAACAAAGCAAGTATTAAAATGATGGAGATTGATATGATGAGAATAGACCCAGGGGCCATAGGTTTCACTAGTGGCTTCTCTAAAGAGCATAAGTAGTCTACGGTGGGTGAACAAATTAATGTTGAGCAATTGACAGAATTGAGCATAGTTATGAGTATATCTAGGTATGATCATGTATATAGGCATCACGTCCGAGACAAGTAGACCGAAATGATTCTGCATTTACTACTATTACTCCACTCATCGACCGCTATCCAGCATGCATCTAGAGTATTAAGTTAAAAACAGAGTAACGCCTTAAGCAAGATGACATGATGTAGAGGAATAAATTCATGCAATATGATAAATACACCATCTTGTTATCCTCGATGGCAACAATACAATACGTTCCTTGCAACCCTTTCTTTCACTGGGTAAGGACACCGCAAGATTGAACCCAAAGCTATGCACTTCTCCCATTAAAAGAAGTACCAATCTAGTTGGCCAAACCAAACGGATAATTCGAAGAGACTTGCAAAGATAACCAATCATACATAAAAGAATTCAGAGAAGATTCAAATATTATTGATGAGCTGCATCATAAACCCACAATTCATCGGTCTCAACAAACACACCGCAAAAAGAAGATTACATCGAATAGATCTCCACGAGAGAGGGGGAGAACATTGTATTGAGATCCAAAAAGAGAGAAGAAACCATCTAGCTACTAGCTATGGACCCGAAGGTCTGAAGTAAACTACTCACACTTCATTGGAGGGGCTATGCTGATGATGTAGAAGCCCTCTGTGGTGGATGCCCCCTTCGGCGGAGCTCCGGAACAGGCCCCAAGATGGGATCTCGTGGATACAGGAAGTTGCAGCGGTGGAATTAGGTTTTTGGCTCCTGTTCTGATCGTTTGGGGGTACGTAGGTATATATAGGAGGAACGAGTACGTCGGTGGAGCAACAAGGGGCCCACAAGGCAGGGGGGCGCGCCCTAGGGGGGGCGCCCCCCACCCTCGTGACCGCCTCTGTTACTTCTTGGAGTAGGGTCCAAGTCTCCTGGATCAGGTTCGGTGAGAAAATCACGTTTTCGAAGGTTTCATTCCGTTTGGACTCCGTTTGATATTCCGTTTCTTCGAAACACTGAAATAGGCAAAAAAAACAATTCTGGGCTGGGCCTCCGGTTAATAGGTCAGTCCCAAAAATAATATAAAAGTGGAAAATAAAGCCCAATATAGCCCAAAACAGTAGATAAAGTAGCATGGAGCAATCAAAAATTATAGATACGTTGGAGACGTATCAGGCATCCCCAAGCTTAATTCCTGCTCGTCCTCGAGTAGGTAAATGATAAAAAGAGAATTTTTGATGCGGAGTGATACTTTGGCATAATTTCAATGTAAATCCTCTTAATTGTGGTATGAATATTCAGATCCGAAAGATTCAAGACAAAAGTTCATATTGACATAAAAATAATAATACTTCAAGCATACTAACTAAGCAATTATGTCTTCTCAAAATAACATGGCCAAAGAAAGTTATCCCTACAAAATCATATAGTCTGGTTATGCTCCATCTTTTACACACAAAATATTTAAATCATGCACAACCCCGATGACAAGCCAAGCAATTGTTTCATACTTTAACATTTTCAAAACTTTTTCAATCTTCACGCAATACATGAGCGTGAGCCAAGGATATAGCACTATATGTGGAATAGGATGGTGGTCGTGGAGAAGACAAAAGGAGGGAAGATAGTCTCACATCAACTAGGCGTATCAACGGGCTATGGAGATGCCCATAAATAGATATCAATGTGAGTGAGTAGGGATTGCCATGCAACGGATGCACTATAGCTATAAGTATTTGAAAGCTCAACAAAAGAAACTAAGTGGGTGTGCATCCAACTCGCTTGCTCACGAAGTCCTAGGGCATTTTGAGGAAGCCCATCATTGGAATATACAAGACAAGTTCTATAATGAAAAATTCCCACTAGTATATGAAAGTGACAAAATGAGAGACTCTCTATCATGAAGATCTTGGTGCTACTTTGAAGCACAAGTGTGGTAAAAGGATAGTAACATTGTCCCTTCTTTCTTTTTCTCTCATTTTTTTCCTTTTTTTTCTTTGGGCCTTTTCTATTTTTTTATAGCCTCTTTTTTTTCGTCTGGAGTCTCATCCCGACTTGTGGAGGAATCATAGTCTCCATCATCCTTACCTCACTTGGGACAATGCTCTAATAATGATGATCATCACACTTTTATTTTTCTTACAACTCGATTCTTAGAACAAAGTATGACTCTATATGAATGCCTCCGGCGGTGTACCGGGATATGCAATGATTCATGAGTGACATGTATGAAAAAATTATAAAAGGTGGCTTTGCCACAAATACGATGTCAACTACATGATCATGCTAGAAATATGACAATGATGGAGCGTGTCATAATAAACGGAACGGTGGAAAGTTGCATGGCAATATATCTCGGAATGGCTATGGAAATGCCATAATAGGTAGGTATGGTGGCTGTTTTGAGGAAGATATATGGTGGGTGTATGATACCGGCGAAAAATGCGCGATATTAGAGAGGCTAGCAATGGTGGAAGGATGGGAAAAAGTGTGTATAATCCATGGACTAAACATTAGTCAAAAAGAACTCATATACTTATTGCAAAAATCTAGAAGTTATCAAAGCAAAGTATTACGTGCATGCTCCTAGGTGGATAGATTGGTAGGAAAAGACCATCGCTCGTCCCCGACCGCCACTCATAAGGAAGACAATCAATAAATAAATCATGCTCCGAGTTCATCACATAACGGTTGTAGCGACCTGACCCAAAATCGGTCAAATCTCTGTGTCTGTACCATCCCAAGATCATGCTGGTACTCACAGTACATCGATAAAGTAATCAAAGTTCAATCACACCTGAATATCATTAAACGATTCTCATATAGAGTCTTTATTACAAGGGAATAAATTCGGCTCAAGGCCAACTCATGAGAAATAAACTACAAATGCTGCGGAAGCGTCGAGGTAAAGCGAGTCCATCCGACTCCAAAGGGCAATCGCCAAGCGCGAAGCGTAGCCTCACTCCTGATCGGAATATATCTCTGCAACATAATACGTTGCAGCCATGTAGGTCAGCTTTTGGAATAAGCTGGCAAGTCA
>LR880972.1:877462600-877476037 GCA_904067115.1 Aegilops sharonensis
TCTTTCTCTGTGTCCGAATTAAACTCTGTAACCACAAGTATTGCGTGAGTGTTAGCAATTATGAAGGACTAAGTGATAGTTGAGTATGTGGACTTGCTTTTAAGCTCTAACATAGACTCTTTCCGACGTTATGATAAATTGCAATTGCTTCAATGACTTAGGTTATAATTTGTTGGTGCTCAATAAGGTTTCTGATTCATACCTTTGCATTGTGAAAAGATCGTCACTTGAACATAAGTAATCATATGACAAAATCAATATATGTTGCTGTTATGAGAATAATCATGATGCCTTCATGTTCGTATTTTATTTTTATCGACGCCTCTACCTCTAAACATGAGGACATATTTATTGTTATCGGCTTTTCACTTGAGGACAAGCGAGGTCTAAGCTTGGGGGAGTTGATACGTCCATTTTGCATCATGCTTTTATATCGATATTTATTGCATTATGGGCTGTTATTTCACGTTATGACACAATACTTATGGCTATTCTATCTTATTTTACAAGGTTTACATCAAGAGGGAGAATGCCGGCAGCTGGAATTCTGGGCTGGAAAAGGAGCAAATATTGGAGACCTATTCTGCAAAACTCCAAAAGTCCTGAAACTCCACGGAATATCTTAAAATAAATAAAGAAAAATCGTCGCCAAAGATGAAGGCCAGGGGGCCCACACACTGCTCACGATGGTGGGGGGCGCCCTCCCTGGGGCGCGCCCCCTACCTCGTGGTCCCCCTGGTGGCTCTCCAACGTCCATCTTATCCTATATGAAGTCTTTCAATGAGAAAAAACATTAAGCAACCTTTCGGGACGAGACTCCGCCGCCACGAGGCGGAACCTTGGCGGAACCAATCTAGGTCTCCGGCAGAGTTGTTCTGCCGGGGACACTTCCCTCCGGGAGGGGGAAATCATCGTCATCATCATCACCAACGCTCCTCTCATTGGGAGAGGGAAATCTCCATCAACATCTTCACCAACACCATCTCATCTCCAAACCCTAGTTCATCTCTTGTATCCAATTCTTGTCTCCAAGTCCGGGATTGGTGCTAGTAGGTTGCTAGTAGTGTTGATTACTCCTTGTAGTTGATGCTAGTTGGTTTACTTGGTGGAAGATCATATGTTCAGATCCTTTATGCATATTATTACCCCTCTGATTATGAACATGAATATGCTTTGTGAGTAGTTACATTTGTTCCTGAGGACAAGGCAGAAGTCTTGCTATTAGTAGTCATGTGAATTTGGTATTCGTTTGATATTTTGATGAGATGTATGTTGTCTAGCCTCTAGTGGTGTTATGTGAATGTCGACTACATAACACTTCACCATTATTTGGGCCTAGAGGAAGGCATTGGGAAGTAATAAGTAGATATTGGGTTGCTAGAGTGACAGAAGCTTAAACCCTAGTGAAAGTGCTAGTTATCGACTAGAGGGGGTGAATAGGCGATTTTTAGGAAAGTCTTCAAAACATGGATGTTTCCAAGACAAACAATAGAAATAACCTAATTGGTATGCAGCGGAAGATAAACTACAACAAGCAAACCATAGTCAAGTATGCAATAACGTGAAAGTACAAGACTAATAGCAGCTTGATAGTAAGGATCAAGATGGAAGATAGTGAGAAGCCAATCAACAAAAGTAGTCAAGCAATGAAGTCAAACAGGTATGATAGATAGGCAATGACTTCACGAAGACAAACTCTAAGTAAGGAGAGGGAGAAGATAGAACCAGCCACTTGTTGAAGACACAGGATTTGTTGGACCCGTTCCAGTTGCTGTGACAACTGTACATCTAGTTAGGGAGGCTGAGATTCAACTCAGAAGACCGCGTCTTCACCTTATTCCCCTTGAGCTAAGGACACACAGTCCTCGCCCAATCACTCTGGTAAGTCTTCAAGGTAGACTTCCGAACCTTCACAGACTGCGTTCACCGGCAATCCACAATGACTCTTGGATGCTCAGAATGCGACGCCTAACCGGCTGGAGGATTCACAGTCCTCAAGTGTAATAAGTCTTCAGTTCACGCAGACAGAAAGACTTCAGTGATGCCTAACACTCTTTGGCTCTGGGTGTTTGGGCTTTGTCCTCGCAAGGATTTCTCTCTCTCAAAGGCTTTGAGGTGGGTTGCTCTCAAACGACAAAAGCCGTGCTCTAACTCTGAGCAGCCACCAATTTATGGTGTCGGGGGTGGGCTATTTATAGCCACTAGGCAACCCGACCTGTTATGTCCGAAATGACCCTGGGTCACTAAGGAACTGACACGTGTTCCAACGATCAGATTTCAAACACACACGGCAACTTTACTTGGGCTACAAGCAAAGCTGACTCATCCAGCTCTGGATAAGTTTTGCTCTCATTGTCTTCGCTCGAAGACATAGGATTTGGGTTGAGCATCACTTCAGTCATTCTGACTTTGATCACTTGGACCCCACTTAACATTACGGTGGTTCCTATGACTCAACAAAGAAGAAAAGGAAACAACGAAACGACACAGTCTTCGCGCTCCATAGTCTTCACTCAATGTCTTCTCATGTCATAGACTTCAATATGAATATCTTCACATACCACCATTGTCGTCAATGTCTTCATACATTTTAAGGGTCATCTCCGGTAGGTAAACCGAATCAATGGGGGACACTACCTGCGTTATCCTGCAATTCTCACAAACGCATTAGTCCCTCAACCATATTTGTCGTCAATACTCCAAAACCAACTAGGGGTGGCACTAGATGCACTTACAATCTCCCCCTTTTTGGTGACTGATGACAAACTGGTTGAAGTTTTCAACGGGGATAAAGTATGTGAAATTGTAAAGGATAGGGAATTGTCTTCATAAGTGGCAAAGGCTCCCCCTGAAGATGTGCATATAAGTAGTTTGCTTTTGGAATGCAAATGCACATGGCAGGTTGTACTTGTGGAGATCCTCTTCAACTTATGAAGATAATTCATCATGCATGAAATGATATAACTAAGAGAATGACATGCATAATGAAAAATGGACGTCTGCAGAATGATCTAAGTGCGAAAGTTATCATCGCACATGCGGAATTTATGATCGCACCACAGTAAAGCAAATAAGTAGCATACAACCATCGAGTTTAAGTGTTACAACTCAAAGGACCAAATGTATCAAAAGCGAGAGTTGTAAACACTAGGCAAAATATTATGCAACCGCCCTTATGAACCCGCTTGAAGACTATCAAACTCATATGCTTCTCCCCCTTTTGTCAGTAAGGACCAAAAAGGTTTGAAGACATAGAGCGTCTACTCGTCCTCTTCAGAAGTAGATGATGCAGCAGGGTTGTCGTTCTTGTTGGGCGGCGCAGATGAACTTGGTGCAGTGTCGATGCGAACAGAAGTAGGGGGCGGTGAAGTAGCATCATCTTCATCATTGATCACTTTGGCATCGACAGTTGCCGTGGAGGAAGAATAGTCAGAGTCTTCAAGTGATGGAGTTCATCGTAGGACTGCATTCCGTGGAGGAGTGGAGTCAAACTTGAAGCGTTCAGTGAAGCCATCGTCTTGAAGATCTGCTTCAGCACTGAGCAGGGTCAAACTCTTCCATGATCGCCGACAGGTCTCGTGAATGACAAAAGCATTCTTGGTGGCAAGGTTTCGAATGCGATTGACGTCCACCAAGAGGCTTTACATTTGTCGCTTGAGCCAGAAGTGATGCTTATCTTTTTTCTGATGCAGTGCGACAAGAAGTTCTCGATCATTGAGGATGCGAGAGCTCTTCCTGGGTCTTTGGCCAATGGTGCTCTCAGTAGCTTCAGTCTGCGCACGGTGAGGCAGGCGTGTGTTCCCAGCTAGTGGATAGACATGAGTTACTGCTTGGACGCCTTCCATGGGTTGAGTGAAGCTATGGTGATCCGCATTTTGAAGACAAAGATGCTTCTTGGCAGGCTCAGGGTATATGGCTTCAACTGACATATCAACCTCTGGTAGAAAGATCAGATGATTGCGAGCAGAGGGCTGATAGTTGATAGCAGAGTGCATCTTGATGAGGCACATAACCCATGGAGCATAAAATTTCAGACCAAAAAGATCAGATCCAGACGGAGCCAATTGTTGGATGAAGAATTCTTGCGTATTGAAGCTGATGCCATTGAGGATGTAAAAGACCAATGTCTTCATGGCTCCTTCAAGTTTTGCAGATGATGAATGCCCTTTGATAGGCCATAGAGTTCGCCTGATGATGTGATATATTGTACGAGGCAGATACTCAAGGTCATCAACAAAGAGTTCCTGAGGGTATTCAGCATCATGTGGCAGAGGCTTCATCATGCTCAACATCTGACTCATGTTGGGCTCTGGCTTATGGAAGATGCTCTCCAGTGCATCGCGGTGGAGTTGACAACCAGGTTCAAACAGCTCTCCGGGAGTGGGTAGGCTTGTGAGCTCAATGACGTCAAGAGCTTTGGCTTCATGACGAACATTTCCTGTCATCCACTCGAGAACCCATGTCTTCGTATCTCTGTAGTAGCCGCGGATGTGGAGGGCAGCATAGAATTGAAGCAAAAGTTCTTCATTCCAGTGTTCTTTGTCTGTTACGAAGCCGAGCATACCTGCATCACGAAAGCAATCAAGTGCTTCTTCTAAGCAGGGCAGTCCAGCAATGGCTTCAGTGTCGAGGCGCATATGAGGGAAAATGCGCCCTTGATCATACAGAACACAGGAGTAATAGCTTCGTTGCTGATAGCTCCAGAAACGGTCAGATGATATCCTTGGCCTTGTGTAGGGGTTCTTTGCTCTGTCAAAGAAAGTGTTGTGCCATTTGCACTGAAAGACCCTATAGAGGTGGCAGTGCCTGGGAACCTTGGCAGTCTTGGCTTTGGCTTCTGGACCTGAGGCCTATGCGCAATATGATAGTCGAACTGAGGACCAGAGGCATGAGGCGAAGGGACCAGAATAGGCCATCTTACTGTGATTAGCTGACCATAGTTGTATGCTTGCTCGATTATGTAGGGCCTTGGTGGCGGAACTGGAGCAGTGGCAACAACTGAGGCTTCAGGCTGCTCAACAGATACTTCAGGAGCAGTTGCCTCATTTGCTTCAGGCACATTTGGTGCAGGCTCCACATTTGCTTCAGCCATGACTGTGTCATGGGCTTCATTGGTGTTGGAGGTGGCAGTCTCAATGTTTTCAACCTCCACTTGAGGAGCTGGAGGGTCGGGCACTGGCACGTTGATATCAGGAATAACTTCTTCAATAACAGGGGGAGTAGGGACACGTTCTTCTTCTTCTTGGGTGTCTTCGGCTGATGCAGCCGGATTGTCTTCAGCAGCTTTGGCTTCAGACTCGGAGACATTCACAGTTGGAGTGGCTTCTGAAAACACTTGACGTGCAACAGGTTGGTGGTGCACTTCTCCTTCTGGAACGCTCAAGAGAGGTACTTGAGGCCTTTGACCTTTGCGAAGCCTGCGTAATGCCGGCGACGCATTTGGAGATGGAGTTGGCTGGGCCTCAAAGTCTTCCTCTTCTTCTTGTTGTTGTTGTTGGGGAGTACTTGGGGAGTCTTGTTGCTGTGGGTGATCAGCCCATGATGCATCCTGAGCAATTGGTGTCAGAGGACGACCAATGCTGATGAGTTCACTGTTCGTGAGAACAGGCGACGATACCAGGTTGGGTTCGATCTGAGGAAGAACTTCATCATCTTCAACATTGTCATGATGACCAATGTCTTCAGCAGCGGTGGGATCAATTGCTGGAATGTCTTCAGCTTCATGAGCCTCCGTGGAAGCAGGCTCATGAACTATCATCCGTCGTTCTTGGATTTCAGATGCAGGGTGAATCATTGAAATAGGTTCGACAACCAAGGGCTCTGTGGGAGCAGCATGATTCTTCTTTCTTTTGAGTTTCTTCTTGGAGGGAGCACCATCAGAGGCTTCAGGATTTTTCCTTTTTCTAGCTTCAGCCTCTGCAGCCCTCGTCTTCTTCTGTTCAGAAGCGGTTGACCTGACCTTTGGCTTCGAGCCAGTCATGCTGCTTGGGAAGACTATGCGGGGTTCTTCCTGTCTTGAAGGTGCGGCTTGGTCAGTTGAAGGCTTCTTTTTCTTTGCAGCCATTCTGGGGTCAATGCCAGGACGGCCAAGAGCCTTGTGCTTCTCAGCCTCATTGTAGGCTAGTACACACTTGTCAGCCAGACTCTTCATGCGCTCATGAGAGCCTCTGGCTTCTTCGCGCTTCTTGAGAAAGGCTTCTTTGAGGTCGTGCAGCATGACCTTGAAGTTTTTGACATCTTGCACGCTGAGTGCAGCCATATGCTTCTTGAACTGAGCTTTTTCATAGTCGATTTTGTTCTTCAGTTCACGATGCGTTGAGCAAGAGCTAGCTCAGAAGCAATGGCTCCATTGAAGGAGACACTGAGGCCAATAGGAAGTTGCAGATCTTCAAAGCTGATGTTTGGGGTGTCAAACCACTCATCAATGAAGTGATGGATGATTGCCACATCAAAGAGAGGCAAATTGTTCAAAATTTATGCTTCTTCCTTGCTCTTGATTAGTTGCTCAAGTGCATCATTTGCAAGATCTTCATCGCTGGAAAGATCAATGTGCTCTTCGCGCAAAATGGCAGCAAGAGTCAGTGTCAGATTAGTATTCTTGACAATTTTATTTTTCTTCTCCGTCTTCTTGGAGATACGGGATTGATCTTCAGACTGCACACTGGCTTCAGGAGGTGCAGTAGCCAGTGGCTTCACACGTGAAGCTTTTGGAGGAGCAGCTGACTTTGAAGCCTTGACTTTCTTTTGCTTCTGCGGCTTTGGAGCTGGAGCAGGAGCAGGAGCTAGGGCTTCATCAGAGTCAACATCGTCATCAGAGTGATCCACTTGTGCACCTTGGACCGCAATGTGAGTGATGAGGCCATCAAGGTTGTAGAAGGGACCGATGACATTGGGTTCAACATCACGTGAGCCGTCAGCACGGGGAGCAGAGGGACCAGGGTTGAAGTCTAATCCCGATGACTTCTTGTTTTCCTTGGCCGAAGCCTTTGCGTGCTGGAAGTTGCCCTTGAAGAGATTATCGTCACAACACCAGAGCAATGACGTTGGGTCGGCATTCTCAGGCTGAGGTCCACGGACCATACAAGGATAGAAACCCTGTGCAATAGCTTCAGCCCTGTTCTTGGGTGGAAGGCCTCGAAAGAGAATATCACCCCAAGAGCTTTTGATAGCATTCTTCTCGGCGTATTCCTGGGTCACGAACTTGTACTTGAACCATTGTTCAGCCCAATATCGACGAATCCATTGGATTCGCGTCTTGCGCTGATTGTAATTCTCTTCGGGATCTGTCTTGTAAAGCTCTGCGAGGTCATCAGGCAGATCTTTTGAGGTTCCCCCACGACGCTGTCTGCCGCCCTTCCTAACTGATTTATCTGCAGCCATGAATTTCAAACTGAATGGCTTCAATATGTTCAGAGGCTTCAAAGGCTTGCGTTTGCTGGATCAACAGGAACTAGCTTCGGGAGAGTTAAGTTGATGCTGTAAGAATTCTGCAAACGAATGCAGATTATGAGAACCAAGGGATTCTCCCACGGACATGTACCTGTGACATCATTAGAGATGCGAGGGAAGGGGAAGAGGTCATATGCATTCTCAGAAGATTTTGAAGATAAATCAGTTTGAAGACATTGACCTCATGATGAGAAGACATTCACTTATACACTGAGGGTTGGTTCCAGATTTGTACGAATCCGTGAATAAGTACAAGTGAGGAATCTAACTAGTTGTGAAGCTTAAGTGAATATACTAGGCAGTATGAGATGCAGACAGAATAGATCTAACATTGTATAGGCAGAAACCAATTTTGGTAATAAGGATGAATCTTTGAGGATCAAAAAGATGGTAAAAATAGAGTTATATTTACCACTCAAAGAACTGCTAGACGGGAAGAAAAGGAGACCGAGCAGTTCAATCCACCGTGCCCTAACATGGCGACGGAGAACACCTACGGCGTCGGAGAGGATGATGTTCGCGGCCGACGTGAGGACGGCGTCGGAGAAGTCGCGGCAGCTAAGCGCTTCGTCGCCGGCGTCGTCGAGAGCTAGCGGTGGCGCTAGGGTTTTGACGAGGTGGAGAGGTGGAAGAAGGTTTTCTTTACCGCAGGGGATATGTATTTATAAGGAGGTGTGCGGCACAGTGCAATTACCCAGGTGCCGCTGGCGGTTCACATCTGAGGGGCACGTGGCAAGCATGCAACATACTCTGAGTTGTCCCACGTTCCCACGCCCGCCAGGTTTGTTGGATGGTCGTTCCGGCTTCTCCGGATTTCAACAATAATGATGAATCATTTAAAACAGACTTAAAGTTTGTCTCTGTGTCTTCTGCTGACAAGGACGCAGAGAAGACATTCGACAGTTTCAATAGAATGCATATGATTTGGACAGATAGAGTTTGAGATAGAAAGCATAGAGAGATTAGGGTCCGATCACATTCACTTAGTTCAAAAGATTCAACTAGGAAGACATAGCTATAAACGAATGTTGTAGAGGACAGAACAATATATATATCAGAAAGCAACCAAATCAACATAGTGAAGAAAATCATGAAGATAGGTTGAAGTTGAAGACAAATCAAATGCGAAGATATTGCAGAAATAACGCCATGAGTGAAACACTTCAAACAGACAAATTTGGTGGTGGCGTTACCCACCGTATAGGAAGTATTAGACCCAAACACGGCGCACAATTATCGTGGCGCTCCGAAGTCAAATTCCACGTTAATGTATTCACATTCAGAATGTAAGTCTTCATTGATTGAAGATATACTTTACTTCGTGTGTTGCACATCTAAGTAATCAACATGCATAAGTGTTAGGATGTGTGCTTCATCACAGGACATTTGAGGATTCCAAGATATTTAGCTCACATCGTAACTTGCAAAACCTTTTCTCATCCAATGGCTTTGTGAAGATATCTGCCAATTGCTCTTTAGTGTTGACGTGAATGATGTCAATATCTTTCTTCATGACATGATCCCTGAGAAAATGATGACGAATTTCAATGTGCTTTGTCTTCGAGTGCTGGACTGGATTGTTGGCAATCTTGATGGCGCTTTCGTTGTCGCAGAAGAGAGGTACTTGTTTCAGATTGATGCCATAGTCCTTGAGAGTTTGCTTCATCCATAGAAGCTGAGCACAGCAAGATCCAGCAGCAATGTATTCAGATTCAACAGTTGAGAGTGATACACAGTTCTGCTTCTTTGAAGACCAACAGACAAGTGATCGTCCCAGAAAGTGACATGTGCCTGATGTAGACTTGCGATCCACCTTGTCACCAGCATAATCAGCATCCGAAAATCCAACCAAATCAAATTTTGAGCCCTTTGGATACCATAATCCGAGTGTTGGGGTGTGAGCCAAATATCGAAGAATTCGCTTCACAGCTAAGTGATGCGATTCCTTTGGTGCCGCTTGGAATCGAGCACACATGCAAACACTAAGCATAATATCTGGCCTAGATGCACATAGGTAAAGTAAGGAACCAATCATGGAGCGGTATACCTTTTGATCGAAATCTTTACCATTGTCGTCGGGACCCAGATGGTATTTGGCTGGCATTGGCGTCGTGTATCCTTTGCAATCTTGCATTCCAAACTTCTTCAGACAATCTTGGAGGTATTTTTCTTGAGATATAAAGGTGCCATTCCTTTGCTGACGAATTTGAAGACCAAGGAAGAACTTGAGCTCTCCCATCATGGACATCTGATATTGTTCTTGCATCATGTATCCAAATTCATCACTATACTTCTGGTTGGTGCAGCCGAAGATAATGTCATCCACATATATTTGGCATACAAATAGTTCACCATCATATGTCTTCGTGAAGAGTGTGGGATCAAGGGATCCAGGTTTGAAGCCTTTGCTCTTCAGGAAGTCTTTGATTGTATCATACCAGGCGCGAGGAGCTTGTTTGAGGCCATAAAGTGCTTTATTTAGCTTGTACACCATATCAGGATGTTTTGGATCTTCAAAGCCAGGTGGTTGAGCGACATATACTTCTTCTTCAATCTTGCCGTTGAGAAATGCACTCTTCACATCCATTTGATATAGCAAGATGTTGTGGTGGTTAGCATAGGCTAGTAGTATGTGAATAGCTTCAAGCCTAGCTACAGGAGCAAATGTTTCATCGAAGTCAATTCCTTCAACTTGAGTATATCCTTGAGCCACAAGACGTGCTTTGTTTCTAACGACTTGACCATGCTCATCTTGCTTGTTTTGATATATCCATTTGGTGCCAATAATGTTATGCTTGTGAGGATCAGGACGCTTGACAAGTTCCCAAACATTGTTCAGCTTGAACTGTTGAAGTTCTTCTTGCATAGCTTGTATCCATTCTGGTTCCATAAAGGCTTCAGCAACTTTCTTGGGTTCTGATATTGACACAAAAGAAAAGTGCCCACAGAAATTTGCTAGTTGTGTTGCTCTTGAGCGAGTAAGCGGACCAGGTGCATTGATGCTATCGATTATCTTCTCAATCTGTACTTTATTTGCAACTCGAGGATGAACTGGACGAATACTTTGCTCATGCTAATCATTGTCATCATTGGGAGGATTGTCTTCAGGCTGAGCATTGTCTTCTGGTTGGTTAGGTGCAGAAATGATAAGTTCCTCTTCAGGCTGTGCTTCAGAAGGCATGATTTCACCAGTTCCCATTAGCTTGATAGATTCGCTGGGCGGAGCTTCGTCTAGTATACTTGGCAGCAGCTCTCTTTGTGAACCATTGGTTTCATCAAATCGCACGTCCACAGTTTCGACGATTTTGTAGTGATAGAAGTTGAAGACTCTGTAAGAGTGCGAGTCCTTTCCGTAACCGAGCATGAAGCCTTCGTGAGCTTTGGGTTCAAATTTTGACTTGTGATGGGGATCCTTGATCCAGCACTTAGCCCCAAATACTCTGAAGTAGCTGACATTTGGCTTCTTGCCAGTAAGGAGCTCATAGGATGTTTTGTTCAGAAGCTTATGAATGTAAACACGGTTGATGACGTGACATGCTGTATCAATAGCTTCAGGCCAGAACTTTCTTGGTGTCTTGTACTCGTCGAGCATTGTTCGAGCCATCTCAATGAGGGTTCTGTTCTTGCGCTCCACGATGCCATTTTGCTGAGGTGTGTATGGAGCAGAGAACTCATGGGTGATTCCCATGGTATCCAGACAAAGATCAAGTCCGGTGTTCTTGAATTCAGTGCCGTTGTCACTTCTGATATGCTTGATCTTGACGCCATAATTGTTCATTGCTCGATTGGCGAAGCATCTGAAGACATCTTGCACTTCAGTCTTGTAGAGAATTATGTGCACCCATGTGTATCTTGAGTAGTCATCAACAATGACGAAGCCATAGAGACAAGCAGTTGTTGTGAGGGTAGAGTAGTGAGTGGGGCCAAACAAATCCATGTGTAACAGCTCGAAGGGTTGAGATGTCGTCATGATTGTCTTCGAGGGGTGCTTTGCCCTAGTCATCTTTCCAGCTTCGCAGGCACCACACAAATGATCCTTTTTGAACTTGAAACCTTCGATGCCTATGACATGCTTCTTCTTGGCGAGTGTGTGTAAGTTCCTCATGCCAGCATGCCCCAGCCTCCGATGCCAGAGCTAGCATTCTGAAGCTTTTGCAAGAAGACATACGGCAAGCTGTGGACCTGCTGAGAAATCTACCATGTATAGATCATGTTTCCTATACCCTTCAAAGACTAGAGACTTGTCAGAATCCATTAGTACAGGGCAACGATATTTTCCGAATATCACAATCATGTTCAAGTCACAAAGCATTGAGACAGACATCAAGTTGAAACCAAGGGATTCAACAAGCATCACTTTATCCATGTGTTGATCCTTTGAGATTGCAACTCTACCTAGACCCAATACCTTGCTTTTACCAGTGTCAGCAAATTGATGTGACTCTTGTCTGATGGGCGTAAGGTTGAGTCCATGAGAAGACTTCGATCAACAGTCATATGATTAGTGCATTAACTGTCCATAATCCATTCTGAAGCATGATGTGTCATACCCTACAGTACAGTTAGGGGGATAGGCTTCACCAAGAGTATTGTGAAGCATAAACATTTGACGGACAAGAGGATTATTGAAGCTTAGATCAAGATTAAGACAGATAGGATAAATGGCAAACGATTCAGGAACAAAATACATAGTGAGACCATTTGGGCATTTGATCTTGCGTCCTACAAGATGTTTTAGGTCCCCAGCAATAGCATCAGACGCCTTTGATTTTCGGCTGGAGACCCTTTCCTGCAAAAGAGAGTTAATTCCTGTGAACCACCCACATCTTCAGGGGTGGCTTAGAAGCAATGAGTCTAAGTGCAGCATCTGAGAACTTCGGCTTTGGAGCCCTAGCAAATAGCCTTGCAGGAGATGAATGATACTCATATGAATAAGCAGAAAAGTTCTTAGTTCTATGAACATAGCGGTTTGAAGACACACGCTCATATTCATAAATTTGAGTACGGTTTCCCTGCAAAACATTGGCGTTAGGGTGACTTAGGTGAGTCCTCTGTCTGTATGAAGCCTTTGGACCATATTACGCCTTAGGTCTGGGGTTTGTCTTCTTCCTAGGTGATATCATGATGACATTCACTTGAAGATTCTCAAGACAGCTTTTGGGAACCCAGATCTTCTTCATAGGTGGTCCATTCCTGTAGTTAGTACCAATATATCTGGCAAACACTTCACCATTCTGATTCTTGAACAGCTTATAGTTTGCATCAAAGGATTCATCAATGATAATAGGGTTAGCACAGGTAAAGCCAGATAAGGTGGATGGATCCACTGAAGGTCCCTTTGCAGCAACCCATGAGGTTTTGGGATACTGCTCAGGCTTCCAGTAGGAACCATCAACATTAATATTCCTCTCGAACCCAACACCCTCTTTCCTAGGGTTTCGGTTCAGACTCTGCTTTTTGAGGACATCGCAAAGTGTGTGATGTCCTTTCAGACTTTTATACATCCCTGTTTCAAGCAATGTCTTCAACCTAGCATTTTTATCAGCAATAGCAGTGGTATCCTCCGCAGATGGGTTAGTTACCACATTAGTAGTTGAAGACAATGCAACAGTAGCAGCAGTTGAACATTCAGCAACAGAGGTAGCGATATCACGCTCAAGGCATTTTAGACATGGTGGTTCAAATCCATCCTGAGCAGAACTGATCTGTTGAGCGCGAAGTGACTCATTCTCTTTTTGAAGATCTTCATGAGCCGCTCTCAATTTATCAAGCTCTTGCTTCCTTTGAAGATAATCATAGGAGAGCTTTTCATGAGTAGTTGAGAGCGTTTCATGACGACTTTCAAGTTCTTGGTACTTAGCATGAAGATTTTTAATGTCTTCAACTAAGGACTGTGAACGTGTCATTTCCGCGTCCAACAGGTCATCGCTTTTGTCTAACAGTTTTTGAGTATGTTCCATAGCTCTTTGTTGTTCGGTTGCAATTTTA
>LR880972.1:877529519-877589864 GCA_904067115.1 Aegilops sharonensis
GGTGCGCCATTAGTAGTTACAGGATGCGCCATTAGTATGTTTGGACAGGCGCACTAGTTCAAAAAAAAGTTTATATACTAATGGCGCACCCACACCCTGGTGCGCCATTAGTAGTTACAACTACTAATGGCGCACTTGGGCAGGATGCGCCATTAGTATGTTTGGACAGGCGCACTAGTTTAAAAAAAAAATTGGTACTAATGGCGCACCCAAAGCATGGTGCGCCATTAGTAGTTTAGACTCTAATGGCGCATCGGATGGTGGTGCGCCATTAGTATATACTAATGGCGCACCATCTTTCCGGTGCGCCATTAGTGTCATTTCCATCTATAGCCCTTTTCCTAGTAGTGATAGGCCCTTTTTCTACTAGTGATTAAGCCATATTAACCGGAGAGGAGGCAGTATGGACTAGCATTACTTTGATGTGTCCCGTCAACTTGCCGAACGAGGAGAAGCTTGCAGGACGGGAGAAGCTTGCGCGCGGTGGCTCGCAGGACAAGGAGAAACTTTTGACTAATGCAAGATCTCCCTCGCTCAGGCGGTGGACGTGCAACAGTTAATTCGGTGTCAGATTGCCAGAAGCATACACTATACTAGTACTATTATTGTTCGACTTCCCGAAGAGGCGAACAGCCAAGCGCAAAGTTTACTAGTACTAGTACTACTACTATAGTCTATAGAGGTATGTACTATACTAGTACTAGGAACCGGATGGAGGAGCGTCTGCACTCTTATTATATTTTTAAAATGTGATAAAGCAATCTTCAACACATTTGGTTCTCTTTAAGGGTTCTCGCATGTGATAATGGAAGTTGATTGCATGGAACACTCACCACAATTCTCGCTTAATTCTGGCTCATATCCTGTTACAAATAGGTGCGCTCGGTAATATTTCCTCTTTTTTTTTGTTATTCAGCATGTAAACAGGCCAGCAAACCTCGCGGGCATCTTTGTGTGAACCGTGCTTGCTGCACTTTGAATGTGTCCGAAAGTTGGCTTGATGAAACACCTCGCTTCCTACTTTTTTTTTGCGGGGTACCTCGCTTCCTAATGACCAGTGTCTTGGCTGATCGTCATAAGAATGCTTATATATGAATAAAGCTCTATCATTTACCCGCAAAAAAGATTAAGCCATATTAACCAGAAAAGAGGGAGCATGGACTAGCACTACTTTTTGGTGTGTCCCGTCAACTCGCAGAACGAGGAGAAGCTTGCAGGACAAGGTGAAGCTCGCTTTCGCCTTTTGACTAATGCAACATACCCTTGCCCAGGCCGTGGACATGCATCAGTTTATTCGGTGTAAGATTGCCAGAGGCATACACTGAATTACCGAACATGCGGAGTACCATCATTGTTCGACTTCACGAAGAGGCGAAGAGCCAAGCGCAAGGTTTAGTAGTACGAGTAGTACTACTACTACAACTGCATGGTAGAGCCTCTGTACTCTTATTTTTTTAATCCCTGATAAAGTACACATTTATTTCGGAGAAGGGCGGAAAACGGCAGCCCAACATGTAATGATGATATCGATCAACCATGCTCGAATATATCTTGGCCTCCGTGCGAGCCCCTCTGTGTGTTCTCGCTCCTCGTCTCTCTCATGGAACGGCGGGTTGGCCATTTTGCCGTCAATTGAGATCGGTTTGCTCACACTCCGGTCCCACATGTCAGTGATATGCCAAGTGGAGGTGCATGGACTGACTGGCCATATGCGTACTTGGTTTTGCACCTTCATACTACTCCTCCCTCTGTCACAGTTTACAGGGCGTGCTTCAGTATGATGCATTTCTCTCAATGCATTTCTACCAATAGAGAGACTTTAGACGCATTTGGTTTAATGCTCAATTAATTAGGGCGTGGTAACCGCAATCAAGTCCACAATTTTCTCTCAATGTACTACGGAGTGGAGTAAGTGCATGCATGTGTGTACCCAGGGTGGAAGCACTGCATGCATGTGTGTACGCATTATTTCCTCTATTAATAGACGCCGTGCTATAACTACCAATGCTATTTTTCAGGTTGATCGCTAGTCGCCTTGGTCCCAGAGATTTTTTCTTTTTCTGAAGCACGCTCTATAAACAGTGACGGATGGAGTAGTATGAGGGGATTCAAAGAAGAGCGTATTGATGGTTGCTTCTTCTGAGCAACTTAAAGTGGGAAAGGTGGGGCTTATGATTTGACTTCTCATTACTCACTATTAATGCGGCGCAACGACTGGGCTGAGCCTCCCATGCAGCTATGCACTACCCCCTCGGTTCTTAAATATACTCCGGAGTATTTGTCTTTCTAGAGATTTCAACGAGTGACTACTCAAAATTTGTCTTTTTAGAGATTCAAATGGACTACTACATACGGATGTATATAGACATATATTAGAGTGTAGATTCACTCATTTTTCTCTGTATGTAGTGAAAGTGCTAGATATCGACTAGAGGGGGGGTGTATAGGCGGTTTTTATGAAAGTCTTCAATACATGGAAGTTTCGAAGACAAACGATAGAAATGATCCTATTGATATGCAGTGGAAGGTAAACAACCCTAAGCAAGCCATCGTCAAGTATGCAATGAAGTGAAAGCATGAAGAATAATAGCAGCTAGGTAGCAAGGATCAGGATGGAAGATGGTATGAAGCCAAACAATGATTGAAGTCAAACAGTGAAGTCAAACAGGTAAAGCAAACAGGAAATGACTTCACGAAGACAAACTTAAAGTAAAGATAGAGAGAGGATAGAACCAGTCACTTGTTGAGGACACAAGATTTGTTGGACCAGATCTAGTTGTTGTGGCAACTGTACGTCTGGTCAGGGAGGTTGAGATTCAACTCAGAAGACCGTGTCTTCACCTTATTCCCCTTGAGCTAAGGACACACAGTCCTCGCCCAAATACTCTGCTAAGTCTTCAAGGTAGACTTCCAAACCTTCACAGACTTCGTTCACCGGCGATCCACAATGACTCTTGGATGCTCAGAACGCGACGCCTAACCAGCTGGAGGATTCACAGTCCTCAAATTTAACAAGTCTTCAGGTCATGCAGACAGAAAGACTTCAGTGATGCCTAACACTCTTTGGCTCTGGGTGTTTGGGCTTTGTCCTCGCAAGGATGTCTCTCTCTCAAAAGCTTCGGAGGTGGGTTGCTCTCAAACGACCAAAGCCGTGCACTAACTCTGAGCAGCCAACCAATTTATGGTGTAGGGGGTGGGCTATTTATAGCCACTAGGCAACCCGACCTGATTTGTCTGAAATGACCCTGGGTCACTAAGGAACTGACACGTGTTCCAATGGTCAGATTTCAAACACACGCGGCAGCTTGACTTGGGCTACAAGTATAGCTGACTCATCCAGCTCTGTATAAGATTAGCTCTCATTATCTTCGCTCGAAGACATAGGATTTGGTTGAGCATCACTTTAGTCACTCTGACTTCGTTCACTGGGACCCCACTTAACAGTACGGTGGCTCCTATGACTCACCAAAGAAGAAAAGGAAACAACAAAACATTTAAGTCTTCGCGCTCCATGGTCTTCACGCAATGTCTTCTCTTGTCATAGACTTCAATGTGAATATCTTCATATACCACCATTTTCGTCAATGTCTTCATACATTTTTAGGGGTCATCTCCGGTAGGTAAACCGAATCAATGAGGGACCTGTGTTATCCTGCAATTCTCACAAACACATTAGTCCCTCAACCAGGTTTGTCGTCAATACTCCAAAACCAACTAGGGGTGGCACTAGATGCACTTACAATCTCCCCCTTTTTGGTAATTGATGACAAATTGGTTGAAGTTTTCAACGGAGATAAAGTATGTGAAATTGTAAGGATTTAGGTATGTCTTCATAAGTAGCAAAAGGCTCCCCCTAAAGATGTGCATATCAGTGATTTGCTTTTGGAATGCAAATGCACATGGCAGGTTGTACTTGTGGAGATCCTCTTCGACTTATGAAGACAATTCATCGTGCATGATTTGATATAACAAAGATAATGACATGCATAATGAAAAATGGACGTCTGCAATATGACTAAGTGTGGAATTTATCATCGCATCACAGAATAGCAGAAAACATAGCAGACGACCATCAAGTTTTAAGTATTACAACTCAAAGAACCAAATGTATCAAAAGCGAGAGTTGTAAACACTAGGCAAAATATAAAGCAACCGCCCATATGGACCCGCTTGAAGACTATCAACTCATATGCTTCACCCCCTTTTGTCAGTAAGGACCAAAAAGTTTTGAAGTCATAGAGCTTCTACTCGTTCCCAGAAGGAGTAGGAGAAGTTGCAGGGTCGGCGTCGGGGTTCGGCGGTGCAGACGAACTTGGTGCAGTGTCGATATGCGCTGAAGCTTGAGGTGGTGAAGTAGCATCATCTTGATCATCGATCACTCTAGCATTCACCGTGGCAGCAGAGGAGGAATAGTCAGAGTCTTCAAAAGATGGAGTTCGACGTAGGACATCATTCCTTGGGGGAGTGGTGTCAAACATGAATCTTTCAGTGAAGCCATTGTCTTGAAGATCTGCTTCATCACTCAGCAATGTCAAACTCTTCCAGGACCTCTGACGGGTTTCATGTGTAGCAAAGGCATTCTAGGTGGCAAGATTTCGAATGCAATTAATGTCCACCAAGAGGCTTTGCATCTGCCGCTTCATCCAGAAGTGATGCTTATCTTGTTTCTGATGCAGTGCCACAAGAAGTTCTCGGTCATTTAGAACACGAGAGCGCTTTCGAGGCCTTTGAGCGATCGTACTCTCAGTGGCTTCAGTCTGAGCTCCGTGAGGTAAGCGAGTATTTCCAGCCAATGGATAGACATGAGTGACTGCTTGGACTCCTTCAATGGGTTGCGAGAAGCTTTGGTGATCAGCATTGTGAAAACAAACAGGCTCATTGGCACGCTCTGGGTATATGGCTTCAACTGACATATCAACCTCTGGCAGAAAGATCAGATGGTTGCGAGCAGAGGGCTGATAGTTGACAGCTGAGTGAAGCTTGATGAGGCGCATGACCCACGGAGCATAGAATTTCAGGCCAAAAAGATTAGAGCCAGACGCAACCAACTGTCTGATAAAGAAGTCTTGAGTATTGAATCTTATGCCATTGAAGATATAAAAGACCAAAGTCTTCATTGCTCCTTCAAGTTTTGCTGCTGATGAATGTCCTTTGACATGCCATAGAGTTCGCCTGATGATGTGATAAATGGTGCGGGGCAGATACTCCAGGTCGTCGACAAAGGATTCCTTTGGGTAATCAGCGTCAGGTGGCAGAGGCTTCATCATGCTCAGCATTTGGCTCATGTTGGGCTCTAGCTTATGGAAGATGCTCTCCAATGCATTGCGGTGAAGCTGACAACCAGGTTCATATAATTCTCCTGGAGTGGGCTGGCCGGTAAGCTCAGTGATGTCAAAGGCTTTGGCTTCATGATGTACATTGCCTATTATCCACTCAAGGACCCAAGTCTTCGGATCCCCGTTGTATCTGCGAATGTGGAGGGTAGCATAAAATTGAAGCAGAAGTTCCTCATTCCAATGCTCCTTGTCAGTCACAAAGTTAAGCAAACCCGCATCATGAAAGCAGTCAAGGGCTTCTTCAAGGCATGGCAGTCCAGCAATGGCTTCGCAGTCAAGATGCATTTGAGGGAAGATGCGCCCTTGATCATAAAGAACACATGATTAATAGCTGCACTGCTGATAGCTCCAGAACCGATCATAGGAGATCCTTGCCCTTGTGTAGGGGTTCTTGGCGCTATCGAAGAAGGTGTTGTGCGCTTTGAAGCCATTAGCATTGAAGGACCTTGGTGAAGTGGCAGTCCCTGGAAACCTGGGCAGTCTTGCCTTTGGCTTCTGAACCTTAGGCCTGTGCTCGACATGGTAATCAAATTGAGGACCAGCAGCAGGTGGAGGAACCATAAGAGGCCATTTGACAGTGATTAGCTGGCCATAGTTGTATGCTTGCTCGATAGTATGTGGACTTTGAGGCGGAACAGGAGCAGTGGCTGTAACTTCAGGTTGCTGATTGGCATCAGGTGTAGCATTGGTTTCAGGTGCTATCACTTCAGGCACCACATTAGCTTCAGCCATGACGACGTCATTGGCTTCAGTGTTGGTGTTTGTGGCCGCCTCAGTATTGCTAACCTCCACTTCAGGAGCTGGAGGGTGGGGCACGTTCTCCTCGAGAACAACTTGGTTGGTAGTGGGTGTGGAAACACGTGCTATTTAATCTCTTGTTTCTTGGTCATCGGCTGATGCAGCCGGAATATCTTCAGCCTTTTTGGCTTTAGACTCAGAGATGTTCACAGTTGGAGAGGCTTCAGGAAACACTTGGCGTGAAACAGATTGGTGCGCATCTCCTTCTGGAACACTTGACTGATTGACTTGTGGCCTTGGTCCTTTGCGAAGCCTGCGAAATGCAGGCGACGCCAGTGGAGATGGAGTTGGTTGGGCCTCAAAGTCTTCATGGTCAATCAGCAGAGTGGTGACCTGTGGTGGGGGAGTAACTGGTGTTTCTTCATCACGTGGGGATTCTTGAGGGTGATCAGCCCATGAGTCATCCTGAGCAATTGGCATCAATGGACGACCAATGCTGATGAGTTCGCTGTTCGTGAGAACAGGCGATGATACCACATTGTGTTCGATCTGAGGAAGTACTTCATCATCTTCATCATTGTCTTGGTGACCAATGTCTTCAGTTGCGGTGGGGTCAACAGCTGGAATGTCTTAAGCTTCAGGAGCCTCTATGGAAGCAGACTCATGAACTATCATATGTCGTTCTTGGTGTGCAGATTCCGGACGAGCAACAGAGATTGGCTCGACTACAAGGGGATCTGTGGGAGCAGCCCGATTGCTTTTCTTGGTCTTGCGCTTCTTGGTGGGTGGAGCTTCATCATGGTGATCTTGGTTTTTCACTTTATGGCCTTGGCTTCAGCTGCCCTTGTCTTCTGAAGTTCTGAAGCCACTGTGGGCACCTTAGGCTTCACGCTTGTCATGTTGGCAGGGAAGACAATGCGAGGCTCTTCCCGCATGGATGGTTCAGTTTGGTCCACAGATGGCTTCTTCTTCTTGGCAGCCCTCCTGGGGTCGATGACTGGACGCCCAAGTGCCCTGCGCTTCTCAGCTTCATTGTAAGCTTGAACGCATTTGGCAGCAAGAATCTTCATGCGCTCACGAGAACCTTTGGCTTCTTCATGTTTCTTGTGAAATGCTTCCTTGAGCTCATGCAGCATGACCTTGAAGTTCTTGACATCTGCCACACTGAGCCTGGCCATATGCTGCTTGAACTGGGCCTTTTCAAAATCAATCTTGTGCTTAGGATCAATAATTTTCTGAGCAAGAGATAGCTCAGGAGCAATGGCGCCGTGGAAGGAGACGCTGAGGCCAATTGGAAGTTGCAGATCATCAAAGCTGAGATTGGGGGTGTCAAACCACTCATCAATGAAGTTGTTTATTACTGCCACATCAAAGAGAGGCAAATCGTTGAAGATTTCTGCCTCTTGCTTGCTCTTAATCAATTGTTCAAGAGCGTCATTAGTAAGATCGTCGTCACTTGACAGATCAATGGATTCATTCTCGTCCCTCAAAATAGCAGCAGGAGTCAGAGCAGGACTAGAGGAGTGCATGGGCTTCTTCTTTTTCTTCTCGGTCTTGGAGATGCGAGAGAGATCTTCAGACTGCACACCTGGCGCAGGAGAAGCAGTGGCCAAGGGCTTCACTCGCGAAGCTTTTGGTGGAGTGGAAGGCTTCGAAGCCGTGGGTTTCTTCTGCTTCTTCGGCTTCGGTGGTGCAGGCGCTTCGTCAGAGTCAGCATCGTCTACTAGTTGATCCACGTCTGCCCCTTGAACCTTTATATGAGTGATGAGACCTTCTAAGTTGTAGAAGGTCCCAACAAGATTTGGTTCAGCTTCGCGTATGCCATCGGCACGAGGCGCAGAGGGGCCTGGGTTAAAGTCTAATCCCCAAGACTTCTTGTTTTCCTTGGTCGAGTTCTTGGCAAACTGAAAGTTGCACTTGAATAGATTGTCATCTCGACACCATAGCAATGATGATGGGTCGGCATCAGCAGGTTGCGGCCCTCGGACCATGCAAGGATAGAACCCCTGAGCAATGGCTTCAGTTCTGGTCTTGGGTTGAAGATTTTTATAGAATCCCCCCAGGGACGTTTGATAGCATTCTTTTCAGCATACTCCTTGGTGACGAATGTGTACTTGAACCATTGCTCGGCCCAATATCTTCGAGTCAATTGGATCCAAGTCTAGCGCTGACCATAGCTTTCTTCGGGATCAGTTTTATATAGTTCATAGAGATCTTCGGGCAGATCCGCTGATGTACCCCCACGGCGCTGTCTGCCATCCTTCCTTGCTGATTTGTCTGTTGCCATGAAGTTTAGACTGAAAGACTTCAACACTGTCAAAGGCTTCCGTCTGCTGGTCACACAGGAGCTGGCTTCAAGACAGTTGATGTGATGTTGTAAGAATTCTGCAAATGAATGCAGACTATGAGAACCAAGGGATTCTCCCACGGACATGTACCTGTGACTGCATTAGAGATGCGAGGGAAGGGGAAAAGGTCATATGCATTCTCAGAAAATTTTGAAGATAAATCAGTTTAGAAGACATTGACCTCATAGCGTGAAGACATTCACTTATATGTTGAGAGTTGGTTCCAGATTTGTACGAATCCAAGAATAAGTACAAGTGAGGAATCTAACTATGTGTGAAGCATGAGTGAATATACTAGGCATGGTATGAAATGCGCACAGGATAGATTCAACTTTGTGGAGGCAGAAACCACTTTTGGTAAAAGAGGATGAATCTATAGGATCAAAAAGACGGTAAAAAGAGGGTTTTTATTTACCACACGATGAACTGCTAGACGGAGTAGAAGAGGAGGCCGAGCAATTCGATCTTTCGTGCCCTAACTTGGCGAGGACACCTACGGCGGCGGCGGAGAAGACGATGTTCGCGGCCGGCGTGAAGACGGCGTCGGAGAGGTCGCAGCAGCTAAGCACTTCGTCACCGGCGTCGTCGAGAGCTAGTGGTGGCGCTAGGGTTTGTCGAGGTGGAGAGGTGGAAGAAGGATTTTGACAGTGATTTGACTTGCATTTATTTAGAAAGGGACGACACAGTGTAATTACGCAGATGCCCCTGGCGGTTCACATCTGAGGGACACGTGGCAAACATGCAACATACTTGGAGTTGTCCCACATTCCCACGCCCGCCTGGACTGTAGAATGGTCATTCCGGCTTCTCCGAGTTTCAGGAAATAAGAATTGAGCATTTAAAACTGATTTAATGTTTGTCTCTTTATCTTCTGCTGACAAGGATGTAGAGAAGACATTCGCTCGTTTCAATAGAATGCATATGATTTGGATAGATAGAGTATGAGGTAGAAATCATAGAGAGATTAGGGTCCGATCACATTCACTTAGTTCAAAAAGATTCAAACAAGAAGACATAGCTATAAGTGAATCCTGTAGAGGACAAAATACTCAAATATATATCAAAATGCAACCAAGTCAACATAGTGAAGATAATCAAGAAGACACAAAGATGTTGAAGACAAACCAAAGTGAAGATATAGCAAATGTAACGCCATGAGAAAAACACTTCAAACAGAAGAATTTGGTGGTGGCGTTACCCACCGTATAGGAAGTATTAGACCTAGACACGACGCACAATTATCATGGCGCTCCGAAGTCAAATTCCGTGTTAATGTATTCACACTCAGAATGTAAGTCTTCATTGATTGAAGATATACTTTACTTCGTGTGTTGCACATCTAAGTCACCATCATGCATAAGTGTTAGGATGTGTGCCTGATCACATGACATTTGAGGATTCCAAGATATTTAGCTCACACCGTAACTTGCAAAACCTTTTCTCATCCATGGGCTTTGTGAAGATATCGGCCAGTTGCTCTTCAGTGTTGACGTGTATGATATCAATATCTTCCTTCATGACATGATCTCTGAGAAAGTGATGACAAATTTCAATGTGCTTTGTCTTCGAGTGCAGAACTGGGTTGTTGGCAATCTTGAGGGCGCTTTTGTTGTCGCAGTAGAGTGGTACTTGTTTCAGATGGATGACATAGTCATTGAGTGTTTGCTTCATCCATAGAAGTTGAGCGCAGCAAGATCCAGCAGCAATGTATTCAGATTCAGCAGTGGAGAGTGATACACAGTTCTGCTTCTTTGAGGACCAACAGACAAGTGATCGTCCCAGAAAGTGACGTGTGCCTGATGTAGACTTGCGATCCACCTTGTCACCAGCATAATCAGCATCCGAGAATCCAACCAGATTAAACTCTGAGCCCTTTGGATACCATAATCCTAATGTTGGGGTGTAAGCCAAATATTGAAGAATTCGCTTCACTACTAAGTGATGCGATTCCTTTGGTGCCGCTTGGAATCGAGCACACATGCAAACACTAAGAATAATATCTGGCCTAGATGCACATAAATAAAGTAAAGAACCAATCATGGAGCGGTATACCTTTTGATCAAACTCTTTACCATTGGCGTCAGGACCCAGATGACTCTTTGTTGGCATTGGCATCGTGTAACCTTTGCAGTCTTGCATTCCAAACTTCTTCAGGCAATCTTTGAGGTATTTCTCTTGAGATATGAAGATGCCATTTCTTTGCTGACGAATTTGAAGACAAAGGAAGAACTTCAGCTCACCCATCATGGACATCTGATATTGCTCTTGCATCATGTGTCCAAACTCATCACTGTATTTGTGGTTGGTGCAGCCGAAGATAATGTCATCCACATATATTTGGCACACAAACAGTTCACCATCATATGTCTTCGTGAAGAGTGTGGGATCCAGGGAACCAGGTTTGAAGCCTTTACTCTTCAGGAAGTCTTTGAGCATGTCATACCAAGCGCGAGGGGCTTGTTTGAGGCCATACAGTGCTTTGTTTAGCTTGTACACCATATCAGGATGTTTTGGATCTTCAAAGCCAGGAGGTTGCGCAACATACACTTCTTCTTCAATCTTGCCGTTGAGAAATGCACTCTTCACATCCATTTGATATAGCAAGATGTTGTGATGGTTAGCATAGGCTAACAATATGCGAATAGCTTCAAGCCTAGCCATAGGAGCAAATGTTTCATCGAAGTCAATCCCTTCAACTTGAGTATATCCTTGAGCAACGAGACGAGCCTTGTTTCTGACAACTTGACCATGCTCATCTTGCTTGTTGCGATATATCCATTTTGTGCCTATTATGTTGTGCTTGCGAGGGTCAGGACGCTTGACAAGTTCCCAGACATTGTTCAGTTTGAACTGTTGAAGCTCTTCTTGCATAGCTTGAATCCATTCAGGTTCCATAAATGCTTCAGCAACTTTCTTGGGTTCAGATATTGAGACAAATGCAAAGTGCCCACATAAATTTGCTAGCTGAGTTGCCCTTCAACGAGTAAGTGGACCAGGCGCATTTATGCTATCAATTATCTTCTCAATTTGTACTTCATTTGCAACACGAGGATGGACTGGACGAAGATTTTGCTCTTGTTGATCATTGTCATCATTGGGAGGATTGTCTTCAGTCTGAGCATTTTCTTCAGATTGATTAGGTGCAGAAATAATAAGTTCCTCTTCAGGCTGTGCATCAGACGGCATGATTTCACCAGTTCCCATTAGCTTGATAGATTCACTGGGTGAAGCTTATCTAGCACATTTGGCAGGTCCTCTCTTTGTGAGCCGTTGGTCTCATCGAACCGTACATCCACAGTTTCAACAACTTTGTAGAGAAAGAGGTTGAAGACTCTGTAGGAGTGCGAGTTCTTTCCGTAACCGAGCATAAAACCTTCATGTGATTTTGGTGCAAATTTTGAAGTGTGATGTGGATCCTTGATCCAGCACCTAGCACCAAATACTCTGAAGTAACTGACATTTGGCTTCTTGCCAGTGAGGATTTCATAGGATGTTTTCTTTAGAAGCTTGTGAATATAAAAACGGCTGATGACATGGCATGCAATATCAACAGCTTCAGGCCAGAACTTTCTTGGAGTCTTATATTCATCGAGCATCGTCCGAGCCATCGCAATGAGGGTTCTATTCTTGCGCCCCACGATGCCATTCTTCTGAGGTGTGTACGGAGCTGAGAACTCATGAGTGATTCCCGTCGTATCCAAGTAAAGGTCGAGGCCGGTGTTCTTGAACTCGGTGCCTTTGTCACTCCTGATATGCTTGATCTTGACGCCATAGTTGTTCATGGCGCGGTTGGCGAAGCGTCTGAAGACATCTTGCACTTCAGTCTTGTAGAGAATTATGTGAACCCATGTATTTCTTGAATAGTCATCAACAATGACGAAGCCATAGAGACAAGCAGTTGTAGTGAGAGTAGAGTAGTGAGTAGGGCCAAATAAGTCCATGTGTAGCAGCTCGAAGGGTTGAGATATCGTCATGATTGTCTTCGAGGGATGCTTGGCCCTAGTCATCTTTCCATCTTCGCAGGCACCGCACAAGTGATCCTTCTTGAACTTGACGCCCTCGATGCCTATGACATGCTTCTTCTTTGCGAGAGTGTGTAAGTTCCTCATGCCAGCATACCCTAGCCTCCGATGCCATAGCCAGCACTCTGAAGCTTTTGCAAGAAGACATACGGAAAGCTGTGGACCTGCTGAGAAATCTACCATGTATAGATCATCTTTCCGGTACCCTTCAAAGACTAGAGACTTGTCAGATTCCATGAGTACAAGGCAACGATATTTTCCAAATATCACAATCATGTTCAAGTCACAAAGCATTGAGACAGACATTAAGTTGAAACCAAGGGATTGAACAAGCATCACTTTATCCATGTGCTGATCCTTTGAGATTGCAACTCTACCTAGACCCAACACCTTGCTTTTACCAGTGTCAGCAAATGTGATGTGACTTCTGTCTGATGGACGTAAGGTTGAGTCCATGAGAAGACTTCGATCACCAGTCATATGATTAGTGCATCCGCTATCCATAATCCATTCTGAAGCATGAGGTGTCATACCCTATAGTATAGTTAGGGGGATAGGCTTCACCAAGAGTATTGTGAAGCATAAACATTTGACGAGCAAGAGGATTATCAAAGCTCAGATCAAGATTAGGACTGATAGGATGTTTGGCAAACGATTCAGGAACTAAATATATAGTAAGACAATTTGGGTATTCTATCTTACGCCCTACAAGATGTTTTAGGTCCCCAGCAATAGCATCAGACGCCTTTGATTTTCGGTTGGAGACCTTTCCCTGCAACAGAAGGTTAATTCTTCTTAACCACCCACTTCTTCAGGGGTGGCTTAGAAGCAATGAGTCTAAGTGCAGCATCTGAGAACTTCGGCTTTGGAGCCCTAGCAAATAGCCTTGCAGGAGAAGAACGATACTCATATGAATAAGCAGAAAAATTCTTAGTTCTATGAACATAACGGTTTGAAGACACACGCTCATATTCATAAGTCTGAGTATGGATTCCCTGCAAAACATTGGCGTTAGGGTGACTTAGGTGAGTCCTCTGTCTGTATGGTTTCCCTGCAAAACATTGGCGTTAGGGTGACTTAGGTGAGCCCTCTGTCTGTATGAAGCCTTTGGGCCATATGAAGCCTTGGGTCTGGGATTTATCTTCTTCCTAGGTGGTGTCATGATGACATTAATAGAAAGATTCTCAAGACAACTTTTGGGAACCCAGATCTTCTTCAAAGGTGGCCTGTTCCCGCAGTTAGTACCAATATACTTGGCAAACACTTCACCATTCTGATTCTTAAACAGTTTATAGTTTGCATCAAAGGATTCATCAATGACAATAGGGTTAGCACAGGTGAAGCCAGATAAGGTGGATGGATCCACTGAAGGTCCCTTTGCAGCAACCCATGTGGTTTTGGGGTACTGCTCAGGCTTCCAGTAGGAGCCATCAACATTCATTTTCCTCAAGAACCCAACACCATCTTTCCTAGGGTTTCGGTTCAGAATCTGCTTTTTGAGGACATCGCATAGTGTCTGATGCCCTTTGAGACTTTTGTACATCCCTGTTTCAAGCAATGTCTCCAACCTAGCATTTTCATCAGCAATAGTAGTGGTATCCTCCGCAGAGGGGTTAGTTACCACATTAGCAGTTGAAGATATTGCAGTAGTAGCAGCAGTAGAACATTCAGCAACAGAGGTAGCGTTGTCACGCTCAAGGCATTTTAGACATGGTGGTTCAAATCCTTCCTGAGCGGAACTGATCTGTTGAACACTAAGTGACTCATTCTCTTCTTGAAGATCTTCATGAGCCACTCTCAATTTCTCAAGCTCTTGCTTCCTTTGAAGATAATCATAGGAGAGCTTTTCATGAGTGGTTGTGACCGTTTCATGATGACTTTCAAGTTCCTGGTACTTAGCATGAAGATTTTTTATGTGCTCAACTAAGGACTGAGAACGGGTCATTTCCGTGTCCAACAGGTCATCACTTTTGTCTAACAGTTTTTGAGTATGTTCCCTAGCTTTCTGTTGTTCAGTTGCAATTTTAGCAAGTGTTTTGTAGCTGGGTTTGGATTCACAATCAGAGTCATCTTCACTTGATGTTTGAAAGTAAGCGTCGCGTGATTTTACCTTGGAACCACGTGCCATGAAGCAGTAGGTGGGAGCAGAGTCGTCCTTGTCATTAGCTTCAGCATTGGTGACAGAGCCATTGTCTTCAGTGTTGAGATTGACTTGGCAACGTAGGCTATGGCTAGAGCCAGGCTTGCAACACCACGGTCGGACTCCTCCTCAGACTCCACCTCTGCCTCCTCTGAAGCAGACTCCTCTTCTGAATCCATCTCCTTGCCAACAAAAGCACGAGCCTTGCCAGATGAGCTCTTCTTATGGGATGAAGACTTGGATGAGGACTTGGAAGAAGACTTTGAGGATTTCTTCTTCTTGTCATTAGAACAATATTCCTTGATCTTCTTCTTCTTCTCATTGTCCCACTGTGGACACTCAGAGATGTAGTGTCCAGGTTTCTTGCACTTGTGACATGTTCTCTTCTTATGGTCATGAGTGGAAGCTTCATCATTTCTTGAGCTGGATCGTGAAGACTTTCTGAAGCCCTTTTTCTTAGTAAACTTGTGGAACTTATTCACAAGCATAGCAAGTTCCTTTCCAATGTCTTCAGGATCATCAGAACTGCAGTCGGATTCTTCTTCAAATGAGGAAACAACTTTGGCCTTCAAAGCGCGGGTTCGGCCGTAGTTTGGATCATAGATATCTCTTTTCTCAGATAGCTGGAACTCATGTGTGTTGAGCCTCTCAAATATATCAGACGGATCGAGTGTCTTGAAGTCAGGGCGTTCTTGTATCATGAGGGAAAGGGTGTCGAAGGAGCTATCAAGTGATCTCAGTAGTGTCTTGACGATTTCATGCTTGGTGATCTCAGTGGCGCCAAGAGCACGAAGCTCATTTGTGATGTCCGTGAGCCGGTCAAACGTGAGCTGGACGTTCTCATTGTGTTTTCTCTTGAAGCGGTTGAAGAGGTTGCAAAGAACATTGATCCTTTGATCTCTCTGGGTTGAGACGCCTTCGTTGACCTTGGAGAGCCAGTCCCAGACTAGCTTCGACGTTTCCAGAGCACTCACACGGCCATACTGTCCTTTGGTCAGATGACCACAGATGATGTTCTTGGCAGTAGAATCCACTTGAATGAACTTATTGACATCAGCAGGGATGACACCTTCACCAGTCTTGGGAACGCCATTCTTGATGACATACCAGAGGTCAACATCAATGGCTTCAAGATGCATGCGCATCTTATTCTTCCAGTAGGGATATTCAGTTCCATCGAAGACGGGACAAGCAGAGGAGACTTTGATTATCCCTGCAGTCGACATAGCTAAAACTCCAGGTGGTTAAACCGAATCACACAGAACAAGGGAGTACCTTGCTCTGGTACCAATTGAAAGTGCTAGTTATTGACTAGAGGGGGGGTGAATAGGCGATTTTTATGAACGTGTGCAATACATGGAAGTTTCGAAGACAAACGATAGAAATGATCCTATTGATATGCAGCAGAAGGTAAACTACCCTAAGCAAGCCATAGTCAAGTATGCAATGAAGTGAAAGCAGGAAGACTAATAGCAGCTAGGTAGCAAGGATCAGGATGGAAGATGGTATGAAGCCAAACAACGATTGAAGTCAAACAGTGAAGTCAAACAGGTAAAGCAAACAGGCAATGACTTCACGAAGACAAACTTAAAGTAAAGAGAGAGAGAGGATAGAACCAGTCGCTTGTTGAGGACACAGGATTTGTTGGACCAGTTCCAGTTGTTGTGACAACTGTACGTCTGGTTAGGGAGGCTGAGATTCAACTCAGAAGACCGCGTCTTCCCCTTATTCCCCTTGAGCTAAGGACACAGTCCTCGCCCAATTACTCTGGTAAGTCTTCAAGGTAGACTTCCAAACCTTCACAGACTTCGTTCACCGGCGATCCACAAAGACTCTTGGATGCTCAGAACGTGACGCCTAACCGGCTGGAGGATTCATAGTCCTCAAGTGTAACAAGTCTTCAGGTCACGCAGACAGAAAGACTTCAGTGATGCCTAACACTCTTTGGCTCTGGATGTTTGGGCTTTGTCCTCGCAAGGATTTCTCTCACTCAAAAGCTTCGGAGGTGGGTTGCTCTCAAACGACAAAAGCCGTGCACTAACTCTGAGCAGCCAACCAATTTATGGTGTAGGGGTGGGTTATTTATAGCCAATAGGCAACCCGACCTGATTTGTCCGAAATGACCCTGGGTCACTAAGGAACTGACATGTGTTCCAACGGTCAGATTTCAAACACACGCGGCAGCTTGACTTGGGCTACAAGTAAAGCTGACTCATCCAGCTCTGGATAAGATTAGCTCTCATTGTCTTCGCTCGAAGACATAGGATTTGGTTGAGCATCATTTTAGTCACTCTGACTTTGTTCACTGGGACCCCACTTAACAGTACAGTGGTTCCTATGACTCAACAAAGAAGAAAAGGAAAAAACGAAACATCTAAGTCTTCGCGCTCCATGGTCTTCACGCAATGTCTTCTCTTGTCATAGACTTCAATGTGAATATCTTCATATACCACCATTGTCGTCAATGTCTTCATACATTTTTAGGGGTCATCTCTAGTAGGTAAACTGAATAAATGAGGGACTACTACCTGTGTTATCCATCAATTGTCTCAAACACATTAGTCCCTCAACCAGGTTTGTCGTCAATACTCCAAAACCAACTAGGGGTGGCACTAGATGCACCTACATGTAGTCACTTGTTCAAATCTCTAGAAAGACAAATATTTAGGAACAGAGGGAGTACACATACGAAGTAAAATGAGGTAATCTACACTCTAAAATATGCCCATTTGAAATTTGTAAAAAGACAAATATTTAGGAACGAAGGAGTATAATTTTGTGCATGGCACATGGACCCGGATGCCGAAGAGGCTTCTGGAAATGGTATCAAGCTTCCAACATTTGTTTACATAATTGACGTACTATACAAATAATTTTCCAGCGACATGAAATTGTACAATGGTGTGAGATTTCAGCTTTTGTTTCGTGTGTCTTGCCATCGATGCTCTTTCGGAAACAATAAAAAACTAACTTCCTTGCTAATGCATCTCAATTATTAGCAGATCAGAGCTAATATTTTCATCACAACTGAAGACAAAGTTGTGAGAAGGTGTTAAATTAAAATTGATCCATGCTTTCATTGGCAGCAACGTCCCCCCAGCTCTGTCTAAATCAACAAGGCATGTTGGGAAAAAAAGTAGCTGTCTGGAGCATGCAACATTTTGATCATTTTGTGCAGTTCCACTAAAATAGAGATGAGTGTCCCTGTTCTAAAGATATTAAGTGTGATTACGATAACAGAGGACTGCTGATGAAACAATAAACGCACAAATCGAAGTCGGTCAACTTTTCAGTCTCTCTTAAGACTAACTAGTTGGAGAAGATTAGGCTCGGAGTTGGATGAGGAGGATAGAGCAAAACCAATCTCCCTTTGTGCAGTCGCACTGAAATGTAGAGACGTGCCCGTGTGACATTTTGGTAGAACTGCACAAAACACTCTTAAGAAAAAAGTGATTTGTGTAGTTCACCAAAAGGTCGCAATAGCAACGAGGTGAAATGGATAGCCCTGTTTGCAAAAAAGAGGTAGAAAGGAAAAAATTACTGGCCAATAACAGTTGATGACACATGCGACGACAAAAAAGAAGCATATTCCTTGTCCTAAGGGAAGATAACAACACAGTTGTGTTTGTCTAAAACGGTGTGAGGACGAGACTGCAATATGGAAAGTACGCCGGACGAGCTACGTTTTGGGCAAAGAACTATGGAAGATCCACATGCAGCAACGTGGGAACACGGGCAGTGGAGCAAGGTCGGAGGGGATAGCTGGAGGTCGTCGGGATGTAACTAGGTGAGCGGCGGCGGGCGGAATCTGCCCATACTGCGGCAGCACGCAGGTGGCGTAGGCCCTACCGCGCCGGAGCTTGGTCAGAGAGAACGGTGTGTACCCGCAGATCAGGATGTGATGCCTCGGCACCGTCGAATGGAGAAACGATGCACGTCCTCCCTTTCCGCCGGCGGATGGGATGCGGCTGGATCAGTGACCAACGGTGACAGAGAGAGAGGCCACCGCAGCTTGTGTGAGATACTCTGAAGAGAGACAAACCAGGCAGGCAGGCTCCATTGTATATAGTGGAGCGGACTACCTTTTTCTCCATAAAAATCATTTTATATTATGTGTACGTGCCATTGAGCGATATAACTTTATTTAAAAATAACGCGCCAACACATCAAGTCGAACTTTGTTTCGTGCACGCGTAACACGACCTCCGAAGGTAAACAACTGCTACACGCGTTCAAATTAGCACGTGGGCTGCCATTTCGTACAGAAATGAGCTCCACCGTGTACCCGCGCGGGTGTGGCTGGGCACAAAGCGTGAGTACGTGCATGGCGCACCTATTCTCTTCTTGTATACGTACACCACCTGCATGGGGTTGTGTGAGAGAGATACAAACGTAGAGAGATATAGTGTGTGGTTCGTGAGAGTTTTTTTGGGGGGGGGGTCAATCAAAAAATGTAACATATGCAATGTGTGTGAAATAGAGTCCTGGATATATCATATATATAGAGGGGGCGATCCACGAGAAGAGAGTGGAGGTATCATCGGCTTGAGGTGTCCATAGAATCAAAGAGAGCGATGATGTGTGTATGTGTGTGTGTGTGTGCGCGTGCGTGCGCGATCGATAAAGAGTGCCATCGAATTTGTGTGTGCCCATGTCAAAGATATAGAGTGGCTGGCCCACAAGAACATAAGAGGTGACAGGTGCAGTTTGTCTCTGTGGCATGGAAACCTACCTACAGCGCTCAACTATTGGTGTGTGGTGGGGGGGAGGGAGGCCTAATTAACTATAGAGGTACAATTGCTGGTATATGTGTGGAGGAGGAGAGAGGCCTACCTCATGTATTAAGGGAGATCGATCTACCTCATGTATTAAGGGAGATCGATCGGCATCCATGCATATGTGTAGGAGAGGAATAAGGTTGGGAGAGAGACAGAGCTAGAGTGTTGGAGGGGGTGGTAGTGGAGTTGCTTCTAACAAATGGTGGGATAGGCTTGCTAGACAACTGGAGGGCACGCCTGCAATATCAATAAGAGAGGGGATGGTTGCCTGTCTGGGCACGTGCGTGTGAGAGATGGGTCAGGAGGCATGCAAGAATGATGAGGGGGGACGATATGGTTGTGGTAAGCAGACATAATTACATAGGAAGATCAATCGTCCTTTGTCGGAGAAAGGAGAGACATAACTTGTGAGATACGTCGATCGATGGGGGGGCATAGTTAAAGTCGTCCTAGGTATATGTTGGGAGATCGATAGGTATACATGCATGTGTGTGTTAGAAGCAAATGAGGCACGGGGAGAAGGATAGAGAGAGAGGGATGCATCTAGGAGGTGGTGCGAGCGTCATCCTATATCGAGGGGGAAGGAGTGTACGAGTACGAGATCGATGAAAAGAGTGGTGGGAGTGAGGCATGGACGGTGATAAGAGAAGAGGGGAAGCTTGTGTTTGTGCTAGGCACACCTGGCTAGAGAAGCATATTGATCGATGTGTGCCGTAAAGAAGGAGCTGGGGGGCCTACACACACCGTGGGTGAACAACCAAAAGTGAAAAGAACGAATTTGCGTGATGGAGCTAGAGAATGCTGAGGGAGGGTGAGAGGGATGCGGGCTTGTGCATTCACGAGAGAAAGCTAGCGCTAGCTACAAAGATAAGAGGATTGTGTGGGTGTAAAATACGAATAGAGATCATACTTTATTATAAAAAGCGAATTCGGATATTTGAAGAATTTATCATAGTGTTTTAAACTGACGCATGTGTGAATATATATAACAGTGATACACATGGTGTGGTTATGAACATGTTATACTACATATAATATATTTTATCTCTACTCTTATAAAAAATGGAGTTGTTGATGATGGTGTACCTGCCATCCTGCAATATAGGCCGTCCGATTTAGATCTGACGGATAGGAAGGAAACTATGGCAATTTTGAAAAAAGATACCCACACCCCTCTCCATATTAGAAAATTAGGCCTCCCCTTGATCATGTTGATGTTCTGTGGAACGCATGGGACCTTGCTAGTACTACGTATAATATATAGAACATTGATCATAATTTGGGCTAATGTGTGGCTTTTGCAGCTCCGGTCTAAATACTTGTCATAATGTAGGGGGCGGGGCACTATACTATGTGTGATAAACACGGTGTACGTATGGAACATGGTTTATATTATGAATATATAGTTAGTACATCAAATGTACTATTATTTGGAATCAACATCAAGTGTATTCAAAAAATAGAATTCGAGTTCATGTAGTACACATAGTTCATATCTATCTCTATAGTAATCATGTGGTGTGTTATTAAGGTAATACACGAATGATGGTTGAAGTTGGCAACAATCATGATTGTAGATTCTTATTGAAATAGAGAAATAAATTCAAATTCAGTTCGAATTGCAGCGGTAGTATAGACATTTGGAATGCACTAAAATGTTGGTATGAGTAGGTTACATGCATCATAAAGCAAGCGAAAAAATTTAATTGGACATAACATGGATTCATACTCCCTCCTTCCATCTATATAGGGCGTAATGCGTTTTTTTAAGACCGCCTTTGACTATTGACAAGATTAATAGTACATGACATGCATAATGTGAAAATTATATCATTGAAAGAACCTTTCACAGACGAATTTAACGGTGTGCTTTGTGTAAGTTGCATGTCATATATTATTGCTCTAATATTTGGTCAAAGTTAGCATCAAAAAACGCATTAAGCCGTATATAGATGGAACGAGGGAGTAGCTTTGAATAGCATTTTTATAGTAAAACGGGGCAACTCTCTCTTTGTGTGGTGTGAATAGTTTTATTTTTTTCATTTTCTTTCTGGTTGAGGGAAGTGTGAATTGATTTGGTACGTACAAGTACAATATTACACGTTAGGCTTGTCCCTAAAATTCAACCTGCGCCGTGTTATATCCCGAAAATTCAGATATCGTGCTCCCAAAACTGGCGGCTTCACAACCCGCGCCTTGCTATCCCGCAATTAAAACTCACGCGAAAACTCCCTCCAGCTGCCCTGACATGCGAAATCCCCCTTCTAACCCTGAGCCGAAAGGGTCGCTAGTTCAAATAGGTGGGGGGTACTTTTGTAACACACCCTATATTTTGGACAAGCGCGTCCCTAAGTCATGGTTCACCCCGTCCCATCGCCTCCTTTTTGCCATTCGAAATCCCAGGCCGCCATAACCTATCCGCTCCAGCCGCAAAACCCCACCCTCCTCCGTTCGCCACCTCACCGCTGCCCAGCCGGAGCCTCTTCCCCGACGACGTCGTCCACCGCAACAGCTTGACGTCCCTCGTCCACCTTCCCGGATGAGGATCCGTCGTCCATCTCGTCGTCCCGTCGGTTCAGCCGCCCCATACTCCACCTCCAAGGAGCTGCTCCGATGATCGCCTCGTCTATCGCGGCTGCTCCATCCCCACAGCACCGCCTTAACCTGCTCCACCGGAACCGCAGCATCCTCACTGACTCCTCGGACGAAGTCGAGGCCTACTCGACGCCACCAAAGAGTTTCTACACTCATCGCATCGCACCTTCTCCTTAACTCGACCTCCCGCCGCCAACGGTGCTCCATCCCGCACCCCCATGGAGCGGCTACCTTGAAGCCGACGCCGCGGGCGACATCTCCATGGCGGCTCTCCCCCAGTGCGAGGCCCCTTCGGCGGCGGCGTCCATACCAGCCGGATCTGCTGCTGCTCCGGCTCTCGCTCGATCGCTCGCTCGCCCAGCTGCTACTGCTCCGGCTCACGCTCGCGCTGCTACTGCTACTCTCCCCCTCGCTCGTGCTGCTGCTCTGCTCCGATTTAGCTACACTTCAGTCGACTGAATCGACTTTTGGGTCAGTCAATTTTTAGGGGGTGGAGGGGCTCGCCGGAGTTAAGGAAGAACCACCCGCAGCGGGGACGGTGGCTTGCCGGAGAGGTACCCCACTATCTATCTTAGGGTTCAGGGTGGGGGCGGAGGGCCTAGAGGGCTGGCTGGGGAGGCGGTGGGGAGTTGTTTCAGGGCGGCGAGGCGGCGCTTGGGCCGGCGGTTCGACCTGTGGTGGCTGGCGGCTCAGGGGAGGTGCAGGTTGAAGATGAACTGCAGGCCCTCCCTAAACTACATGTCAAGTTCCTCTCTGCTACCATTGCGTTCAGTTTCGGCGGTAACATTCAGATTCCATAGTAAATTTCAGTTTCGATAGTTAAGTTCAGAGTCAACAGTTTTTACCTCATCTGTTGTAGTCAGGTGGTTTTTGGTGATGTAAATTTTACATCTATTTTACATCATCTATTTGAGATGCTATTAGAATCCCACTTGAGATTGACGATGTCTGTCTTGTGCTCCTTCAGCCTTGACGTCTTACGGCTCACCGGAGCTGCTCCAACGACAAAACGATCCATCACAACAGAGCAGTGCCCTGGACGCCATCTACAGATTCCTCAGATCTTCCTCCACACCTTCGACAGCCACCTCTGCATCAACTGCTTCAGCGACCAACCCAATGATGTTGACCTCGACACGGCTACGGCAAAGAGGTTGTACACTTGTTGCATCACTTATTACTATACATTCATGTCGATCCATTATGGCTATTTTGGTTCAACGAAAAAACATAGCAATAGGGAATTTTCCAATGGCACTCTACTATTCAATTATTCATGCATTTTGTTGAAAGGAATGAAGCAAAAAATCCACCTGGACCTACTTTTCAAAATTCTGTGCATGAAAACAAGACCAAGTGCATTAGTGGCAGAATGACATTCTAACTGTACACGCTTTCATATGGTTTCACTTTATTTTGGCCATGTTTCTTTGCATTCCTCTGCTCTTCCAATTCCTGTAAACCAAACACCCAAGTTGACAGAAATCATGTGTTTACAAATGCTCTGTTTACCATGTGCATTCCTATCCTATTCCGGTGTTTTTCCTATCCCTGCATTTTTAGAATCATGCAAGCCAAATGAGCCCTTATAGAATTACTTCAGTTACAGGTAGGTGTCGAAGGGAACTTTGTGTGGTTTGTCCTGCTCCTGCCGCGACGTCGTCCACCTCACCTGAGCTGCTCCATCGACAGAAACATCCACCAAACCAGACATCACGACTCCTGACCGTCTTTCGCCGCCTCAGATCTCCTTCCCTGCTGTCGGCACCCACCGCAACTACATCACCATTATCAACTCAGCAGATGAACCTGAGGGGTACACGGGTCCACAAGAAAGGTTGCACTCTTTTGTTTCTGCTTATTTTATGCATTGCTTAAAATTACCTGCTACTTTATCGTCCTATTCACCTCTTGGACCCCATGTCAGGTCCAAATTAATGTTCAAACTTGAGTTCTAAATTAGTTGTGGGGCACATATCGAGGAAGCAATGAATAGTATCTCTGTTTAATATCTGGTTCACCTAGGGTATGCCTATGTTGTTCATCTTGGGAGGGAAACAAATAGTAAAGCAATCATCATCTGTCTTTTTATTAAATTAAAGCAATCATCAGCCTGCTATCATTATTTTTGGATCCATCCACTGGTTGTTACCATCACTCTAAATTTCTGCATGCTCTCCTTATATAATCTCACCATATTTTTTTCGTATGCACGTCAGATATTGTACAAAGTCATGCTGAACATCTAGAGAAAAAGAGAAGAGTTTTGTGCAGCAATACAATGTCATGCAGACATCGCTCCATGGTGGGTTCAATGGCAAACCCTCCCCACCCCTCTCCAGATTGTAATCCAGAGGAAGATATCTGTTCTGAGGCAGATTCAGACGCCGCTGACCACTCATATTTACCCCCCAAGGTGTTTGCTCTACCTTGGCATGATGATGTTAGTCATATCATGGATATGTTGCCTTGCAGTGCCTACTTTTGACATCATATATCATGCATATGTTGCTTAGTTTAGACATGTTTTGTAATGCCACCTGTTTAGTTTCTATATCATATATGGGAATTATGCAGTCTCATGTCTTTTAGCCAGCCATAATATATGTGAAATGTGCAATGCCATCCTGTTTAACCAGGCATCATATATTTGAATGATATCTTGCCCATCCTTTTCTTCATTACATTTCCATTTGTCGACAATTTTTGTACATTAAACTACTCTTCCTGTGAATCAGCCATTTGGGTGGGAGATTGAAAAATCTGGAGTGAAAACAAGGCCTTCAGAGCAGACAGTGCTACCTGTTGAAGCAGATCTCTTGTTGGGTCCCGATAGCTCCTCACAGATGGATTCAGAGACAAATGGCCAGTCCTATTCCCCCACCGAGGTGTATGCTCTAACTTGGCACGGTTATACTGCTCATATCATGCATATGGTGTCTTGCATTGCATAGTTTAGACATCATATACACAATATTCAACACCATGTTCTTAGTTCAGACATCATATCTAATGCCCTTTGTTTAGCATATAAATCACATATGTGAATTAAATGATGCAATCCTGATTACTTAGATAACATGTAGGTGAATTATGTCATGTGATCTTGTATAGTTATTCATCATATCTTTGAATTATGTTATGTTATGCTATCCAGTTTAGATAGACATCATATATGTGAAATTATGTCATGCTATCCATTTTAGTTGAACAATATACATGTCAACTATTTCATTTCCTCTTTTTCCACACTATCTATTGCATCTGTCTCTCATACAATGTCTTTACATTTAACTATGTTTCCTGTTTATCAGCCATTTGAACTGGAGTGGGTGATGCCAGTATCTAGCAGACTAAAAACATGGTCTTCAAATAAAACAGTGCTACCTCTTGGTGGAGATAGCACCCCGGTTGTACATGCATGAGAACCAGCCCTACCACACATAACCCAAAGTCTCGCAGATTGTACCCCTACCTGCGATGGACAGAGAACCAGCTTCACCCAATCTAACCCCAACCCCAGCAGATAGTAACCCAATTCCTGTTAACACAGCACCATCTCCACCAAAGAGCTCCCAAACAAGAGCAGTTAGTAAGGCAGCTCCAGTGCCCAAAGGGCAAGTACTACCACCGCGAACCCCAACTCCACTAGTTAGTACGCCTATTCCTGTAGAGGAAGCACAACCAGCTAGTCGTAGTTTAGCATCTATCGCATTTGATGTTGTTAGATCGTATGTGCGTATCTTCCCATCTTGGAAATATTATACTGAAGATGAAGGAAAATGCCAGTTGCAGGTGTTTGTCCAGGAGTTATGTGTAAGTAATGTTATTTATGGCAATTACTTTGCTTTGTCCCATACATCCTACCCCCATGATGGTTATAATACTGCAAATTTTCCCATTTTTCTCTGTAGAGAAGGACCGATTCGGAAACTCGGGATGAGGTAACCTATGTTAATACCTCTGCTATCTTCAAGAATGCTTGGTGGCAGTATCGGAATTACCTAAAGAAAACATACTTCACCGGCAAAGGAACTCATCAAATTCCCTTATGTTCTCCTGAGACACATTTACTGGTGGGAACGCCTTGTTCTGTACTGGTCCCGAACCAAGAATGTGGTAAGGTCTATGAGCTTATTTTCTATTTTTTAAGTATATTCTTACGTCTTACTGTACTATGTTCATGTAGAACAAGTGCCTAAACCTGAAGAAGAATTGTTCTAATTTAAGATTACATTGCTATCATAGTTCAAAAAAGCGCTAGGCGTTAATTGTGCGTTTTGCCACCGCCTTGCGCTTTACTGACCAAAGCGCATGCTTATGCGCAGTTATGCACAGATTAAGCGTACTTGTGCGCAATGCGTTTTGCCAACGCCTAGAGCCTAGGCGCGCTTAAGCGCTCGCCTAGGCGCACCTTTTTTAACTATGATTGCTATTGTGCATACTGCTTTGCTCTTGTATCACTGTATTTACTCATACAAACTTGTTTTTAAATTGAAGGATCCAATCGAGACTCCGATGGCACGGCAGGTATGTTCACGCATGTTTCTTTAACAGGCTTGCTCTTATCAATAGCTCTGTTGATTTCAATTTCAATTGTGTATACAGTTGACTTCTCATATCATGCACATTACTAACATCACAACAGAGCCAATAGTGTTGTTGTACATGTAGACCCGTGGCACCCATCTGAAATCTTGTTGTGCCGTGTAGTTTCCCACGCTTTGTATTCTTTCACTGCTGCTTTGTCTTGAACTGATATGATTTGAACCGTGTCTCTATTTTGATTTGGCAGGACAATGCAGTGACCATAGGACATAGATATATGTTTGTTTGATGTTTTTATTATGTACTAGTACTTGGCAATAGAAGACTTGGTAGTTTAATCATGTCCACCTTACTAATGAACTGGTTCATCGAAATGAGTTTAATATACTAGTACATGCTAAACCTGTTATGTGTCTGCTTGTTTCTTCTTTTAGAATGCTGACAAAATATTGGGGAAGAGTGCCTTATTAAGCAATGGTAAAGGAAGTAATGCAGATAAGTTTCAGGATAGTGACACATCCTTGTTGGTCTCCAACAAAGCTGATAAAACAACTAAGGAAGACTATCTCGAAGACAGTGAGACAACCCCAAAGTCCTGTCATGGTTTAGTGTTCGAGTTACTGGCCACTACCGCTTGCACAAGCTATTCAAACTTACTGTCTGAATCAGTTCGGTTTCTTGAGTCTCAACTACAAGCTGAAAGACATCGATCAGCTGTGCTGCAACAAGAAGCGGAAGGACTGCGGAAGTCCCTGGAGCACTCAGACGCATACTTTCTAGTGCAACAGCAAGCGTTGGAGGATTTTCGCGCCAAACAGGACAAAGATAATAAGCTTGCTAAGCTTATTGCCAGCATGGTGGATACCCAGGATAATGTTTCTTGAGCTCTTCTGAAGTTGTTTCAGTTATGCTCTTGTTCTGCTGCCGCGTTTATTTGCACTGGTGGCCAATTTTGACGTCCAGTGTATGTAATATGCTGCTTTGTTCCCTATATTTGCACTGGTGGCGAACATTGATGCCCAGTGGATGTAATATGTGTAATAGCAGTAATAGGCTAGCGTTAATTGCTTGCTTATTTATTTCCTTATTTTCTTGTTTAGTTGTTTTCTTGTAGTCACTGGAGTTCTTTTTCTGTGTTTTTCTGGTGGCCACAATAACCTATTTTTGGAAACTAGGCCAAAATAATCATGGCAACACACAGACTGTTGTAACCATGGGCCTCCTGCGGGCTGTATGATCCATGGGCCTTCTACGGGCCGTAGGATCCATTGGCCTTCTATACGGGCCATAGGATCCATGGGCCTTTTACGGGCCGTACGATCCATGGGCCTTTTATGGGCCGTAGGATCCATGGGCCTTCTACGGGCCGTACGATCCATGGGCCTTTTACGGGCCGTAGGATCCATGGGCCTTCTACGGGGCGTATCGTCATTTCCCCAATCATGGGCCATACTATTCATGGACAATAACCGGCCCTTAATAGGTCATATTTGATAACACTATGAAAACAGCTCAATGGGTTTTTTTACATGAAAATGGCCCAACGTATTAACATGCCACAAATGGGCCGACTGTAACCACGGGCTGAATTTGGCCTAGAAGCAGAAAATGACAGTAACAGGCCGTAAGTAACCGTATGCTGGAAATGAGCTCAAGAATAAATGGGCCCTGAGAAGGCCGAAAGATAACATGGGCTAGAAACGGCCCAATGGAATAATGGGCCGTTAATGGGTATGAAGTGATACACTGTTCATTACGGGCTAATTTCACCATGTGTCGTTAATGGGTATAAAGTGATACACTGTTCATTACGGGCCAGTTTTACCACGGGTCGTTAATGGGCCGAGAGTTACGAAGGGCCTCATATGGGCCAAAAGACATCATGGGCCATACATGGGCCGGAAGTTAAAAGGGGCTGGAATTATGTTGGACGGCCCAGATGACGCTACTGGGCCTAATTCGGATAGGACGTAAACGGGCCCTGGGTTAGCGGGCTGTAGATGGGCTATATGCGAATAGGCCGTTAACAGGCTTTCCATGGGCTGGCCCGCAACATTTTGACCAAGTCAAACGGGCCAGCCTTTTCACAGGAATGAGCCTCTGTTGGGCCGTGCTACGTGTCGATGTATCATAGGCGCTCTGGGTCCAATGAGTGGATGACATCTATCCCAAAGGTGAGCCGACACCTGTTTCCTCCAGCCAATGATGATTTTACACGTGGAAAATCCCCATTGGTCGGGGCTGTTAACGGGTTATCGGATCCAAAACCGGACTCGATAGCTTAACGGTGTTCCGTTACGGTGGATGCCATGTGTCGGTCACCCTTGACGAAAGCACTTCTGTAACGCGCGATTTATCATCATGGAAGTGGACACTTCCGTGATGATAATTTTGGTAATGTCATGACACACTTCTACGACAGCACAGGTATGACTATCTTGATTCTGTCATAAAATCGTCATGGATGTACATGCATGACAGAAAACGTGACTTACTGTTACAAACACGTATCATCACGGAAGTGTATTTTTTTGTAGTGCTGGAAGCAGAACTGCCCCAAGTATTTTGCGGATAAGAAGGATGGCAAAGTGAACAAAGGTATATTTGATATACATGTTATTGATGTGTACTTTACTAGTGTTTATAGCAACCCCTCAGTATTTGATACTAGTTCAGTTGCTAAGATTAGTAACTCGAAACGGGAGTTGCGGAATGAACAGAGACTAGTTAAGAGTGAAGTGACGGTGTATGTTGGAAGTGGTTCCAAGATTGATATGATCATCATCGCACACTCCCTATACTTTCGAGATTAGTGTTGAACCTAAATAAATGCTATTTGGTGTTTGCGTTAAGCATGAATATGATTTGATCATGTTTATTGCAAAACGGTTATTCATTTAAAGTCAGACAATAACTGTTGTTCTGTTTACATGAATAAAACCTTCAATGGTCATACACCCAAGGTGAATGGTTTATTGAATCTCGATCGTAGTGATACACATATTCATAATATTGAATCCAAAAGATGCAAACTTAATAATGATAGTGCAACTTATTTGTGGCACTGCCGTTTAGGTCATACTGGTGTAAAGCAAATGAAGAAAATCCATGCTGGTGGGCTTTTGGAATCACTTGATTATGAATCAGTTCATGCTTGCAAACCATGCCTCATGGGCAAGATGACTAAGACTCCGTTCTCCGGAACAATGGAGCGAGCAACAGACTTGTTCGAAATAATACATACTGATGTATCCAGTCCGATGAGTGTTGAGGCTCACGGCAGGTATCATTATTTTCTGACCTTCATAGTGATTTGAGCAGATATGGGTATATCTACTTGATGAAACATAAATGTGAAACATTTGAAAAGTTCAAATAATTTCAGAGTGAAGTGGAAAATCTTCGTAACAAGAAAATAAAATTTCTGTGATCTGATCGCGGGGGTGAATATTTGAGTTACGAGTTTGGTCTTCATTTGAAACAATGCAGAATAGTTTCGCAACTCACGCCACCTGGAACACCACAGCGTAATGGTGTGTCCGAACATCGTAACCGTACTTTATTAGATATGGTGCAATTTATGATGTCTCTTACCGATTTACCACTATCCTTTTGGGGTTATGCATTAGAGACAGCTGCATTCACGTTAAATAGGGCACCATCTAAATCCGTTGAGACGACACCATATGAACTGTGGTTTGGTAAGAAACCAAAGTTGTCGTTTCTTAAAGTTTGGGGTTGCGATGCTTATGTGAAAAAGTTTCATCCTGATAAGCCCAAACCCAAATTGGAGAAATGTGTCTTCATAGGATACCCAAAGGAGATAGTTGGGTACACCTTCTATCTACAAAGCTAGACTTGTCAAAAAAGGTGTTGACTAAGATGAGATTTTCTCACTCGTAGCGATGCTTAAGTCTGTCTGAATCATGTTACACTACTAGGGAAAACCCTAGCAGTAGTGTGGGTATTTTGCCTGTCAATAGCGCGGGACGTTGCACTACTGATAAGGCGCTACAGCCAGTGGCGGAGCCACAGGGTGGCCAGCGTGGGCAGCGGCCCACCCTGGTATTTTGTATCGGCTTATATAGTTATACATTTAGAGATGGGCCAGAAGGAAAAAAGCAGCCCAACAACAATCCACGCCCAGACGTAAGAGTAATGCACAACACAGCCAGAGGAACGCGAGACCCTTCCCGACACCCAGCCGCTGGCCGGCGGCCGCCCCATTCCCGCCTCCGGCGAGGCTGCTCGCCGCCCTTGAAATTTGCTGGCCGCCCAGACGCCCGGAGACTCCTCCTCTCCTTCCTCCCCATCGCGCCCGCGGCCTGCCCGTCGCTTGGCGCCAGCTGCGCCCACCTGCGACCCTGCCCTGCCCCCGACCGTCTGACGCCCCTACAAGCCGGCGACAGCCGCCTAGTCCGCACTCCGCAATCTACTCGGCCTGATTTGAGGTACCAGCTCGCCAATCGACCATTCTCCGATTTTTGATTTAGGGTTTGCTATTTATGGTGCAATATCCATATGGAGTACATGAGCCGACGAACACACACATCATTTTGCACATAATTTCTGTTTAATTGTGTCGGTATGAACTTATGATTGATAAAATGTAAATTCTTACTGCAGAATTATTGTAGAATGAAGAGGAACGAAGGTATTGCAAAAAGCAAAAAAAATCACAAACATACTATGAATAAAGGGAAGAAAGATATATGCGGGATCTGGCCGAAGAGCAAATTGAAGAACTTGTTCTTATGCCAGTTGTGGTTGAAGAGTGAACCCAAGAACGAGCAACGAAGATGTCAAATGTGGTAAGGTATGTACCATGTAATTCTTTAATGCAAAATTGACACTTAATTGAGAAACTTAGTATGATTGTAAGACCATATTGATCTATTTATATGTGGTATTGGTAATTACTTAGACTGAAGACATGCCATGTTTATTGTCAAAAAAAATAGGACCACCCTGATCTCAAATCCTAGATCCGCCACTGGCTGCAGCTAACGTGTAGCAGTAGCGCCTGTCGTCCCATGCTACTGCTATACATGGATAGCAGTAGCGCGCTTTGGTGAAGAGCGCTGCTGCTAATATCTGCAGCACTTTTTAGAAGGAAGCGCTACTGCTAACTTTGTTCCACTCACTACTGCTAGTTCTATTATTATTATTTTCTGCATATTTGTTTTGTATTTGAATAGGATTTATACAATAATCTTTAGCATATCATACACATACAAATGTAATCATAGCATATACATACAACTAGTCTCATCAAATCATGTCATCATCATAATCATTATCCAACACAAAGTGGTCTCTCGTCATCATCTCGAAAATAGCGATACAAGTCTCGATTACTTGCAGCTACATCGTCATCCATATCTAAACAATGATATACGCGAGAAGAGCTATCACTTTGAGTGAGAGTGGAACTATCCCTCTCTCGCATTAGCGTGAACCTAAACTAACTACTGCCTGTCGCTCGGAAACTGAAAACCAGTACACCTAGGCCTGACACTCCGGCCACTCGTCGTATATATACTCCTGGCGTAGCACTTCTTCCCCATCGATGATCTACGCACCTGCATCGTCACATGAGTCGATGATATGCAACATATATAGTTGAGCAATAGAAAGAGACAGACTTGGCGAAAATAGAAGCAACATATCATAAGCATAAATAACAAAGTTGATCGTACCCAAAATTCCCTAACTGGAGTGATTGTTGCTAGTCGAGAAGGATGGTTTAATTACATCACAAATAAAGCTTCGTCATGCATAACTCAAAGTTTGGTCATACAGAAACTATGGACTAAACGGACACATTGTCATATATCGACAATCACTCCAACATGTCGTGCCATCCATCCAAGTCAGGGGGATAGTCCACGAGCCTAGTGAAAGGCTTTAGGTCGAGACACTGAGAGGCTACCCGTGTTCGGACGTCTTCCCGCGACATTTCTCCTTCTTCATAGAACATCCCTGTTTTTCCGACGACCTCCTTCATGATGATTTGGGCAAGTTCGCGCTGGATGTGATAGAACTCAGCTCGAGATGATCCTCGATGTCTCCTACGTTCTTTGCCCATAGGAGAATATGGGCATCGCCGGATGTAGGTGACATGCGAAGGTTCTGGTGATCCCGTCTGTACTCCAGCATGTGGTGTAGGACATAGAATCCATCATTAAGAGAATCACTCGGTTGCTGGATGCAGCGGAAGTCAGCCTTATGGCCGAAAGCGGGCCTGTCGCCCCTTCTTTTCTTGTCCTTGACCTCTCCACCGCGTGCGTCGTAGTAAAACATAGCAATGTCGAGAACATCCTTGATGTGGGTGTAATCCTTTTTGTTAATGTTCTTCGATGAGTCCAAGTAAAGAGCGTGGGAGTATCGGGGGTAGAGGATGATGAGGACGGCGCGCCCGCCACTGCGCAAAATAAGTACACCTCAAATTAATTAGCCTCCACCATGCAAATGAATGATTGAAATCGAAGGAAGGATATCCGCGCGGATGACTTACAGGGGATGATAAGGCACGAGAATCGCCTCCTTGTCCTTATTGGCGAGCAGGAAATTGATGATGTATTCCCTTGCGTATTCACGGTGCTTTGCGCGGACTCCCAAGAAGCCCTCGTGCATGAAGTACGTGGTCAACAACACAGATATGAGGTATCTGCTCAACCCTGATGATGTAGTTCATGTGCAAGGCATAAAGGCGGACAAACGTAAAATCCAGCTTCTTCACGTGAAACATGACGAATATGTAATCGAATCGAAGGAAGAACTTATCCGCAGGGAAGAAGTCGACGTACGACAATTGCTGCGGAACGTTAACCACGTAGAGTGGATATCCTGGATCTTTCAAGGCGATGAGGCCTTTCTCTATCCGCAACACATCGTCATGAAGTCTCCTTAGATCGCCGAATATGGCCCCTAGAGCTGTTGTAGGTAGGATTGGTTGACCGGGGATATACCATTTATCCGCACCGGGGGTATCTATACCGTCTTGAACCTGAGGCTGCTGAGGCGGCTGGATCATAGAAGTTTTCTTGCCTTTCCTCGGTCTCTTCCTAGGCTTCTTTGCCGAAAGGTCGTATATAATACGTTGAGCCTCCGGAGGTGGCAATTAAGGCACCGACTCATGACGCTCAAACCCTGAGTAGGCGCCAGTATAGACATACTGTTGAGTGCCATCGTCATTGTCGGTGTACAAAGGTAGGGGTTCTCCTTTTGACCCCTTTACTTGTGCACGGGCAGGCAGAGCCACGCGCCACGGCCTCACGTAGCAGGGAAGAAGAAGGGAGACGGAGAGAAGCCAAAGCACAAGATGGCCAAGGCAACGCCAAGACCAGAAACACCGAAAAGCAGGAGGGCGAGGTGGACTTCCCCGGCAAGGCCCTTACCGGGGCGGCCTCCACGGCCCCGGCAAGAGCCTTGTCGGGGCAACTTGCCTGACGCCAGCAGGGTGAGCCACCCTTGAGCCCACGGGTTCCAACCCAACCAACTGCGTTGGAACTAGGGCTCAGGAGGCACCTCCGTGGTGGCATGCAGATCCTTGTCAAGACCATAGAGATATGGGATCAGATGAGAACCAGAAGACGGCGACCCTCGGCTGGACCCTTGCCGAGGAGATCCACAAGACCCCCGGCAAGTGCCTTACCGGGGACAACTGCAATGCCACGGCAAGACCCTTGCCGGGCCCCCGGCAAAGCCCTTGCCAAGGGCGTCAGCGGGGCCACAGCCAGGCCCGCGTCGACCAAGACTCCACCACCGTCCCCAAGCAGCTTCTAGCTCAACCAGCTGGGCAGGCACTTGCGTGGCGACGGGCGGCCCCTAGGCCAACTCAGCAAGCACCTGCGCGGTGGCATGCAGATCTTCGTGAAGACCCTACCACTGCACCACCTCAGTTGCCTGCCTGCCTACATGGCGCCGCATGCATGCCTGGGCGTGTGTCAAAGCAAGGAGAGACGGCAACGGACGGGACGGGCCTCGTTCCTGTCCCCAATAAAGCTAAGGGACACCTAAACTACGCATTAAATGCGTCTTGTCCTGTAGCACGAGCGATAAGCTCGCAGAACTGTAGACCTTTCCACCTCCTGAGTGCCAATGTGGCAGCCCCTTTCGACTATAAAAGGAGGCCCATGGCATACTGGAGAGGGATTCGGCTCTTTTGAACTACGCAGCCTCCATAGCTAGTTCGAGAGCTCTAGAACTCTCTCAAATACACACCAAAGCAGGATCCATGTGCTGATTGTTAATCCTGCTCTTCTAACAACCCCGCGCCCCGGCAACCGTAGTAGGGATTCTCGTGATCCCATAGGTGTCGTTTCTCGCCGACATCTTTGGCGCGCCAGGTAGGGGCCGCAATTGTGAGAATCTGGTCTAGTAGTTAGCCTAGCGGTTCTTTATCGCCATGGCTCCCAAGAAGAAGACGACCACAGCGATCGGCGCATCGGGAGCCGAGCGGCCCACGCCAGTGCGGGTGAGCAGCGGGCCAGTCGCGGACAGAACCCGAGCCGCGGCCTGCGAGCACCAGCATCGCCCCGGCAGTCAGAGCCTAGCGAGCGGCATCGTTCGTGCGCCAGACGATGAGCCGCACGCCGTCGGGTCGAAGGACAGGGTTGGGCCCCCCCGCAGGCGGAGCAGGGCCCTCCAGGGGCGTCGCTCTACCCCCTACGGGTAGCGCAGTGACCTCCAAGACGCCAACCCCGGCGACCAGAGCGCGCTCTTCCCATGGTGTGCGCGATGAGCAGCGTCACCACACCGGTGACCCTGGACACCGCCATGTGCTTCGTCCGCGGGAAAAAGGAGTTCACTATGCCCGCCGAAGTGCTGGCGAAAATTGCACGCAGCCGCTGGGCCGTGGTAGAGCTCCTTCTAACGTGGTTGGAAGTTGATGCGCGCCACGGTCCACGCAGCTGTCACCGCCACCCAAACCAGCAGAAGCTTTGGCGCGTGCGCAGCTGCTCCTCGACTTCCCTCCTGCTGCGGAGAAGCTCGACGAGTGGAGGGCCACTATCCGGAGCCTTGTCGCCGTCACAAACAAAGATGATCCGCGACCGGCGGGGCCCTCAGGCCGGCGCTCCACCGAGCCACCACATGCCAGCGCCGGGAGGACCGGGGTGCTACGTCACGGTGCACTCTCCTCCTCCTCGCCAGCCACCGCGGGTGTCGGCCCGTCGTGATGATGCTTGTGATAACATCTCTATAGCGTCGTCCAACACGCGGACCCACCGCGACCAGCGCCAAGTTCTTCGAGAACGAGCTCACGAAGATGCTCGAACCATTATCGAGCGCCGGCGTGATACACGCCACCAGTCGGAAAAGCAGGAGGGACCCTCTATGGACCACCCAGCACGGGGGGGCTTCGGCGGCCTACCTTACGAGGTGGGTTCCCCAGCGTTTACCCGTGAGCTGTGGCAGTTCCAGTGGCCGTCCCACCGCACGTTCAAGCACGACGTCGGCGAGAAGTACACTGGCAAGACCCATCCGTCAGAGTTCCTCAGCATCTACACCATCGCGATGCAGGCTGCCGGAGCTCGCGATCACAAGGTGCTTGCCAATTACTTCCCGTTGGCACTGAAGCCCAATGTCATGTCTTGGTTGATGCACTTGTCAGCGGATTCCATTTCTTCTTGGTCGGATTTGTGCCATGAGTTCGTTGGCGCCTTCACTGGAGGCAACCAAGCTCATGGACAGGCCAGTGATTTGCATATCATTCCCCAGAAGGAAGGGGAAAGCCTGCGCAAGTGCATCCAAAGATTTGGCCGGATGCAATACAACATCCCCGGAGTTCATCCCGCCGCCGTGATCAGCGCGTTCCATCAGAACATGCGCAACCGCAAGATGTGCGAAGAGCTGCCGATGACCAAGGTTAAGGATGTGGCCGAACTCTGTGTTCTGGCCGATAGGTGCTCCCGGGCTGAAGAGGGAAGGAAGTATCCCGGCGAGGACGCCGGAGCGGAAACCGACTCTTCTGATGAAGACACAGCCGCCCCGACGAAGAAGGGCCGGCATCGCAACAGGAAATGCAAGGGCAAGACCGTGCTAGCCATCGAGGGATCCGACAGCACCGGCACTGCCAAGAAGGCCAAGGCAGACGACCCCGGCAAGGAGATTGCCGGGTGCGCCGCCTGCCATGCCTTGGCGGCGGCCAACAAGCCAGGAAGCTCCGACAAGCAGTACTGCAAGATCCACCGCACCAAGGGCCACGACCTCCAGAACTGCCGACAAGTCGAGCTGCTTGCTGAGAAGCAAAAAGCTGAGTACGAGAGGCGGAACAAGAAGAAGGGTCAGGACGGTGCCGAGGGATCCGACAAGAAGCATCGCGGCCAAGGAGGCCGCCGCGGCAAGGACAAACAGCAAGAGAGGCATGCCCGGGGCCGTGACAAGAAGTAAGAAGATGATGATCATGACGAGGACGACGAGTCCGGCGAGCAAGAGTTCCAGAAGGCTACGGAGGCCATGTGCGTCGATGGTGGCGCCTTGCTGCATACTTCTCACTGCCAGCTCAAGTAGTGGGCGCGTGAGATTACAGCAGCGGAGCCGTTGTTCGACGCTCAAAACCCGCTGAAGTGGTCCAGCACGCCCCTCATCTTTGACGCTGAGGACCACCCTGATCGCACAACCGCGGTCGGGTGTTTGTCGTTGTTGGTCTCGCCAATGATATGCAACCTCAAGGTGAACAAGATGTTGGTTGACGGCGGGGCCGGCCTGAACTTGATCTCGCCCGTCGTGATCAAAAGGCTGCAAATTCCGGATGGAGACCTCGAGGAAACGGGCATGTTTCAAGGGGTCAATCCAGGGAGGAGCCAGCCGAAGGGGAAGGTCACCCTGCCCGTGAAGTTTGGAGGAGAGTTGAACTACAAGATGGAGAGGATTATCTTCGATGTAGATGAGATCCCCTTGCCCTACAACGGGATCCTCGGCCGCCCGGCACTGGCCAAGTTCATGGCGGCATCGCACTACGCCTACAACACGCTGAAGATGCCTGGGCCGATGAACATCATCACCGTCCCCTCCGACAAGAAGGACGCGCTGATTTGCGCCGACCAACTCTACTGAGAAGCAGTTGCAGCAGCTGCCGCCAAGGCACTTGCTCCTGCCGCTAAATCCCCGGAAGGAAAGAAGAAGCCCGGCAAGACCTCTCGCACCCACTCTGGCAAGCGCACCTCTTCGGAGTGTTGTGCTACCGTCGAGGACGTGCCAGAGAGCTCTACCGGCAAGAGCAAGAAATCCAGAGCTGAGCCACCGCAGACCAAGCAGGTGTCGGTTAGGGAGGATGGCACGGGAGGGGCTTTCACCATAAGCTCCACCCTCGATAGCAAATAGGAAGGCGCGCTCGTCACCTTCCTGCGGGCGAATGTCGACGTGTTTGCATGGCAAGCATCCGACAGCCCCGTTGTTCCTAGGGAGGTGATTGAGCACCACCTAGCTGTCTGTCCTCATGCGTGGCCCGTCAAGCAGAAGGTCAGGAAGCAGGCTCTGGAAAGGAAGGAGTTCATCACAGAGGAGATCAAGAAGTTGGAAGCGGTAGGTTTGGTGAGAGGAGTGCTCCATCCGACGTGGTTGGCCAATCCGGTGGTGGTGCACAAGGCAATTGGGAAGTGGAGGCTGTGTATTGACTACACAGATATCAATAAGGCTTGTCCCAAGGACCCCTTCACATTGCCGCGCATCGACCAGATTATTGACTCCACGGCCGGGTGTGATCTGTTGTCATTCCTCGAGGCCTACTCAGGCTACCACAAGATCTTCATGACAAGAGAAGATGAAGAGAAGACAGCATTCATCACCCCATGTGGTACGTATTGCTTTTTACGGATGCCTTTCAGGTTGAAGAGTGTTGGCTCGACGTTTGCAAGAGCGGTCCAAATTGGTTTTGAACCCCAGCTCCATAGAAATATGGAAGCATACATGGATGACATAGTGGTCAAAACCAAGGACAGGGCAACTCTTGTACAACACCTGGAAGAGACGTTTGCCAACCTGCGCAAGATCAACCTCAAGTTGAACCCTGAGAAATGTGTCTGCGGTGTTCCATCCGGCAAGCTTCTCGGGTTCTTTGTGTCGCAGCTCGGGATCGAGGCAACCCCAGACAAAATCAAGGCTATTGAACAGATTGAGGCGCCCAAGCAGATCAAGGACATGCGTCGGCTCACTGGCTGCGTTGCCGCCATGAGCCGAATCATCTCCAAGTCCGCCGAGTGCGCCCTCCCCTTTTTAAAATCTTGAAGAAGGTAGGCCCGATGGAGTGGACCCCAGAAGCCGAGGCGGCGTTGCAGGATCTGAAGAAATACCTTTCCTCCACACCAATACTAGTTGCGCCTAGACCATACAAGAGTCGTTGTTGCTGTATCTAGCGGCAACGAATCAAGTGGTTAGCGCCGCACTGGTGGCATAGAGAGAGGTCGACGAGGAGGCAGTGGAAACAGTAGGACCGGCGGATGGCAAGCCAAAGATTCCCCTGGCAGGGCCTGGTGTTGGCAAGGCAAGGCCCCCGCAGAGTATAACGCCATCGGGGCAGTGCCCGCGGAGTTAAGTGAATTGGTGCGGAATAAGAAGTTGATGCAGCACCCGGTTTACTTTGTCAGCTCCCTCTTGCAGGGGGCTAGGTCGAGGTACTCCGGCGTGCAGAAATTGCTCTTCGTCCTCCTTATGTCCTCGAGGAAGCTGCGTCATTACTTCCAAGCCCACGAGATCACTGTCGTCACCCGCCTCCCGTTGCAACGAATACTGCACAACCCAGATGCGACCGGAAGGATGGATTATGGAATGGGCCTTGGAGTTGTCGAGCTTTGGGTTGAAGTTTGAAAGTACCTCGACAATCCAGAGCAGAGTTTATTGCAGAATGGACCTCAGCGCCCGACGAAGAAATTGAGGAGACCGCTCTCCCAAGGAAGGAAGCAAGTCGCGACTAGATCATGTACTTTGATGGGGCTTTCTCGCTGCAAGGCGCCGGTCCTGGTGTGCTGCCTGTCGCACCCACCGGAGAGCACCTCAAGTATGTGATCTAGATGCACTTTCCCAGGGAGATGTCCACAAACAACACTACTGAATACGAGGGGCTGCTCGCCGGTCTCAGGATCGCGGCGGACCTCAGGGTGAAAAAGCTCATCGTCAGGGGTGATTCACAGCTTGTCGTCAGACAAGTTGACAAGGATTATCAGAGTTCGTTGATGGAGGTGTACGTGGATGAGGTAAGGAAACTGGAGGAGCGCTTTGACGGTATAAAAGCGGAGCACGTTCCCCGAGCGGAGAACGACATCGCTGAGTACTTGTCAAAGTGCGCTGCATTCAAGCTACCTGTGGAACCAGGTACTTTTTTACTTCAGTTGACTCAACCATCCGTCGAACCATCAACTGAGAAGAACAAGCGGAGGAAATCAGGCCTCGGCAAGTACTTTCCTGCCGAGCCCCCAGGGGCCGCCGGCAAGGGTGTTGCCGTGTGTCGGGGGTTGGGTGCGACATATGCCAATGGATGGCTTATCATGGTGGGAGCGAGTAGTATATCGCCGGTGCCTGGAAGCGGGATGAGGCATAGACACGAACGCCGGCACACTTTACCCAGTTTAGGGGCTCTCCTAGGAGATAACACCCCTAGTCCTGCTTTGCGGGGTCTCTGCATGATCACTAAAGCACTAGTGGGTACAATGGTGCTCCTTGAGCTGTATGCTAGAAGTAGAACAAGGCAAGGCTAGATATCCTCTCCCCCTAGGTGTGAGTCTAATTCTAACAGGTTGGAACCCTTTGCATGGGTGCCCTGGGGGTTTTACATAGGCCTACCCCCCCCCAGGGGTACAATGGTAATACTGTCGGGTGTACGACCCGGCTGTCAGTCTCTCTAGTCGCCGGCTTCTCCGTTGTGGGCCCCGCCGGCTGGTCTGGTACGGAGCCGATAGGCCGCCTCCGCCGCTCCCGGGTCTTGCCGGCTGCGGACTACTGCAGCCATGATGCTAATGACGCTCGCTTGGTCAAGGGAGCGTGGCTACAGTCCCGCCGCCTGGCGGGAGATCACTGTAACCACTTCGCGTCTTATCTGGTTAATGGTGCGGGGGGCTCCGAGGAAGGAACGGGCCGACTGCTGGGAGCCGGCCTCCCTCGGGTCCGACTGGTGAGGCCCCCGCCGTCTTCTGGGCTCTCGCTGACCGGCAGGGCCCACCGTCTCTAGGCCATACCGACAAGCGGCCGTGGGAACAGGGATTTGCCTGACAGGAGTGACGTCAGGGGCAGAGTGGCAATAGTGCCGCGCTGGGCGGAGATTTCCGCCTGTACGGAGCACTGTGGCCACACCCGGCCCTGGATACGGGGGGGTGGGCTATACTGCAGCCACACCCTGTCTTGTCTTCTTAATGGGGACGCAGACTTTGAGGGCGCCATGGGCCGACTGCTAGGACCGGCCTCTCTGGAGGCCGCCTGCCAGGAGTCGGCCCGTCTTGGAGCTGCCTTCCTGAGCATGGCCGCCTTCTGGCAGTCGGTCATTCGGCCAGCCGGCCGACAGAAGGCGTAGCGCTATCTTGACGTCTTGAGGGGCGCAGCCGGCCCCGATGTCTTGAAAGGTTCTGGGGCTCGGGTTAGGCTACCTGTGGCCCATTACTCCGATAGTAGTCCCCGAAGCTGGTGAGGTGCCGCGGCTGAGGAGCCGAGGAGCCTCAACAGTTTCCTCCTCCGGGTGCTCTGAGGGAAGCTTCATCCGTCTCCCGGGAAGCCGGCCGAGGGAGTCGGCCACGTCCAGTCGGATTTATCTGGAACTTCGAATGCAACGGCGGGAACTAGGTGGCGTGTTAGCTAAGCTTCTAGGCCCGCCGCCCGTCGTGGGCATGCCACATGGCGCCAGCCAGCCGGGTCAGCCTGCCAGCCCACGCGCGTGATGGGACACGACTGCATGCTGGGCCCGCCACCATTGGGCCTCGGCACGCGAGCGGATCCGCTGCGACCGAGGAGGGTGGTTGGGTTTCCCTGCGGAGTTACTGTGCGCAGTAACTCACGCGGTAAAGGCGGGAGCGTGGGATCGTGGGCACAGTTAATCCCATGATCCCACGCGTGCCCCCTCGACTTCAGAGCCCGTAGGCTATAAGTAGGGAGAGGAGAGGGAGCAGCGAGGCACGCGCGTCCCTCCACCCCATTCTCCCTGCTTCTTCTTCCTCTTGTCGCAGCGCCCCCGAGCTCCGTCAAAGCGCTGCCGCGGCTCGTCTCCGAGCCCTCTTGGCCACGCCCCAATCTCAGCTCTCCCGCCGCGCCGTTCTCTTTGCGCGTGAGCATGGAGGGGACTGGGACGGGTCGAATGTCCACGAAGACCACATCGATATCCTCCGCGACACACGGCGTCTCCCCGGCGCGGGCTTCGTGAAGGCGTGCGTGCCGCCGGAGGGAGAGATCTCGCCGGCGCCGGGGGAGGGCGAGCGGGTCGTCTTCCGCTCGCACTTCATCCGCGGCTTCGGTCTACCGGCGAGCGGCTTTCTCCGCTCGTTCCTCGAGTTCTATCACCTCCAGCCTCACCACCTTACGCCCAACACGGTGATGCTCCTGGTCGCCTTCGTCATGATGTGCGAAGGCTATCTCGGCATCCTCCCCACCATCAAGCTGTGGGGGCGTTTTTCTAAACCAAGCTGGGCACCTCCATCCGGGAGGTGGCTACCCAGTGTGGTGCCTTCATCGCAGTTCGTCGGTCGTCGTCGAAGAGCGCCTTCCCCACCATCAACCTGCCACAGTCGGTTAAGATGTGGTAGCAATCTTACTTCTACGTGGAGAACATGGACCCGGCCATCGACTTCCTCAACCTGCCGGCTTATGCAACCGGCCCGCCGGCTGAGCCTCGGGCCAGCTGGGGCTACAAGCCGAAGCTGGTGTCGGCAGACGGCGCTGCCGCCATCCAACGACTCCGGGAGCTGACCAACACCGAGGGCCTCAAGGCGACCGACTTGTTGGTTGCCTTCGTCGCTCGCCGGGTTCTCCCGCTCCAAGGCCGGCCTCACCTGATTAGCCGGATGAGCGGGCATCGTGACCCATGCCGGCTGAGCACCAAGGAGATGCCGGCCGCAGAGGTGGCCAACTTGGTGAACGAAATCTCCGGCTTCAAGCTGGAGGGGTCCTGGAAGTTCGGCAAGCCACCATACTCTCGCGTGGACCCGCCACCCGCCGTAAGTCTTTCAGCCCCTCCTTTCTTTTATACTTCATCTTGATTCCGCCTGGTGGTCTTGAGCAGTCGGACTTTTGGATGCAGATATACATGTCTCCAGCGACGGCTGCCCTCGTGGGGCCGGGTGGTGACTACGCGATGGACCGGGTCATGAGCGACGTGGACGACCCCGACTCAGGGGCAGCCGCCTTGGAGGACACCGCAACAGGCGGCGTCTATGGAGCCGGAGGCTCCGAGGAAGGCGGCATCGAGACCTGGCCCGACGACGATGATCAGGAAGACGAGGCGCGGGCAAGATGGACGCGGGCCCCTCCGCCGAGCCGACTGCTCGTGGCGGCACGCGGAAGCGAAAACAGGGCGCCGCCTTATTCGGCAGCGTGCCGAAGAAGGCCAAGAATCCGACCGCCGCGACCAGGCGGAAGGAAGCCGCCGCGAAGGCGGCCATATACCAGAAGCTCCCAAATGTGCCCCCTATGGTGTCAGCGTAAGTATCTTCCCCTTGTGTTCTTCTTTCTCGTTGATTCTTTCTGAACTTCCTTTGTTTTATTTTCTTCATTTTAGGGCTCCGCTCTCTCTTGAGAAGTCGGCCGCCGCCTCCATCATGGGGTCGGCGGAGACTTCCACCACCACCCGGCGAATCGATCCGGCCGCCGACCTCCGGGAGGCGACGGAGCGAAACGTGCAGGAGGCGCGCGAGGAGCAGGAAGTCGCCCGCCTGGAGAAGGCGGAGGTGGACAGGGCGGAGGTCGCCGCCTTGAAGAAGCTAGCAGAGGCAGAGGACGCCACCGCGGTGAAGAAGCAAGCAGAGGAAGCTGCACGCCGTCAGTCGGCGATATTCGTCACCCCCCTGAACTCCGTGCCGCCACCACCAGAGTTTGTGGCACAGACTGGGGGAGCCGGCGATGAGCACCCGATCATGGAGAGGGACATCGGCGACGTCGCCATGTCGGACGTAATCGTGCCCCCGCCACCACCTTCTGAGGAGGCGCGAGACAAACAGCAGGCCGACCTGCCGGTGCCACCAGCCGGAGACAAGCTGGTGACAGGCCAGACTCCTGAGGTCCGCACACCCTTATGCCGCTGGATTGCGAAGGCGGCCTCAGCACCACGCCCGCTGGAGACCGGCGCTGCAAGCTCTTCGATCCCGGACGCCGAGGCGACCAGCGCCGCGCCCACTGAGTGGGTGCGGGGAGGCAGGACGGGCCTTCTGAACAAGGAGATCCTGGACGTTCAGGCCAAGCTCCGCGCCGGGGCCGGCGCTCTAAAGCACTGCAACAAGGCATTCCTGGAGTCGCGAGAAGCCATCCGGGTATGCTTCTTGTTTCTTTGTTTTTAATTCTTGTATTGCTTCGTGGGGCGCGCCAGCGCACCCACTGGGTGTAGGACCCGAGTTTCGGGCCGGCTGCCGAGCAGGCAGCTCGGAACTTTAATTGGCAAGCTCCGAGTACTAATACTGTCTCATATCTTTGTTGTAGGATTATCATAACCTCCGTCTAGCCACCTTCAACTCCAAAGTCCAGGAGTTGGATCAACGGGCCGTCGACTTGTCGGAGAGCCGGAGTAAGTCTTTTTCTTTCTCTGCGGGGGCGCGCTGGCGCACCCGCGGGCTGTAGTCCCCGAGATTCGGGTCGACTGCTGAGCAGTCGAGCCGGATCTTCCTGGCAACTGCTCTCCTTTTTTGTTTATATTTGATAACTTCTTTCTTCACGGGGGCGCGCTGGTGCACCCACGGGCTGTAGTCCCCGAGATTCAGGCCGACTGCCGAGCAGTCGAGCCAGAACTTCCTGGCAACTACATCTCGCTTTGCTGATTGTTGATGTAATTTTCTTCTTCTTCTTTTGCAGAGGCCAACGCCACCTTGCAGCAGAAGCTGGGCGAAGCCAACACTGTGCTGTGTGCCAAGGAGGTGGACTGCAACAAGCTAGCCGAGGAGCGTGACCGGCTGGTCACGCAACTGGCGGAGCAGGCGGAGCTTCTCAAGAAGGCCCAGAAGGAGGCGGAGGACAAGGAGGCCGGTCTCGTCGCTGAGTTCGAGACCGAGCGCTCTGCCTGGACCGACAAGGAGGCAATTCTGACTGCCGACTTTGGCGAGATTGAAGACATGGTCGACGGTAAGCTGCCTTCTTTACTCTTTCTTCAAGTCGTCGGCTTCTGATCGAGCCGACTTCTTGTTTCTGACCTGACTCTTTTGCTTTTTCATCCGAGCAGACTTCTTCCCAGGCCACTCTGGTGCCGCCAACCAGGCTATCGAGGCCGATCGCGAAGGACGTAGAGTAGAAGGCGAGCAGATTGCTGCCGACACCCCCTGCACTCTTAGCGAGCAACTTCTCAGCATCCAAGCTCGTCTACGACTGGCTCATCGGATGCTGCGCCGCCTTCAGTGTTTCAGTGGCCAGGCGATCGCCGCCCTGTGGCCAGACATGCTGGCTCCGCGCACACCCAGCTGGACCGCCGACTAGCTGGAGGTGGCGGTCGGCCGCCTTGAGGCGTGGAAGGGCTCCTCGGCCCGGGCAGGGGCACGCCTGGCCTTGGAGTTCGTCAAGGCATGGTACCCTGGGCTAGATCTATCCCAGTTGACCACGTTTCGACTGGAAGCCCAGGAGGAGCTGGTGGCGGTGGAGGATGATCTTGTCAAGCGGGCAACGGCAATCGCCGAGTACACCAACACCAGCATCTTTGTCCCGGAGCTGGCCGAGAACGGTGCCGAGGCGCCACCAGAGTGGTTCGGGCTGTACCCGGAGGATGGCGAGGACTCGGCCGAGGTGATCAACTCCAGCGATGAGGGAGAAGACGAAGAGGACGAGGAAGGTGAAGAGGAGGTACCAGAGGTCAGAGCGGACGGCCAGCCTCAACTAAACCGCGCCTCCAGCAACGAGCCACGCCCGAGCGAGCCGGCTGCTGCTGAAGGCGACCGAGCGGAGACCGACCAGCCGGCCGCTCAACCAGCCGGCACCACCGACTCCACCATTCCGCCGAACCCGTCTGCTGCTTCCTAGGGTACCATTTTACCTTTGTTTCTTCCTACTTATCAGTCTCGACAAACTTCGTTAATTTCGCACAATTCCACCCGTGGGGTATATTTCAAACTCTTGTTGGATGTCGGCCAAGGGCCTTTTGATGTGTAAATATTTTTGCCGAGTTCTATCTTTCCTTGCTTTCTGCTCTATGGCTTTTTTCCTTTGCCACCTTCCCTCGGTTACCGAACAGCCGCTCTGCGGACTGTGGCTGGGTCAAGTACTTAGCCACTTTCGGGGAGGCAAGTACTTAGCCAATTAGAGTTTTTTAGAAAGTTAAGTAGAAACCGGCCGGCCGGCTGCTTGACAGTCAGTCGGTGAGGCGGGAAGCCGGCTTGGACTATGTGTATGCTTTGGGTCCTTAGCTGTTTTTCATGCAAACACCCTTTCTGCCTTAACTCCTGCCGATCGAACAGTCGCTCTGCGATCTGCGGCTTCTGGCAAGTCTCTTCGAATTATCCGTTTGGTTTGGCCAACTAGATTGGTAGTTCTTGCAATGGGAGAAGTGCTTAGCTTTGGGTTCAATCTTGCGGTGTCCTTTCCCAGTGACAGAAGGGGAAGCAAGGCATGTATTGTTGCCATCGAGGATAACAAGATGGGGGTTTTATCATATTGCATGAATTTATCCCTCTACATCATGTCATCTTGCTTAAGGCGTTACTCTGTTTTCATTAACTTAATACTCTAGATGCATGCTGGATAGCCGTCGATGAGTGGAGTAATAGTAGTAGATGCAGGCAAGAGTCGGTCTACTTGTCTTGGACGTGATGCCTATATACATGATCATACCTAGATACTCTCATAACTATGCTCAATTCTGTCAATTGCTCAACAGTAATTCATTCACCCACCGTAAAATGCTTATCCTCTTGAGAGAAGCCACTAGTGAAATCTATGGCCCCCGGGTCTATCCTCTATCATATCAATCTCCCATCACTTTATTATTGCTTTGCTTTTTACTTTGCTTTTTATTTTACTTTGCATCTTTATACCAAAAATACCAAAAATATTATCTATCATCTCTATCAGATCTCACTCTCGTAAGTGACCGTGAAGGGATTGACAACCCCTAAGCGCGTTGGTTGAATTGAGCTATTTGTTTTGTGTAGGTACGAGGGACTTGCGCGTGGCCTCCTACTGGATTGATACCTTGTTTCTCAAAAACTAAGGGAAATACTTACGCTACTTTGCTGCATTATCCTCTCCTCTTCGGGGAAATCCAATGCAAGCTCAAGAGGTAGCAATCACTTGGTCGATTCTTGGTAGAGCAAATGGATCTTTGGGGCATGCTTTATTGAGGCTGGTATAATCAATACACATACGCAACTGCTTATTCTTCTTCAGCACTAGGACCGGGTTGGCTAACCACTATGGAAAAAACACTTCCATGATGAAGCCGGCTACTAGAAGTCGGGCTATCTCTTCTCCAACAACTCTTCTCTTCTCCTCCAACAGGCGGCGCAAGGGCTGCCTGAATGGCTTGGCATCGGAATGGACGTGTAGCTTGTGCTCGGCGAATTCCGTCGGAACACCCGGCATGTCCTTGGGAGACCATGCAAAGATGTCCCGATTCTCACAGAGGAAATCGACGAGCTCGCCTTCCTATTTGCTGTTAAGGTTTGCACCTATGACAGCGTACCTCTCCGGGTGCTCCGGATCCAAGGGTATCTTCTTATTTTCTTTGGCCGGCTTGAACGAGCCCTCGGCTTCTGAATCCTTGGGGTTGGGTGGCATTTCCGGCTGCTTGCCTGCCATTGCCAGAACCTGATCGAGGAGCCGCTTCTCAGTTGCGATCACGAGGGACTCGGCTAACCGGCTGCTTTCTGCAACGCAGGCAGGCGACTTCTTGTAGTCTCCTACTATGGTCAGGATTCCCTCGGAGCTCGGCATCTTCATCTTCAGGTAAGCATAGTGGGGGACCGCCATGAACTTGGCCAGGGCAGGCCGGCCAAGTAACGCATGATAAGGGCTCTCAAGGTCCGCCACCTCAAACCAGACTGGCTCTTGGCGGAAATGATTTTTGTCCCTGAAGAGGACATCTATCTGAGTCTTGCCGATTGGTGAGCAGGAAAGGCCAGGAACTATGCCATGGAAAATAGTCCGGCCATGGTATCTTTGTACAGAATGTTGATGCTTCTGCCGCCATCTATCAGAACTCAGGAGAAGCGAGCAGCTCGCCTCTCCGTGGCAAACGTGGCATCCAACACCCGAGCATAAGAGCCGGGATTAGGCATCACCTCCGGGTGGTCAGATCTGCTCCAGCTAATGGGCTTCTCACACCAATGCATGAATTCCGGGGTCTCTGATGCTACTGCATTTACTTCTTGTTGTTGCTGCCATCTACTGCGCCTGTCGTCGGCCACGCTGGTAAACACAACATAAGCTCCATGCTCTTCAGGATAATCATCTTGTATGACGCCGACTGGCCGAGCCGTCAGCTGCTATGGAGGAGGAGGCGGCGGGCCGGCTAGCGGAGGAGGCTGGAGTCCGTCACCCTTGGCGATCCTGGTGAGCCAGTGGCACTTCCGAGTGGTGTGATTGGACGGCTTCGCGCTGCTATAAAATTTGCAGGGTGCATCGAGAGTCTGCTTGTACGAGAAGGCCGGCAGCCAGTTGGGCTTGCCGCCCTTTTGGCGTTTGGGGGGAGGCTGCCCTTCTGGCTGCTGATCTTCGACTGTTGCTACCTGCCGGCTCGTGGAAGCCGGCTGCATGACTTTGCGCTTGTTGTCGTTCAGTTACTGTCGCCGGCTAGCGTCACCAGCCGGAGTCCGAGGAGCTTGAGGGGCCACCTTGCCCGACATGTTGACTTGAATCTCCGCCTTCATGGAGGAGTCAACCGTGGCGTACTTGTCTGCTATGATTAGCAGTTCGTCGAGGGTCACCGGCTCATTGCAGAGAAGTTTGTGCCTGAGGAGGGTGCCCTCTCGGCACCCGGCAGTGAAGTACTCGATGGCCTGCACCTCGTGCACGCCCTTGCACGAGTTGTGCAACTTGGCCTAGCGCGTGAGATAGTCGCGAGTCGACTCGTTGGGGCCTTGGACGCATAAGGAGAGCTGGCGAGGCTTGGGCGACCGCTTGTACGTGCTGGTGAAGTTGCGGATGAATTCTTCAGTAAAATCAACCCATCAGTTGATGCTGCGGGGCTTCAGGTTGTTCAGCCATGTCCGGGTCGTGCCTTGGAGCATGAGCGGAACGTACTTCACGGCAACGCGCTTGTTGCCGTTGGCGATGCTGACGGCTGTGGAGTAGTCGACCAGCCAGTCCTCCGGCTTCACGGAGCCAGTGTACTTGAGTGTATCTCTCGGGAGAGTGAACCCTTTTGGGAAGGGCTCATCTCGGATGCGGGGGCGAAAACAAGGCGGGCCCAGCTCATCTTCTTCTTCTAGTGCCAGGGACCGATTGAGGCGATCGATCCGGTGGCGGGCATCGTTTTCTCCGATTCCTTCTCGGCGGGCGGTGACCGAGCGATGGGTGATCAACAGGCGGCGGGGAAATGTGCCTTTCCCTGCAGGGAGGAGGAGGTGGACAATCCTCTCACCGCCGCACTACTCTCGGGCGGCCGTCTTGGTCATGCTCGATGGTGATGTGAGTCCGGTTGCGGCTGGCAGCCGGCTCCTTGTCTCTTCTATCACGGACGCCACCAGTCGGCGTCCGGGATGTCACGCCTTGCTCTCGTCGAGGAGGCGGGTCATCGTTTCTCCGGTTGGGCGCTTCAGTGCGGCACCCGGCATCTTGCTGCTCAGCAGCCGCGTCGAGGAGCTGTTGGACTCGCTCCGTCATGTGGCGACGCTCGTCGCCCTCGAGCTTGTCCAGCTCGTCTGCTGCCACCTGGGCAGCCCGTATGTTCTCCGCAGGCGTGGCGTAGACGGGATGGTCTATCCCGAACATGCTGGCGATGGACGCGCCGCGCTGCCGGACCAAGCCAATGCAGCTAGGCCCACCAGGATCCGGCGTGCCGCCGACAGCATGGTCCATCTCCCGTTGGTAAGCCTCCAAAAGGCGTCTCATGCTGGCCAGCCGGTTGGCGCTCTCGACGAGCTGGACGCGGCGTGCTTCCAGCGTCTCAGCGTCGGCGTCTTCCGGGATAGGCGCAGCCAGGTCTTGCATTGCCGCCTACAACGGATCCTGGCCACCTCTGCCAGAGTGCTCGCCGAGACTGATGACGAGCACCTCCGTGACAGTGCTGCCGCCGCTGTCCGTGCGAGGAAGCGGCTCGTCGTAGACCACCATGTTGGAGGGGAACGCGTCAAGCGACGCCGTGTCGGAGTCGACCAACATCGGATCGGTGGAGCCAACCGACTCCAAGTCAGCAACAGGCTCGCTGGCGACGTGGAGCTGATCGAGGAAGCTCACGAGGCGGCTCTCGGGGCCATCGGTGCCCGCATCAGACGCGGGCTAGTGGGATAGGCGAATCTCACCAACAAGATCGGCGAGGCAGCTCGCCGCGCAGGCGACCTCCGCGCCATGCAACGCGTCGGTGCAGATGCCGTATGGCGTGCTGGGCTGGCTGCGCACGCCAGGAAGGAACGGGGTTCCCGTCCAAAACAGGTCTCCGGAAGACGGTGCACCTCGCCTCACGGTCGGCGTCAAATTTCGGGGGTTGGGTGCGACATATGCCAATGGATTCCTTATCATGGTGGGAGCGAGTAGAACGTCGCCGGTGCCTGGAAGCGGGATGAGGCGTAGACATGAACGACGGCGCACTTTACCCAGGTTCGGGGCTCTCCTAGGAGATAACACCCCTAGTCCTTCTCTGCGTGGTCTCTGCATGATCACTAAAGCACTAGTGGGTACAATGGTGCTCCTTGAGCTGTATGCTAGAAGTAGAAGAAGGCAAGGCTAGCTCTCCTCTCCCCCTAGGTGTGAGTCTAATTCTAGCAGGTTGGAACCCTTTGCATGGGTGCCCTGGGGGGTTTATATAGGCCTAACCCCCAGGGGTACAATGGTAATCCTGCCGGGTGTAGGACCCGGCTGTCAGTCTCTCTGGTCACCAGCTTCTCCGCCGACTGCTAGGGCCCGCTGCCTGGTGGGCCCCGCCGGCTGGTCTAGTACGGAGCCGACAGGCTGCCTCCACCGCTCCCGGGTCTTGCCGGCTGCGGATTACTGCAGCAGTGATGTTAATGACGCTCGTTTGGTCAGGGGAGCATGGCTACAGTCCCGCCGCCTGGTGGGAGATCACTGTAGCCACTTCGCGTCTTATCTGGTTAATGGTGGAGGGGGCCCCGAGGAAGGAACGGGTCGACTGCTGGGAGCCGACCTCCCTCGGGTCCGACTGGTGAGGCCCCTGCCGTCTTCCGGGCTCTCGCTGACCGGCAGGGCCCGCCATCTCCGGGCCATACCACAAGCGGCCGTGGAAACAGGGCTTTGCCTGACAGGAGTGACATCAGGGGCAGAGTGGCAACAGTGCCGCGCCGGGCAGAGATTTCCGCCTGTATGGAGCACTGTGGCCACGCCCGGCCCTGCATACTGGGGGATGGGCTATACTGCAGCCACACCCTGTCTTGTCTTCTTAATGGGGGTGCAGACTTTGAGGGCGCCATGGGCCGACTGCTAGGAGTCGGCCTCTCCGGAGGCCGCCTGCCAGGAATCGGCCCGTCTTGGAGCCGCCTTCCTGAGCATGGCCGCCTTCTAGCAGTCGGCCGTTTGGCTAGCCGGCCGACAGAAGGCGGAGCACTATCTTGACGTCTTGAGGGGCACAGCTGGCCCCGATGTCTTGAAAGGTTCTAGGGCTCGGATTAGGCTACCTGTGGCCCATTACTCCGACACCATGGGCCCTGAGCCTGCCGAGAAGCGACCGACTCCGGCAGGCCGTCAAGCCCTGGCTGTAGAGACGGCCGGTCCCATGGCAGAAGAAATGCATTTGGTCCTTGCCGTCGCGCCCCAGGCTCCGGCATGGGCGCAGCATACCGTCTGATTCCTCCAAACAGGGGAGCTCCCTGAGGAGCAGGAAGAAGCAAAGAAAGTAGCTCGTCGATCTGCTATGTATCAGTTCGTCGATGACGTCCTGTACAGAAAGAGACCGAATGGTGTGAAATTGAAGTGCATCCCCCGGGAGGAAGGACTGGAGCTGTTGGCGGAGATACATGGAGGCATATGTGGCTCCCACATAGGGTCAAGGGCCCTTGCCGGCAAAGCATTCCGGCAAGGCTTCTTCTGGCCCACCGCCCTCCAGGATGCAACGGCACTAGTAACCAAGTGTGAAGCGTGTCAGTTCCATTCAAAGAAGCTTCATCAACCAGCTCAAGCCCTTCAAACAATCCCTCTCTCCTGGCCATTTTTGGTCTGGGGGCTCGACATACTGGGCCCCTTCCCCCGTGCTGTCGGGGGCTTTGAGTACTTGTACGTTGCAATCGACAAGTTCACAAAGTGGCCGGAGGTGGAACTGGTGAGGAAGGTGACAGCACAGTCAGCCGTCAAGTTCTTCAAGGGACTAGTCTGCCGTTTTGGTGTGCGAAACAGAGTCATCACCGACAATGGCACTCAGTTCACAAGCCACACCTTCATGCAATACATTCAAGACCTCGGCAGCAAGGTCTGTTTTGCTTCCGTGGCCCACCCCCGGAGCAACGGCCAAGCGGAGAGGGCAAATGTTGAAGTGTTGTGAGGACTGAGAACGAGGACTTTTGACAAGCTGCACAAGAGCGGAAGGCACTGGATTGATGAGTTGTCGACTGTTCTTTGGTCGATCAGGACGATGCCAAATCGAGCCACCGGCTAGACACCCTTTGCCCTGGTATATGGGGCAGAGGCAGTTCTCCACACTGAACTCATATACGGGTCACCTCGAGTGCTCGCTTATGATGAGCTTGAGCAAGAGCAGTTGCGGCAAGATGACGCAACGCTCCTTGAGGAAGATCATCTTCGGGCGGCTGTGAGAGCAGCACGCTACCAGCAGGCCTAGCGCCGCTACCATAGCCGCAAGGTCCATGCCCGAAGCTTTGAGGAAGGCGACCTTGTTCTTCGGCGCGTTTAGTCGGCCAAGAATTCCAACAAGTTGACGCCGAAGTGAGAAGGCCCTTATCGGGTAATACAAGTCACCGGGCCTGGCGTTATCTGCCTGGAGACTGAATGTTGTCCCAGTGAGCAACTCCTGGAACATCGAGCATCTTCGCAAGTTTTGCCCATAAGGCCCGGCTTGTCGGGCCTCCCGGCAAGCCACCTTTTGTACAAGCTTTGCCGGCAAGGCATGTAACCCTCTGTACAAAGCCAGGCGTAGACCCTAAGCATAAATAAACGAAGCGTTGGCGCCCTAAGTTATAGCATGCATGCTAGGTTAAGTCTCTTCCTCGGTTAGGGTTGATAGTGCTTAGCGGCGACTAACCCCTAGCCTAGAGGTCGAGTATGCGTCTTTCTGTCCTCTTTGGTTCGCAGGGCACGTGGACATATCTCATGAGCCACTTGGGAGAAAGAGGATGGACCGGCGCTCCGGCCCCGGCAAGCCAGACCGCCGGGGGCTGAAGACACAAGGATACAACCACAGCGGCAAGCCAAGGTTGCCGGGGCTGCGAATTTAGATAAGTCTTTCATCCCTTGTTATGCACTTCCGTATGGAACTGGGACATATGAAACCTCGTTTATATTCTTAAAACCACTGTGCTCCCCTTTTCCCGTACCCAAGGGCTATCCCCTGGGTCGGAACTTGGTCGTAGTCGCGGTTGCAAGAGAAATGAACGAGGGGCCTAACCCTGCTTCGCCCCTGCCTCCGCCGAGAGCGTGAGAATGGCCGACCAAAGCGGGGGGACGGCAAGGCCTGTTGCCTGGCGACACTGTTTATCTTAAAAATAACAAGGATTCGTTCCTTGGCATGGGCCTCGCTCATGCACAAAGAACCCGACAAACACCCTTTTTCATTAAAAACGTCCCATACAGGTACAGTTCGTACAGAAAGAAAAACATGAGCAAGGGGATTACAAGTTTCAAATCTAACAAGTGCCTGCAGGCTTACAAACTAAAAAGAGATAAGGTGCCCGTAATCCCTTTCTTGTCCCTCTCCTCAGGAGGTGAAACAAGACAGCAGGAGGGCGAAAGGAGCGCCTAGGCGAGGTGCAAGGAGCAGAAGGCGCCAAGAGGGATCCCGGTGCCGGCGAAGGGGCTGGAAGATGAGGCAGCGGCCCGACAATACGCGATGAAGGCGTCGGTACCCGCGTACTACGAGTTGACGGCCGCCGCCCGCCTTCTTCGCCTTCTCCGGCCCTCCTACGCTAGCCGCCCACGGAGGCGATGGGGAAGCGCCGATGGAGAGCTTGACGAGGAAGGTCGTCGGCAGGGCGCAAGGCTGAGGGAGGGGCGACGCGATTAGTCGAAGTCGGGGTTGGCTTCCTGCCGCCCGACTCCCTCGTCGTTGTTGTCGCTGTCCTCCTCGTCGCTCCCGCTCGAGGAGGAATCTTCATCGTCGGAGGAGCTCTCCACACAACACTTCAGGCGAGTTCCAAGATCTCCGAAGACCTTGACGGAGAGAAGGCCGCCCTCCATGAACTTGAAGTAGAGGACGAGCCCCACCGTCAGGCTGTGGATGCGAGCAAATTTCTTCCATCCACGGTGGAGATACATAACATGAGGAGCGGGGAAGTTGACGTCGACCCGCGTGCCGCCGGTCCCGCAGCCCCTCGTGCAATCTGAGGGTCTAGGGCGGATCAAGCTCCATCTCCTGAGCAAAGGGGGTGGGAAGACGGAGACGACGATGCGGTGGCCGGCGTAGTCTGATGAAGAATTTGCGTGACTGGTCCCCAACATGACCCTCCACCACGGGAGGCACCGCCAGCGGAGGCATGGCCGTCGCGCCGCCTCGTCCCCCTCTCCCCCGACCGCCGCGGCGACCTCGGCCACGCCCCCTCCCCCTTCCTCTCATGGCTGGCTCCGCCGCCACGGGTTTGTGGGAAGGAGGGACGTGCTGACGAGTAGCAACCCTCGCCGCCATCTTCGAAGGCCCAGCGCCTCCTCTCGCCATGGCAGGTGGAAGAAAGAAGTAGAGGTGGTGGAAGATGGAGGCTGAAGGAATGTGGGACGACGCCCCCTCCCCCCTCCTTATAAAGGGGCGGGGTCGAGGCTCAGCCGCCCCACTCAGCCAATCCAGCCATCGGAGGTGCAGGGAATCAGGACCGACCCACTGCCCCAATCAGCGACGGCACGGTTTCCCGCCTCCACTGCCCGCCACTTGCATGAAGGACGTGTGGCGAGCGAGCCGGGTCAAAAAGGACGGGTGAGACGACCGTTCCCCACCCTGTGATCAGGGGGCGTGGGCATCTTGAAGACTTCGACCCGAGTCCATCCAGTAAATGAGCCGCGCCTCCGCGCCGCCACGCCTCCCTCTTTTTATGGGGAAGGAGTGAGTCGCCTCTTTACCACGATGTGATGCATGCATGCGAAAAACGCCCCACGCATGCCGCCCACGTCACGCACGATACTCCATGACGCGCGTTCGACACAGGTCGTGGGGAAGCGCAGCGGATGAAGAGTTACTGCGGTAAAAATCCTCCCCGCCTGCCCGCGCACCGTTCTGGGCCTGGCCCAAAAATGTGTCGCGCTTATGTGTGGCCCAGGCCCGGGGGCTCCTGTCGGTGTACAAAAGTAGGAGCTCTCCTTTTGACCCCTTTACTTGTGCACGGGTAGTCAGAGCCACGCGCCATGACCGCACGTAGCAGGGCAGAAGAAGGGAGCTGGAGAGAAGCCGAAGCACAAGATGGCCAAGGCAACGCCAAGACCAGAAACACCGAAAAGAAGGAGGGCGAGGTGGACTTCCCCGGCAAGGCCCTTGCCGGGGCGGCCTCCACAGCCCCGGCAAGAGCCTTGCCGGGTCAACTTGCCCGACGCCAGCAGAGTGAGCTACCCTTGAGCCCACGGGTTCCAACCCAACCAACTACATTGGAACTAGGGCTCGGGAGGCACCTCCGTGGTGGCATGCAGATCTTTGTCAAGACCATAGAGATATGGGATCAGATGAGAACCAGAAGACGGCGACCCTCGGCGGGACCCTTGCCGAGGAGATCCACAAGACCCCCGGCAAGCGCCTTGCCGGGGACAACTGCAACGCCACGACAAGACCCTTGTTGGGCCCCCGGCAAGGCCCTTGCCGAGGGCGTCAGCGGGGCCACAGCCAGGCCCGCGTCGACCAAGACTCCACCACCGTCCCAAGCTGCTGCTAGCTCAACCAGCTGGGCAGGCACCTGCGTGGCGACGGGCAGCCCCTATGCCAACTCAGCAAGCACCTGCGCGGTGGCATGCAGATCTTCGTGAAGACCCTACCACCGCGCCACCTCAGCTGCCTGCCTGCCTACATGGCACCGCATGCACCGCTGGCCTGGGCGCGTGTCGAAGCAAGGAGAGACGGCAACGGACGGGACGGGCCTCGTTCTCGTCCCCAATAAACCTAAGGGACACCTAAGCTACACATTAAATGCGTCTTGTCCTGTGAAACGAGCGATAAGCTCGCAGCACTGTAGACCTTTCCACCTACTGTGTGCCACTATGATAGCCCCTTTCGACTATAAAAGGAGGCCCATGGCATATTGGAGAGGGATTCGGCTCTTTTGAACTACGCAGCCTCCATAGCTAGTTCGAGAGCTCAAGAACTCTCTCAAATACACTCCAAAGCAGGACTAGGGTTTTACGCATCCTCGCGGCCTGAACCTGGGTAAACGATCCTTGTGCTGATTGTTAATCCTGCTCTTCTCACAACCCCGCGCCCCGGCAACCATAGTAGGGATTCTTGTGATCCCATAGGTGTCGTTTCCCACCGACAGTCATCCTCATCCTCATCCATGGCGACATCATCAGCGACTAATGGAGCCTCTTCCTTATCCCGTCCGATATCACCCAACCCGACACCCGATGCTAATTAGGTTGGTGGGGTGTTGATGTTCATACCTTGCTGAGGTTGCGTGCTCGTGGGTGTGCTCCTAGCCGCCTCCAGGCGAAGCAGGCTCTTTGGACACATCAGGACCCACCCATTGCAACAATCACCAAGCAGCCGCGGGGTCGCGTCGTCATCCCCCACTAGTACCAGAGGAGGCAAATTCTCATGGCCCGGTTTGACACTAGCCACGGAAACCTTGAGGACGTTCGGGGGGATCGGCCAGCTGCGGAACAACGGTTCCTTCGGCTTCATTATCGTCGCCTTCCCCACGTCCACCTTCTGGTTGCCGATGGTGTACAATATGGTGCACGGGGTTTCGTCGGCCTGCAAAGAAAATTACGTGACGTGAGACATCTGAAAGGCAACGAAAACGGGAGATTATACATTTATTGAAGGGGCCGGTGTGACAGATACCGTGAGGGCGTCGAGCTCAGCAAAAGACGAAGCACCGCCGAGCACGTCCGGTGCCGGAGCAGGTGCGGGAGCCGGTGCGGGAGCAAGTGCAGCTGCAGGTGCTGGTGCAACGCTAGTCGAGCTACTTCCCAAGAAGTCAGCAAGGGGAAAGTCCGCTGCATTTTTTTTCTGGATTTTGCCTGGTCCGATTGAAAATGGACGGAACCAAGGAAGTAGACATATCTACAACCGCCTGTTTTGCAGCAGCTACCGCTGTTGCGACTGTCTGAGATGATTTCTTCTCAACCGCAATCTCAACCTTCTTGTCGATGTTTTCTTCAGTTAACCACCATCTTTCCTTTCTCTCCTCCGTGGTCTCACGGTAGTACTTCTTCCACGTGGCGCCGTCTCCAACACCGTGCACACGTCCATACAACGGTGGAGTCTCCACCGGGAGTCGTTTCAATATGTTCAACGCCTGGTTCAATGGAGTGTCCCACTTGGGCCTCGTCAACGCCTCAGACGGCGAGTCGGTTTCGGCAGCAATCCTGTGCTGCTCTCTCTGCAAAAGGCACAAGGATCATTTACAAATATGACTAACGTGTATTAAAATTGATCAGAAACTAAAATTACCAGCAGTCTCATGAACTCCGTCGTGAGCGTGTTCATCTCGAAAACCTTCTTCACTGGGTCCCAACGGTGTCGGGCCCTGAGGACATCACGCTCCTACGGGATGGTGAACTCCGCCAAGGGGTCTGGGATGCCCATACTCGCGGCTTCAGCGTCCTCCTTGGCCCATATGGACCTCTTCCCGCCGTAACCATGGCTTCTGAGGTGGTGGAACCCAATGTTCTTCTGTTGAAGCCCCTTCATGTACTTCGACTTTTTTTTGGCATCTTCGGCCACGCAAGCCGCCTTGAATGTTTCAAAGTGCTCTGCCGTGATTGTCGGATTATCCTTTACAATCTTGGAGTAGGGTTCCTTTTTGTCGATCTTTGCTTTCACCCTTGCTTTCCAGGCGGCCAACGCGTCGCTAAACTTGGACATGGCGTGTTTGTTTATCTTCTTCATTGCCGGGTCCTTATCTGGATCTTTATAATCCTTTTCATTCTGGCCCAGGAACAAGAATATCTGGTGCAGCTTCTTTAGGAGGGAGGTCCTCATATTATCTATCTTCTGTATTTTGTCATCGTTGATGGTGGCGGTTGTCCGTACGATGCAGCTATTTGATTGTTGTAGCACACGCGCGCTTCATCAGGCGTGGTTGGCTCAAAATTGCCATCGTCCACCTCCATGACCATTAGTCTAGTTGTCATGAGTTTGTTAGGAAGTCGTTGCCTCCTTGCTTTCGGTTCTACACCGGCTCCGCTCCCCGAGGCAGCGCCGGTCTCAGTCTCAGCGCCGGTCTCGATGCCGGTCTGAGTCTCAGCACCGATCTCAGTCTCAGCAACGGTCTGCATGTCGGTCTCAGTCCCTGATGCGATCGGTGGGCCCAGCAACAACATCGGTTGATCGTCGCCATGGCACAAAAATTTGTCTGCCGCTAGGTAGACGTCGTCGCAATAACCAGAACCCTGTCCTTCATCGTTGCTAGCCATGTTTCCTACGATTAAATCTAGTCAATTAATTCTAGACCTAATAAAATGAATAATGACATAAAAAGGCCTATGTTTTGCAGGAACGTTGACTCCTTCCTGGTGCGGCAAATCCCGTGCACTCGATATGTCCTAGTTTGTAGCACAAGTCATGCCGAAATTCACAGAAAATTTCGGCATGACCTTTGCTAAGAAGTGGACAAATCGAGAACCTGAAATTTGCCGGAACGGAAATGATCAACATTCTGGCAAAACATAGGCCACTCAACTTCATTCCCTGGAAACAACAGAAGGCCACTTGGGCACAATCGAAACATGGGCAAACACAATTGAGGAATTTGCATATATCCTGACCACTTCAAATTTGCATGTCCTAGAGTTTGACACTTCAAGAAAATCTACACAAATTTCATGCTCTCTCAAACTCAATTCAAAAACCAAATATAGGTTATATTTAGTTAACTACTGAACTAAACTTTACTCTAAACTAAACCCTACTGCCCTATTTAACATCTAGTTAAACAAACTCAATTCAAAAACTAAACCCTACTGAACAAACTAACGTCTACATTATCTATTACTTAACATCTATTATTACCCTAACTAAAAAACATCTACTATTAACCATACCGCCCTAGTTAACTAGTACCATCACTACTACTAATTAACATCTACTACTACTACTAAAAATCATTATGTATGAACCCTAGTACTAATTAACATCTACTACTACTACTAATTAACATGGCAGAGGAAGAAAAGCAGAGAGATTAGAGGTGGTGGGGGAGGGGTGGGGGGCTTACAGAGAGGGGAGAGAAGGTGGCGGGGAGGTGCTCGGCGACGGAGGTAGGGGTGGCGAGGGCGGGCTCGGGGTCGGAAGGCGGCGGTCCTGGGCGGGCTCGGGGGCGGTGAGGTCGAGGGCGGCGGTGGTGAGGTTGAGGGCGGCGACGGTGAGGTCAAGGGCGGCCCGTGAGGCGGCGGTAGCGGTGACGCTGGGCGGCCTCGGGCGGCGGGGTGAGGATGAGCGCGGCATCGACGCCGGCAGGAGATGGCGGCGAAGTGGGGGCGACGGCGAAGTGGGGGAGACGGTGGCGAAGTGGCGGGGTGAGGGATTTGGGGGAGAAGTGGTGGCCGGGGGGAAACTATTTTTGCATTAAGTCAAAAATAACGGCAGCGCGTTAGGGAAAACGCGCTATAGCTAACTTAGCTATAGCGTGTTTTAGCAAACGCGATACTGCTATTCCTTCATCCTTTTTTTCCCTTTTTCGTTTATTTTTATTTACACTTTATATTTTCCTCTCTCCTTTTTCTATTTCATTCATTTTCATTTACTTTTCTATTTGTTTTTCATTTTATTTTCTTTTAGTTAGCAGTAGCGCTTTACAAATAAACGCGCTGCTATAAGAATATTAGCGGTAGCGCTGTTCTCCAAAGATCGCTACTACTATGTGTAGCCCATCGGCTTAGTGGTTGGAATTTTAGTAGTAGCGAGTTTTCACCGACACGCGCTACTAATATATATGCATCTGCAGCACGCTTATTTCGCACTCGCTACTGCTATCTAGCAGTAGCGGGCGTTTTTAACAAGCGCTACTGCTAAAGTTCTGTGTATAACGTTTTCCCTAGTAGTGTTAGCAAATTGCCACATTTTATGAAATCTGGCAAATGGATGTCAAAATTACATTCCTTAATTGATTTCTTAAAGAAGAGTTGTATATGATGCAACCAGAAGGTTTTGTCGATCCTAAAGGTGCTAACAAAATGTGCAAGCTCTAGCGATCCATCTATGGACTGGTGCAAGCATCTCGGAGTTGGAATATACGCTTTGATGAGTTGATCAAAGCATATAAT